>OU342743.1:173781679-174381679 GCA_910589775.1 Avena eriantha | reverse complement strand
TTTCAACTGAATTGCTTGAGGACAAGCAATAAGGTAAGCTTGGGGGAGTTGATACGTCCAAAACGTATCTACTTTCCCGAACACTTTTGCTATTGTTTCTCCTCTAAACTTGTGTGATTTGGATGCAGCTAACACGGACTAACACTGTTTTCAGCAGAATTGCCTTGGTGTCTAGTTTTTGTGCAGAAAATCAACTATCAGGAAAAATCCTGGAAAATATGCCAAAAATCCTATTTCACCAGAAGACTCCCGGAGCCATAATACGAGACGGAGTGGGCTGGGGACCAGCCACACCACCTGGCTGTGAGAAAGATTGTTTCTAGGTGCAGCCGAATTGACAACTCAGTTGTTAAGGCTTATAAATATTCTTTGACTCCCCTTGTGTCGAATCAATAAATTGAGTTTCACTTCTCTTGAAAATACTGCGATACACCCCCTATACTTGTGGGTCATCATGTATCCATAGTAGAGATGTGTCATTTCTTCATCATTTTCTATGGATCCACCTGATTTCTATGAGCCCAACGATAACAGAACAATGGAAACTTGCAATCCACATAGTCTAGCTCCCAAATCTCTTCTATGTATCCGTAGTAGATCTGTGTCATTTCTTCATCATTTTATTCAATTGCCTCTAAAACTACACCACTGTTTTGTGTCGTTGTTGTGCTATCTTTTTTCTTCATAGAAAATGTGTACCTATTGATCTTGTACACCTGAAATGTCTGACCTCCCATGTACGGCCTCATGCTAGAGCATCAATTCTGGGATATTTTGCTTCAACATCACGTAGTAAATCACTGAACCAGGTGTTGAACTCCTCGACATGGAGTGTCTCGATCAAACATCGATGGGTATGTATTGCTTGTAGACTATCATGGTGTTCTTCCATGTACAGAGTGATTTTGTCCATGTGCTTCGTCACAGCAAAGTGTGCCTAATTATATTCAGTGTGAGTCAGCCTGAACTTGATCTTTCCACTTGTTCTGACACTAGTAAGCTTCCCCTCATGGACGGACCTAGGCACCCCTACTGGGTCAAGACGTGCCATGTAATCAAGACAAAACTCGACGACCTATTTGGTTACATATGCCTCGACGATGCTTCCCTCTGGACGTGCTCGATTCCTCACATAGTGCTTAAGAATTCCCATGTAGCATTCAAACGGGTACATGCTTCGCAGATATACAAGACCACACATCTTTATCTCGTGCAAAAGGTGGACAATCAGATGTACCATGATATCGAAGAATGACATAGGGAATATCGTCTCCAAATTGCAGAGAGTCTCCACCACTTCTGTTTGTAGCTCATCCAACTTACTAGGAGCAATCAATTTTTGAGAAATTATGTTGAAAAATTCACACAAACGCGTTAGAGTGTCTTGAACATGTGATGTCAAGACATTCCTTATCATGATAGGGAGCGTCTGTGTCATCATAACATGGCAATCGTGAGACTTCACACCCGTTACTCTGTTTTCTTTCTTTGAAAAAAATCCTTTGCATGTTGGCAGTGTAGCCTGTAGGAAAACCCATGCCATATAGACAATCACACAAACTTTTTCCCTCTGCTTTGTCGCAGACATAACACATAGGGGCTGGCTTTCCTTAAGCATCAACCTCAAGTGGGGTTTCCCCTCTGAGTTTGGCAGCTTCAAGTCGTGCGTTTGCACTATCTTTTGTTTTGTCCTTCATGTTGAGCAATGTCCCTATTATGCTTTCTAACACATTTTTCTCAACATGCATCACATTGATGGAATGTCGAATGTCGAGATGTTCCAAATAAGTTAAGTCCCATAGCATCGATCTCCTCTTCCTGACCGGTTTTATTTTGCGAGGCTGGTCATCTATATCTCTTTCCTTTTCCTTTTCTTTGTCCTTGCCTTTGCCTTTGCCTTTGCCTCTGTCCCTGCGTTTGAATCATCCTTTTCCATGCACAACTTTCAAGTGTTTAAGCTGATCAAAGATTTGACTGCCTTTTAAAATTGGATGAGTCAAATCATTCTCACATGTGTTGTCAAACTTTTTCTTCAGGGTCCGATATTTATGACTCTTTGGCAAAAACCTCCGAGTCCGTATGTACACCATTTTCTTACACTCATGCAAATACCTAGTTGATGTCTTGTCTAGGCACTGGACACACGCATAGGTCCCTTTTATAGCCTGGCCGGACGAGTTCCCATAGGTTGGATAATTATTGATGGTTATGAATAACATGCAGCTCAGGGTAAAGTTTTCCTTCACATGTGCATCATATATTTTAACTCCTTCAATCCAAATAAGTTTCAATCTTCCACCAAAGGTGCAAGGTACATATCAATGTCGTCACCAGGTTGCTTGGGGCCCGGGATTAGTATTGTGAGCATGATATACTTGCGCTTCATGCATAACCATGGAGGAAGGTTGTAAATGCTGAGACTCACGGGCCAGGTGCTATGGGTGGTACTATAGTTGCCGAACAGGTTCACTCCATTGGTGCTCAGTGCAAACCTCACATTTCTAGAATCATCTCCAAAATGATCACCATCTGGACCCAAAGGCTTCAACCTATTGACGTTCCTCCCCTGTGGAGAGTTGGCAGGGTGTTTGAGCATGTCGTCCTGAATGAGCTCCCCTGTGTGCCAACGCATCAGTTTTGCCGTATCCGGGTTTGCATATAAGCATGTCAAACGAGGAATAATAGGAAGGTACCAACACACTTGTATCGGGATGTCCTTCCTACCTGTTTTTTATGCTTCTTCTTGATCGCCTAATCAATGTCCAGGTCATCCTCACTACTAATGTCATCTGCCATATTAGTTTACTCAACCTTGGGAACCTTGAACCTTGGAAATTTGCACACCGTACATTCACGCAAATTGATGTAGGCATCATCGCGGTACCATATACAATCATTTTTACATGCATGTATTCTCTGAACCTCCATTCCCAACGGACACACAATCTGCTTAGCTTGTAAAAACTATATGGCATGTGGTTCCCTTCACGAAGAAAGTCTTGTAAAAATGTCACAACTTGGTTACACTCTTATCTGACCATCCGAACATTTGCTTCATATGCACCAGTTCTAGCACGGTAGCTAACTTTGTGTAGTGCGACTTACACCCATTGTACATTGGTGTCACCGAGTCCTTGATCATACCAGCATATTTATCGTGCATTTTCTGATCCTCATAGTTTTCTTTCAACTCTTGCAACATCTGACTCACATAGTCTTCTTCAACATCTTTCATGTTCTCTTGCGACGATATATTGTCCATGTCGTTTGTTCGACCAACCTCGTCATCAGTTGATGGAAATATGGTGGTAATCTCAACATCATCCATGTTGGCATCCTCACAAGCATCACCCTCCTCATTATTAGCATCACCCTCCTCATTAGCATCACCCTCCTCATATGTACTTTGTCGTACTTCTCCATGCTGGGTCCAACAATCATACCCCACCTATGAATCCCTTGTTGATCAAATGTGTCTGAATTTGTGAAATTCTTGTAAAAGTCTGCATGTTTTTATAGTCATAGCACGGGCAACGTATCCATGGGTCCTCTGTATGAACTACATTCATTCTAGCTGTGTTCAAAAACTCCTTGACACCATCAAGGTACACATCGGTCGCACGATTCCCCAGGTACATCCACCCGTGGTACATCTACAAAATAAAACAAATTAATATACACAAGTAATAATATATGGATTCACATGCATTTAATACAACATTTATCGTAAAAAACAGATGAAAATTGAAGTAATCCAAAAAAAGCATTTTACCGGGATGTCCGGTTACATCCGGAGGGTCCAAATTCTCCTCTTTATGACCTGGCTAGACCCTTCTTCATGCTTTCCTCCTTACTCTTCTGAATCCGCCTTTCTACCCCACGCCCTCTCTCTTCTCCCTCCTGAACCGTCTAATCATTCTAACAAACAAGGGACTAGTAATCCTCCTAATATATAGGAATACTAGCTAAACATGCTTGGATAAGCACTCTTTTTGCAGCAGAGGACAACATATTACCTCTCCAGCTAGTAATCCTCCTAATAATACTCTCTATAAGGGGTTGTAGGTCCTCTCTTCTCAGTTTGCTATAGTGAAGAGGGATCCCCAAGTACTTGATAGGGAAGTCCCCAGCCACACACTGAAAGATATCAATGTATGGTTGAAGTTCTTCCAAAGACATATTAATGGGAATTAATTCGCTTTTGTGATAATTAATTCTCATGCCTAAGATCTGCTCAAAGCAAGTCAGGATCTATTTAAAATCAATAGCTACTCTCTCATCATGCTCCATGAAGAGCAATGTGTCATCTGCATGTTGCAGACAAGCTACCCCAGGCACAAAATTAGGACATAGACCTCTAATCAGGCCATGTCTAGTTCCTTTAACTAGCATCTTAGCGAAAACATCTACACTGAGCTTGAACAGCAAAGGGGCAATATGATCTCCATGCCTTAAGCCTTTACCTATCAAAAAGAAATCACTCTCAGTATCATTAATCTTGATACCAATAGAACCTCCTTGTGTGACCTATCTAATCATTCTAACAAACAGGGAACTAAAACCTCTAGCCTCTAACAACTCATACAAGAAATCCAGATTAACCCTATTATAAGTTTTTTCATAATCAATCTTAAAAACCATCCCTTATTCTT
Organism: Avena eriantha; assembly: GCA_910589775.1. NCBI lineage: Eukaryota > Viridiplantae > Streptophyta > Magnoliopsida > Poales > Poaceae > Avena > Avena eriantha. Next base: position 174,377,027 of record OU342743.1, on the reverse strand, counting down.
TTTTTCTATGGACCTCATGGATAATCTCATGAGTTGTAACCACACTTTCAAGGATAAATCCTCATAAAGGCAGATTGCTGGTGGTCAATAAGCCTATCAATAACCCTGGCTAATCTGTTAGTTAAAACTTTAGTAAAGATCTTAAAGGAACAATTATCAAACTAAAGGGTCTAATAAAGTGCGCCATTTTTATGTACGTGTATCATCTGAGGACTAAAACAAAGCGAGTGCTCTGAGTTGTTTAGCAGCTGAACCACTCGAGGAGACGAGGACGCGTGGTGTCCGGCTCCATGATCGCCAGCCACTCAAATCCCACGGCTAAAACTGACAAAGCCCATGTGTTGTAAAGCATGCTAACCTGATTCTCCATACGTCGATGGCGCAGTACGTGTTGGGTACGAAAGAAGATCATGCGCTTTTCTTTAGCGAAGAAACTGGCCCCCCAAAAGCCACTGATCCTGAAATCTTGAATGTGCCGCGAGGGTCGTTGCAGTACTGATGGTGGGATGAAGCTGCGTTTTGCAGCCCACGTGTCAGCTGGTCTCCTCTCTCGTACACTAGCTGCTCCCACATGCTCTCTAGCTGTTCGATTATTTTATTAGCCCGGTCGCTAGCTAGTGTTTCCAAGGCGTTGTTTCGATTTGGATCTATATATATATATATATATATATATACGTGCAGTGCACTACTCGATCGGATGGGCCACGTCCCGCCGCTTGGCAACCGCGGCCGGCACGTCACGGGAGAGGAGCACCCACGCACTGCACTGCTCCGGGAGCCCCGGTGTCCCCCGAGACCCGAGCTGCCACCTCGCCACGAGACAGCGCCGCGCCGCGCCAAAACCCCGCACCTCGGATCTGCCGCAGCCTACCGCGCGCGGCCGCTGACGATGGCATCGCTCGCGTCACGCGCCGTCGCCGTCGCGCCCGCTGCACCTACCGTGGCGAGCCGGGCCACGTACGCGCGGTCCCCGCCGCCTCCGTCGACGCGTGGTCGATCTGGCCCCGGGCTGCGCGCGATCCGCTGGGCTGTCCCTGTCGCGCGCGGGGCCCGCACCCTCTGCGTCTTGCCACGGCGCGTACCGCACGCGCAATGACTGACGCCCATGGAAAAAGGAAGGACAAACCAAGGTGGTGGCCGGGCGCGCGCTGCAGGTTGGACGTAGATCCGGCCGAGGGCATCGCATCATCAGATCGATCACGAGTGAGGGATGAGTGATGTTTACTCTCTCGCCCTCGGCCCATCCCCTGCCTTGCCTCTTTCGGCGGTTTGGCCTTTAACCATAAACGGAGCCCTCCACTATTCAAAGCGCTAGGACCGATCGAGCCGGCCGATGACAAAAGTTAGAATGATGATGATCACCACATGGGAATGGGAACCCACCCAGGCCGCCGGCGTGCGTGTGTCAGTCAGGGAGCGCCCAATTTTATTTTATTTTTGAACGAAGCGCACAATTCTTTAACAGCTTGAAGATCACCACGAGTGAGATTACTCTCTCGCCCTACCTCCTTCGGCAGTTTGCCATTCAGCCAGAAACGGGTGGTTCACTGTTCAAAGCGATAGGATCGGAACCGGGGGCAAAATGTCTTTGTCGATTGCAGAACCTTTTTTTTCACCTTGGTCCGGTGGTGGACCAGTACGTACTGTCGTCGTAGTATAGATTATACTAGGATCGTAGATTCCGTGCGTCACGTGAGATGCAGGGGGAGGTAACTTTCTGCCCAACTTGCCAAGTATGTGCGTTTTTGTTCGACCATGTGTACGCTTCTTTTAACTCTACGCACCGAACGTGTGTACGTATTAAGATTGTGTTGAGTGGACGTGGCTAGTTCGTTCGGTATAAAGTACAATTGCTACGTAACCTTAGGTAGGCATCTTGATAAGCTCGACCTCTTTCTCCACGTATAAAGACCCTAATATATACTCCCTCCATTCCTTAATATAGGGCACTTACAGTGGTGACGCTTAGCCCAGGCGCTAGGCCGAAATTCGTCACAGTTACTTTCAAATCCCGGTCGATCCCGACACTTTTCCTAGTGTCGCTGCAAATTCTATCCTCGACGCTTCGCCATTTTTTTCCGCACACATGATTTCAGGAGACGCCGGCGCTAGCGCGAGACGCTTTTTTCCTAGATATTTTTCCGAACGGGTGGATCTTGACCAACAAAATTAACAACAGATCTACCCGTTCAAAGTAAACAACCAAGCGAATCCGCTCGTTTTTTTCCTTTTTGGAAATAATCTGTAGTCACAATTCAGTCCTGCACCGGAGGTTGGCCTATCTGCTTCCTCTCATCCGCGGGCCGACCGCATCCGCTCTGGCCGCCCTACAAGCTACTGTTGTAGCTACGTTATTCGGAACCAGAGTAGAGGCGGGTCGGCGCGGGCGCGACCAGCCATGCCCCATGGCGGCACAGAGGAACCCGAGGTCCACCGCGGCGCGAGCAGCCATGCCCCATGGTCAGTGGGGATTCATGGGATGGGCAAATCGTGTTTTGCAGAGAGAGAGAGAGCAAGCTTCAGGGAGTGAGCTGAGCGAGAAACAATTTGGTTCAGGTAATCCTCTCGGTGCCCCTAGCGTGCACCACAAACGTCTGGCGATGGAGAGGCAGAGACGCAAGCGTTGGTTATCCTTTTTTTAATCCTGAGTAGCGACCGAGTTAAGCGGCAAAAATCACATAATTAATCTAAAGTCACGAAGAAATCACAAAATAACCGTTTTTTTCAAAGATATCACAATCTAACCTACTCGTATGACGCTCTACCGGAAAGCTCCATGCTCAATAGCACGACGCTCTCACGATGCAACCTATAGCGCTCTGGTAAAAAACGTCATCCTCTCGGCCGACGTGCGGTCAATCGGACCCGTGGGCCCACTTCTTTAGCATGACGTTTTTGCCGGGGGTGTCATGCTCCTGACTTAGCAATTTTTCTAGAGAAATTTTGTTAGGCTCGCACACATGTTCTAACCCCGTGCCATGTCAATAGCATGAAGCTTTTGCCAAAAACGCCATGGTCAATAGCATGAAGCTTTTGCCAAAAGCGCCATGGTCATGACTTAGAAAATTTTCTGAAAAGATTTTGTTCGGCTCACGCACATACACGTAGGCATGGCGCCCCTGCAAAAACGCCATGCATGTAGGCATGGCGCCTTTTGCCAAAAATGCCAAACTAAAAAAATGGGCCCGAGGCCGCGGTTGATCGCCACGTCGGACAAAACGATGGCGTTTTTGACCAGCGCGCTAAATGGACCATGCCGCTTTTGAGGGGAGCGTCATGCCACTGACCATGGCGCTTTCTTGTAAAGCGTCATGCGAGTAGGTTAGATTGTGATATCTTCAAAAAAGCAGGTTATTCTGTAATTTCTTTGCAACTTTAGATTAATTCTGTGATTTTTGCCGAGTTAAGCGGCCTGCGTTGGCAAACCGGACGCTTAGCTACAAATAGTATTTCGCGGTATTTATTTTGGCTCGCACAAGCATCTACGTAAGCGTTTGCTTTCGGAGGTGAATATCCTAGGTGAATGACATAATATAGAGGCAAAACAGGAAATCTGGGTATCCTCTCTTCTGATTGAATTAGTTGCCTTCTAAATAAGAGGAAGAAATCCTAGAATTCTCTATACCTTATATTCTAGAATTTTTCATAAAAAACTATACACATTATATCAAGGAACAGAGGGAGTAATGTTCTAGTATGCCACGTTGCTCTGATTTATGTTATTAAGAGCATGTCCAGCCACACCCCAGGACACCCGCGGCCACTTTTCAGCATCAGATGGACGAAACTCGCCTAGTCACGCCCTAGGATATCCATTTTCACCGGATTGGGTCCATAATCTGTCCGGCGAACAGAGGCCGAACTCATACCGCTAGGGTTCGCCCGCCTGGAGGCTCCGGATGAAAGCGAAAAGTAGGTGGGCCAGCGCTGTTGGCGGGACAACGGTTCTTTCGCACGAAGACTCCTCTCGGCCACCTCCGTTTCCCTCTCCGCCCGGATCCTGGCCCTCAGGACGAAAATTCAGCCTGTCCGGCGTAAAATAGCTTTGGATTTCGGCCTGTGGCCTCCAATGGCTGGAGATGCTCTAATGCGGGAACGGACCCGAGCTTGCAAACTTTGCTCAAGCAAGCAAATCGGTATGCAAGTTTGCCCATGTACCATGGAATATCACATTTTACTGAAATTTTGACGACGACACTCGAGTAAAAATCAGCAGGAGCTAACAGGGATCGCCGAGATGGTCGAGTAAGACTATTCTTCGCCATCTGGCATCGCCCGCGCACTTGTTTAACCAAACCACACGAGATCAGCACCAGCTTAACACTAATCAGCCGCAGCTTAGCGTTAATAAATAATCCCGCGAGACCCAGCCGGGGCGATTAACGCCGCCCCCCGCCTCCTCCCTCGTTTACTCTAGCATTATCCCCTCGCGTCGCGTCGTGTCGTGTCGTGTCCCGTCCCGCCCGTCGTCACCCACCCGGCCGTCTGTCACTCTCGCTTCTCCTGCTCGCACCGGCCGCGTGGCCACCACCACCCTCGCTTTCCTCCCCTGCCCTCCCCCGGTACACGTCTCCACCCATCTTTCTCCTCTAACAGCCATGTTAACCACCGCGATAATCGCTCGCCCAATCCCGTCTTAGCAGAGGCGTGTGTCCGCAGGCAGCGAGTGTGAGCCCGCCCGCCCGGCGCCCGATACCTTGTGTGGCCACGGATTGGCCGCCTTCTTTCTTGGAGTCCCAGAACCAACGAGGAAGACGCGCTATTGGCCGGGAGCACGCCGCCATCCCCTCCGCGCGCGCCCACTGGTCAGCATCCTCTCGCTCGCTCGCTAGCTAGCTTCCTCCCTTTTTATTCTCCCTTTGATTGGGCGCTCGCCTGCCTGCCTGCTGCCCTTTTCTGCGCCGCCTCGGTTTTGATGCCTGGAAACCAGGGTGTTTCCATTTCTGGCCGCCTGCCGCACGCCCGGTTTTTCTCTCTGCGGATAAGGAAATCTCGCGGCTTATCCGAATTCCGAGGGGTTTAGTCAGAGGAGTGAGCGGGTGGTGCGGGGATCTTGGCGGCGCGTTGTTGTTCGGCGATCGGATCGTCCAGGAGACTCGCAGCTGCTGCCGAGAGTAGCTAATTGTATCGGATTAGGGTGTGATTTCTCCAGGATTTTGGGCTCCAGCGACGGCGGAGAATTTCGTGGTTTTCCCCCTGGGCCTCGGTTGCACCCGTCCAACTGTATCCACAATTCTATGCTAGCTACCCTAGAGTATCTTTTCTTTCTTTTCCCTTCTTTCTTTCTTATCTGTGTTCGGCTTATTAAGCTTCCGGGCATCAAATGATTGTAATTTGGTAGTACCACTACTGTACCGCGAGAAATAACTTGCGAGAAAAGTCGTTGGTTCTTCGATCCGTTCTCCCTCCCGAGCTTTCCTGTTCACCACTAATTGCTTGTCTGTGGTACAATCCCACCCATCTCTTAATGACCCCTTGCGTACGGCCATCTTGATCTTCCGAGGAATCACAGTTCACTTCTTCATTAGCAGTATCTTCTTTCATCCCGAGACTTGATTGATTGATTGATTGATTCACTGTGTGCTGCTCGGTGCTCGTGCGAGGCATCTTGGTTGACCTCTGCTTTCCGTTGTATGTTTTCTTGCTGCTATCTGCAACAGCGAGGGCCTGAATTCGCCGCGGAGCGGGACCTATGAGCGGCATGGGGTCACGGCCGGGGGAGACCAACCTCGTCCAGCCTAGAGGACAGGGCGCGCTGCCGTCCGGCATGGCGATGCAGCCCTGGTGGACGGGCTCCGGGCTCGGGGCCGTGTCTCCGGCCGTCGTGGCGCCCGGGAGCGGAGCCGGGATCAGCCTGTCGAGCAACCTGTTTGGTGGCGGTGGCGCGACCAAGGGCGCGCAGGGGAAGGCGGTCGACGACGCCCGGGCGGAGGAGAGCAGCGAGGATTCGCGGAGATCAGGGGAGCCAAGAGGTTTGTTCTGCTTACTACTAGTACTTCTGTTTGTTAGAAAGTCTCATGTCTTCTCTGTTCACGCTTGCTTTAGCTGTAAATATTTTTTAGCTGGAAATGTCCTTATTAGTTCAGATATATTTCCATATATGATGTGGAGTACAACCCCTTCCTTTGGTGCATGTTATTTATAGAAGGGAGATAGTATGAATTGAAAGCAGGCCTCCAGGCGAGCCCTAGATTTTTTTAGTTTCTGTTTCTGTGTCTGTCTTTCATGTTCAGAAAAACATGCATAATTCTGAAATCTTATCAGAACATAAAGTCAAGAAATACACTGGGGTCTGTGGCCCTTAATTCTGAAACCTTATCAGCTTCTTTAGTGAAGTTGGGGACTGTGGCCCTCAAAATTCTGAAATCTTGTCTAGCACAAACATGCGCAGCTACATCACTCTCATGTAGCAGGATCGCATAAGCCATAGAGTTGCGGGTGACGGAGAAGTGAAATTTCATGACATCATGTTCAGCTGTAGCTTTGCTTGTCCTGCTCTTTGGTGAAAGAAAGCAATCTTACTCAAACGACCATAATAAGCAACCGTCTGATTTGGCTAGGGTAGCTTCGGTACACTGATGATGTAACCCATGTCCTATCTTCATCTTGTGGTGAATAACTGAACACCCTGCAACTGTGCATGAGATATAGTGCTGTTCTTTTCATGTTGATGTTTGGCTTATGTGGAACAAAATTATGCACTCCTTATTGGTGTCCACTAATCAGTGAATCGGTTGGTCATAAGGTCTTCTAACAAGAAAATAACTACTAATATAGATTAGAGTAGCGAGTACAATTACCTTCAGTAATTTATGCACCTCAGACTTAAGCCTGAATAATTTCTTTACTGGTGGAAATGAAATTCAGTAATTGCTCTACCTGATATCACGTCTTTGGATACCAGATGGAAGCTTTGATGAAGAAAAGCAGCATGCTACATCGCAGATGCCTGCTTTGGCGTCAGACTATTTAACACCATACTCACAGCTGGAACTAAACCAACCAATTGTGTGCACTCTTCCCTTTTGTCGTATCTTTCGTCTCTGTTGATGTTTGCATAATATGTGCACTTATCTGGAAACACCTTCATTATCTCAAGGTCACATTGGCATTGTGCAGGCTTCAGCACCATATCACTACCCTGAAGCTTACTATACGGGCATGGTTGGTGCCTATGGACCTCAACCTGTGGTACATTCTATGCCAATTTAAATATCCGAAATCATCTCCCATATGTATGCAGTTTTTCATGGTATTCGCGTAAATTACAGTATTACCGAGTACAGTATAAGATATATGGTTGTCAAAATCCAGGATGCATAAAGAATGGAAGTGCTATTATTAGAATATCTGGCAATCTCACAGCGATACAAAATAAAATTCATAGCATTTAAATCATTGATTTCCACAAGTGGTTTAGAAAGGATGCTGAAATCATGGCGGATTAGTATGTTCTTCTGATATTATGTAAACAAAATAGGACTTGTGATTCGCATACGTTTTCGTGTTGGTTAGTCATCTCATTAGTGGAATATCAGAATTCCTGCGTATTTGGGTTGAGCCCAACAGTTTTCCTAGATTAATGTGATTTCACACCGTAAAGGTTACATGATTCCACTGCCCTTTTCCTGAACTGTCTGCAATTTTTTTGTGTGGCCCATGCAGACTCATTTCCAGCTTCCTGGATTAACTCAGGCTCGCATGCCATTGCCTCTCGAAGTATCGGAGGAGCCTGTGTATGTAAACGCTAAGCAGTATCATGGAATTCTAAGGAGGAGGCAGTCGCGCGCAAAGGCTGAACTCGAGAGGAAGGCGATTAAAGATAGGAAGGTTAGTGATACAATCCCTTCCCAGTCCTTAGTAAATCTGGTTCTTGGTTCTTGTCCTGGCTAGACCACTCGCCATTTTCCTGTAGAAGAAACTTCATAGTAGTTTGGTTAAGTATTGACATTCGATATTGCAGCCTTACCTTCACGAGTCCCGTCACCAGCATGCGATGCGAAGGGCGAGGGGAACCGGGGGGCGTTTCCTGAACACGAAGAAGAGCGAAAACGGCGCTTCCAACGGCGAGAGAACCGAACCAAGCAAAGGTAGTAGTATGATCACTTCCCTACATTTCGGTTGCTTCGCTTAGTAGAAGAAAGGACTGTCAGCAGATGCGTTTCTGGTTCTGACAAACTGCTTCCGGATTCACCAGGCGAGCACAACTCCGAGTATCTGCGCGTGCCTCCTGACCTGCATCTCCGTCAGGCATGAAGCAGCAGTTTGGCAACCTCCTAGAACAGTGGCCTCTGTCCACCGGCATACGCAGGACCCCAAGGGTGGATTTCTCGCGACGCATCGTCTCTGCGCAAAGCGCTCAGAGTTCCGTTCTTCTGAAATCCATCGCGGCGTATGGTGCCATGGGTTCAGGTCTGCTGCTTCCAGGCAATTCATTCTTGGCTTTTTTCACATTCTGTTTCTCCTGTTTGTGTGTGTAATGGTCGCAAGTGAAACCGTCCCGTGCCGCGTTCCCGTCGGGGTGCCGTGGGACTCGCATGTGTAAGATTAACTTGGGATAGTGTTTGTTTGTGCTGCAGTAGAGTGATATGTTTGGATTGCTTTTGATTTGGAAGTGTAACAAAGGGCTAGTACAGAGTTGAACTCGATATGGCATGCTGAGAGAGAGGAGAAGTGGTGTTTCAGTATCGTTTGGTGCGTGTCGCACATCTTTCGGTCTTCTCATGCCTATTGTTCCCTGTTTTTGAGAATTGCCGTGAAGCTCTGCTTCTCTGTTGCAAATTGCAATGTGCTCAGACCTCAGAGTTTCATCTGTCGAGAGAACCTGGGCCGGGTCCGCCTCTGCGGCTGTAGGGAGATAGCAGCACTGTACGCAGCCTCGACCTCGAAGCATCTCTCACTCACTGTCACAGTGTCACTCCCCCCGTTCTGTTCGTATCCATCGCTCTCTAGTCTCCTGCGCCAGATCCCGCGCCCGAGATGTTCGCGACGGCGGCGCGGTGGGCGGCGAAGAAGGGGAAGCCCAAGATGGCGCCGATCGAGCTTACGGGGCCGCCGGAGAAGGCACAGTCATCACTCGCGCCATATTCGACGTCGTCAGGGAGCACGGCCCGCTCACCATCTCTGACGTCTGGGAGCACGTCAAGGTACACGCACGCTACTGAAACTTCTTGTTTCGGCTCCGTGCACTACCCGTTCGACGGAATGTCTATGTGAGATTTAGCTGCAGACTCGCGTGGAGTCATCTACAACCTGCCTGCTCTGACTTCTGACAGGTAAAAGCCATGTTGCTAAAGATTTTCAGGACGTAGGGCTGAGGGGTTTGACAAGCAAGAGGCAGATGAAGATCATGCTGCGGTGGAGGAGGGAGAAGCAGAAGCTCAGGCTCGTCTGCGACCATGACGGGCCTCACAAGCAATTCCTCTACACGACATGGTTCACCAACCCCAGGAGCGCCCCACAGAGGCCCAAGAGGGAGCTTCCCAAGCCATGACCGCGTTCGTCTCCTGTTCCAGCCCCCCACCACAATGCTCCACAAATGGATGCTAGGGAGTTAAGCTTGTTATATCGTTTTATCAATCTTGAGTAGATTCACAGTGTATGATAGTATGATACGGTTACAGTTGCAACACAATGTATTGCAGGCTTGTACAAATTCATCCCACAGATGGGAAGACTATCTAAATCTTTGAATCATTTTCATTTTTCTGAAAGAAAACAGTCAACTTTATTAATAGGCAAAAACATTTTACAATCGTTTGTGATCCTTGTCGACACATATAGACCAACACCGAATCATGTAAAACACCATGGGACACATGCTTACCTAATTGTGCTGACATATGCATGACACCATTGCTCGCCTTATCCACTTTTGGCATGACTTTTGTCATCAAAGTTTCTCATCCATTGTGTTTCAATAATGGAGAAATTTGGGATCCGAAGCTAGTCCATGAGAGGATTGTCTTCTTAATGAACTTCCGCTCGCTTATCCTGGTTACTCCATGGGGGATTCACACTATTAGTTGTTCTTAGATCTAAATTCAACCTTGAAAGCTAATGTGCTTATTAGACTTTAAAATTCAAAGATGAGCTGATCTTGGTTGAACATTCCAAAAAAAGGTGCCAATCATCGTAAGAATTATTGCTATGTGCCAACATTCTTGCCTCTAAATCATTCCAGGAGAAGAAGCTTACCGGAGTGGCTTCTTCTAAACACCCACTTTCAGCCCAATCTAGAATCCAAACACCATGGTTCAACACCTACCGTCCAGCAAATGTATACCATTGACTACACATACACGATAGTCAAACAATCTCTAAGGATGACCACTATAGTTTCTTGGTTTCCAAGAGTAGCGCTCAAGAACTGCCAAGTTGCAGGTAACCAAACTTTGTTGATTCATTCTTTCTGTTTGCCGCAAGATACAATTTAATAGAGACACAACTAACAACATGGTTCCACATAAAGAAGGATTGCATCATGAATGCTGATGCAAGGTCCACACACCGACATAACTTTGTACATAGACTCATGGTATTGGTGGTTTAAAGCTGCAGAATATGCCCGAGAACAATAGTCCAAGAAAAAAAGAAGAGTTTAGTGTCGTTTCATCAGCAGCTCGCCCAATTTTACAGTACCCCGTTGGTCATGAGACTAATTTAGTTCCATGGTCATCCCGGTATCACAACTGCCATGTGCTTCGCAAAATAGACATGTGGAGAGCCCTTTTTACAGCATGCTCAGCAGCCACGTATGCAACACATGTATGATGTTTACTTGTCTTTTTTGTAGCCGCTAACATATCATATGAGCTGCTAACTTCAGAAGATTGATCGTGGGGAGTAAAAGAACTTGAATGCAAATCAAGACAAAGATCATGGACTGTTCATGCAGCTTTAGGTGTTATGGTATTTGCTACCGGTTGGAACCATGTTTCAAATGGTTTTGGTTTCCTTTTTGTTGGCCATCTTTATGAACTAGACTATGTATTAGTGACATGGGTATGTCCTACGGGTGTCTAAGATTGGCCTATCTGGTTTGGCCCAGCGGAGGCCCACATGACATGTATCTGATGACGAAGCCTATAAAGATTCGGGTGGCCTAGGCCCATGGAAGACGCGGCTCCTTGAAGGATACACCAAGCTCTAGATAGAGGACAAACCCTAAATCTGTAACCGACTCAGTTGCATCCTTAGACCTGGCCTCCCCATATAAAGGCCAGGAGGGAGCAGCGGGAAGGACACCGCAAACCCTAGCACATACACCCGTCAAATTATATCTACGCACCATCACCATCAAGGCACCATTGTAACCTTTGGGTCTTTTATCAATCAAGAGCAGACAAGTAGGAATAGAGTTTTCCCTCCGAGGACCTGAACCTGGGTAAACCTCTTGTCCCCGAGTTGCTTGTGGTTACCCGACGAAGCCTCCAGCTCCTCGTTCTTCCTGAATTCAAGTCCATAAACTATGGGCATTGACGTTTTAACCCCATGTCAATTGGTATGTTTGAACGATGTTATATTGCCTTGTCACTGGAAATTATTTTTATCCTTATAGTATTTGTGCCTGAGTACTATGATTAACCAAAAAGAACATACACATGTTTCTCTTTGGGTCCCTTCCTATCTGTTTACAGCCTAAAAACTAGTATATCTACCCCGTGATCGTACTGAGATTGTGTATCCTAATAGAAAATTCTGATCTATTGCAAAACTGCAGTACTGATCGACCTAAGATCCGCTTGAGTATTATGTTTCATACTACTTTTGCCGTCTGTCGCTCAAAAACAGCATTGCCCTACAAGACAAAACAGAACCAGAGGAAGAGCATACTCCTGAGTTTAGCACGTGGCTTCTTTTTTCCTTATTTTGCACCTCTACTGTTTCCTTCTCAACCTTGATTATGTCTAGATTCATCCATACTTAGAAAAATCCGCGACATCCTTTTTAGGATGGAGGGAGTAGATTAGTTTGCCAAAGCATACTACACTATGAAATAAAGAGAGTAGTAAATGAAAAAAAGACTCGTTGACCCTAGGTTTAAAGCAGGAAGGGAGGGCTTTGGCATGGTGGTAGGACATCTCCACTTGTGTCCTAACGGTCGTAAAAGAAAATTAACGGTAAAAGGGTTCGAAGACCCCAGAAGCTGCATTAAAGAACACGTGGCAGGTACAAAGTGCAAAGAGGCCCCTTGGGAACAAGCACACTAGGAACCCTAGAAATTACAGATAAGGGCCTCTTAATATCGAACAACACCCCAGGACTAAAAGATAAAACCCAATCAGGTCCTTGGGCGGCGACCTCCAGTCGACGAAATCGGCGAGGTCATGGAGGTTTCTTGCTCGTGACACTCCCCAAGCTGGAGAAGAAGCAAAGCCGCCAGCTGTCTCGCACTCTCCGGGGATGCACCACTTGTCGAGGGCGTGACGTCGAGCTCCAACGTAGTGCTTCAGAGAAGGGCCCCCAGAGGAGGTTGAAACCCTGTGTCGCCTTTCGCCTTTCGATAAGAACGGGCAGAGGCCCGATAGCATCTCCGCTACCAAAGGACCTCTGTGAAGAAGATCTCACGGGTGCAGCTTCAGCTGACATTGGCATCATCGCCGGCTTGGAACCTTTCCCCCTTCCATCCCTCGCCACCACGGCCGACCGAGAGAAGGGGCGAAGTATGTCGCCATCGACGCCGCCACAAGGTCCACGAGCATTATGCCCAAGCTTCCGGAGCCTCCCCACCTGCCGCAAGCTCCAACCACTAGAGCCTGAAGAAGTAGAAGACCAGGCGACCTCCCGCCGCCGCTCGCCCGTGCGCAGGAGTAACCCGGCGACGGCGCACGAGGCAACCGTCCTATATAAATTGGCTCACTCCCCCCGCCGCCACGGCCGGCCAGAGCGAGCGCCAGATCTGAGGACAGGAACCTCCCGCCCACATCCAAAGCAGCGTTATGCAAGGTGGCGGTGCTCTCCGCCGACGCCTCCCTCCCACCATGGACAAGGAGAAGGTCGACATCGAACCCTAGATCGTCGGAGATCTGGCTGCCTAGATCTCTAACTCCGCCGCCAACTACGGGCACGAAGCCACAACTCCTACACCTAGCTACTCCGGTGCCACCTCCCCTCCAACTCCGGCCGGCTAATCCGACGGAGAGGAGGCGGGAGGGGCCCGGTCGTCGGAGGGGAGCACTCAGGAACTAGAGCGGCGAGAGGGGTTATACTATTGTGCAACACCTAATGGTCGTAAATTTAAACCACTCCTTGCATGAGAAACAACGAAAGGATTGCTTAGAGATTTTAGCTTTTAGCCTGGTACGCCGACCCTAGGTTTAGAACACAATCTTAGCATCATGGCTATGCAAAACTATAGGGCACAAACAAAAATACCCAATGCACCGTCCATCTGACAAAGAAAAACACACAAGTTATTACACACCAATAATAAGACTATGATATCTAACTTACGACATATTTGGCCAACAAAACAAGATAATACTTATGTCTTGACTCCTGTCTCGATTCTGCGTGGTCTACATGTTAATGCCTTATAAGATCAACCAGTTCTGCTAACGGATATCGACACGAATAAACCTTATGGTTGAATAATAGTGTCTTGTTTTTGCCATTCCCACCCACGAAGCACCGGCCGGATCATCTAGTCTCGTACAAATATAGATAGATGAGCCCTCGACGCCCATGGAGAGCAAAGATATATATATGCTCAAAGTATTTACAGAAATCCCGATTTACGTGCCGACATAGGCTCCAGCGTAGCATAGCACCACCGGTGACGCGAACGTTTCACTAGCAGTACAGCGCTTCGTACTCTGCCCAGTACGCCCCGTACCAGCAGCAGCAAGCAGCAGCACGGACACTCTTGTCTGCATCTTGTCGAGTTCCCGGCGCAAATAATCGGACGCCGATGCGCGCAAGAGGACAAGCCGCGTGCCTGCCTGCAGGCCGCAGCCTCACCGATCGCGTCGCGTGGATTTGGATTGCCTGTTGCGGCAAGGGCATCTCCGCCGAGACCGAGTGGAGGCATGGTACGGGGGGTGTCCGGCCGGCGCGTGGAGGCACATGCGGCGTGCGTCCGGACGTCCGGCCGCAGCAGAAAAAAGGGAGGCCGCCTCAGCCAGTGGAGGCGCAGGCAGGTACGGCGGCCGGCGCGTGCGTGCCGCGGCAGACCGTAGCGACGCGGGCGCGCGCACCCGGCACGGCCAGGGCGTCCGCTGCGCCGGCCCCAATAATTGACCCCCGCTTTACGTGACACCGGCCGGCCCTCCTTTTTGGGTGCTGTCTGTCTCGGTGCGCGCTGCGGGAAGGGGATGCAGGCGGAGCGCCAGCCGGGAGGGCCATGTATGGCGCGGTGCGCGCCAGTCAGGCGGCCGGCCGGCCCCGGCGCGGGGCGCAGGCAAGCGGCCAACCAGGGAGACACACACGCAGACGCCGGGGCGCACCGGGCCGGGCCGGGGGGGGGGGGGGGGGGGGGGGGGGGGGACGGCAGCACGTAAACGGCAGCCAGGGGGCGTGGTTAATTTGTGGCAACAGAACAGAACCCCACCTGCTGCCTGCTGCCTGCAGGGCGCGGCAGGGCAGGCAGTGCGCGCCCAGCTGGGCTGGGGTGTCCCGCGCGTCGGAAGATCCAAGGGGCGCTGACGTGGGCCTATGGCTTTTCGTCGGCTGTACCCCGCGTTCTGCTCACCTCCTTTTTATGGGAAACGTTTCGAGCTGCTGCGCGTGCACGGCTGGCCGGTAGCGCGGCTGGTAGATCTGAGACACTTTGGCACCTGTTCAAAATGTGGTAGAGTTCAGAACTCCAGATATACTAGTGCGGTAGACAGTAGAGTAAATGCGATAGTGAAAAAAAAGCCTCATCAAAACACACATATTCACTAAAGATATACTCTCTCCGTCCAGATAAAATTAACTTGAGTTTGTCTAGATTTAGATGTATCTATACATAAAATACGTCTAGATATATTCGAATTTAAGCAAACTCAAGTCAGTTATTTCTGGATAGAGAGTAGTAGTATTGAATATGCATGTCGGCGAAGCTAATAAAAACTAACAAACATATTTTGATTGGAAATGCTTGTTTACTTCAAAACTTTGAAACGTTAACCCCCGGAGAATGATTCCTCGTGAGTTGTACGTTATTAGGTAGATGAGACTTCTCCAGCAACGAATTAAACGCGCTCGGATAACACTCCGTTTAATTCGGTCCCCCGGGGCTCGAACCCGAGTAGACTAGCTGCGCATTCGCTAGCTTTGCCACCAAACCAGCGCTTGGTTCTCACTTCAAAACTTTGAAGAGTCGCTGCTCTCAAAATGATTGGGTTAGAGCGAGTTCGGCCATCTAGGCTAAGCTTGCCTCAACTTGTGTTACAAAAGGAGAAAGGTGACATTGACTTGAGCTAAAGTTTGAGTTGTAGGATTGGCTCGCACTCGACTAGTTGCGATCTCGAGCTACTTTTAAGCCTCTCCTAAAAATAAAATACTCTTTTCGATTCAAATTAATATTTTTAAATTTGTCAAGATTTGGAAATATCTAGTTATATTTTAGTGCCAGATACATTTAAATCTAGGCAAATGAGAACATTAATTGGAACCGAAGGTAGTACTAAAATTTACCCGTGATAACAACCCGATCTCCCAAAATTAAGAAATTATGTCTGATTTTACGTACAAACGCATGCTATAAGGTAGCGGTATATTCATCCGGAATCATAGAAGACAACATACCATTTTATGTATCAAAGACAGTACTAACTATTATAGTACTTTGAGCTAGGTATAGCAAAAATTGAACTAGCTAAGAGCATCTCCACTAAGCCGACCCAACCCGTCCAAGCGGATAGTGGACGGCTGCACGACGGCCCAGCGGTGCGACCTATCCGGCCAAACGCGCGCGGACCGATCCATCCATGCATAAAATTTGGGACTCGTCGGCTAGGCCTTCTAGCCAGTGGCACAAAAGACATTCTCCTTTCCCAAACCCTCGTCCTCCATATCCCACGGCCAGAGCAAATGCAACCGTTGCCGCCGTCGCCCCCGCGATATCGAGCAGCACCACAGGCCAGACACGTTGCCCGATTTGACTAGACGTGCCGCAGGCCATCCCGCCGCCCCGGCATTCGCCTGTCGACTAGACGCGCCACAACCTCTGGAGTGCGTCACGCACAACCTGTTCGGTCGTTTGCCTGAGGTGCGATCGCCGGTTCTTTCTAGGTTATCTGATCCGCTGTGGGAATTGGTATGGCCATTAACGACCGTATACTGAACAGATGGGTAGTAGTCGAAGGGCAATCGAGTTCTTCTACAAGAATTTCTTCGAGTCATGGTCTGAGGAGGAGTTCGATGGTGAGACCGAAGTTCTGCTGGCAGTTGCACAGATGGTGCACGACCACTACCTCCTGCCGCCGCGTAGAGGTGGCTCGGCGAAGCGGCACGAAGCCAACCATGAACACGACCGGGAAGCTGGACACATACGCCTTTACAAGGACTACTTCCACCCAACTAATTCGGTCTTCAAAGAGAAGGCATTCCATCACCGCTATAGGATGTCCAAGAACGTTCCTAGACATTCTCAATGGGGCGAGGGAGTATGATAACTACTTCGAGGCCAAGTACGATTGTACCGGTAAGATTGGCTTCTCCTCTTACCAGAAATGTTCTACTGCCATTCAGCAGCTTGCATATGGAGTGCCCGGTGATCTTCTCGATGAGTACATGCGCATGAGCGAGTCCACATGCCATGAGGCCATGTACCAATTTTGCAGCGCAGTTATTGTGGTGTTTGACAAAGTTTATCTGAGAGAGCCAAACACCGAAGACACTGCCCACCTTTTGTCCATCAACGAGAGTAGAGGGTTTCCCGGGATGCTTGGTAGCATCGACTACATGCATTGGCAGTAGAAGAACTATCATTTTGGTTGGTAAGGGCAGTTCAACGGGCATGCAGAGGGTTCCACTGTCATACTAGAGGCTGTTGCATCACCGGATCTCTGGATTTGGCACTCCTTTTTTGGCATGGCTGAATCAAGCAATGACATCAATGTGTTGTAGCGGTCTCCGGTGTTTGCTAGGCTGGCAGAAGGCAATGACCCACAGGTTTCCTATGAGATCAATGGCAATCCATATGATATGGGTTATTATCTAGCTGACGGTATCTATCCATCCTGGGCCACCTTTGTGAAGACAATTCGTAACCCTGGAGATGAGAAATACAAGAGGTTTGTGAAAGAGATAGAGGCTGCTAGGAAGGATGTGGAGCGAGTATTTGGTGTGCTTCAGTTAAGGTGGGCTATTGCTCGATACTCTATTAGAACCTGGAGCACAGAGAGGACGTGGGATGTGACGACTGCTTATGTGATCATGCACAACATGATCGTCGAGGACAAGTGTGATGACGACATCTTGGACCAGGGCTGGGATTTTAAAGGTCAATTGGTTGAGCCAGAGCCAAGTTTAACGTCTTGGGAAGAATTCATGCAAGTGCATGAAAATTTGCATCACATGCACACCCATGATCGACTTCAACTAGATTTGGTTGAGCATGTATGGTCTCGTGCGGGAAACCAAAACGGTTAATCCCTTATTTATTTTCTATAATTTCACTAACGTTTGGTTAATTTTTATCGAACCATATGAGTGTGAACAATTCATATGTAAGCACTATTTTAATTAGATTACCTAATCTAGCTTATTTGCTTGTTAAAATATATATTTGTCTACGTACTTTGTGTTTAAATCTGTAAAAAGATGAAAATGCTGGCCAACGCTGACAAATGGGTCGCGTCGCTGGGCGCGGTTGGGCGGACCACGACCCAAAAACAACCGCGGCTCGACCCAAACAGACGTTTCGATCACCCTTTTGGATCGGCCCGGTGGAGATGTCCTAACCTCTTGCTTCAAACTCACTTGACTTTCTACCCAGCTGCAACAGAAGGCTCTTCTCGGCTCATTTCTTGCCAAGTCAATCTCGAGCCAGGCTAAAAATAAAGTCGATCTTTATCAGCTGGCAAGCCTTGAGATTTTCTGAAGTCCCTTTTTTTGGAGGTAGAACAGTGGGTTTCCCCACTGTATATTTTTATTTATTTAAAGTAAGTCTGGTGTAGCACAATAGAAACATAGACAATTTTAAGCGTTAAGGCCCAAGAAACGAATAACCACCAAAAATTTAACTTGTTTACTCATATTTAAAAGGTTAACATTCTCTCATTAGCAAGAACGCTTGTCCTGACTCATTTTCCCCCTTCCTCTCCTGACAACACGAGGCGGTTCCAATTCTAGTTCTCTCGTCGGCGATACCGTCACTTGCCTTCCCCTTCGATCGCCTTCCCAACATCGTGTGGGGGAGGGGGAGTCCGGATTCACCACAAGGACGTTGGTCCCCCAGCATCACAGGTGTCCAACGATTATTGGAGATTCGTGCAAAGTCCACGAAGTCAACAACCGCCACAAATTTATACTTAAGCTCTCTCAAAAAGTTGGAAACAATCTGAGCTCCACCCGGCAATGAAACTTGTATGTTTTTTGACTAGATCTGCTGAAATTTGTATGAATCTTCAATTTTTTGTTATTTTTTCTAATTTTCTACTATTAATGTAGTTGTTTTTTCTATTTTTTCTACGGTTGCTATTGAATCGTGTATGAATCGTGTATGTGGCTGCAGATTCAAAGCAGTTTCAGATCTCTAATAAATCTTGTATGAATCTAGACTGCAGTGAAATGGTCTTCCTGTAAAATAGTTTGCACGAATCTCTAACAAATCAATGGTAATGATGGTGCCGAGGGCCTAACATACATGTGGTGTTGCATTTCCGGGGGAGGGGAGTTCTCGTTCTTGTTTGTGTGTGTGCGCTTTAGTCCTAGGTTTTCTTGGTTTTTGAGGTTCCTCTATTGGTGTCATGGTGGGGTAGATGCTAATGGTGGGAATAATGGTCTCCTAGTCCATGCCCTTTCTTGCCGGAGTTGTTTCTAACGCCGGTGAGAGGCTTGTGAAGTTCAAACTGTTGGAGTGGCTTGAATCTGGCATTGCGTTGTGGCCTGGCTATAGGGATGGACCGTTGTTGGAGTGCGGCGATCTTGACTACTGCATGTTTGCAGAAGACGGTGGGGATCACTGCCACGTGAAGGGCGGGGTGGCACTATCCCTAGATCTTGCCTCGAAGTGGCTCAAAGGGATCCTTTGGCTGACGTTCCTTATCGAGCTAGATCCAGTCTTACGAGGTTAGTGGCTGTCCTCGGCTCTTCTTCCTCGGTGACGATGGCAGTTTGCAGTAGTATGACCGTTTGTATCCTCCTTGTGTTATGTTGCTTGTATGCGTATCAATATTTATAAATAGAAGTAATGTAAGTAATGTATGCCTACGGTGTACATCGTAAAAATACGCGTGCAGTGTACCTTTGTTCAAACTCCAAATCAAGATGAACACAAAGTAGTGGTTGTGTGGGGGATCCAAGTCCGAGCGTGTGGATCGCGCCTGTGGCGGCGTGGCCAAATAACTTACTGTGGTAGCCAGACTAGAAATATATTCGCACAGACCATTCTATCTCTTCCTGCAGGTTGCAATATGCACGGCATGCATGCCCTGCTTGACAGAAACAACGGTTTGTGTGTTGCTCACATGACGTGCCATATTCCAACGGCTGTTTTTTTAATCGGGGAGTAGAACCCTAGCCTCACCATCAGTTGATGCACGCATCCTTTTATTGAAAGATCATCATCCAAAGTTATTACAAACTCAAGGGTCGCTTAAGGTCGATATAGAAATCAACCAATGAAAAATGAAAAACGTACTATGGCTAAACATCACGTATCCGGCTAGTATGCTGGCAGGTAATTTGGCCGAATATATCCTGAGCGACCGTAAGCAAACTGTTGCACCCAGAAACCATAGTATCCCGCTGGTCCCGCGGGAGTAGGAACCCCAGAGCTGCACATAGTGTGCCACCATATGAATAACCTGCAAAAAGTTAAAATTGTTGTTTCTGTTAAATACAATATTATTCATGCACTTCCATATAGACCAAAAAAAAACATAAGGCCGAAACACGAATACAAATTCTAGCCTTAAAAAAATTTCCAACCCCGTTCAACTAATTTCTAGACATATTTGTGATATTAGTTAGAGGTGGCAAGACATATGTAAAGTTTACAATGCGCCAAAGCAACCTAGCAAAAGGACACGAGATAAAGAGATGCTCAACAGTCTCTTGTGCACCACAAAAGCAACATTTTGTACATCCTACCCAATTCTATTTTGCCAAGTTATCTTTAGTTAGTAAAACTTTACTATTGAGGAATCACATGAAAATCTTTATCTTTAGAGGGATTTTTAACTTTCATAAATACTTTCTAAGGAAAGGTGTGTGGTCATTCATATGGTCTTCATACATAGATTTCACAGAAAAGATTCCTGAGGCAGATAGCTTCGACATAAACTTATCTAGTTCGCTAGATAATTGTACCATCATAAATCTTTTGGCAGAGGTGCAATCAATCCGACCACTTGTTACCGGTTAACAGTGGTACTTGGGTCAACACACATCTGCAACTAATATTCAGACGGCCGTAGCTATAGAAAACATATAATATCAGAGGGCGGAAGTACACGTACGTTTCCTTAGTACTGTTACTGTACTAGCTAGTACGTGTACGTTAGCTACTAGCCAGTACTTGGTACACACTGCAAGCTATAAGTCTGGCACCCGTACGTGCTAGCTTGGCCACAACATTATGGTCAAAGGAAACGCTCGATATTACATGCATGCATGCCTAAAACAGGATTTAAGGATGGAACACGTCCTGGAGTACAATATAGGCTATATAGCTAGAAGAGGGGAAAATATATAAGCGGATTAGACTAGCTAGACGACGACATGTTGCCGGAGAAGCTAGCTTCTTTTCCTCTTGGCGCCGGCGGCGCCCTCGCCCTTGTGGCCGTCGATGTCATCGTCAACAGGGGCCGGCACAGCCGCCGCGGTGAGCTTTGTGAGCAGTTCGGCGGCGGTTTCGGCGAGGACGAAGATGTTGCGCGCGGCGTCGTCGATGAAGCCCTCCTCGACGCCCTTGTCGAACAGCGAAAGCAGGCTGTTGTAGTAGCCGTCCACGTTGAGCAATCCCACCTAAGATCACACACCAACCGTACGTTGCGATTAGTCGTCGCTTTCGTAAGTTGGGAAATCAGAGCTATCGAGCTAGCTATATAGCTAGTGGGATTGATTAGGGCATGAGGTGCGCCCTACAATGGCGATGCCAACCAATATCTACGCACATGAGATCGACCACGTACTGGCCCCGGCGGCAATACTACATTTGGATGGGAATTAATAATGCAAGAGATATGGCAGTTAAATACGACAAGCAAGCTTACAGGTTTGTTATGGATCCCCAGCTGCGCCCACGTTATGATCTCCAGCAGCTCCTCGATCGTCCCATAACCGCCTGCACGTACGTGTACGTTAATAGTGCTCCCTCTGAACCATAATAAGCATAGATGATTTAGTATTGTTTTAGTATAAAGTTTGTACTAAAGCTCCGACACTTATTTTTGTATCGGAGAGAGTACAAGAAATGAGATGCAACACGACGCAAGAACAGGGCATTTTCTTCTAAGTAATTATCATGTCGATCGATCTTAAACTGTTGTTGATTAACTTCACACACAAGTAGTACTAGGACTATGCATGAGTTAAGTCGTAGTACTACTATAGTGTGGCTAATTAAGAGTGGCAGCGCGGTGACGTTACCTGGCAGGGCGATGAAGGCGTCCGAGTGTTTGGCCATTTCTGACTTGCGCTCATGCATGTCCCTGACCACTTTCACCTCTCCCAACGTCTCCCCTGACACCTAGCAAGAGGGCCGTACGTACGTACACACACGGATAGTGTAGTACAGTACATATGCACATTCAAAACACACGTTTCATACTGTGTATGTGTGCTCGCATCATCAGGAAAGAGAAGAGAAAAAACTCGTAGTAGTTTTAATCAGATGGGTCGCGCGCATGCATTTGGTTCAGAGAGTGGCCAGGGTTTACACATGTCCACCAGGAGAGATTCGCGCAGTACATACGTACCTCTTGGGGAAGGAGAGCGCTCGGGATGACCCTGCAGATGTATACTATGAGGCTAGATCGGGTTAACAGCCAGAAGCTAGCTACATGCATGGTGAAGATATAGGTACTAGCTAGCTAGGTCCATGTGTGGTGCTAGCTGGATTTACGTACCCGAGGACGTGCCGGCCGCCGTCGTGGACGGCCTTGGACACGAGGCCCATCAGGCCGCCGCTGCCGCCGCCGTAGACAAGATCGAGCTTCCTCTCCACCTGCAAAGGAGAGAGGCCAAGATGGGAAGCCATAAACGGCGGAGATCGATCGAGTGGAAGCCTGCAGCGCTAGCGAGACATGTAGTAGTACTATTCTGGGTTCGAGGTGGCTGCGCGCGCGGCTACTGGCCTGTCTACTTGCTCACCAGTTGCTTTCCGAGGTCCAGAGCGGCGGCGCTGAAGGACGGCCGGTTCCCCGGCCTGCTGCCGCAGAAGACGCAGACCGCTCGCACAGGCCCCCGGCCACTGCCGCCACCCTCAGCAGCCTTCTCCTGCTCTTGCTTCGCCTCTTCCATCTGTTGCGTTGGCCAGCTAACAGAGGGAGGGAGGGGCAGAGGGAGGATAGATGAGGGTGGCTATCAGCTATGGTGGCCGGCTCTTTTGTGAGGTCCCCCCGGTGGCCTATTTATGGACAAGCCGTTGTGCATGCTATAATTGAGCTGCTACAGAACCATTAGTACTTGCCTAATGAAAATTACCCTGGCATTTCCCAATTTTTCTCCCACATCCCAACCAGCTCTCTTTGGAAGCTTGACATATCTACAGGAGATATTATCTAGCTAAAAATTAGGGACCACCAGCTCTGGTATTACTTTTTTTAGGTAAGCTCTCGTATCACTTGTTTTTTAAAATGGAGGTGTTACCCTGACCTCTGCATAAAAAAGATGCACACAACCTGCTTTATTTATTATTCAACGAAATCTTACAAAGACAATACAAAGATCAAACGAAGTCACCTCTCTAAAACCACTTGATGAAGGGGTGGCCATGCCAGAACACTCTAACCGCACACCAACACATCATCAACATACCGGAGGTCCCGAAACCGCCCCACGGCGGGTTCGGAGCACCAACCGGTCCAACTGATCCGTAGCGCATACCATCATGTATGCTCAATCTTCTACTGCCATCGTCTTCCGCCAACCCATCTTCAGGATAGATCAATGCAATGACCTTGCAAGGTCTGCCATCGACGCCACCCTGACGCTAGACGGCAACACCGCCCTGCACACGTCCATCAACAAGCACGTGCGACCGCCACCAAGACCTCCCGGCGCCATGCCGCTGAGTCTCGCCAACCGATGTAGCTAGAGACCTCCAGAAGATCTGTCATCTGTAGCACCTACCGCACTAGACATGACTGAGCGTAGCACCTGGCGGTTAGGCATGACTTGACATCTCTATTAGAGTCACTGTGCAAGATGAAGCCGCTCCGCCACCAACCTCTACCATCCAGCGCTGCTCCACAAGCAAAGCTCCGACACCAAAGTGTTGCCATCGCCTGATCCAGAGAACCAAATTAGGGTTTCCCTCGGAGAAGCAGGAGTGGCCTGACCTCCAGCCGACGTCTGTTCCAAAAACGATGCCCTCAAGAGGGGAATCGATGCCAAGCGCCGCCATCACCCGACCCGGAATTCCCAGATCTGGGGTTTCCCCTGGAACAACTCGAGTGTAGTGGCGGCACCAGCGAAGACGATGCCTTCAACAAGGTAGCGATGTCGAGTGACACCACCATCGTCCGCCAATCAAGGCTCGATTTTCACCGGCTGCCATGTCACCTCCATACTCGACGCCATCTAGAACAACAACACCGGAGATTGGTGTGAGATCCCGAGATCCTCCACACCAAGTCCCAACGTGGTCGACCCCCTCCAATGGAGGAAATCACCGCAGCCAAGCCCAGGGCTGGAGAATATCATTTTGCGGCCCGAAAGTTGGGGTGGCCAGGCAATGCGATACCCAAGTTGATTTTTATCACCACGATTCGAAAAGTTGGGGCGCCAATTGCTGAGAGGGGTCTTTCGAGTGAATGATGGCCAAACCCAATATTTTCAAATCGCGCCCGTTAAGTCAGGATATTCCATTACACTAGTTCCTGCTGTGCCCCTCCTTCGCCGGTCACTCTTCTTAGCCACCCTACACGTGTCGTAGGGGCAAATCCATTACTGTACTTTCCTAACTCTCGACACTGAATCTTGCTGCTGCGGCGGCGGTCCCTTTTCTTCCCTTCCCTGACCCTAAATCTTCCAGCGACGGAGGACCTTTTTTCTCCCTCCCCCGACACTGAATCCGGCGGCAGCGGCCCAACATGTATTGCAAGGCGAAGGTTGTAGCTACGTCGCCGACTGAAAAGGGTCCGTCGGGGCCCAAGTCTGGGGCTCAACGCGTAGCAGCGGCGAGGTCTTCAGCCCCGGTTAGCGAGGAGGCCAGCAAGGATTCTGCTCCCAAGGTACCTACGAGCAGCGGGTTGAAGAGAAAAGCAAGGCCGACGGCGGATTGTTCGGCTCCGGTAGGCGGATGCAGCACTCAGATCTCGAAGAAAAAAACTCGGGAGAAGAGTGAGAGGTGAATTTTTCTTATCTATGCCTTATCTTGCAAGTAGATTAGTTACGGCATAATAGAGTCGAATGAACTGAAATGTTCCCCTTTTTAATCAAATTAGACACAGCTTTGATACAAGGGACCTATATGAGTTCACGGTTCATGTTCGGTAGTACACTGCAAAGCTTGATTTTGGTTGCGAGAGGGTTGTGTTTGGGCAAGATGTGAATCGGCTTGTGAATTGCAAAGAGGTTGTGTCTGTTTCGCAGCTGGTAGATATGCTTGCTGCTAGAATTCTCTGGGGTTCTAGACAGAGGATAAAATTGGTGTGGCGCAACATGAATGATAACTATCAGCAAATTGAGCACTCCCATGAGCTTCAGATGGTTTGGGAGTGTTGTGCAGCTGTTCGTAAGGTGAAAGTTGAAGCGATGATTGATGATATGTATGCAGATGCTAGAGATCTTGCTACTAGAGCTTCTGCTCCTAGAGAATACAGACCAATAGATGCTGATCTAGATAAGTTCAGTATACACATAGAGGTGGATTCATACATGGAAAAACTTGATGAGGGAGTTAATAAGCCAGTTTCTTCATGTACTGTGGAGATCACTGTCGATTCCAAAAACATAACTCTTGATGAAATGAGAGAGATGATCAGTAAGGAAATCAGTATTGGCCCTAAGCAGATGGCAAAAATCCGGTGGTGGCATCATAAGAAGCAGCAATTCATAGATGTTTTGGATACTGAAGATCTTATGCAGATTATGCAGCAAAAGAAGCGAACCAGGAAGGTGTTCTTCCTTGGTACCATTTCTCATGTTGTTGAACATGTTATAGTGGATGTAGATGCCCCTGTAGTGGCTGAACAGAATGAGGTGGTCGACGTTGATGAGATCTGATGAGAGTTGCTACCCTGGGCTTGTCATATGGACCACGGGGTTCCCCTGCCTGTATTTGTAATATTGACTGCTATTGCATTTAGAGCGTGCTTCTGTGATTATGTTTATTGAGAGATTGCGATATAATGCTGTGCGGGCTGTTGAGATTTTCGGACATGTCACTCACTGAAACCCGTTGTTGTAATAAGACATAAGTACATCGTAGTTGACATGATTATGTTTCTTAAGATGACGTACCGTACTTGTTTCTGTTATTATGTTTGTTGGGACATTGTAATGTAATGTTTTGTGAAACCATGACTAGACTAGTGATGCATAAATACATTGTAGTTGACATGATTATGTTTCTTGAGATGATGTACTATACTTGTTTCTGTTATTTTGTTTGTTGAGAGACTGTAATGTAATGTTTTGCGAAATCATGACAGGAAAAGTGATGTGTAAGTACCTTGTAGTCGACATGATTTTGTTTCTTGAGTTGATGTAATATACTTGTTTCTGTGATTACGTTTGTTGAGAGATTGTAATGTGATGTTTTGTGAAACCATGTTGTGAAACCATGCACTTCCCGTAAAAATAGACGTATGCTATATACAAATACCTATTGATTTTCATCTTACTTCCGCTAGCTATGTACTATTTTACTACTCCATCTGACCCATATTACTTGACTTAAATTTGTCTAGATTCGAATATATCTATACATGTTTTAGTATTAGATACATCCGGATCTAGATAAATTCAAGTTAACTAATATAGGTCAGAGGGAGTACTACATGGTTGTATGGTTCCGCAAGGGAAAAACATTGGATGTATGCTTAGAAGAGACATCGACTCGGCGTATGCATGTTATGTCTGGACTGTTACACTCAGTCAAATCGGTTAAAAGCTGAACACCGAACAGAATTATTAGTTAACCAAACTACCAGTTAATTAGAAAACCGATATAGTTTCAGTTACTATTTCTTATTACCCGAATTAGTAAAAAAAGAAACCGAACCAAATTTTCGGTTAAAACCGAATGCCTAACCCTACTTGTGTCCATATCATCATTTGTGCCAGGAAGATGATTTTCATCTTGGATGCTGAGTCCAAGCAACCACGGCTAGAACACAAGCATTGTCTTAGAAATTATAACTTTGCAAATTTGCTGATCCTAGGTCCAACGAAGGCTAGAGAGTGGATTTCGCCTGTTTTGTGATGTGGTGTTCCATTTTACCATCCTAACACCGGGTCTCCCTAAAGTTGTGGGACCCATGAAGCTATTGCGGTGTGATGACTGGATTTTATATAGTGTTTTAAGCATAATTTATGTTTATAAAACCAGTCATCTCATGATCCATCTAGTTATTATTATGCCTAGTATATATGATTACTTGTTCCCATTCATTTTCATATGAGTGTTGAACAACTATCGGTTTTATTAGGATTCTATTAGTTACTCTTAGCCTTGGATTAGTTTTGGGTGCAACGGAGAATTTTGAACAAAGTAGGACGGAAGGAGCCAAGAGGATGCAATATGAAGGAGTCACATGCACCAGACTTAGCTAAGGATAGAAGTGGGTAGCCTTTAGGGTACTCTCTACCCTCTTTAGTACAAAAAAATAAACTATATTTTCACATATCACCACTTTTTAGAAAAATTAGTTCATTTGTTTGAACTAGACTAAAATAGAGGGTACCCTAAAGGTTCCAAACTTCCATCTCTAGACTGCCGTACGGTGTGTGGAAGAAGTAATATTTTTTCATCAACACAAAATAAAGATCCAAAGCCATGGTGTTGTAATCCTCGTCCATACAAATCTAGTCCATACAAATCCAATGAGCCCAAAAATACCCCATTTAAGTCCGTATGAAGAAATGACATCTAGCATATGAAAAGCATCTTCAAGAATAGCGAGCACTAGTACAACCACAATGACCATATCGGATGATTGTACCACCCTTCAACAGGTCTGGAACGTCGAACCTCCTTTGTGAAGGGCCGGGAGGCATATTCGAAGGGGAACACTCTAGATACACCAAACCAACCTCCCACTACTAGGAAACAGCTCTTCTGTGGCGCACCTTTTTTCAACTTCTGTGGCACATTTCCTAGTCGCCACTGATAACTAACTTCAGTGGCGCATTTCAAAATACACCACAGAAGTCTCAAACTTCAGTGGTGCATATGGCCAATATGTGCCACAGAAGTTTTTTTCCAAAATTCAAAAAAAAGGCGCGCCAGATCTCAAACTTCTATGGCGCATATGGCCAATATGCGCCACAGAAGTATTTTTCAAATTTCAAAATAAAAAAAACCGCGCCAGATCTAGATTTGGTCGGAGTTGGTGGTGGTGGTGGTGGCTGGAGGAGGGCTAGGAGGAGGTTGCCGGAGTTGGTGGTGGAGTAGGAGGAGGAGGAGGAGGTTGCCGGAGTTGGAGGAGGAGGAGGTTGCCGGAGTTGGTGGTGGAAGAGGAGGAGAAGGAGGTCGCCGAAGTGGTGGTGGAGGAGGAGGTCGCCGGAGTTGGTGGTGGAGGAGGAGGTCGCTGGAGTTGGTGGTGGAGGAGGAGGTCACCGGAGGTCGCCGGAGTTGGTGGTGGTCGCCGGAGTTGGTGGTGGTGGTGGAGGAGGAGGAGGATAAGTAGGGAGGGGAGAAGTGTGGAGGGGAGGAGAAGTGGGGAGGGGAGAAGAAGTGGGGAGGGGAAGAAAAAGGAAAAAGGGAGGGAGAAGGGCGCCGGCGGGATTCAAATTTCGAATCCCGCCCAAGACTTCTGTGGCGCATATGGGGGAAATGCGCCACAGAAGTTTCTCCCCCTTTTTTATTTTTTTGCAGGAAAAAATCTTCTGTCTGCCATAACTTTTTACTCTTTTAGAATTTGGGGAATCGAGTAAAATATTTCGAGGCGATCATTTTGATAGGTTAAAGATTTTTTTCCGACATCGTATGCAAAAGTTAGAGCCGTTTTACCGTGCCATGACCTATTTTTGCAAAATACATCGAAATTCATGTTTTTCAATTTTGTCTAGATCTATACCCTAAAATCTAACTACAAATCAAAGGAATTATTTTTTTGAAGTTTCTATCATTTTTGTTTATTTTTTACAAAACTGAAAAGGCGATCCATTGGGGGGATCTGTTTTCCCCCCTATATGCTTGTTCTGTGGCGCATACACCTATATGCACCACAGAAACATCACTTTCTGTGGCGCATATGGACATATGCGCCACAGAAGTTTCTCCCGCTTTTTTTGATGCTTGGTCCCATCAACCTTCTGTGGCGCATACGTCTATATGCGCCAGAGAAGTTTGGCACTTCAGTGGCGCACACGAGGCGCATATAGACGTATGCGCCACAGGAGGTTGATGGGACCAAGCAGCAAAAAAAAGGGGGAGAAACTTCTGTGTCGCATTTGTCCATATGTGCCACAGTAAGTGATGTTTCTGTGGCGCATATAGGTGTATGCGCCACAGAACAAGCATATAGGGGGGAAAAACAGATCCCACCCCCTGGTGATCGCCTTTTAAGTTTTGTAAAAAATAAACAAAAATGATAGAAACTTCAAAAAAATAATTCCTTTAAGTTGTAGTTAGATTTTAGGGTATAGATCTAGAAAAAATTGAAAAACATAAATTTCGATGTATTTTGCAAAAATAGGTCATGGCACGGTAAAACGGCTCTAACTTTTGCATACGATGTCGGAAAAAAATCTTTAACCTATCAAAGTGATTGTCTCGAAATTTTCTACTCGATTTCAACCGCTAGAAGCTGTTGAAAATTCTGCAGATTCCCCAAATTCCAAAAGAGTAAAAAGTTATGGCAGACAGAAGATTTTTTCCTGCAAAAAAATAAAAAATGGGGAGAAACTTCTGTGGCGCATTTCCCCCATATGCGCCACAAAAGTCTTGGGCGGGATTCGAAATTTGAATTCCGCCAGCGCCCCTTCTCCTTATATTCCTCCACTTCTTCTCCTGCTTCTCCTTCTTCTCCCCTTCTCCTCCACTTCTACTCCCCTCCATACTTCTCCCTCCACTTCTCCTCCCCTACATACTTCAACCCTTCTCCTCCACTTCTCCCTGTACTATTCCTCCCCTCCACACTTCTCCCTCCACTATTCCTCCCCTCCACACTTCTCTCTCCACTCTCCGGTGACATCCACCTCCAGCCATGGCTACCTCGGTGACCTCCTCCACCTAGATGACCTCCTTCTCCGGCGACCTCCAACACCACCGGCGACCTCCTCCACCACCACCATCTCCGGCGGTCTCCTCCAACCATCTCCGGCGGTCTCCTCCAACCATCTCCGGCGAGCCTTTCCTCCACCTCTAGCGGCCTCCTCCTCCTACTACTCTGACCACCTCCGACGGCCTCCTTCTCCTCTGGCCTTCACATCTGATCCACCTCCGGCGACCTACCCACCTCCGGCCAGATCTGGCCCGGTTTTTTTTTGAAATTTGAAAAAAACTTCTGTGGCGCATATTGGCCATATGCGCCATAGAAGTTTTAGATCTGGCCCGCCTTTTTTTTTGAATTTTGGAAAACAACTTCTGTGGCGCATATTGGCCATATGCGCCACTGAAGTTTGAGAATTCTGTGGCGCATTTTGAAATGCGCCACTGAAGTTAGTTATCAGTGGCGAGGTATCAGTGGCGACTAGGAAATGCGCCACAGAAGTTGAAAAAAGGTGCGCCACAGAAGAGCTGTTTCCTAGTAGTGGGAGTATAAGAAGATTGACAATCAAGCATACCAGCACGAGAAAGAAGATCAAGAGTGTACTGGCGTTGTGAAAGAAAAAACCAGAGGAGTCACAAATAACAACAATGCCTAAGAAGTGATGAAGAAGACCTAAATCGGCCATGGAAAATTCGGTGCGAAGGAGAGAAATAATGTTATCTAAAAATTGTTGGGAAGAAGCTATGAGAATAATATCATCAACATAAAGGAGGAGATATGCAGTATAGGAATTATGTTGGAAGGTGAAGAGAGAAGTGTCAGAACGATAATGAATAAAACCTATGGTTTGATCATACGTGAAAAAAGTTGAAACTAGGCCCGTAGCGCTTGCTTAAGGCCATAAAGAGATTTTTGAAGAAAGCGGACATGATCAGGATAGGAAGAATTTTCAAAGTCAAGAGGTTGTTGACAATAAACAATCTCTTGAAGAGAGCCATGCAGAAAAGCATTTTTGACATCTAATTGAGGAATAGGCTAGGAAGAAGACACGACAATA
Source organism: Avena eriantha (assembly GCA_910589775.1). Lineage (NCBI taxonomy): Eukaryota > Viridiplantae > Streptophyta > Magnoliopsida > Poales > Poaceae > Avena > Avena eriantha. The sequence goes on along the minus strand of OU342743.1, from coordinate 174,346,271 downwards.
CTTAGAATAGTGCGAATAGTGATGGGCTTAACAACAAGAGAGAAAGTCTCATCAAAATTGATGTCATGCTGTTGAGAGTAACCACGACAGAGCCAACTAGCCTTGTAACATGCAAGACTCCCATCAGAATGATATTTGTGGCGAAAAACCCATTTTCCTGAGACTATATTTGTGTTAGGAGGACGAGAAACTAACTGCCATGTATTATTTTGTAGAAGAACATCACATCCGTCTTGCATGGCTACCGCCCAATTAGGATCAAGAAGAACAGATTTGTAAGATTTAGGAAGAGAAGAAGGAGACGATGATACGTGGAGATTGAGACGTTGTTTGGCAGGAAGACGAAAACCATATTTGCCACGAGTATGCATTGTATGATCATTATTTGGTACAAGAACTAGAAGAGCATGAGGTGGAGGGGGCGGGATGGATGGTGAAGGCGGAGGAAGTGGGCGCAAGAGAAAGCGGTGGCAGAAGGTCTGTCACGACATAGTTTTGGGCAGAATTCGCTACAGCGGCAGGAGTGTCTGCAGGGGTCACATGCGCAGTAGGATCCCCTTCCACGGTAGAGATTTTGGGTGTTTTGGCTGCCACGACAGCATCCACGGCAGCATTCATAGCAGCATCCACGGCAGAGTTTTTGGTCCTTTTGGCTGTCGCGGTAGGATCCACGGGAGAGGATGATGCTTTGAAAAAAGTTAAATTGGGGCGATGGGAAGAGGCAGGAGGTGGTGTGGGTGTTTGAGAGTCATGAGGTTGATGAGTGGAAAAAGGAAAAATAGATTCGGCAAAAGTGACATGGCGAGACACATGGACACGACCACTAACGAGATCTAGGCAATGATAGTCTTTGTGCTCGTCAGAAAAACCGAGAAGAACACATGGGATGGAATGAGGATAAAGTTTATAGGAGAAGTAGAATAAGAATTTGGAAAGCAAAGGCAACCGAAAACACGAATATCGGAGTAGTTTGGAGAAGTAAGGAATTGTGGTTGGAATAGCTTTAGATGGTCGAATATTAAGCAAATAGGTGGCCGTGCAGAGCGCTTCAGCCCAAAATTTTGGAGGCATGGATGATTGAATGAGGAGAGTGTGAGTTATGTTGCTTAGGGTACGGAGGGATCACTTAGCCTTGCCATTTTGGGGAGAGGTGTAGGGGTAGGAGAAACGTAGGAGAATGTCGTGTTGAAGAAAAAAGCTTCGATTTTTAAGATTTTCAAATTCATGGCCATTATCACATTGGATGAACCGTATGGGAAGAAAAACGTGTATAGAAACATAGCGCTAAAAATTAAGAAAAATATTATGGACATCAGATTTGTTGCGTAAAGGAAAGGTCTTAACATAATGTGTATAATCATCAAGAATCACAAGATAGTATTTAAAACCAAAAACACTCTCAATTGGGGATGTCTAAAGATCACAATGTAATAATTCAAAATGAAAAGTACTAGAAATATGAGAGGATCTAAAAGGAAGACAGACATGCTTGCCTAATTGACACGACTGACATATAGAAGAATTATGAGAATCTCGATTACAAGGAATAGAAAGTTCACTAAGGAGTGTTGATAACACATTATTATTGGGATGACCGAGAAGTTGGTTCCAAAAATCAATAGAGGCCACCATGGACGTGGGAGGTACGGCGGCGGGGACACCATGGAGGGGATACAGATCACCAGAGCTATGGAAGCGTGCGATCTCTACCTTGGTTTGGTAATCCTTCACAGATAAACCAAATGGGTCAAATTTGATGGAAACATGATTGTCAGAGGTGAACTGGCGAACATAAATTAGATTTTTAATAAGGGCAGGAGCGACAAGAACATCACAAAGAACCAAAGGTTTGGTTTGAGATTGGATTTGAGTCTAACCAACACAATAAATAGGAATATAAGCTCCATCACTAAGGATAATTGTCGTGGGGGTCCTCACAATGCGTGTTTAGAGACGTGGGGTAAGGCGGAGAGTTTGCGGGTACGAGGTAACACAGCTTACCCAGGTTCAAGTCCCACAACGGTGGCGGAACTCTACTCCTGCTATAAATCAATATAATGGCAATACACCGAGTTACAGAGATATGTTCGTTGTGCGAGGTGTTGCACGTTGTACGCAGCAATCTGAGAAGTTGTGCCCTAAAGGCTCCCACAGGCCGGCTTATAAAGGCGCCAAGACCTAGGGTTTTACAAGGAAAGATCCTTGCTGGACAAGGTAAAGAGTCCTAGACTAATACGAACTAGTCTTTTGTGTCTTGTACTCCAAGGCTCCACGTACGTTAGTGATTCCTGCGTAGCCTTCCTTAATCCGGCATGGGCCTCCCTTCAGGATCCGTCTAACTAGGCCACCCAGCAGGCCATAGGCCTTGCTAGCAACTATGGGCCACCCGGGTTAGGCGGATTGGTGACATGCTATGAGGATACCCATATAGCATATCCCCAACAGTAGCCCTTGGGGGACTTCGAAATCTTGCACCGTCTTGCTTGTTGATTCCTTGAGTCTTCTAAAGAACTAAGTGATGCCGGCAATCCGTCAAGCAATATCTCAAAGGCCTCCCAAAGAACCTTGCAATCCTCTCCGGCTTCGCAATATAGCCGGAGATTCCTTGAGTCTTCATTTCCAGAATCAGACAGTCTCAGTCTTCGATGGAATCTTCGGACGTGACCCTTCACTTCAACTATCAGGAGGATGACGTAGGGTACAGCCTACGCTATCTCGAAACTCACAGAAACAGAAAATTAATCATCAGCTATTTTCACGCGTGTGAAATCCGAAACGGTGGAGCAGAAAAAGACAGAGGACGTGGCGAAATTACCGCGCATGTTCACTTCCACGTCGGCAACGTTCTATCCATCATATCTTTTTGCACGAATCTTGACGCGAGGCTTATATATTTCCTCTAAAGTCAATTTATTTCTTTTTACCCGCATTCGCTTCCCAGTCTTCGTCTTCCTCTAGCCGCGTGACCGTCCGAGCTCTTCTGTAAAAAACCTAACCAGAGCCCTTTCTTCCTCCACCTTCTCCTCATCGTAATGGCCTCCAGCAGCTATGTTCCTTCCACGGCGGCGATTCCCGAGGCTATACTGGAGTCATCCCAGGGAGTGATCGTTCCGCCAAAGGGGTGGTCATTCCTGTCTCCGCCGTGACGGAATCCGCCGGTGATGACCAAGAACAAGCAGCGCCCGAAGCCACTGAAGAGGAGAACGATTCCCACAAGGGGATATGGAGAGGTTCTGATCTCTCTGCCGAAGATCTGCAAGAGCTGGTTGCCTAGGGGTATCTTCCCACGGCGGAGAAGTTAGTCTGGCGGGCGGCGCCGGCCAGCGAGGTGGTCTCTTCTCCCTAACCCGAAGAAAAGGTGTACCTCAAATCTCAACTAGTATGTGGGGTAAGCCTGCCAGTCTCCGACTTCTTCTTGGATGTCCTCCGGCACTTCCGGGTACTTCCCCACAATCTCTCTCCCAACAACATTCTAGTCCTTAGCAACTTTGTAGCTCTGTGCGAAGGATATCTAGGGATTAAGCCTAGACTAGATATGTTTGTATATTTTTTCACTGTCAAGAGAGAGTCCGTAGAGTCCAAGGATGGACTATGGATCTGCGGAACCATTACCTTTAAGATCCAGCCTAGCCAGCGCTTCCCCGACATCGTAGGGCACGAGTCTTGCAAGAACTGGCAGCACACGTATTTCTACGGGCCAGATGTCCCTCTACCAAACCGCCTTGAGACTTACCCCAACTTCGTCGATGGAGCTGCCACCGAAGTGCCCGCATGGCTGATCCCAGCCTCTCTTCCCTCCGACGATGAAGCCAATCGTGCCATAAGGAGGATCGAATGGCTCGTAGACGAAGGTTTGACGGGCTTGGACCTTTCCATGTGCTGGTACGTTAGACGGATTCAGCCTCTGCAGCACCGCACCGAGCTGGTGTGCAAGTATAGCCAAGATAGGAGGGATCCCATGCGAATTTCGCGGGATAACTTCTCTACTGACTCCATCAAGCTCCGACTAAAGGACATCATCAGGGTGAGGGACAAGAAGCGGGGCTTCAAGATCACCTATGACATGTTCGATTGCGGTACATGCCCAGAGGTAGCTTATGTTTCTTTGTTGCTCGTTACATGCTCTAAGGTTTTTCCAACTTGAAGTTGTCCATCTAACACTCCTCTGTATCCCAGCTGGTGACCTTGGCGGCGGATCAAATAGCCTCTCGGGTCTATGATGCTAAGATGAAGGATATCCAGGTGGTGTCCGACGACGACGCCCCCAAGGATCAACCAGCTCCGGTAGCGCGAAAGTGGAAGAGCTCCACCTCTAACACTGCTGTCGAGGCCAAGAAGTAGAAATTGGAGAGTGGAGTCTCCAAACATTCCACTGCCGGCTTAGAGGCAGAGAAGAAGAAGAAGTCCACCGGCATTTCCCTCACCAAGGCTCCTGCCGTGGAGTAAGTACTTTCATTCTCCGGCTTGTATTTATCAGCTCACACCTTTTTTCAACTCTTGTACTTATACTTTGTACATTTCAGGAGGAAAGCTGGTGTTAGTTTTAAGCGATCCTCCAAAGATGTTGGAGGGTCAAAAACATTCGCGATATGCTGACCAAGGGTCCGTCCGCCAAGCCCTATCCCACCACCGCTCCCCCTACTCCTGCCGCCAAACTTTATACTGGCCCCGCTGGGCCATCATCTCCCGTCATCCCGGAGACCTCTGCCATGGAGATAGATATCAATCCAATTCTTGATGTCTCAGGCTCTGTCAAGGCAGATGTTGCTCCCAGCGGCCAGGTGACACAGGAGAGTACCTTCTCTAAAGTGGCTGAAGCTCCGACTAAGGATGCCACCGAGAAAGGGAAGGAAGTGGTGGACATGGAAGCAACGATCGAGGCAGGAGCCTCTGAGCCATCATCTGCTTTGAAGGTGCAGGAGGGAGCTAGGGCTTCATCCATGCCTCTGGCTTTGACCTCTCCATTGGCTGCGACTACTCCAACGTTGAGCCTAGATGACCTCATTAAGCAGGCCGACGCAATCTATAAGAATGCCCGGACCTTCCATGATTCCTATGCTCATCTAGCCAACAATCTCAGGATCATTGCCATCGTAAGTTTTTTGAACTTCACTTCCTTTACTTTGTGTAGTATATCCCACTGTAGCCCCCGAGCTTTTAGGCGGATAACCCAATAGTTATTGGCCTGAGTGCTCCAAAGAACTAAGTGTAGAATTTATCCGTGTAGCCCCAAGCATTTAGTTGAAACTGGATAGTTCCAACTAGATGCTCTAGAGAAACTAGTTTACTTTAAAATCATGTACTATAGCCCCCAAGCATTTAGTTGAAACTGGATAGTTCCGACTAGATGCTCTAGAGAAACTAAGCATGTTTACATCTTGTGCAGAATGAGAATAAACGGAGGATAGCTGCCAATGAGAGGTTTGCTGCTCTTCGGAAGGAAATGGACCTTGAACAGGGTAAAACCAAATTCCTGAAGGAACATATCAAAAATAGCCGGAGTTTGTTTCCTACAACAGCTCCTTGCTTTTCTCATTGGATTATTTCTTCCATCTTCTAATAGCACTTTCTGATTTCCGTCTTACAGAAGCCATTGCCAAGGCCAAGAGTATCATCGAGCAATCCAAGCATATCCAGGAGCTCGATGATGAAAACAAAATTCTTAATAAGGACCTGGCCGAGGTCGTCAAGGGCCATGAGGTGACAATGAAGGCTATGCAAGAGTCTGCGAACATCGAGATGCAGTGCCTAAATGATGAAATTGCACAGCTCAAAGACCAGAACCAAGCTGCCAAAGAGCAGAATGCTAGGAGTCTTGAGATGTTCAAGTCAGTCCAAAAGGAGCGCGATGTCTTGGCGGAGACATGGATGCAAGCGGAAACAAGCATCTTCGGTAACCTTTCTCCGTCTTGGTCATTTTTTGTAAGTTGGATAACCATTTGATTTGTTTATACTCATGGTCCTTTTATGTTTGTGCAAACCATAGCTCCCATTGCCTTAGCCAACTTGGGTGAGGGTGCTTCGAATCCCAAGGAACGCATGATTCTTGCCGGCAACTTCGTCAGTGATACGTTGCTAACGTATCTATAATTTTTGATGTTCCATGCTTGGTTTTTATCTGCTTTCTTATGTTTTGTTCCAACTTTGGAGTACTTTTCATACACTTTCTTGTACTAACCTATTAAAAAGATGCCACAGTGCCAGCTGCCTATTTTCTGCTGTTTTTGGTTCCAGGAAAGTCAGAAAATGAATATTCTTAGAATTGGACGGGACAAAAGCCAAAGTCAGTTTTTCACCGAGGGGGACACAGAGCTAGAATACGAGACGGAGAGGGGCCAGGGGGCGGCCACACCACCTGGCCGCATGGCTAGGCCTGGCCCACGCCAGGGGGTGGTGCGGCCACCTAGGGCACCCCCTCGGCCTCCCCTTTTGCCTATAAGATGCCTCCGATACAGAAACCCTAAGCACCCGATCAAAATTCCACGAAAGAGTCTATAGCCGCCGTCATCTCCATCCCTAGATCGAGGGATCTGAAGGTCTTCCCGGCACCCTACCGGAGAGGGGAATTCACCCTGGAGGCCTTATTCATCACCATGCAAGCCTCCGGTGTGATGCGTGAGTAGTTCATCCTTGGACTATGGGTCCATGTAGTAGCTAGATGGCTGGTTATTCTCCTTTGTGTTATCATGTTTAGATCTTGTGAGCTCCGTTCATGATCAAGATCATCTATTTGTAATCCTACATGTTGTGTTTGCGGGGATCCGATGGATATTGAGATGCTATTTCAGATTGATTATTGATTCTATCATGTCTTTGTTATTTGTGATCTTGCATGCTTTCCGTTGTTAGTAGCTATCTTGGCCAAGTAGATGCTAGCAACTCTAAGAGTTACCATTTATGCTCGATAGTGGGTTCATGCCTCTAGTAATCTGGGGAAGTGACATAAATCTCTAAGGTACTAGATGTGTTGTTGCTACTGGGTTGAAAACATCAATCCTTTGTTCATAGAACAATCGTATTGTTTACTTTACACGCAATGCGTAATGCAATTATCTGTTGCTTGCAACTTAATACTGGAGGGGGTTTGGATGATAACCTAAAGGTGGATTATTAGTCATAGATGCAGTTGGATTACGGTCTATGTATATTGTTGTAATGCCCAATCAAATCTCAAAGGAGTCAAGATGATTAGTATATGCATGTATGCTTTCTCAATGTTTGTCAATTGCCCCGCTGTAATTTTTTCACCCAACATGTTATCTATCTTAAGGAGAGCCACCACTAGTGAACTATGGACCCCAGTCCTTTCTTTTACCATCAATCTACAACTGTTTACTGTTTTCCTGTTTACTTTCTGCAAGCTTTTATTTTCTTCCACTCGATACGTTTAATCCTTTGTATTCAGCAAAATCGGTGAGATTGACAACCTCACTGTAAGTTGAAGGAAATATGCCCTGAGAGGCAATAATAAAGTTGTTATTATATATATTCCTTATATATGATAGATGTTTATTTTACATGCTAGAATTGTATTGATCGGAAACATCAATACATGTGTGTTTAATAAACAAAAAGGGTTCCTAGTTATGCTTCTCTTATAGACTAGCTTGTTGATTAACAAGATGATCAAGGTTTCTTGATCATGGACATTGGATGTTGTTAATAACAAGGTCACACCATTGGTGGAATGATGTGATGAACATTCATCCGAAGTATAGCATTACGATCAAGTCATTATGTTTATATTGCTATAACATCATACGAAGTAATCTTTATCCTTAGACCATGAGATCATGTTAATTGCTAACACCGGAAGAGTATCTTGATAACATCAAACGTCACACCGTAACAGGGTGACTATAAAGATGGGTTCAGTACTACGAAGGTGTTATGTTGAGGCTCATGGATCAAGAGTGGAATTTGTCAATCCAGATGACGGATAGATATACTCTGGGCCCTCTCGGTGATATCACTTTAAGATAGCTTGCAAGCAAGTGATGTGATCACTAGAATGTTATATCACGAGAACGAAAAAAAGAGTGCATGCCGGTAACGAGATCAAACTAGGTATGGAGATACCGATGATCGAATCTCGGACATGTAAAATATTGAGAGACAAAGGGATTTAGTTACAAGCGTTAAAGGTTCTCACGATCACAGAAGTCATCGTTGAATGTGTAGGAGTCAGTACGGATCTCTAGGTCCCGCTGCTGATTATTGATCAGGGAAGGGTCTCGATCATGTCTACATTATTCACGAACCGTAGGGTGGCACACTTAAGAGTTACCGGACACCATTTTGGAGCACATATATTTCAGACGAAAGAATTGCAAAGCATATGAATTGTTTCAATAGAAACCGGAAATTGTTTCGGGTGAAATTGCAGAAAGTGGTTCTGCATGTGATATTGAAATATTGCAAGGGGCTATATGTGAATGTTTGTTAATTAAAGTAATTAACAAAATTCTTAATAATTTAATAAAAAGAGTTTTATTAAATGAGAGAGCATTAAATTTGGAGAAATTTAAATGCATTTAAAGTGGAGACTTTAAAAGGAAATGTGAAGAGGCATTTTAATGTGGAGGGGTTACCACCACATGAATGGGGGAGGTGAGGGGTCACCCCCCATGCGCCGGCCATGGAGAGAGGGGGCACCCCCCTCCTCCTATAAGAGGCCACCCATTCCCTCCTTCATCCTCACACCTCCTTGTGAAGGATCTCTCTCCCCCTCTAGAATTATTCCCCCATGGTCTCAGATTAGCGAGATACATGTTCCCGGTGGCATTTCGTCTGGAAGGAGTTGCTGCTTCCGCTGGATCGCTGGAGCGAGGAGGTGGAGGTTGTCCGGTGGCTTGAACGTGTGTGCGAGTGCGGATGCGCTGCTGAGTTGCGGCGCTCGGACTTCCTCACGATCTTGAGATCGGCAAGTGTACGACTACATCAACCACGAGTTCCTACTCATTAACAAAACTCGTTGTCTTCGAGGGTAAGTTCTTGTTGGATGTATGTCCACCCGTTGCTTTGTACCTAGTAGATAGATCTTGGCGTGTAGTTCACACCGTAGGAAATTTTTTGTTTTCTATGCTGCGGACCCAACATAAGCTGGGGGCAAAGTTATGTGCTTGTGTTGTGCAGGTTTCCTCGTTGCTGTTGGCACCGGTAGTGCGCCCTGCCAATGTCCAGCTAGCAACACCTTGGAGGTGTTCCTTGCTCCTACTGGTTTGATAACCTTGGTTTCAAAACTGAGGGAAAACTTGCTCCCATGCTCATCATACCTTCCTCTTGGGGTTCCCCAATGAGCTCGATATATTTTGGGCCATCAGTCAGCACCGCCATTGCCTAAGCCAAGGAGATATTTCAACCTTTAGGCATCAATATCAAAGCAGCAGACTCAGCGGCCAAGTATGCGGAAATCCTGCGTCGAGCCCCCGAGAAAGTCAAGGACTAGAAAGCCTCTTGCATCCGGGATGGTGCTAGGATGACCCTATCCTTGGTCAAGGCTCACTATGACAATGCCGACGTCGACTTGGTGACCTCCGGCATGCCCAAGCTAGACGAGGAAGGACAAGAGATCAATAGCGATGCTATTTGGAACTCTCGTGCCGTCTTTGATACCAGAGTTGCCAAGATGGTCAAGGATGATGTCTTTATGCCTGCTGAGATCCTGGATGACGATATGGCCTCGTATGAATATAGCCCCTCTCCTTCAGAGTTTGATGAGCTCTCCCGGCCTAGCTCTCCTGATGATGCCACCACGAAGCCCCCTATAGCAGAGCCATGAAAACAATGTTTGTATTAAATGTATCTCTACAATGTGTATGCGGAAAAAACTTATGTTTTGGCTAAGGCAGAAAAACTTGTACTCAAGTTTCCTACAACTTATTTGTTTCCAGCATGTGTATATATTTTTTAAGCAAGTGCTGGCTTATCCATTATTCTGGTTCGTATGCTTGACCTTTCATGAGATGGAAGACTCGCAACACAGAACTATGCTCTCAGGCGATGATGCTTAATAGCACCGTCAAGAACCTAAGAACAAAATCGCCGGCTTTGAGTGCCGAAAAGTCACTACTCCGGAATCCACATAAAAACTTCAGAAAACGTGTAGACCAGAAAACTTAAGCTAATGCCCGTAGGCGGGATTTTCATTAGGGCAAATGCAACCTTGCACATAAAGGGTTTATATGATTCAAAAATGGACAACTAAAGGAGGTAAAGGACTCAGATAATATGAGTGAACCAAATGCTTTGTTTCATTGATCATATAAGAAACTTATTACATAATATAAATGTGCTAAGTGTAAAAGGGACATATCTGTGTTATGTTCCATGGCCGATCTATCTTCGGGTAATCATCATCGGAGTCACATTGCTTGCGCTTGTGATTTTTTGGCCTATCTTTCAACTCACGAATATCGACAAGGTAATAGGAACCATTTAGCAATGCTTTGCTTATGACGAACGGTCCTTCCCAAGGTAGGGATAGTTTGTGTGATTTATCCTGCTTGAGCCTAAGCACCAGATCCCCCTCTTTAAATGCGCGATGCTTTATGCGGCGACTATGGTAGCCGCACAGCTTCTACTGGTAGACGGCAGATCTCTGGCATGCCAGCACGTGCTCTTCTTCAAGTAGGTCCACAGATAGTCGTCTGGACTCTTTAGCATCATCCTCCTTGTAAGAGGAAACTCGTGGTGCATCATGGAGGATGTTGGATGGGAGAACTGCTTATGCTCCATAAACCATGAAGAAAGGAGTTAAGCCGGTGGATCAGTTGGGTGTTGTTCATAAACTCCACAAGACAGATGGTAGTTCCTCCGCCCAGGCTCCAACTGCTCTATGTAGCGGTGCCTCTAAGCGTGGCTTTATTCCATGCAGAATTAATCCATTGGCCCTTTCAACTTGCCCATTTGACTGTGGATGTGCCACAGATGCTAGGTCAAGGTTGATGCCTTTCTCATGACAGTACTCCTCAACTTCTCCAAGAGATAAATTTTTGTCATTGTTGGTGATGATGCTATGTGGGAGACCAAATCTCGCCACTAGATCCCGGACAAACTTTAGGGCTATTGCCCCATCAAGCTTTCTAATGGGTTTAGCTTCAATCCATTTCGTGAATTTGTCCACTACTACTAGCAAGTGTGTGAATCCACGGGGTGTTGTCTGCAAAGGTCCCACCATGTCCAGCCCCTAGACTGCAAACGGCCAAGTTATTGGTATTGTTCGCAATTCTTTAGCTGGAATACTTGGTTGTCTTGCATAAAACTGACACCCAAGGCATGTTTGTACCAACTTGTCGGCATCCGCCTTGGCAGTTATCTAGTAGAATCCTTGTCGGAAGGCCTTAGACACCAATGATCGGGGAGCGGCATGATGCCCGCAATCTCCGAGATGTATTTCTCTAAGGATTTCAATACCTTGTTGTTGGGAGACACATCGTAGGAAGACTCATCTGGTACTTCTTTTGTATAGCTGGCCGTCAATGATGACGTGGCCTTTTGCTCTGCATACTATTTGCTGGCTTTCGACTTCGTCGGCGGGCAAAGTTCCATCTTGTAGATAATCCATGAACGGCTTCGTCCAAGAAGGAGAGGTCACTATTACTGTGTTAAGAAATGAGTCTACTCTATCCGGGTTGTCAGGGTCTGCTCCTTTCACGGATGGAGTCCGTGAATGCTCCAGGAAAACGCCTGGTGGAATTGGTCGACGAGCTGATCCAAGCTTTGACAGCAGATCTACCACCTCATTATCTTCCCTTTAACGTACTTGACTTCGTAGCCGTCGAAGCACTTGGCTATTTCGTCTACTTCGTCGCGATATACCGCCATCATAGGGTTCCGCGCGTTCTTGGTGCTAGCTACTTGCTGGGCAACCAAGTCGAAATCTCCACCACAAAATATGCGCTTGATGCCAATATCCTTGGCTACGCGAAGTCCGTGAATGAGGGCCTCATACTCTGACATGTTATTGGTAGCGTTGAAGTGGATCTGCAGGATGTATTGCAACTTCTCTCCTGTTGGTTATTGCAATAATACACCAGCCCCCGAGCCATTGAGTAACTTTGATCCGTTAAAGTGCATGACCCAATACTCTGGCTCTGGTACATGAGTGTCTTCTGGTAGTTCTATCAAATCTGCAAGAAAATCTGCCAATGCTTGTGACTTGATAGCATCGCTTGTAGGTGATGTAGAAGGTGGCAAGTTCAATTCCCCATTTTGCCACTCTCCCTGTAGTGTCGTTGTTGTTGATGATATCGGACAGTGGAGCTTTGCTCACTACTGTGATGGGGTGCTCCTGAAAATAATGCCTTAGCATACGTGAAGCAAGGAAAAATCCATAAGCTATCTTCTGGTAGTACGGGTAATGCTGCTTGGATTCTGTCAAGACCTCACTTACATAGTAAACGGGTCGCTGAACTCCATATTCGTGCATTGGTTCCTTGCGCTCCACCATGATGACGATGCTGATTACTCGATTGGTTGCCACCATGTACACTAACATAGGCTCCCTTAGTACCGGTGCTACAAGTATAGGTGGGGAGGAGAGTATTCTCTTCAACTCCTGAAGTGCTGCATTAGCTTCGTCCATCCATGTGAATTTATCCGCCTTCTTGAGCAACTTGTAGAGTGGCATAGCCTTCTCACCAAGTCGGCAGATGAACCGGCTTACTGCTGCAATGCAGCCTGTGAGCCTTTGTATGTCCTTCAGGCATGTCGGGCGTTTGATGTCGAGGATGGCCTTGATTTTCCTCGGGTTTACTTTGATTCCACGATGCGAAACGATGAAGCCCAACAGTTTGCCAGATGGTACCCCGAAGACACACTTCTTTGGGTTCAGCATCATGTTGTATTTCCAGAGATTGTCGAAGGTTTCCTACAAGTCAGCGATAATATCGTTTGATTTCTTTGACATAAGCGCGATGTCGTCCACGTAAGCGTGTACGTTGCCGACGAGTACACCATGGAGGGGTACTCACAATGCGTGTTTAGATATGTGGGGTAAGGCGGAGAGTTGGCAGGTATGAGGTAACACAGCTTACCCAGGTTCAAGTCCCACAACGGTGGCAGAACTCTACTCCTGCTATAAATCACTATAATGGCAATACGCCTAGTTATAGAGATAGGTTCGTGAAACATTGCAAATGTATCTATAATTTTTGATGCTCCATGCTTGGTTTTATCCACTTTCTTGTGTTTTGTCCACACTTTGGAGTACTTTTCATATGATTTCTTGGACTAACCTATTAACAAGAGCCATAGTGCCAGCTGCCTGTTTTCTACTATTTTTGGTTCCAGGAAAGTCAGAAAATGAATATTCTCGGAATTGGACGGGACAAAGCCAAAGTGCCTATTTTTCCAGAAGACTCCAGGAGCCAGAATACGAGACGGAGGAGGGCCAGGGGCTGGCCACACCCCCCCAGGCGCGGGCTTGGCCTGGCCGCGCCAGGGCCTGGTGTGGTGGCCCCAGGCACCCCCTCGGTCTCCCTCTTCGCTTATAAGAAGCCTTCTGACCTAAAAACTTGGGGGGGGGGGGGGGTTCGACATTTTTCCATGAAAGGTTCCGCTGCGCCGCCACCACCGAAGGGGAGATTCGGGGGATAGAAAGTCTCTGTTCCGGCACCCTGCCGGGACGGGGAAGTGCCCCCGGAGCCATCTCCATCGACCTCCACCATCATCTCCATCGACCATCCATGTTTCCTCCATCTATGAGTGAGTAATCCCCCGTTGTAGGCTATGGGGATGGTAGGGATTGGATGAGATCGTTCATGTAATGGCATCAGATTGTTAGGGCATGGTGCCTAGTATCTTTTATTAGTGCTTTATGACTTTGTTGCGACTTGTTGTGCTTAATGCTTGTCACTAGGGCCCAAGTGCCATGATTTCAGATTTGAACTTATTATTGATTCATTATGATAGTATTGCTTTTGGTCTTATCTACAAGTTGTATACACAGGTCGTTGTCCAGAACCTATGGCCCAGAAGTGACAGAAATCGGGATAACCGGAAGGGAAACGCTTTGATGTGAGGATCACATGTGTTCACGGAGTGTTAATGCTTTGCTCCGGTGCTCTATTAAAAGGAGCACCTTAATTGCTAGTAGTTCCCTAGAGGCCCCGCTACAAACGGGCTGGCAGGACAAAAGATGTTGTGCAAGTTCCCATTGCGAGCACGTATGACTATATATGGAACACATGCCTAGGATTGTCTAGTACTTGGGTGCTTTATCTTATTTATCTGCAATTGCCCTATGTTCTGATTGCTATGTGAATTGTCTTGTGCATGCAACGCCCGTCCATCCATCCCTATGCCTACAGCACTCGAATCCCACTGTTTACTGCTTTTGTTACTACTGTCTTTGCTTTACTACTCTTGTTACTTTACTATTCCTACTACAAAACTGTTGCTACTGATAAACTGCTGCGAGCAAGATTGTTTCCAGGTGCAGCTGAATTGACAACTCAGTTGTTAAGGCTTATAAATATTCTTTCGCTCTTCTTGTGTCGAATCAATAAATTGGGTTTCACTTCCCTCGAAAATACTGTGATACACCCCCTATACTTGTGGGTCATCAAGACTATTTTCTAGCGCCGTTGCCGGGGAGCATAGCTTTATTTATCAAGTTCACTTGGATTCTCTATTGTTCAAGCTAAGTTTATCTTTCTCCTTGTTTGCTTGTTTCTTTATCAAAAATACAAAAAAATAGTTCCTACTCTAGTTGTTGTTTTCGTTGGTCTATTATTGTCTTGCTTTATCATGCTTGTTGTCAATGGTTGGTTTCTTTGAAACTGAAGCTTATTGGCAAGGTGGGTTCACGGAAGATCAAAAATATTATTATAAGGAACACCGCTTGTCACAAAAAGGGAAACACTTATGGGAACAAATTGATAGATTGTATACCATTGCTAGAAATGTGTGCTCTACTTATAATGTTACTTATTGCTGTGATGAGTCTTGTGGCAGAAAAAGGTATAAACACCTCCCTTTTCAATGTGAGTATAGTGATAATGATACCATATCTTCCTATGCTAAAGGAATTTATGACTTTTATGATGCAGAACAAATTGATGAATTTATTGCTTGGAAGGGTGCTTTTGAACTTGCTAGTTTGCTTGAAAATATTGATGATTCACCTTACAAATATGAGGTGTATGGTATGCTTAAATTTTGCTTTGATAATTACAAGGATGAAAATGGCTATATTCTTGAATATTTTAATAGATGCTTTCCACAAATGGAAGAGACTAATGCCTTGTAGGATCCTATGGAAGAAGAAATTGATGAACCTGAAATCTCATTAGATGAAAAAGAGGAGGAGAGTGATGAACAAAAGGAGGAAGAATGGATTAGCTACCCATGCCTACCTTCTAATGAGAGTAACTCTTTATCCCTTACATTATTTGATTGTCCCCCTTGCTTACTAAAGGAGAATGAATGTTATGTTCCTGATGTTTCTCTTGAAAATGTTTATAATAAAGCTCTAGTGCTTGTAGATCATGAAGAGCATGCTTTATGTGATAGTTATATTGTTGATTTTATTCATGAGGCTACTGAAAATTATTATGAGAGAGGAAAATATGGTTGTAGAAGTTTTCATGGTATTGAAACACCTCTCTATGTGCTGAAAGTTTTGAAGTTACTCTTGTTTTATCTTCCTATGCTTGTCACTTTGTTCTTTGTGAATTTATTTGCATACATTATTCCTATGCATAGGAAGTGGGTTATACTTAAATGTGTTTTGAATTTGCTTCTTGATGCTCTCTTTTACTTCAACTCGTATTTCTTATGAGAGCATCCTCTCAAACTTTTATGCCTGAAGATGATATTATGTCTATTATTCTTGGGAGACCTTTTCTTAAATACTGCAGGAGCTGTTATTAATTGTAATCAAGGGAAGGTGACCTTTAATGAACACATTGTCTATTTCTTCAATAAGATTGAAAGGACTTATGGTTTGAATTCAATTGAACATGTTGAGGGCTTTCAAGTTGGAGAAATATATTGTCCCATACCAAGAGAGAAACTTGAAACTATTATGATTGGGACTATTGCTATCAAGGTTGAGGTAACATAATCATTAGTGGAATAAAAGTTTTGTCTCATATGAAATTGTTTTGGTAACAAGACCTGATCAACCTTGTTAACAAAAGGATTTCATTGAACAAAACAATGTTTTCACCATGATTATCTCCGCTTACTTCTATTCTATCCATTTTAGTTTTTGCTTCCTATGCCTAACTTAAACGCGTTAAAGAAAAGTACTTGTTGGGAGATAACCCAAGAGTTTTAGATGAGTCTTGGAAGTTATTACCTCTGTAATAACTGCTCCTTATCCTTTTTATTTGCCTTTTGTGCCAAGAGTAACCTCTAATGAGAGAGAAGTAATGATTGGGAAAGTTGTTGTCCCGAAACAGATTTTTGTGCTTCACCGTAAAAATTCCTGAGAGAGCTCTGTACGTCGGATTGAGCTGTAATGTTTTTTGCTTCTGCCCCAGGTTGTTATATTAGTTTCGTTAGTTCAACACTTTTTGATTTGAGCAAAATAAGGTCTTCGAAAAAATTCGTCTTTACCTGCTGGTCTGTTTTGATAGATTTCTGCCATTTTCTGCATTTGCTTCTTGTGGGTTCCTTTTTGAGTTCTTTTGGGGAATTGATCTTTTTGAGGGAAGTGCTACAATAGCTAGTGTTCTAATGGAAGTTTATTTGGTGTTAGAACTGAACCTTGAGACTTATTTATCTTAAGTGCACTAATGTTGCTAATGAGATTGTGTGAAGTTTTGTATGAAGGAAAAATTTCAGGTGTATGGAAGGAATGAGTAATGAGATGAAGGATGGACTAAAGCTCAAGCTTGGGGATGCCATGCGTGTCACCCCAAGAAATATCCAAGAAGTACAAGCGTCAAAGCTTGGGGATGCCCAAGGCATCCCCTTCTTCATCAATAAAAATCCCAGGTTTCTTCCAAACACTTCATTTTTATTGTTTCATGCACAGTTGTGTTGTTCTTGGAGCGTCTTCTTTTTCGTTTTTGTTTTGTTTTTTAGTTGGTTGGTTTGCTTAGTTTGCTGCATAAATTGGTTGGACCCCCCCTCTTTCATACATTGGTGTTCAAAAGGTTTGGTTTGGTTTGGAAAAGAGTAGAAAAGTTCATACTTTTGTGGTAAAAAGAGCTTGTTTTTGACTGTGGCCTATGCTTTGTCATGCCATGCTTGATATTGTTTTGGCTTTATGCTTAGTATTCTTTGCTGTAGCATGACTTGTTATAAACAATTGAGATTGCTTAATGTGCCTTGGATGAATCATGCGTTGTTTTAGCATATTAAAGCATAGTATAGTGGTATGCTCCTTTGATGCTTTATTTGGGTTGACTTGGCACATGCTCACACCATGTTATGACTATATCAAGTCACCATAAGCCTTTATGATCTTTTAGTTTTCAACTTGTGGTATCACTTTATGCTTTGATCAATGATGTTTTATCGCTCTGCATGATTATGGCCATTATTGCTCTCTCGTTTGTCGCTCCCTTACTATTGCTAGCCTTCACATTCACTGAGTATGTTTTACTCATGTTTCCAACTCCCCAAAACCAAATATTGCCAAAGTGTCCACCATACCTACCTATTAGCATCATTTGCTACTTCCGTGCATATTCAATATGCCTTGTTTTTCTTCTGAATAAAATGTTTGCTTGTTATGGGAAAATTAGTTAGTAAAGCTCTCACGAACTTGATGGCACACTTTATTTCCTGCACTTAATAGACCTGAACCATTGTGAACTCTCCATGAAAGTTATATGCTTGCTAATTATAGGATAGGGATTAGCAGAACCGTGCTGTAACGGGGAACGCTTTCAACACTTGTAAATATATACCCAGTTGATACCTTGCTCTTTTGTTTGCGGATGTCGTCGGTGTGAAATAAAAGGGGAGCTTGTAAGTCCATGGAGTTATGTATGTGTGTTAGAGAAACGCCTGGGCCGCTGGTCTAATCCATGCTGACATGGTGGAAACCTGCAGCGTAACCATAATGATATCTATGAAGCATTCTTCTTATAAAAAAAGAGAGAGATAGCTATTGAGAAAAGAAAAAATAAGAGATTTATGAAAAAGAGGAAAGAGAGAAAAAAGCACCATTTTCCCATGGTAAATAAGAAGATTGCTGAGATACTCATTGTCTGCTTGCCTTGTCATTTTGATATGGGGATTCTTCCATATCATCGGGCAAGGGGTACCCCGTTGGCGGTTATCAATGATACGCTCATACTTATGATGACAAGAACTTACCGGTAACTAAAGTTGAGTAGCATGAGGAGCGGCCCTCGTACTCAAGGGACTTGGGATTTCTAGTTTATAGTCTGTCAAGCATATAACTCAGATTGGACCTCACTTTCACCTTAACCACATTAAAGATGCTTATGATAGGGGCAATGAGGGTTCAAAGCTAATGAGTACCATACTTTTAGCATTTGGAAGCCTTTCAAACTATTCAAAACCTTTTTCTTTTACTTGTTGAGTCTCCACTTATTCTTTGAGCACTTTCTTGAGAGCATAGTGACCATTCTTAGTTCTATGTGCATTGTCCCAAGACTTGTTGATTGATGCATATCTTGATATTGCTTGTTTTAAACTATTTGTATCTAGTCACTCTTGTGAACTTTGAAGGTGTCCTATGCATTTATATTTGCTACTCTATGAGGGACAAGCTGATTACCACTATGCTATGTTTTCTTTATGTGAAACAAACAAATGTCTTGCAAAGCATTGTTATTCATGAATCTTTTGTTTGTGCCTTTTCATGTTGCATCATAGTTTCTTTGTCTTATTGCTAGAACTTTGTCTTTCATGTTATGATTGAAGTACTATGATCCCAGCCTTGAATGTTTTACAAATACTTTGATCAAGTCTTTGATGGTGCATGTCACCTCAAAAATTATTCTTTCTTTTTATCACTTACCTACTTGAGGACGAGCAGAAGTTAAGCTTGGGGATGTTGATACATTGCAAATGTATCTATAATTTTTGATGCGCCATGCTTGGTTTTATCCACTTTCTTGTGTTTTGTCCACACTTTGGAGTACTTTTCATATGATTTCTTGGACTAACCTATTAACAAGAGCCACAGTGCTAGCTGCCTGTTTTCTGCTGTTTTTGGTTCCAAGAAAGTCAGAAAATGAATATTCTCGGAATTGGACGGGACAAAAGCCAAAGTGCCTATTTTTCCAGAAGACTCTAGGAGCCAGAATACGAGACGGAGGAGGGCCAGGGGCTGGCCACACCCCGTAGGTGCGGGCTAGGCCTTGCCGCGCCAGGGCCTGGTGTGGTGGCCCCAGGCACCCCCTCGGTCTCCCTCTTCGCCTATAAGAAGCCTTCTAACCTAAAAACTTCGGGGGGTTCGACGTTTTTCCATGAAAAGTTCCGCTGCGTTGCCGCCACCGAAGGGGAGATTCGGGGGACAGAAAGTCTCTGTTCCGGCACCCTGTCGGGACGGGGAAGTGCCCCTGGAGCCATCTCCATTGACCTCCACCATCATCTCCATCGACCATCCACGTTTCCTCCATCTATGAGTGAGTAATCCCTCGCTGTAGGCTATGGGGATGGTAGGGATTCGATGAGATCATTCATGTAATGGCATCAGATTGTTAGGGCATGGTGCCTAGTATCTTTTATTAGTGCTTTATGACTTTGTTGCGACTTGTTGTGCTTAATGCTTGTCACTAGGGCCTGAGTGCCATGATTTCAGATCTGAACTTATTATTGATTCATTATGATAGTATTGCTTCTAGTCTTATCTACAAGTTGTATACACACGTCGTTGTCCGGAACCTATGGCCCCGAAGTGACAGAAATCGGGATAACCGGAAGGGAAAGGCTTTGATGTGAGGATCACATGTGTTCATGGAGTGTTAATGCTTTGCTCCGGTGCTCTATTAAAAGGAGCACCTTAATTGCTAGTAGTTCCCTAGAGGCCCCACTGCAAACGGGTTGGCAGGACAAAAGATGTTGTGCAAGTTCTCATTGCGAGCATGTATGACTATATATGGAACACATGCCTAGGATTGTCTAGTACTTGGGTGCTTTATCTTATTTATCTGCAATTGCCCTATGTTTTGATTGCTATGTGAATTGTCTTGTCCATGCAACGCCCGTCCATCCATCCCTATGCCTACCGCACTCGAATCCCACTGTTTACTGCTTTTGTTACTACTGTCTTTGCTTTACTACTGTTGTTACTTTACTATTCCTACTACAAAACTATTGCTACTGATAAGATGCTGCGAGCAAGATTGTTTCCAGGTGCAGCTGAATTGACAACTTAGTTGTTAAGGCTTATAAATATTCTTTGGCTCCCCTTGTGTCGAATCAAGAAATTGTGTTTCACTTCCCTCGAAAATACTGCGATACACCCCCTATACTTGTGGGTCATCAGTTCGCTGTGCGAGGTGTTGCGCGTTGTACGCAGCAATCTGAGAAGTTGTGCCATAAAGGCTCCCACATACTGGCTTATAAAGGCGCCAAGACCTAGGGTTTACATGGAAAGGTCCTTGCTGGACAAGGTAAAGAGTCCTAGACTAATACGAACTAGTCTTCCGTGTCTTGTACTCCAAGGCTCCGCGTACGTCAGTGACTCCTGTGTAGCCTTCCTTAATCCGGCATGGGCCTCCCTTCAGGATCCATCTAACTGGGCCGCCCAGCAGGCCATAGGCCTTGCTACCAACTATGGTCCACCCGGGTTAGGCGGATTGGGACATGCTATGAGGATACCCATATAGCATATCCCCAACAATAATGGAGGGAAAAGAAGAGGGTGTGCAAGAAGAAAGAAAATTACTAGCTGCACACATAGGACTAGAAGCACCACCATCAAAAATCCAATTCGTACCTAAGTTCCCTTAAGAAGCAAAATTGTTCCTGGCCTAGAGAAAAGCATCTTGGTCCCAGCTCGGAGTCGAAGTCGAGGTTGGTGTGGGCAGGAGAGCTGGCAGTTGTGGTGGCATTAGAAGTAGAGCCAGGATCAGCGTGAAGGAGGAGCCACCACCATTATAGCTGGGCACATAGGGGGAAAGCGTAGCGCCATAGGAAACATAGGGAATAGCGTTGTAGAACAATGGCACATAAGTTGGTGCAGCATGATATGCAATCATCGACTGTTGAGGCGCAAGAACTGGAGCACCAATGTGAGGGCGAGCACCGGGCTGCTAGGCACCGGTGTAGGCATGTGGGGTGCCGTATGTGGTCGGGGCACACCAAGGCATGGTCCACGCCTAGACAAGCCCAGTCCAGGGGTCAGGCAATGGGCAGCAACCGGTCAGAGGAGCTAGAGCACTTGGTGGAGTCAGAGCGGGAGGCGGAGCAGGAGGAACCGGCATCGTACGAAACTGGGGCGGCCTAGGGTTTTCCCCCCGGTAATTGGGTTTGTGGTGATGTTGTTGGTGGTGGCGGTGGTGCTGACATTAGAGGCCGAGGAGCAGCGGTGAAGACCTGGGGACGCGATTCCTTGGTTGGTTTGGGCGTGATCAGCCCACTACAACATGGACCGAATCTCGACAAAGGAGGGAGGCGGACGCATCATGGGGATGAAGGAGGCCTGCTTCTCGAACCGTTCACTGAGTCTGACAAGAAGAACGTTGATGAGCCGGCGTTCATCGATGGGATCACCAAGTTCACGGAGTTCATCGGTGATGGCTTTGATACGTTGGCAATAGACGTCGACTGGTGCATCACCTTGCACCGTGTTCTGAAGTTCGGTATGGAGATTGTTGGCGCAGGTGTCGACGTTGTCTTTAAAGAGATGACGAAGGTCCACCTAGAGATCGGCGGTAGTAGCACCATCACGATGCACGAGGTTGAAGATTTCAGTGGAGACTCGCATGTAGATCCATTGGATAATGGCTAGATTATCCTTGACGCATTGAGGATCATGAGGTTGGGGGTGAGAGTCGGGCCTGTTCGTCTACGGTACCAAAGTTCGCAGGCCAGCGCATGGTGGTACCTAAGTTGCCTGAAATTGCCGCGTTTCAAAAAGTTGGGCCACCAACTACTGAGAGGGGCCATTTCGAGGCAAACTCATCTCACCCCTGCCAAATTCAAACATTCCATTAAACTGCCCCATGAAGTAGACGGTCGGGACCCTCATGTCAGTCATCTGTCCGTGACGCAAGTGCCAACGCGGCAACCTCTTAGGCAAATCGAGGAACTAAGTGGATTGGATGCGTTGACCAATTTCACAAATCCATTCCCACCTTTCCCCTGGCACCAGCGGCGTCGGAATCCACCCTCCAGGCAGGACAGTCCCTTCGGACATTTGACTTTCGGCTCCAAGTTGCTGCGCCCAGTCGCTGATCCTGAGCTCCAATGGCGCATGTCATAGCCGCCGTTGCGAGGCTCTAGACCGCCTCCGCTGCCGACGAGCCGAGTAGCTCGGAGGATGGCAGATCCTACTACCAAGGAAGAAGAAGTTCTGGCTACAAGAGGGTGAGCTACCCTTCTCTTTGCTATTCACACTAATTATAACTGCTAGCTGGCTACTGAACCTCAAATCGTTTGTTAGCCCAACGCTGACAAACATATTTTGTCCACAGTTTTCTGTCAAGTGGGATCTCCGTGGACCACCATTACCTGGTTACGGTAAGCCTCTTCAGGTACGACTCTAAGGGCAAGTGGTATGGAGACCATTGTATCACGATGGAAGAAGCGCTTGCGCAGATCTGCACTATATCTGGTATGGTTGCTGCTCTGCGTAATCATGATGAATTATGGCCGAAGCAGACTGCAAAGTTTAGATTCATGGATGAACATGGCCTCATGGTTCCTCTAATGTGTGACAGTCAGCTAATTGGGTTGATGAAAAGGTATGCTTCCGCTTGCATGTTTGAGCTGAAATGTGATGTACTGGATGTGGAAGCTGCTGCAACTGGGAGTCGCCCTTCTATTCTTGGACAGGGTGGTTGCTCGAACCCAATTAGCTCCTAGTAAGCAAAAGTCTCTTGGGGTTCGCATGTTTGTGCTGAATTGTAATTTTTGTTTTATTTACTCTGTAGATATTGGGCAGTTATGCAACAGTCCTGTTTCTTTGATAGGAAGCGCCACAAGGTTAGAAACATGACTGCCGAGTCAGTCATTTTGCTGCCCAAAGAAATTAAAAACGAGTGGAAAGATGATGCTGGACACGATTCTGGTGCCCATTGTCTCGTCGATGCAGAGTACGTGAAGCTAAGAAAATTGGCACCGAGGAAGAGGAAGAAGGCAGGAAATGCAGAAGCCAGTGGACATGAAGGCTTGGCACCCAGGCTACGGAAGAAGGCTGCTGGCAATGAAGATGCATAGTAATGTGTTGAACTTGAACCTATATATGTAATTCGGTTAAATTCTAGAGCTCTGTGTGTGGTATTTTGCTGGGCGAAACAATCTACCCACGTTGTCTGAGAAAAATGTACCGCGACTTAGGGTTTGGAAATGCGCGAGTCAGTAGTTGAATCCGAAATTATGATTGTGCCATTGCTATCTGAAACACGCAGCACCGGTTCCACGATTTGCTGAGGGGCGGGAGATCTCCAAATACAACGGAATGTAAGTGACACAGAAATAAATTATTTAAGCCGCTACACTCCACGAAGCAGCAACTTATTTCAGCTGCTGCACACAACGACATGGCAACATAAACAGCAATGGAAACCGATAATGCCCGGACGCTTGAGCCCGTCTATCTCACGCCTCCCTGCTCCTGCATCCCCTGCGTCTGACGAAGCTCCCGGATCTCCATTAACAGGGTGTACGTGCTTCCACTTTATAAATTGTGGCTGTGCCATTTGCATGCGGCACAATCCACATAGATTATGTTTAAACAAACCACCAATGTCAGAATACCACCATGATCAGACAAAAGGAAGTGATGCAGGGTTAAGACAGACTAACGGGAGAGCAATTTTTTTCCTCCCAGGACTCCGGGACCACTAGTTCAGACCGCTAAGTCAACAAGTACTACTATTACAACTTAAAAAGGCATGGAGCTCAAGCTAAATAGAATTAGTTATCACACATCTCCTTGATCTTCCTAATCTTAGCCCGATGCGCATCTTCCTGTGAGAGCAAGGATCGATTAGTCTGCTCCTTCCTTTTAGCATCTTCCTTGCACAACTTCAATTGTTTCTCTGTATTTTTCCTCATGCACTTGTCAATACTCGTAGTTGTGAACTGTAGGACTTTGGCTTGGTGAAGATCATTCCTTTCTTGAGTCAGTTCTTGCTCTGCTTTAGCCTTCAGGGCCAACACCACGTTCCTCTCCTTCTCGACTTTGCTAACCTTGTCTTGCGCCCTCCTGAGATCTCGGTTAAGCTTGGTCGTGTCAACTGGGTCCCATAGCTTCATCTCAACACTGTCAAGAAGTGAGCTGACTACGGATTCTTTCAACTCAACAGTCATATCCCATAGTTTGTCCAGCGTTTTCTGCATCGATTTGGGCCACTCTGGGTCTACCCATTTGACAACACCGCAACTTCCGCCTTGCATCATTGCACGTTGTCCTTGACACCATAGAAACCTCCTGCCTGCGTTCCGTCCTTCGAACGCTACAAATTTAGCGGGCACATGTCCATGTTTACATAGCAGAGGACTGTCTTCATCCACTAAACTGTGATAGTCGGAGTCATACATCATCTGGTTGGCCTAACACATCATACGCGCATGAGTAAACAGAGTAGATCTAGCTCAAAAAATAGATAACTGGCCATAGATGATAGAGATAGAGATGAGACAACTCACATCAAAATCATCGACCCTATCGTCACGACGCGTTTCCTCGCCGTCTCCCCTTGAACCCATGGCGAGAGGGGAGGGGGTGGCTGCCGGAGAGGGGATTGGGATGGAGGCGTCGTCGGCTTGCGGCTATGGCAAGATGGGAGTGAAGTGGGGAAAGTGGCTTCGAGGGGAAGGAAGAGAAGTACGGGGAGGAAGATAAGTAATGTGGACATGACACTAGGATATGGCCCACTCAACTCGTGAGTCGTGACACTCACAACAGGGGAGCGCCCGGTGTTGCCATTTTGTCTAGAGCAAGCATGGCCAATCATGCCACAGTATAGTCTACTCGCGGATCACTCTCACTAAGACCATCCCAATCGTCCAAGCGCACTGATCGAACGGTATGTAACAATTGTCAAGCAGAACAACTGTGTTAGGGAGTGCCTTCTAGAAGACTCGGTCTAACAGCCACCCATTGGGGGGCTAAGGTTAGGGCTCTCCTAAGGTAAGGATCCATATGTGGTTTATGATAGGAACAAACATGCAATGACACTGGGTGTGGTTCATGAAAATAATAGACATGCAATGACACTGGTGGATCCATATGTGGTTTGTGAAAAGAATAGACATGCAATCACACTGGGTGGATCCATGTGGGGTTCATGAAAAGAACACACATGCAATGACATTGGTGGATCCATGTGTGGTTTGTGAGAAGAACACACATCCAATGACACTAGTTGTGGTTCATGAAAAGAACACACATGCAATGACACTGGTGGATCCTTATGTGATTTGTGAAAAGAACACACATGCAATGACACTGGGCGTGGTTCAAGAGAAGAACAGACATGCAATGACACTGGTGGATCCATGTGTGGTTTGTGAAAACAACACACATGCAATCACACTAGGTGGATCCATGTGTGGTTTGTGGAAAGAACAAACATGCAATGACACTAGGTGTGGTTTGTTTAGAGGAACAGACATGCAATGACACTATTGGATCCATGTGTGGTTTTTGAAAAGAACATGCATGCAATGACACTAGGTGGATCCATGTGTGGTTTGTTTAGAGAAACAGACATGCAATGACACTGGGTGTGGTTCTTGAAAAGAACAAACATGCAATGACACTGGTGGATCCATGTGTGGTTTGTGAAAAGAACAGACATGCAATGACACTGGGTGGATCCATGTGTGGTTTGTGAGAAGAACACACATGCAATGACACTGGGTGTGGTTCATGAGAAGAACACACATGCAATGACACTGGTGGATCCATGTGTGGTTTGTTTAGAAGAACATACATGAAATGACTCTAGCTATGGTTCATGAAAAGAACACACATGTGCTTGTTGGCCCAAAATATATCGAGCTCGTTGGGGAACCCCAAGAGGAAGGTATGATGAGCACATCAACACGTTTTCCCTCAGTACGAAACCAAGGTTATCAATCCAGTAGGAGCAAGGAAACACCCCAAAGGTGTAGCTAGCTGAACGTTGGCAGGGCGCACTACCGGTGCTAGCAGCAACATGGAGACATGCACAACACAACCACGGAACTCTGTCCCCAACTTGCGATGAGGTTGTCAATCTCACCAGTTTTGCTGAAAACAAAGGATTAAACGTATTGAATGGAAGGAAGTAATAGTCTGCAGAAAGTAAACACAAAGAAGTAAACAGTTGATTGTAGATTGTATATAAAAGAAAGGACTGGGGTCCATAGTTCACTAGAGGCGGCTCTCCTTAAGATAAATAACATGATGGGTGAAGAAATTACAGCGGGGAAATTGACAAACATCGAGAAAGCATACAAGCATATACTAATCATCTTGACTCCTTTGAGACTTGATTGGGCATTACAACATTATACATAGACCGCCATCCAACTGCATCTATGACTAATAATCCACCTTCAGGTTATCATCCGAACCCCCTCCAGTATTAAGTTACAAGCAACATATTATTGCATTACGAATTGCGTGTAAAGTAAACAATATGATTGTTCTATGAACAAAGGATTGTTGTTTTCTCCCTAGTAGCAACAGCACATCTAGTACCTTAGAGAGTTCTATCACTTCCCTAGATTACCAGAGGCATGAACCCACTATCGAGGATAAATACTAACTCTTGGAGTTGCTAGCATCTACTAGGACAAGATAGCTACTAACAACGGAAAGCATGCAAGATCACAAATAACAAAGACATGATAGAATCAATAATCAATCTGAAATAGCATCTCAATATCCATCGGATCCCCGCAAACACAACATGCAGAATTATAAATAGATGATCCTGATCATGAACAGAGCTCACAAGATCTAGACATGATAGCACAAAGGAGGAGAACCAGCCATCTAGCTACTACATGGACCCGTAGTCTAGAGATGAACTAATCACGCATCACACCGGAGGCTTGCATGATGATGAAGAAGGCCTCCAGGGTGAATTCCCCTCTCCGGCAGGGCACCGGGAAGAGCTTCAGATCCCTCCGGATCTAGGGATGGAGATGATGGTAGCTACAGACTCTTTCGTGGAATTTTGATCGGGTACTTAGGGTTTCCGTATCAGAGGCAATATATAGGCGGAAGGAGAGGCCGAGGGGGTGCCTGGGGCGGCCAGACCACCCCCTGGCGCGGGTTAGGCCTGGCCGCGCGGCCAGGTGGTGTGGCCAGGCCCCAGCCCCTCTCTATCTCGTATTCTGGCTCCAGATGTCTCCCGGTAAAATAATGACTTTGGCTTTTGTCCCGTCCAATTCCGAGAATATTCATTTTCTGACTTCCTGGAACCAAAAACAACAGAAAACAGGCAGTTGGCACTGTGGCTCTTGTTAATAGGTTAGTCCAAGAAATCATATGAAAAGTACTCCAAAGTTTGGACAAAACACAAGAAAGTAGATAAAACCAAGCATGGAACATCAAAAATTATGGATACATTTGCAATGTATCAATATCCCCAGGCTTAACTCCTGCTCGTCCACGAGTAGGTAAGTGATAAAAATAAAGAATAATTTTTGAGGTGACATGCACCATCATAAACTTGATCAAAGTATCTGTAAAACATTCAAAGCTATGATCATCGTACTTCAATCATAACATGAAAGACAAAGTTCTAGCAATAAGACAAAGAAACTATGTTGCAACATGAAAAGGAACTAACAAAAGATTCATGAATAACAGACATGCAATGACACTGGTGGATCCATGTGTGGTTTGTGAAAAGAACATACATGCAATGACACTGGGTGGATCCATGTGTGGTTTGTTTAGAAGAACACACATACAATGACATTGGTGGACTTATGTGGTTTGTGAGAAGCACAGACATCCAATGACACTAGGTGTGGTTCAAGAGAAGAACAGACATGCAATGACACTGGTGGATCCATGTGTGGTTTGTGAGAAGAACACACATCCAATGACACTAGTGGATCCATGTGTGGTTTGTGGAAAGAACATACATGCAATGACACTAGGTGTGGTTTGTTTAGAGGAACAGACATGCAATAACACTGTTGGATCCATGTGTGGTTTGTGAAAAGAATAGACATGCAATGACACTAGGTGGATCCATGTGTGGTTTGTTTAGAGGAACATACATGCAATGACACTAGGTGTGGTTCATGAAAAGAACAGACATGCAATGACACCAGTGGATCCATGTGTGGTTTGTGAAAAGAACAGACATGCAATGACACTAGGTGGATCCATGCGTGGTTTGTGAGAAGAACACACATGCAATGACACTTGGTGTGGTTCATGAGAAGAACACACATGCAATGACACTGGTGGAACCATGTGTGGTTTGGTTAGAAGAACAGACATGCAATGACTCTAGCTGTGGTTCATGAAAAGAACACACATGCAATGACACTGGTGGATCCATGTGTGGTTTTTGAAAAGAACAGACATGTAATCACACTAGGTGGATCCATGTGTGGTTTGTTTAAAGGAACGAACATGCAATGACACTGTGTGTGGTTCATGAAAAGAATAGACATGCAATGACACTTGTGGATCCATGTGTGGTTTGTGAAAAGAACAGACATGCAATCACACTAGGTGGATCCTTGAACAATTTGTGGAAAGAACAGACATGCAATGGCTCGGGCTATGGTTCATGAGAAGAACACACAAGCAATGACACTGGTGGATCCATGTGTGGTTTGTGAAAAGAACAGACATGCAATCACACTAGGTGGATCCATGTGTGGTTTGTTTAGAAGAACACACATGCAATGACTCTAGCCGTGGTTTGTTTAGAGGAATAGACATGCAATGACACTTGGTGTGGTTCATGAGAAGAACAAACATGCAATGACACTGGTGGATCCATATGTGGTTTGTGGAAAGCACAGACATGCAATGACACTAGGTGTGGTTCATGAAAAGAACAGACATGCAATGACACTAGTGGATCCATGTGTGGTTTGTGAAAAGAATAGACATGAAATGACACTGGGTGGATCCATGTGTGGTTTGTGAGAACACACATACAACGAATCTAGCTGTGGTTTGTGAAAACAAACATGCAATGACACTGGTGGATCCATGTGTGGTTCATGAGAAGAACACACATCCAATGACACTGGTGGATCCTGATGAGGTTTGTGAGAAGCACAGACATGCAATGACTCTAGCTGTGGTTCATGAAAAGAACAGACATGCAATGACACTGGGTGGATCCATGTGTGGTTCATGAGAAGAACACACATCCAATGACACTGGTCGATCCATGTGTGGTTTGTGGAAAGAATAGACATGCAATGGCTCTGGCTGTGGTTCATGAGAAGAACACACATGCAATGACACTAGTGGATCTGTGTGTGGTTTGTGAGAAGAACAGACATGCAATGACTCTAGCTGTGGTTCATGAAAAGAACACAGATGCAATGACACTGGTGGATCGATGTGTGGTTTGTGGAAAGAATAGACATGCAATGACACTGGGTGTGGTTCATGAGAAGAACACACATGCAATGACACTGGTGGATCCATGTGTGGTTTGTGAAAAGAACAGACATGCAATCACACTAGGTGGATCCATATGAGGTTTGTGAGAAGAACACACATGCAATGACACTAGGTGTGGTTCATGAGAAGAACATACATGCAATGACACTGGGTGTGGTTCATGAGAAGAACACACATGCAATGACACTGGTGGATCCATGTGTGGTTTGTTTAGTAGAACAGACATGCAATGACTCTAGCTATGGTTCATGAAAATAAGAGACACGCAATGACACTGGGTGGATCCATCTGTGGTTCATGTGAAGAACACACATCAAATGACACTGGTGGATCCTTATGTGGTTTGTGAAAATAACACACATGCACTGACACTAGGTGGATCCTTATGTGGTTCATGAGAAGAACAGACATGCAATGACACTGGTGGATCCATATGTGGTTTGTGGAAAGCACAGACATGCAATGACTCTGGGTGTCGTTCATGAAAAGAACAGACATGCAATGACACTGGGTGGATCCATGTGTGGTTTGTTTAGAAGAACACACATGCAATGACACTGGTGGATCCTTATGTGGTTTGTGAGAAGAACACACATGCAGTGACATTGGGTGTGGTTCATGAGAAGAACAAACATGCAATGACACTGGGTGTGGTTCATGAAAATAACAGACATGCAATGACACTGGTGGATCCATATGTGGTTTGTGGAAAGCACAAACATGCAATGACTCTAGCCGTGGTTCATGAAAAGAACAGACATGCAATCACACTTGGTGGATCCATGTGTGGTTTGTGAAAAGAACAGACATGGAATGACACTGGTGAATCCTTATGTGGTTTGTGAGAAGAACTGGCATGCAATGACTCTAGCTATGGTTCATGAAAAGAACACACATGCAATGACACTGGTGGATCCATGTGTATTTTGTGAAAAGAACAGACATGTAGTCACACTAGGTGGATCCATGTGTGGTTTGTTTAGAGGAACAAACATGCAATGACACTGGTTGTGGTTCATGAAAAGAACAGACATACAATGACATTGGTGGATCCATGTGTGGTTTGTGAAAAGAACAGACATACAATCACACTAGGTGGATCCTTGAACAATTTGTGGAAAGAACAGACATGCAATGACTCTGGTTGTGGTTCATGAGAAGAACACACATGCAATGACACTGGTGGATCCATGTGTGGTTTGTGAAAAGAACATACATGCAAGCACACTAGGTGTTTCCATGTGTGGTTTGTTTAGAAGAACACACATGCAATGACTCTAGCTATGGTTTGTTTAGAGGAACAGACATGCAATGACACTGGGTGTGGTTCATGAAAAGAACAGACATGCAATGACACTGGTGGATCCATATGTGGTTTGTGGAAAGCACAGACATGCAATGACTCTGGGTGTGGTTCATGAAAAGAACAGACATGCAATGACACTGGGTGGATCCATATGTGGTTTGTTTAGAAGAACACACATCCAATGACACTTGTGGATCCTTATGTGGTTTGTGAGAAGCACAGACATGCAATGACACTGGGTGTGGTTCAAGAGAAGAATAGACATGCAATGACACTGGTGGATCCATGTGTGGTTCGAGAGAAGAACACACATCCAATGACACTGGTGGATCCATGTGTGGTTTGTGGAAAGAACATCCATGCAATGACACTGGGTGTGGTTTGTTTAGAGGAACAGACATGCAATGACAATGTTGGATCCATGTGTGGTTTGTGAAAAGAACAGACATGCAATAACACTAGGTGGATCCATGTGTGGTTTGTTTAGAGGAATAGACATGCAATGACACTTGGTGTGGTTCATGGAAAAAATAGCCATGCAATGACACTGGTGGATCCATGAGTGGATTGTTAAAGAACAGACATGCAATGACACTAGTGGATCCATATGTGGTTTGTTTAGAAGAACAGACATGCAATGACTATAGCTGTGGTTCATGAAAAGAAGAGACATGCAATGACACTGGCTGGATCCATGCATGGTTCATGAGAAGAACACACATCCAATGACACTGGTGGATCCTTATGTGGTTTGTGAAAAGAACACACATGCAATGACACTAGGTGGATCCTTATGTGGTTCATGAGAAGAACATACATGCAATGACACTAGTGGATCCATATGTGGTTTGTGGAAAGCACAGACATGCAATGACACTGGGTGGATCCACGTGTGGTTTATTTAGAAGAACAGACATGCAATGACACTGGGTGGATCCATGTGTGGTTTGTGAAAAGAACAAACATGCAATGACACTGGTGGATCCTTATGTGGTTTGTGAGAAGAACTGGCATGCAATGAATCTAGCTATGGTTCATGAAAATAACACACATGCAATGACACTAGTAGATCCATGTGTGGTTTGTGAAAAGAACAGACATGTAATCACACTAGGTGGATCCATGTGTGGTTTGTTGAGAGGAACAAACATGCAATGACACTAGGTGTGGTTCATGAAAAGAACAGACATGCAATGACACTAGTTGTGGTTCATGAAAAGAACAGACATGCAATGACACTAGTGGATCCATGTGTGGTTTGTGAAAAGAACAGACATGCAATCACACTAGGTGGATCCTTGAACAATTTGTGGAAAGAACAGACATGCAATGACTCTGGCTGTGGTTCATGAGAAGAACACACATGCAATGACACTGGTGGATCCATGTGTGGTTTGTGAAAAGAATGGACATGCAATGACACGAGTGGATCCATATGTGGTTTGTGGAAAGAACAGACATGCAATGCCATTGGTTGATCCATGTATTTCATTGTACAAGAAACTCACTTTCCATTTTTATACTACTTAGGTTTGCCCTTGGTTTTTTGATACTACTTAGTTTTGCCCCCCTCTCTCTATCTTTCGTAGAAGCCCAAACCTGTGCTCACTCTGTCTGCTACTCATGATTGGTTGTCATAGTTGTCACGCGGATCGTGCGCATGAACTGTTGATTCTATGCGATCCAACGATGATCGTTGCACACGTCGTTCCCTTCACAGTACAGTGTGAGACAACACGGACATCTCCCTCAGCGAGACTTCTACAAGAAGGAACACGATGCTGTCCATGGAAAAAGTCGTCGAGCGGTCATGCCTACTACTGCTACTACTACGCCACAACACATGTGTCATCGAGTGCACGGTCTGGACAGCTGCAATTTATTGCCACTTGATTTTAATAAGACACATCCCATTTTTTGCGCAGCGGCTCTCAATCTCACTTCCAACTGGGGCCCACCGTAAGAAGCTTGCACGCGCTAGCCGGAGGCCGAACAGCTAAGCTCGACGAGACCTAATGTTTCCGGCTTCATCGAGTCACTCGCAGCCATCAACACATCCCTTTACCCAATCTATCACAACCCCACAAATCTCGATGTACAGCCACCTACCTTCCCCTCTACATTTCCACTTTTAACTATCACTAATTTTAGGGCCGTGTCAAACTTCGTACATAGAAATTGTGTGTGCGCCCTTTGCATGCGGCTCAATACAGAACTGCCATGCATGACCCGGG
Source organism: Avena eriantha (assembly GCA_910589775.1). NCBI lineage: Eukaryota > Viridiplantae > Streptophyta > Magnoliopsida > Poales > Poaceae > Avena > Avena eriantha. Next base: position 174,313,024 of record OU342743.1, on the reverse strand, counting down.
AAAAAAAGTGATGTACCGTGCGCGTGTCGCGGTGCACGGTGCAGTAGACTATGCGGCGCGTTGCACGGTGGTGCAACGAAACATGCCTTGCTTCCATCCACCTTAACTATAGAGCCCCTCTTCGCACACCCACTCCCACTCTCGCTCACTCTCCCCACGCAACCCTCTCCACCGTCCCATCAGCATCCACAAACTTCCGAGAATACCCTGTCCGTGCCGGTGATGGCCGAGGAGGATAAGGTGGCCACCGTCGCCTCCGAGGCCACCGGCGAGGAGGCCCCCGTCTCCTCGTCGGTCCCCCCACGACGCGTTGAAAGCAGCCGCCATCCATGTTTAGGCCCCAGTCAAGGCCCCCACCGGTCACAAGCAGATCAAGCACTTCTTGGGCACCTACGATCCAGATAAGTACATCGCTCCGCTAAACCCCTACGACACCGGCATCGACGACCCATGGTCGGAGGTAACTAGGGTTTGCTCCCCTCCCCTAGTTCTTCTACCGTTCCCATCGTTGGATGCTAGATCTTGGTTTATTAGGATTCGCTTGTTCGCATTTCGATTGCTCGATCTTCTTACATCATCTACTCCCCCATTTTCCTTTTCTTTCAATAGGTTTCCGGCAGCGATGTCTGCAGCTATGACGAGTCCATTCACACCAAGGCTCGTCTGGTGCTGAGGAGGCTGCGGGCTGGCCAGTACGACACCTTCCTTAGGCGCGGTGACTACAGCTGCCCCTTCCGTAAGGGGATCACCTACTGCTTGACGATTCACGCCGGCGGCACCGACTTGAACACCTTACTGAAGCATGCAGAGGCCGCTGGCTCCGTCATCCACAAAGGCGGCAAGCGTGAGACCGTGAACATCAACGCCTACATCACTGAACACCGGGCTCTCGGCATTCACCTCCGAAACCTCCAGCGGGTGGCCATCAAAGAGGGTCGCATGCCTCCAATCAGGCCCAACGCCCCCAAGATCAAGGGACTGGGCAGCAAGAAGTGGAGGAAGCGCCAGAGGGAGGAGGCGGAGGCGCGGGCGCTTGCAGGATGTGCCTGCAGCTACGGCGGCTGCTACTGCTGCTAAGCAGTTTCTTTCTAGCTATATCCTATTTCTGGCTGAATGCATCGAACCTCGTTAAGCAACCTACTTTCTATCGCTATATCCTATTTAGCTGCGCACATCTATATCTACAGTTGTTTTGTTTTCCGAATGAATGTATTCTGTATGGTGTGATTTGCTGCTCTAGATTTGCTACCTGATCGGAGGCGAAAAGAGGTCCAAAAGAGAATGAATTATCGAAGTGAGAATCTTCTCTAGATTTTCTACCAATTTGGGCAAAATGAAACATATATGTTTAGCGAGAGAGGAAAAGGGCACTCTTTCAAACTGCTAGTTAAGAAGCTACCATCTTGACAAGCTACAAGACACATACATAAACATAACACAACGAGGGTTAAATTTATTTTACTAGTATCACTTGAGGCGCTAGACATCTTGACAAGATAACTGAGTTCCACAAAACAGAAACATAACACTGACAAGTAAAATTTAATTCACTTCTCATCAGACCACTTGAGGCGCTTGCCATCGTTCCTAGGCGACAAACTGCGACCATTCCAGGTACTCCACATCTCACGAAATGCTTCGTCCCACCTTGGATCTGACTTGGCTTCCCTATCTTCAGCATCCTGCGGCACAATTAGTGGTGCATCACAGGCCTGATTGTTGCCACTAGAAGATGCTCCCTCTGTGTTTGCTGCTTCAGCTGCAACCTCTCTGTCAGCTGCTTCTGCTTCAGCTGCAAGCTCTCTTTCAAATGCTTCTGCAGCCTCTCTGTCAGCTACTTCAGATGCAACCATTTTGTTTGCATATGCAACTTCAAACTCAGTTATTCTACATTTTCTACAAAGGGCTCCCCTAAGCTCATCTTCCCTCTTGTAAATAGGGCAAAACACGAGGTAACGTAGAAAAAAATGGATCTTCTTGTACAGCTGGTAGGTCATGTAAGCATCTATGGCTGCATACTTCAGGTTTATATCAGACAACAGCCACTCGTCCTAGAAATCGTGCCTATCCATAGGGAAATCTTCCTTCATTTTGTCGTACGACTCATCGAGGATTCTAGTTGCGAGTGATGCCATTCCATCCTTCCTCGAGCACCCTAGGATCTTGACAAGACTCTGAATATCAATCCAATTGTGCGCAAGAATGTTGCGGGGATACCCCCGGGTAGGGTCACGCCAGGGTATAAATGCCGAGCTTGCCGAGGTTCGGCAAGGTCAAAGCAAATGCTGGCCAAGTCACCTCAAGGCAGGCCGGATCACGGAGTAACCCGGACCAGGGACGTCCACCTTACATGGTCTCAACCGACTTAAGCCATATGTCGGTAAGATATATCTAACTTGTATGCAGGAACAGGTATGGCCAGATCAACTATGCAGGATCCGGGTTATATCAAGCTTGCGAGAGAAGGAAGGTATCTCGCTGGTCAAAAGGTGGCTACTGTACGCGGAGCGTGAGCGAAGCGGACAGAGGTCGGACCACCGAGGGGTGGCTGACAAAGGTGACGAAGCCAATGTCGGGTGACGCAGGCGCCGCAGAGGCTCACGTAGCCTCTGCGTGGGTGACGCGGGGGAAAAGTAACCCGGTTGGCTTACTATTTTGGGAGGAGGCATATTCCCTAGAATATGCCTCCATGTATGCCCTAAGTGGAGACCTAGCCACCCCTATATAAGGAGGGCTAGGGCTTCTGTAGAGGGGGTTGATTCTGGACTGGCTGATTCTTGACGGGTTGATTTCTGGGAGATTGATGTGAGGGCTAGCTAGTGGCGAGAGTAAGAGAGTTCTTTCTTCCTCCTCTCCCCAATACAGCTCTAGGAGCATTTGTAATCTGTGAAGGAGAGTCAAATACAAAGCTTCTGTGTGTGGAATCACCACACTATCCCTCCCTGGATTCCCCTAGTGCATTTAGTCCCCACATTTAGCCTATACATGGCATCTGCTGTGACACCACCACGACAGTTGGCGCCCATCGTGGGGCTAGCAGCGCTAGCAGGGGTGAAGATCCGGATGGGAAACCTCATCGGCACCGGCGAACGCATCGTCTCTGGGCTTGTTCAGCGCTTTGGAGCGCTGGACTTTGTCAGCGACAATGCTGGCTGCTTCGGAACGCGTCCTCTTCCGTGCAACGGCCTCTTCGTCAAGCTCGGCGCGCACAAAGTCGACGTTGCTGTCGATGTGTCATGCGTTCATCCGCGGCATGTCGTCGAAGGAGGCGAGCCATCCCTTAGCATGGTTCACGGGGCGCGTATCACTCGCTCCCCGGACCGTGCAGAGGTGATGATGACTGCGCGAAATGCAGACGCAGGCAAAGATCCGGCACCAGATCCGGAGGTAACACCCAAGGCACCGAGGGAAAGTAGAGGACCTCCACTAGAGAGGCCTGAGAATGTGCTACAACAGGCAATGGGTAGATTGGCAAACCCAGTAGCAGCAGCAGTAGATCCGGCTCAGGCATAGGCCGAGCTAGAGGAAACTAGGCAGAAAATACTAGAGGGTGCGAAAAAGATAGCCGCGGATCAGCAGTCGTTGAACATGACACTGCGTGAGTATGCTGAGGCAAATAAGGTAGATGATGTAAATGTAAAGGGGAGAAATCTCATGAGCGAAATGAATAGAGAGGGTGATACTAGGATTGAGGAATCAGAGAACTGTCTGTCCGTGGGGCTGCTGAAGTACAGTACCCCGGCAAAGAACCTCAGGGCAGCAGATGCAGCTGCATCCGAGTTAGAAGGTCTGACGGGTGAAGCCTGCCAAAGACAGTAAGATAGGGTTAACGAGTTGGTTCGAATCGCGAACAGGCAGAACGAGGAATTTCTCAGGGCAAACCCGGATAGAGCTGGGGCCTCCAAGATCATTCATTCGGCGGTGGGTAACCCAGAAAAATCCGCTAGAGCCGCATCGTCTCCTCATGGTGGTCCTAGGAGAGAAGAGGTGGTAACCTCGGCCATGAGGAATAAGCAGATAGTCCCATATGACCCGGCAAGGGCATGGAAAGGAAAAGAAGTGCAAAGAAATGAAGATCGAAGGAGTGTGCGCTGAGGTGAAGCGGGCCGAGGTAACTGCGATCAAGTCAATGCCGGGCAAAGGAATGCTGTAAACGGCAATGTCGGACAGCGTAATGCGGAAGGTGCAGGTCAACCGCAGCAGCGGAATATGCCACGGCAAGAGCGCAGTGCCGGCCAAGGTATGCAACAAAGGGCAGCTCCACCGGAGCAAGATAGATACAATGATGGTAATTCGGAGATGGTGAATGCTGGCTATCCCAGGCCGGACTATCATGTGATAGGATCAAGGTTGGGAAGCAGAGACTTTATGCCTGATGACGCCAGGTTAAAACTAGATCGGTTGTATAGGTCGGAGCAAATTGAATGTCAAGGTCCTCCGGGTCCAGCATATTTTAGGTCCCGGATCATGAAGGAACCTCCGGTACCTAAATTTCAGTTACCTAGAGGCATAAAGACATGTGACGGTAGCACTAAGCCAGAGGATTGGTTGATTAACTATGCTACTGCTGTAAAAATTGCCACAGGCAACTTGAGGTGGGCTGCGAGATATGTACCCCAGATGTTGGAGGGGCCAGCAAGGGTATGGCTAAACAACTTGCCACCCGGAAGTATTAACTGCTGGATCGATTTCGAGGAGATGTTCGTTAGCAATTTCTCAAGTACGTATTAGAGGCCCAACAGGCCACAAACCCTAGCAATGTGCAGGCAGAGACTGAATGAGACAGACCGGGAGTTCTTAACCCATTGGTGCAATGTGCGAAACTCGTGTGAGGGCATGATTGAATCACAGGCCATAGCTTGGTGTGCGCAAGGATGCAGATATGCAAGCATGCTATGGCAAAGGTTGCAAAGAGATATTCCAACTACATTGGCAGAAACGATCCGGATTGCTGATTCATATGCTTTGGGTGATCCGACGCAACCTAAGCTCACCTCGAACGAGTCAGGAGAGGAGTACTACCAGAGAGATGGAGCCGGGTCATCCCGGAGGAATGATTATCGAGGTAAAAGAAGAGATGACAGACCGGATTACCGGTACAGTTCGCAACAAGTTGCAGCTGTGAATCAAGATCAACCCGGAGCAGGAGGCGGTCAATGTCAGAAAACTGGAGGACGGCAATGGACGCCAAGGAATGATGTGAAGAAAACTTGGACGCCAGAGCAGAAAAAACAGTGGCAGGAGAAGAAATACCGTCCGAGGTATACTTATGAAGCAATGCTGGATCAGCCGTGTAAATTTCACACGCCTAATCCAAGTAACCCAGCGGGTCACACAACTAGGCAGTGTGAGTGGATGCGAAAGATAGAACAAAGTGGTTCGGAGAATGCTCAGGCACCTCGGAATGATCAACCTCGGCAGGAGTTACCCCGGCAGCAATTGCTCTCCGGAGCGAACACACAACAGTTAATGTTGCCTCCCCCTCCGCCGAGGTATGACAACCATGAGAGAAGGGATGCAGTGCATCAGGTGGAAAACCAAAACTAGCAGGATCAGAGGTACCCCGGAAACAAGGGGAGAAATGAGTACAGAGAACACATCAGAGTTACTGTGTTCACTATGGAAGAGACAGACAGGAAGAGCTTGCAGCATCGACATATGGAAGTGAATGCGGTAATGCCAGCTGTGACGAGGTATATGCCTTGGTCGGATCAGGAGATTACCTGGAGCATCAAAGATCATCCCAAGCTTATGCCAAGTCCTGGTTCGTACGCACTAGTGCTGGATCCGACGTTCATTGGGCCTAACATCAACGTGAGATTCTCCAAGGTTCTGATTGACAATGGTAGCAGCATTAATATCATGTATGCGGATACGATGCACAAATTGGGTATCTCAGAGAACATGCTCCAACCTACAAGGACAACTTTCCATGGCATTGTGCCAGGAATTTGGAGTTTGAGGTGGTGAACTTAGAAAGTGCGTATCACGCGTTACTCAGAAGACCGGCACTGAACAAGTTCATGGCAAGCTGCCACATCAGTTATCTGAAGATAAAGTTGCCTAGGCCAAATGGTGTGATCACTATAGCCGGAGATTTTCAGCGTTCCATTAAGTGTGCGTCAGCCGGGTCAAACCTGACCGAGTCACTCGTGATTGCACAAGAAAAGAGAAAGATCCAAGAGGTGGCAGCATTGGCTTAGTTCGTGCAGCAGTGTATGCCAGCACTGAGTAACCCGCATGGTAGTGTCTCATTCCAAGCGACAAAAGATACCAAGAAGGTGCCTGTTGATGATATGTTCCCTGAGCATACCGTAACAATTGGAGCCGGGTTAAAAGAAAAATAGGAAAGCGAGCTCGTCAACTTCCTCCGTGAGAATCGGGATATTTTTGCTTGGTCCACACATGACTTGAAAGGTGTTCCGAGGGAGTTGGCCGAGCACTCTTTGAATGTGAGACCCGGAGCTAAGCCGGTGAAGCAACCTCTCCACCGCTTCGCCGAAGACAGGAGAAAAGTCATAGGAGACGAGATAGCTCGGTTGTTGGCTGCAGGATTTATAATGGAAGTGCTTTACCCGGATTGGCTGTCTAATCCGGTGCTGGTGGAGAAAAAGAAAGATGATCCGAATGTGGCAGTGGTGTGGCGTATGTGTATCGATTACACGAACTTGAATAAGGCGTGTCCAAAAGATCCGTTCCCACTGCCAAGGATAGACCAGGTCATAGATTCCACTGCTGGGTGTGAGTTGTTGTCGTTCATTGATGCATATTTTGGTTTCCACCAGATACCTCTGAACCCAAATGATCAAATAAAGACTGTGTTTATCACCCCGTATGGGGTTTATTGCTATCGCACCATGCCTTTTGGTTTACGTAATGCTGGGGCAACGTACCAGAGATGTATGCAAAAATGTTTGCATGACCAAATTGGTCAAAATGTGCAGGTGTATGTGGATGATGTTCTGATAAAGACCAAGGAAAGCAAAACGCTCCTTGACGATATCAGGCAGATGTTCGCAAACCTAAGAAGGTTCCGGATAAAGCTTAACCTGGAGAAATGTACCTTCGGTGTCCCGGCTACAAAAATTACTCGGATTCCTCGTCTCCAGCCGAGGTATCGAGGTCAATCCAACCAAGATCCGGGCCATAGAACGAATGGAGCTGCCGAAATGTCTTAACGATGTCCAGAAGTTCACTGGTTGCCTGGCATCGTTGAGTCGGTTTGTATGTCGGTTGGGAGAAAAGGCACTGCCTCTCTATCAACTCATGAAAAAGTCGGATAAGTTCATTTGGACGCCGCAGGCCAATGAAGCCTTTGCTCACTTAAAGAAAATGTTAGTGACTGCACCAGTGTTAGCCTCTCCACTATCAAAGGAGCCAATGTTGCTCTATATAGCCGCAACCAACCGAGTTGTAAGTGCAGTAATTGTGGTAGAGCACGACGAAGTGGGTAAGTCGGTGCAAAGGCCAGTATATTATCTGAGCGAGGTATTATCAGCCTCAAAGCAAAATTATCTGCACTATCAGAAAGTAGCGTATGGGGTGTACATGGTAGCTAAGAAGCTGAAACACTATTTCGAGGAACACCTAATCAAGGTAATATGTGAAGCTCCCATATCCGAGATAATGAGCAACAAGGATGCGAGTGGCAGGATTGCAAAATGGGCAATTGAGCTAGCACCTTATGCGCCACAATATGACAGAAGAGAAGCGATCAAATCTCAAGATGTGGCAGACTTTTTTGTGGATTGGGCCGAGGTGCAATACGAGCCACCATTGCCAGATCCAAACTACTGGAGAATGCACTTTGACGGATCAAAAACAAAAACCGGGTTAGGTGCCGGAGTTGTGCTAACCTCGCCAAAGAAGGACCAGCTGAAATATGTGCTGCAGATCCACTTCACTGCATCAAACAATGTTGCAGAATACGAAGCACTTATACATGGGCTCAAAGTGGCAAAGGAGTTTGGTATATGTCGGATCCAATGCTTCGGTGACTTGGATCTCGTAGTCCAGTAGGCCTCCGGGCAATGGGATGCTTTGGACGCAAACATGGCGTTATACAGATTTCATGTGCAGAAAATATCTGGTTACTTTGAGGGATGTGAATTTCACCATATACCTCGGGTGGAGAATGAGGCTGCCGATGTACTGTCGAAGCTCGGTTCAACCCAACAAGCAATTCCACCAGGCATAGCATTGGAGCACCTCAGGAAACCATCCATCAGGCCATCCCCGGAGTCCGACTCAATTTTTATCCCGGAATCAGAGGCTGTGCCCATGGACATTGATGAAGGAAGTGGCTCGCGAAACCCGGGGACTGCCTTGGCAAACCCGAGGACTGCCACGACAAACCTGAGGACTGCACAGCATGATCCGGTAGAAGTTATGCCGGTGGACATGATGGAAATTGATGAGGAAATATTCCCAGTGAGAACTGTACCAGCTTGAGCATTGCCAATATTCCAATTCCTGAAAGATGGAACCTTACCCACTGAGGAGGTACTTTCCAGGCAAACTCAGAGGAGAGCGAAAGCATACACGATCATCAATTCCGAGTTATACAAAAGGAGTGTGACTAATGTCCTCCAGCGATGTGTAGACCCGGAGGAAGGACTTGACATCCTCCGAGATATACATCAGGGGGAATGTGGGCATCACGCCTCATCCAGAGCTTTGGTAGCAAAAGCTTTCTGCCATGGGTTTTACTGGCCAAGTGCCTTAGAACAAGCGGAAGATCTGGTGAGAAAGTGCAATGGCTGTCAGAGATATGCGACAAAAACACATATGCCAATGTCGGAGATCAAGACCATACCAATTACATGGCCATTTGATGTATGGTGCTTGGATATGGTTGGCCCGTTTAAACCAGCAAAGGGAAATATGACTCACATTTTGGTCATGGTGGACAAGTTTACAAAGTGGATTGAAGTGAAGCCAATAAGAAAATGTGATGGAGCTACGGCCGTAACATTTCTCAAAGACATCATCTTGAGATACGGTTATCCTCACAGTATCATAACAGATAATGGCACAAACTTTGCTGAAGGAGCATTTGCACGTTTCTGCCAGGATAAGAAGATCCGGCTAGACATTGCCTTGGTAGTCCACCCCGCATCGAACGGACAAGTGGAAAGATCCAATGGATTAGTATTATCCGAGATAAAACCCCGGCTCATTGAGCTGCTGCAAAGATCAGTGGGGTGCTAGATAGAAGAACTACCAGCGGTGCTATGGAGTTTAAGAACAACTCCGAATTGATCAACAGGCTATACACCATTCTTTCTGGTATATGGGGCAGACGCTGTATTACCAGCCGACATAGAGCATGATTCGCCTAGGGTCACCCAATACACAGAAGCCGAAGTGCAAGAAGCCCGGCAAAATGATGTTGATCTGCTGGAAGAAGGGAGGGAATTGGCATTGTCCAGATCCGCCATATATCAGCAAAATCTTCGACGCTATCATAGCCGGAAAGTAAGCCCCCGAGTTTTCCGGAAAGGCGATCTGGTACTCCGGTTGGTACAACGTACTACTGGCATGCACAAGTTATCCCCCCCCCATGGGAAGGGCCATTCATTGTGAGCAAAGCATTGCACAATGATTCTTATTATCTTATCAATGCAAAGCCACAGGAAAAGAACAAGGCGGACAGGTCCGACGAGGAATCTAAGCGTCCATGGAATGTAGCACTACTTCGTCCTTTCTACACTTAGCAGAGAAGTGTATGTATCCGAGTTCCTCATATGTCGGTATGTATGCCGGTAATGAGCCTATCAATGAAATCTTGGCACCTCGAGCAGTAACACGGTGACTGCCTTAGTAATTTTAGTTGTCTTCTGCGTTTATTATTTTTACGTCGGCTGGCGTAAGTCGCTTCTTCTTAGGTCAGATTAGTAATGTGTGAGCACCAAGAACCTAACTCTTCGACTTGCTGCTGTCCAACAAGATTTGGCTTCTTGGCAAGCAAGAGAACAAGTTTGTAATTGCGTAGCACATGAAAAACGACTAAGGGAAAAAACTTAATTGAGTCGACGTTTGTTTTTCGAACTAACCATATGTGTACTTTAAATTTATCATGCTGAATTATTTTGAGCTAATCCCAAAGTTTCCAAGTATTGTTAAGACAATTTTTGAAGCTCGGACTCGTAAGTCATAAAACTGAACCAAGGTAGACGCGAGTTGAGCCAAAAGATTGGAAGAACGAGAAAATGAAACTCGGGGACTACGCCCAAATCAATCCAGCATAAAAACTTAATAGCAAAATATTACTTGTGCACTTGATACAACTACACCTGGCATACCGGGGATCTGATAAACTTTAAAGTTTTTCGCTCAAGGACCAGCAGGAGGAGGAAGTTCGGCGTCATCTTCGCTATCCTCGACGTCCGAGGCATCGTCCTCTTCGTCTTCATCCGAACCATCTTCTGTGTTTTCAGCATTTTCGGCATTAGCGGCACCAAGGAAGCTCGGACCCTCGTTCCATTCATGAATGGGGGCATATTCGATGAGGCTATGGGCGCAAGCCTTGTGCCGAGTAATCCACTCCGGGTCGCTGGACCATTTGGATCCGGTGCGCATGCGCGCTAGGAGCTTGAGGTCGATCTTCTCGTACCACGTAAGCACGTAGTGGAGAACGGTCTCAGCTCCGGCACGGCCAGCGGATTCCCTCCAAAGGTCGAGCTGGGTCTCGCATTCCATCAGTTTGTCGACGAGAACTGCGGTCCCCTCCGGAGTATCTTCCTTAGGCCAAAAGACGTTGAAGATCCGAACTGCCACGTCAAGGATATCTTTGCCATAGTTCTTCACGATTTCCACGCGAGAAGACAAGCTGACCAACAGGTCCTCCATGTCATAGGGAATTTCTTCAGCGTCAGGAGCAATGGGGGTACCCCTCTCTCGGCAGAACTTAGCAACAGCGGTGCTCGGAATGGCGTTGCCCTTTGGAAATTTTCCTGAAAACAAGACAGGAGAAACAAGTAAGGAAAAGACATGAGAAGCAACCCGGAGAAGTATGTCGGGCGAAGGAAAATAACTTACGGGAAATATGGCTGTGGATCCGAGTTAACTCCTTGGTACAGTCATCGCGCCTTTTGCGAAGCTACACAAGTTCAGTGTTCGCCGACTCGAGTTTGACGTCGGCCTCCTGGAGAAGCTCTTGGTCTTTGGAAATCTGGAGGGTGAGGCGCTCCCGCTCTTCAGTATAGTCCTGGCCAGCTTTTTGAAGTTCGGCTTGGTGTCGCGCCTTTAGCTTCTTCATATCTGCCTTGAGCTTGGCAATCTCATCATCTTTGGCTCGGAGGAGGGCAAGCTCGTCGTCTTTCTTCTTAAGTTTGGCCTGATGCTGCCCTGCTTGTTCGAGAAAATGCAGCATCATATCAGGCATGGGCACACTATCTTCAAGAGATACTGAAATAGTTTGTTGACCCGGCAGAGCCGAGGTATGAATGTTTGCCGAGCCACGGGGAAAAAGAGATAGAAAGCATAGCAAAGTTGAGAAAAAATAACTTACTCTTGATGTGGTCCAAATTCTTCCTCATGAGGATATTCTCGGCCTCCACCCCAGCTGCGGAAACCGAATGATGGATTAGCTCGGCAGAAAAAGACGAAGAAAAACGGGAAAATGCCAAAGAAGGAACCTACCCCTTTTCTCGTACTCAGCGAGAAGTGCATTATGCTTTGCGCGCAACATCTTGTGAGTGTCCAGCAGACGCTGAAACTCAGCACTCCGGCGGTTGGTGGTCACCTAAAAAGAGTACAAAAATGTAGCTTAGTCTTGTGCATATTCGAAGTGTACAAAATCCGGGCCAAGTGGAACTTAACCCGGCTCTAGGTGTGTGCATATTCGAAGTGTACAAAATCCGGGCCAAGTGGAACTTAACCCAGCTCTAGGTGTGTGCATATTCGAAGTGTACAAAGATCCAGGCCAAGTGGAACTTAACCCGGCTCTAGGTGTGTGCATATTCGAAGTGTACAAAGATCCGGGCCAAGTGAAACTTAACCCGGCTCTAGGTGTGTACATATTCGAAGTGTACAAAGATCCTGGCCAAGTGGAACTTAACCCGGCTCTAGGTGTGTGCATATTCGAAGTGTACAAAATCTGGGCCAAGTGGAACTTAACCCGGCTCTAGGTGTGTGCATATTCGAAGTGTATAAAATCCGGGCCAAGTGGAACTTAACCCGGCTCTAGGTGTGTGCATATTCGAAGTGTACAAAATCTGGGCCAAGTGGAACTTAACCCGGCTCTAGGTGTGTGCATATTCGAAGTGTACAAAGATCCGGGCCAAGTGGAACTTAACCCGGCTCTAGGTGTGTGCATATTCGAAGTTATCAAGAAGCTACGTTAGTTTTCTAAGGAGCATCCGGCCAATAACAATTTACTCCCCCGGAGGCTCGGGGACTAATGGTTATATCGCTAATATCTACAACATCTTAAGGAACAGACGAAGTAACGTACCTCCATCATCCGACCCACGAGGTTAATTGCCTTGGCGACAATATTCATCTGTGTAGAAAATTCGGCGGGACCGAACTTCTCCGGGAGGTTGTCGTTGTGGATGAACTCCGCCTTGTTCTAGCTATTTACGAATTCAATCAAGGTCGGAGGGTATCGTTCGCCGCTGGACATGTGGGGCGCTACCAAACCCTTGGCATGCGCTTCCCTCCTCTCAACCTGAGCAAGGGCCGGGCTGGTGTGCAAAACAAGTTGTTGCGCATCAACTGGCTCGGTAGGGGCGCCCTTCAGTGGTGGAGTCTTCTTCGGGAGCATGGACGCGAGTGTGCACTCTCCAGCCTCGATGGACGCTGCCCTAGTAGCGTCAGAGGTCTTTTTGCCCTTAGGCTGCTGCTGAGAAGTGGAAGTTGTTGCAGCAGATTTACCCTTGGGAGCGACCTTGGTGCTTTCTCGCCGAGACTGAGAAGACTTGGACAAGGCGGAGGGGCTTGGTGCTGCTGCTATTGCTTTTGCTGCTGGTGCCGGAGTTGGTGCTGATACTGGTGCTGGTTGCTTCTTCGATGGAGGTACTGAGGGAACCTCGGTGGTAGCTGGTTGCGGCGGAGCCGAAGTAGTGGTGGCCGTTGTCTCGGCAGAGCTAGTGTCCCCCGCTCCAAGGTTGCCGTCTTCTTGACGAGGTGGGCTGGAACCCAGAGCAGCCGCTGAACCCTCCGGGATTGGGCTCAGCGGGCATGAATCCTTGCCGCGAGGGGGAGAAGGGTTGTGTCGAAGTGGGGAGGCAATGCCGGATCCACTTTGTGGGACCTCCACCGCAGCCCTGCCAAATCAAACATTGTTGAATAAGAAGATGTAATAAAAGAAGGACAAGTAAATAGTAAAGGCAAAAGAGGCTTACTCATCCGACGTCAGGGGCTCCTTGGGCTTCCGAGCCCTTCGAGTTGTGGCCTTGGTTGCAGGCTTGATGGCAGTTTTGTCTCCAGACTTCTTTCGCCTTTTGGCGGGCTGAGAAGGTCCGGAGGAAGAGGTTGATGCGGCTCCCCTTTTCTTCTTCGGCGCAACCGGAACAAGATCACCCACGGCAAGGGGAGGATCTTCATGGATCTGCCCACCGGGGTTAGTGGATGCCGGAAAAGCATAACAAAGGGGGACAGCGTCAAATGCTTCCATCACCTCAACATCCGAATCATCCTCATCGTCGGGCCAATCTCTAATAGAAGAGAGTTTACCGGTGGGTCGCTTGGTCGCGTCCAACATCGGAAGTAACATCTCCTGATCAAGTTCTTCCTTGTCCGAGGTGTACCGGTCAGGCGCCCATTTGAGGGTAGGGTCGGTGCCATCCTCGATGGTTTTCTGAAGAAACATCTAAGGAAAAGGAAAGGAAACAGGATTAAAATCTACAACAAAAAGACCGACATATTATTCAATTCGGAATAGAGTTTGGGGTGCGAGACTTACCGAAGGAGGAAGCCTATCCCAGGAAAAGTGTTCAATCCCCCACGTCCACTCAGAGGATAAGTCCTTGTGGGTGGTGAACAGGGCCTTGACCCGGTGGTAGATCTCTGTATTGCTTAACTCGAAAGACGAGGTCCGGTTGGGGTCGCGGCCCCAGCTCATGTGGCACACTTTATGTGTGTGTTTCTGGAGGGGGAGATCCGGTTGCGGACGAAAGTGATCATGGCGTCCTCGTTGCGCAATCCGAGGTCCTTCAGCTCCTTGAACCTCTTGTTAACTTGGTTGGCCAACACTGTGGGCTTCTTGGGGATAACGTCCCACAACTCTGGGTTAGGAGGACCCGGAGTATAGGGGCGCGGCCGGATCAGATCTTCGGTGGTGTTGTTCCAGACATAGAAGAAGTTCCGGGCCCATCCCTTGCAGGAGTCCAGCCTAGTAACTCGGAGGAAGACGGATAGCCTCCGGGGAGAAATTGACGCAGCGCCGAACTGCGTGAGTTGTTTGTCCTCCGTATCTAGTTCTACATTCGGAATTACATTCCGGCGGAGGCCAAAGAACCGGATTCATAGCTCCTTTGTGGGCCATAATCCGGCATAGCCCTTGATGGTGGAGGCGAAGGCAGAGAGAGATGTGATGGCATTGGCTAGAAGGTGATGCGGCTGGAGCTCGTATGTGTTCAACCAGTCGTGGAAAAAATCGCTAACTGGCAAACCGAACCCTCGCTGGAAGTGTGATAGGAACACAACATACTCACCCGGATTGGGTGAGAGGGCAAGCTCGGAGGAGGCGAGGCGCGCGGCGATGCCCTCCGGGATGCGCCTGGTCCGGTAGGGCCAGTCCAGGTCATCCTGGCAGACTCAGGAGTCTGCCCACGCGCCGCGGTCGACGCTCGCAGCATCTTCCTCCATCTCTTGCTCGGCGACGGCGAGTTCTTCTTCTGTCATCTCGAGGTCACTGCTCTCACTGGCGCTAGCGGCGGTGGGTGGCAGCGGCCTGGACTGACGGGGACCCGTGGCGGAGGAGGTGCGCAGAGGCGACGGAGACGCAGGTGCGCGCAGAAGCAGAGCGGCGGCGGCGCAGCTACTCAAACGCGGTGGCGGCGACGCTGTTGCGGGGAAAGATGAGGAAGAAGAAGGGGCAGAGGGGCGCGGAAGTGAGGAACGGCCCTAAGGGGCGCGCCCCTCCCCTATTTAACCGCTCCCTCAGGGGAGTAGTGGGATCGCGTTTGCGGGCGGGCCACACCGTGTGGCCGTGTTAAATCCAGATTGACCAATCAGCATTGAGCCACACGGAAGGCCACAGAGCGCAGCGGATCCCATGACGTGACGTTATGATGAAGTTAACGAGGAGGCAGGCATGATGTGACGTGCGCTACAGTGATAACTGACAATTACTACGGCGGTTACTGTGGCAGCCCTTAAAATGAGGCGATGTGATGATTACCCTCCACATGGGGAAGCGTACGAGAGAAGGAAGAGAAACCCAGATGAGTATGTGGTAACCCGGCCAGCAAGTAAAAACTTGGAATGTGCCAAGGGAAAGTAAATCCATAGAATCCGAGATAAGAGGTAACTCGGAAAAGGAACACACAGCTCAGTGAAATTGAACCTGTTGTGGCCTTAGCGGCTAAGGCAGCTAAGACCGCACCAGCTTCGGGGACTAATGTTGGGGGGATACCCCCGGGTAGGGTCACGCCGGGGTATAAATGCTGAGCTAGCCGAGGTTCGGCAAGGTCAAAGCAAATGCTGGCCGAGTCACCTCAAGGCAGGCCGGATCACGGAGTAACCCGGACCAGGGACGTCCACCTTACATGGTCTCAACCGACTTAAGTCGTATGTCGGTAAGATATATCTAACTTGTATGTAGGAACAGGTATGGCCGGATCAACTATGTAGGATCCGGGTTATATCAAGCTTGCGAGAGAAGGAAGGTATCTAGCTGGTCAAAAGGTGGCTACTGTACGCGGAGCGTGAGCGAAGCGGACAGAGGCCGGACCACCGAGGCATGGCCGACAAAGGTGACGAAGCCAATGTCGGGTGACGCAGGCGCCGCAGAGGCTCACGTAGCCTCTACGTGGGTGACGTGGGGGAAAAGTAACCCGGTCGGCTTACTATTTTGGGAGGAGGCATATTTCCTGGAATATGCCTCCACGTATGCCCTAAGTGGAGACCTAGCCACCCCTATATAAGGAGGGCTAGGGCTTCTGTAGAGGGGGTTGATTCTGGACTGGCTGATTCTTGACGGGTTGATTTCTAGGAGATTGCTCTGAGGGCTAGCTAGTGGCGATAGTAAGAGAGTTCTTTCTTCCTCCTCTCCCCAATACAGCTCTAGGAGCATTTGTAATCTGTGAAGGAGAGTCAAATACAAAGCTTCTGTGTGTGGAATCACCACACTATCCCTCCCTGGATTCCCCTAGTGCATTTAGTCCCCGCATTTAGCCTATACATGGCATCTGCCGTGACACCACAATGACATTATAATTCCCTCTTAATAAAATTTCGAAAAATCAGTTGTTTTGTCGACAGTGCAGAAAACAATTTCTTTTTCTACAAGGAACTGGCGCAGCACCGGACAATTCCTATCGGTCCTGAAAGTATGTAGTGTGTCATCACCAAAATTTGTAACTACAAATATTTTGTCAATGCAAGATCATCATCTGAATATAATTTTGAAAAGTTCAGTAAATGCAAGATCAAGATTCTCAACATTGTCTTGTCATAATTTATTCGGTTTTGCTATTTCTCAGTCGACTGAACGAGTTGCACATTTCTTTTAACTACGGTTGCACTTTTCTTAGGTGATTGAGACTAAAGAAAATCTCAGTCGATTGAGACATAGGCAAACCCTAATTTATTTGGTCCTAAATAAAATCCAGTAGTTGCAAGATGAGCAAGTGGATAAAGAACAAGAGGAGAAAACCCTAAAAGCGGTTAGCTACAGAGAGCAGATCTACAAACCAGGAGAGGTGGTAGACGAGGACGTGTTTCCGCATGGCCAGTTGAACGACGGCAACTTCACTCTCTTCATATGGGTGCTCCGGGGTGTACTCGAGGTCCAATCCCACAAACGTATCCTCGTCTATCCCAAGCCAACCCTCGTACATCCTCAGGACATGCACCACTGTCTCCTCCTCGTTGGTGTAGACAACGTCTATCTTCTTATTATCATGGGTAGTGAAGCTTGTCTCTAGAGTGCGACGACCTTCCATGGCGGCAAGGAGAAGACGGGAAGAAGACAGATGACAGGAAGAAGAAGAGTGGTTTCTGCGAGGCAGGGGAAGTGTGGAACCGTCAATGCGCTTTTAAGGTAGTGGTTAACGACGGGGACATAAGTCCAAGGAGAGACGCGTGGCGGTGGCTATTCCAGCTTCTGAGTAAACAAAAAATAATTATAACGCCGATGCATGTGCCCTGTTTTGTCACGTCAATACACTGGGCAGGGGGTGGGCAGGGGTGTTGTCCTATCCACTGTGCCAACGCTGCAAGCCTACGTGACAGCCACCCCGCCTAAGCGACGGGAGCGACATAACGGCGAGAACTGACAAGGGGGGGCAACTTAACGGCAGTTAGCCTGATTTATTGTATTGAAACGTAAAGTTGAATTTGTGCCGAAAAAACCCTCTGAGTATTTGGCACACCAACTGTAGTCATCCCGGCTGATTTCAGAGAACTTGGGTATCACGTTGCCTGGACACCCCAACTTTCGGGCCGCAAAATGATATTCTCGTGAGAGTCAGGGGCGATGTGGGAGTGGAGATCGCATCGCCCGAGGTGGACGTCAAAGAGGTGACGTCAATGGTGGTAATTATGAGCAGCGAGATCTAGGGTTATAGGGATGTTGGGGCTAATATCTGAGATGGTGTCGGTGAAGGAGATTGAGGAAGGTATTGGTTGAGGTATGGCTAAGGTGGAGGAGGAAGAGGTAGAGGTGGAGGTTGTGGAGGCGACCTTGGCGCTGACAATGGCTGTGCACCACTCCAAGAAGCCGGGCGGTGGCGGTGGGGAGAGTTGGGTCGCCATACCCTAGGATCGTTTAGTCTGATACCATGTAGAATTATATGGAAATAATATTCAAATAACTAAATAATGTGGCTGGTACAAGAGTATACAGGCCAGTATAAACCGACTAGGTTAGGTAAACTTGCATGTCGAGCAATAATCTAACACTTAATATTTCAATTGGTGTGAGGAGCAAAACCCCACGGCTGGTACAGAGGCAACCTTCTAGCTTTAGCGATCCTCTATTGAGCTCAAGGTTATCGGAGTTAGTTAGGCTAGAACATCTCTAGCCCATCCAAAAAACTTAGAGAACTAAAAGACTCCCTATACTTTAACTTTCTATATTTACTCTAAGTTTTGCGGTCGCAGAACCGGTTCCTAATAATTTAGAGGTCTAAAATTTGTTTTTGCAAATCAAAATATTTCAATAAAAGTATGAATATTACAAACCAAATTAAATGTAATAAAGTAAATTATTCAATATTACAAACCAAATTAATATATGTAATAAATCAAATTGTTTGAAGTCAAATAAATGAAAACAAACATAATTAATTGTCATGAACACGCCAGTGATGCTCAACAAGATCAGTTTGTAGCTGATTATATGCCTCCCTATTCTCGATGTTTCTGTGCATTTTGAGGAACCGGTTGATCCTGTTTGCATCATGCTTAGTCACAACACGGTCTCTATTTGAGATGTACCTATAATTCTCTGGCATGTCTCTCTCATCTTCAATGATCATGTTATGCAAAATGACGCAACATGTCATTATCTGCCATAGGACCTGCAGTTTCCAATGATGGACAGGTCCACAAACAATAGCAAAGCGCTTAAGCACACCAAAAGCTCTCTCCACATATTTTATTGTTGCCTCTTGCTCGATTGCGAAGTATGATTTCTTCTGGTTATTACAAAGATGTCGCGGGACTGTCTTCACAAATGTAGACCATGGAGGATAGATTCCGTCAGCAAGGTAGTAACCCATTGAGTACTTTGCTCTTCGATCTCATAGTTGCAAGGAAGAGCTTCACCCTTGAGAAGCCTTAAGAATGTATAGTGGTGACCTCGACAGGACATTTAGATCATTAAGAGAGACAGACAATCCAAAGAATGAATGTCATAACCATAGATCATGCGATGCAACTACCTCAACGATGATTGTTGCATCTTTGTAGTGGCCTTTGTATTGACCTTTCCAACCTGCTGGACAATTCTTCCAGCTCCAATACATACAGCCAATAAGTGTATCGATGTCTTCTTTATGGGGTGCCCTCAAATACTCTGGACTGAAGATATCAATCACAACTTTTGTAAACCACCTCACAGCCTCGAAAATTGTATCGTCCCCAATGCGAACATAGTCATCAATGGCGCCGGCCAAACAACCATATGCAAGTAACCTCACGGCAGCCACGTACTTCATCACCGGGCTTGCAGTGATCTCTCCTGTCGCACTGCTCCGAAGCTTGAACCAATCATCGTAGTCCTCCACATGTCTTGTAATTGTAAGGAACAAGTCTTTTTTGCATCCAAAACCGCCACCGGAAGTGCTTGTCAGTACAAGTTGCGTCGGGGTTGAAATAACCCTCAGGATCTTGGCATGACCCTCGGCTCTATTTCAGTTGATCCAACCACGGCTGAATTGAGATCCTTGTCTCGACGCCCGAAAATCTTCGTTCAAAATCATGATCATAGCCATAAATCTTCGTCTTCCTCCTCGGACGAAGAATTGTCGAAGATCATCTCTCTCGACCTCTTCATCTACAGACGAAGGTGCTCTCGGTCAAGCTTAGTTGCGAATGAAGCAAACAAAATACTCTAAAAAAACTCGCATGGAAATTTCGTCGACTACCTTGCACGCGGCGGAGGTGTAGTCAGCGGCCAGTGCAGTAGACTGACCGAAAGGCTAGACAACGACTGAATGACAAGGTCGCGGTTGTGGGATGCCCTTGGTTCGGCAGCACGACGACTAGCCGTCGGTAACAGCTCATCGGAATGAGGGCTACGACCCTCGGTTCTAGCCACGAACTGGTCGGCGGTGGTCGATCTACACCATCCCCATGCTCCAAAGGATTTTCCCCGAATGAATCGACCTCGCCGCGGTCAGAAACGACCTTTCAATCGGCGGCAGGATTGGGCTAGATACGGCGTCTCTCGGGAGCGATTCCGGCGACGGTTGGCACCAGCGAGTGCGGAGGAGGGGGGAATAGGACGGCTAGTGTTTCGGGCTATTGGTGGAGGCGGCAGGTGGTCGGTGGTGTCAACGCCGGGGGAATATGGTGGCAGAGTGACGAGGCTGTGTGCGCGGCAATAAGGAAAAATATGCGAGTCGAGACGGCAGGCTCCTATATTTGCGAGCCGTGGAGGCCGACTCCTAAATTTTTATCTCCTCTAGCCGTTTGCAGGTTCGGTTAGGTGCGGCTCTCCTCTAACGGTCGATTGGGGATGGGTTATAGATGTTCTTATAGATGCTCTCCCGGGACTTTGCTGCTCAAGCAATTGGGGACAAAGAGGTGATCAATTCCAGGAATTGACCAATTTTTACCTCCTCTAGCCGTGGGGATAAAAAATTTGACCTTTAGATGAATTCTCCCGGGACTCGTTCGGCCTGTGGAATTTCTAACCAGGGAAAGAGCCGGGAAACGCTGCTACCAAACGAGCCCTAAGGGGACTCTTACGACTGTCTTCAACAAAGTGACTCAAGGTTCATGCTCTGTTCATCACAGAGCCAATTTGGTTCAGATGAGTATAAAGAGTTGTAGTAAAGCGAACATCCACATGCTGCTGCTGAGTCTACTTTTGCTGGAAGCACAGCGGATCGTCAAACACTCAGAATGAAATGGCGCGAGGAGTAACTGAAACCGTAGGGCTTAAAAGAATCACTAGCTTAGCATATACATGACTTCGATAATTGGATGGCGCGGAAACCTTACAAATATGAAACACGATCACACTACTTATAAGAGTCTTAAGAGCCTTATGTAAAGCTACAATGAACTCATCAAGCAGCACCCCAGGTAATCAGTTGAAGCAACAAAGCAAAATCTTAAGACGAGGGAAGGGAGCTGGTTGCAGTAGGAACAATCTTGTCGATGCGCACCACGGATCCAGACATCAAGGATGGAAATCATGTAGAGGGGCAATTTTTGTTGCCATGCATTAACCCTGTAGAGGAGGTTTTTTTTTGAACAAAACGGACAATTTTACCGCATTTTATTTAAAAAAGTCGAAGAGAATTGACCGGTTCATTTGCAGGGGAACCGGCCAAAAATCCGCACAATGCACCAATGTCGTTATGGAACACGATCACATTGGACACACCACCAAAGCCAACCTGGCTACCCACACGAAACACAGGCACACAATGAGAGCCGCGTCGAGGTTGCCACGAGCGTCATCATCATCACCCAGAGACTCTGACTTCACTAACGACTTCCCAAACTAAACCTCGCAGACGGCACCGGAGCCCATGCCAGCCCATGCCATCGATTGGCCACACGTGCCAAGGACAGACAACTCCGACTCAGACAACGAGCCTCACAAGGGAATTAAGATGATCTCGCGCTGACCAAGTACTCCGCAGTCCAACGGTGGCAGGCCATTGCGCCACCTGGACACGCTCGACCGCTTCTCCGACTCCACAGCAACACAGCGAAGCAGAAGAACTCATCGGACACGCCGGGAATATTGAATTGATGCACTAGCCATCTGAACCAAAAGTCCGAACTGATGGAAGGGATAGACATGTATTATATTTTTAACACTCCCCCTTACGTCTAGGCTATTTGAGTCCTTAGCGTGGGTTCGGTGCAGGCCGCAGAATCTTTTTTAATTACTGTGTGAGCAGGGTCTTGAACTTGAGACCTCTTGGCTCTGATACCATATTGAATTAATGCGCTAGCCATCTGAACCAAAAGTCTGAACTGATGGAAAGGGCTAGACGTAACAGGGAAAACCGACTACCAAAGCTCAACAGCGACCCATCCTCCACTCAACGCATCATCATCACCAAACTACACACTAGGACCTCGCGCAGCTGCCCGACATCACGCCCTCTTCCCCGAACCCCTGGCCGAAGGCGACTTTGAGACGATGCCCCCAAGAAGGAAAGAGACGCAGAAGCACCTCCATCACCCGATCCTGGCTAAGGTTTTCCTCCGGAGTCAAGGCCACAGGAGGAGGAGTGAGCACCCCTCGGCGATGCTTCCAACAAAGCCCGTGACACCCGCAGGCGTCGCCATCGCCAGCTCCGGCCATAACCGGAGCAAAGATTTCACCCGGAATAGCTCAACAACCTACAACCTGAAATGGCCGCCCACGGACCTCCACCATACGCGTCGATGCCCGCAGACCACCAACCATGCCGAAACAAGCTCCGCACCTCCAGGACGAGCACGCCAGCGCCGCACCGAGCCGCAGCAAGAGCAAGCCGAACCGAAGATCGACGCGAAGACACCAGAATCCTTGCCGCTGGCCACCTTCCTCACCGCCACCCAAAGCCAACGCCGAGGCCCCCATCCCACTCGCCGTCTTCCGCATCACCGGACGAAGCACAACCCAGGCCCGTCGGCCCTCAGCACGCCCAGATCTGGAGCTCCAGCACTGGAGGCCAGCGCCTTGCCGTGGAGAGGCCGAAGACGACCGAAGTCTGTCGCCGGGAGAGGCCACAGGGGAGAAGCAGAGCCCCCGCACAGGGCCGGAGCCGACCGGACGAGAGGATGCAGCGCTCCTGAGACCATCCACTCTACCAGGGCAGCCGAGCACCGCCGCGGAGCAGCGACCCCCTGCTGCACTGCCCGAGCCGCCGCGCCGCCGGGAGAGACCGAATCCGGCGAGAACACCCCACTGAATCTTTCTGAGATGGAGCCGCGGCGTGAGGAGCTGCCCCCGCTGCCGCCGTCTTTGGCACAGGCTTCGCCCGGCCGCATCCTCCGGCGACAACGGCGAGGAGGGGAGGAGGAGGGGCGGCGCTAGGCCTGGCGGCTAGGGTTTCCCCCATGCCGCCCTGGGGGGAGCGACGCGGGAACGGAGATGTTGTAAGTCTCTTTGCTCGAGGAGGCAATTTGAAACGCGCTTTGGTCAGTATCGTTGCGTGCAAGCGTAGAGTCACTGTAAAGTAAAGATTGTTGTCGTTGGCCAATAAAACATAATAGTACACGCTAATGGCAGAGAGAAGTAAAGAAGTACTCTTCAAAACAGAGTTTAGCTAGAACTAAATAGGGAGAGTGAAATTCAGATGAGACAACAAACTTCAGGTAACCTACAACTATCCTTTTTGCTACCGCATACAGAAGCAAAATATAAAGGCATAATTAACACTTCAATATAGAAGATTGCATTTAAAAAGGGTAACTACGGTAAGAAGCATGTGTAAATATTTTAACATTATCTATCGACCCATACACCATTCAGCCAACGCAAATACATAAGTACACATATTTAGCTAATAAGTGGGAGCTTCTTCAAGAGCATTCAAAGACATAGTTTGGGATCTCTAGTTCGAGGGCTCACAAGGACAATCTAGTGGGCATTCTTCTTTCATCTAAAACAAAAACAAATTACATGTGAATTACAACAAAACTTACTATTGAGGGATATGATCATGGCAGAGCATACTGTTGATCTCTTTAGGATGACATTAAGCCTCTGCAAAGCACTTCAAACTTGATTCATCCCAAGGAGACGAAAAACGAGTGCTAAAAAAAATGCACCTTTGGGTCGAGCTGTAGCTCTACAGCAGCGAACTTGGCAATCATATGCTTCTCTATCTCCTGCTGAAAGTTTTCCGCTTCACCGTGAATAGTAAACGACCTCTGAAAAAGCAATTGGGTAAGATACATGTCATCCACGGAATTTAGTGTACTTTGAGGTTGCAGTAAAGGAAAAAGTCCAAAACAAACTCGGAACTCGTAGTGGTTCGCTGATTTAAACCCTCAAGTCAAAATCCCTGTCGTTTGCACCCTAAACTATGCAATCCCGGTCTAAATTGAACCCTGAACCACTTTGACCAAATTGACCGGCGACACCTAAGCAAAAATTTACAAAAAGACCCTAGATAAATTATGTATTCTAATCTCTTAGTCCCTAAATCTCTTGATATCTCTCTGTTGTCAGCCACAGGCCACGGGAGCAGGGGTCCTTGCACCGGTGGCCGCCTGCTGCGGCTGGTTCGCCAGCCACGCCGGCGATGCGCCGTGGCCGTCGTACTACTGACAGGCCTGCACCTGGGCTTGTAGGGCGTCCTCTCCCTCGTCCTTCCACCACACCGCGAACTAGCACCTTGCACGTACAACAAATAGAAACAACAGTGGCTAGCACGTGGCATTAGCGTGCAAGGCAGAACAGGAAGCAATCAGAATCAGCGCGCGTAGCACAACAGAACAAAAGCAATTTATCTCGTGTTCCTGGCTAGAGAAAACCAAAGTAATCGCTGATGTTAACTGGGACGTTGTTGTCGCCTCCAACGTTCCCAGCGCTGCCAACATTCCCCAGGGCCGTCGAGCATGCGCAAAGAAGCAACGACGGTCGTCGAGCACGCGCAGAAGGAGATGGATCTGCACATAGAAAGAATAAAGAAATTGGGGATGAAGGCTCTTACAGGTGGGATCCACAAGTCAGTGAGAGTCGATGGTAATCCCGGCCAGGATCGCCGCTTTCCCGGTGCAGCAAACAGCTCCAGGGTTTAATTTAGACCCGGATTGGATAGTTTAGGATACTAACGATAGGGATTTCGACTTGAGGGTTCAAACTGTCGAACCACTACGAGTTCAGGGTTTGTTTTGGACTTTTCCTACAGTAAATTGTGCAGGAGAGGGGACTCACGATGCAGGCTTGAATGTACAGGGAAGGGAGCTGTCCCTGTGTCTTTGCCGTCCGAAGCCACAGCTGCACGAGTTTCCAAAGACCAAACTTAGGATACGGCCTGGCCAAAAGGCAATTCCACAAGACCTTCTCCAGCATTGGAGACAAGATGGAAATGCTGACACCCTGGTAGGCGTCCAAGGATATGGTTAATTGTGTTAGCAGGGCACAACGATGTTGACATGCTTTATCAAAGGTCGCATGGGCCACAACAAGCTCCTGCAGCAATGGCGAGTTGACACTTAGGACACCCTGATGGAACCAAACATTGGCGAGCCGGAGAGTGTGCAATTGGGGGCAGCGTGAGAGCAAGCCGTCGAGATCAGTGGTGCACTGGAAAGGGACAACGTCTCTGGGAACTCAACGCCGGCTGGCAGGCAGCAAATGGTGGTACAGAGATCCAACAGAATGGAGGTGGCGCGATGAAAGCAAGGCAATTCGAGGAGGAGGGAACCGACGACAATGCACGAGGGGAGGACCAAGAAGAGCTCCTCCGGGTCGAGCCGTGCAGCGGCATAGAACAGCGAGTTGAAGCGGGAGGTGCGGACTCGATGACATGCTCCTTGGGGACGCGCCCACGCGGCTTGGAGAGGCGGATTTGGAGGAGGGGAGCCTCGACCGGGGGAGGAGGGAAGCGGCCGAGCGCCGCTTCGAGCGAGGGGGGCATGATGTCGCTAAAGACGATCTGGCGGAGACGAGGCGCACAGGAGGCAGGCGAGGACGAGGAGGAGTGGTCGTCAGGGACAGTGCAATGAGGCCCGGTCCGTATTTTTTTTTCAAAACTGACCTTTTTGCGAAACTAATTCCACGTCTAACCTCTTGGCAAAACTATTTTGGAATCTGACATCTAGGGTCGATGCCGTTTTAAACGGCGTCGAAGATGTGTTGGTCGACACCAACACGAAGTAGCTAGGAGGCAGCCTCGGGAGGTCGGCGTCGGACCACCTCGGCGCCAAGTGATACGGCATCGGACCACCTCGGCGCCATATCACATGGCGCCGAACCCTTTGGTCTGCCTCCCAGCTGCTACATGTTGGCGCCGACATGCACGTCTTCGGCCCTTTTAAAATAGCGCCGATCCTAAGAGTCAGATTCTGAAATAGTTTTGGGAAGGGGTCAGACACGGAATTAGTTTTGCAGAAAGGTCATATTTGGCACAAAAAAAAAAACCTCATAGGCTAGTAGCATGGGGGATCGTCCATGAGGTCCTCGCCTCAGCCGCATCGAATCTCTAAAAGAAAGAAAAAACCACTGTTGCCCTCCCTGTAAGGCTGTAACCATATTTAAAAAACTGGACCAGTGATCGAACCGATGATGCCATCGGTTCAGGTTTTTACTGGTCGGACCGTTGTTCACTGTCTGAATTTAGTAATATATTTTATTCTCTCCGTTCAGAAATAAGTGATGTGTATTCTAGATTCGCATTTATATAGACATGTATAGATTTATGTGAATTTAGACAAATCCAAATCAGTTATTTGTGAACAAAGAAAGTACTTACAAACTGTGCAATATACAAATAATTATATATGTAAAAACACTTTATGACATAACCAAGTCATCGTCAGTTGAGCGGTAACTTGCCATGTCTCAGACTCCCAAGCTAATCTAACACGCACGATGTTTTGCATGCAGCTCAAAGATGCAAGCAGCAAAAGCCACTAGGTGTCGCGCTTGTTGAATTACTAGAAGAATACCCCGCGTGTTGCCGCGAAGATCTCTTCAATAAAATGATTGTATAAATAAATAGGTATAAAATACGTAAAATATGAAGTTATTTAAAAAAATGCGTGAGATTGGTCACAATAGTCCTGAGGGTCCAAATTTAATAAACATAAAAAGTGTTTATATTTGACAAATATAAATTGGTAGCATGGACAATTATATGGAAAAAAGTAGACGACATGGATAGCTTACATGTATCATAAATGAATGCTAATGAGATGACATGGCCAATTGATTGGCTAAACTAGTGAGTGATGTGGATAACTTGCATATTGAGATGTACTACTCCCTCCGACCAAATTAATTGATTTGGATTTGTCGACATTCGGATGTATCTATCACTAAAACATGTCTAGATACACCCGAATCTAGACAAATTCAAGTCAATTAATTTGGGTCGGAGGAAGTATCATAATTGCTAGTTAGTAGGGTTTTGCTTTATAAGAAAGTATAGAGTATTGCTACCGTGTCGGTAATGTAAAAAAAGGATGCGTCCATTATTTTCTATATAAAGGGCTAGTAGCACTTGGTGCAAGGTTTGAATCCCATACCCTGCAAAAAAAATTGAGGTAAACAATTAAATTATTCCCGACGCTCGGATCTGTTGAGCCGGTCGGACCAGATGACAGGTTCAATGTGAAAACCAGTGGTCGGACTGTGGTTTCCCCGGTTTAATCCAGCTCGCTGGCGCAAACGGTCCAGTGCGCTTAAAGAACCGGCAGGAGCTCTGGTTCCGGGGTTTTCTGGTTCAACCGGCGGTCCGGTCTGATTTTTTAAACTATGCCAGTGAATGATTTCCCTCCTCGTCTTATCTTACTAAATTCCTTTTCTTTTCTATATCCGCACACATGTAGTATAAACAAACTTTCTAAAATATTCTCCAAGTTGACATTAGAGGAACCTAATCATTAAAAATAAAATACAACTATGATTATGATGTCACTAACCAAGTTATGATTTTAGTGCCATGAAAACAGTCTCACGACATAGACATATGTGTAGAGGGGTTGTAATAGACGGATAGGTATCTAGATACTTTTAGGCCATAGTGGTTCCTAATCTTCAAATTTAACCTATTTTTGTAACAGGTAGATATCACCTGGTTATAATTTTGCGGTGGTTTGAATAATTATACCTCTAATAGACAACACAATATCGTAGATATGCAAGATTGTTTTTTCAGACCAACATGCTAATTCGTTCTTATTTTATTAGATGCCGCTATCTTCTTATGTAAATTTATTGCTCTGGTTCTGTCCAAGAAAAAAAAAATCCTCCAATAAAATATATAATGTAACGCAATTCGTAGGGCTAGCACAAGCCTACCATAACAATATACAATACATATTATGTGGCGCTCTCGTGTTTATGTCGTAACATAAAAAGTGTACCATAATTTATCAGATGTAGTGTTTTGTAGTCTATATATGATCTCTAGTTGGCAGACCATTTTTCTATTACAAGCACAAAAGGCCAAAGCAAGTTCCATACTTTCACTACCGTATTATGAATAGAATGACCACTTGTAGATGGCAAAGCTCCTAGTAGAGGATCTCATTGTGATTGTTCAAATGTATGGATCCAGTTAATACCAAAAAGAATTTGACCACAATTCTGGTATGCAATTAAATATCAGTTTCTTGGAATTAACTCCTAATTAAAGCTTGAATGCGTCCAGATAAGGATGTGGATGCAATAATATAGCAGTGTTTAAATGGTTCCAAATAAGGATGTGAATACATATATGTTAATAAATACATTAATTGGTTGTTCGAAAAAAAGGTGAGAATGTAACCACATAGGATAATTGGCTAATAATTAAAATATGTATAAACTAGCACTTTTTATAAATTATGTGTTAATACGCACCAAAAATTTATAGGATATGTATATACTTGAATAGTAATGGCAGCATATAATTCTCTAATAAATTTTTACCTAAGATATTTCTATTCACAATAATTTTCTTCTATATAAGGAGGGAGGGGATATTTCTCCACATATCTCACACTACTATGTCGTTAGACAACTATACTCATAAATCTCCACCTTTTTCTAGATCATTGTTCTACCTACTTGTCGTGATAAGTTTCTTTCAAGTTACCCTAGTTAGTATGCCTAGGAGGGAGAGGCGGATGGGCATCGCTCACATCAATAACCGAAAAGAGCGTGACATCACTTTCCACAAGCGACGCTTTGGCTTGTTCAAAGGTGCCGCTGACCTATCTGCCCTCACAGGCGCTAGGGTTGGCATCATCCTACAGGCGGAAAATGAAAATTTGCACTCCTTCGGTACGCCATCAACCAAGTCAATTGTTGATGCTTTCTTATCAAGAACAACTCCATCTATCGACAAGGGGAAATCAACCAAGATTTCGCGGCTGCAAAGTGAATTGGCCCGGTTGGACATGGACAACATGATGAAGGATAAGAAAAGTCAAATCTCCTTCCAGCATATGAAGAAGATCCAAGATGAGAACCCAGGTATGACGACAATCCTTGCCTTCTCGAAGGAAGAAGATCTCAGTCTAGAAGATCTCTACAAACTCTTCAATGACCTCTCGCGGGTCCATGAGGACAATCAAATTTGGTTGCCTCAAGTGCATCATGGTCAGGAAGCAAACATTGGCAAGCAACACATGACAATAAACATGCTGCCACATGGAAGCCTATCATATGATCACCTCCAAATGAATCCTTTGTGGCAAAATTCGTCGTGGTCTCACCATCCTCCGCAACAACAGTTGCTTTCGGTTCCACTACCATCACCACCTCAACGAACTTTGGCACCACTTCATACTGATGGCCTTTTCGGCTATGATCCACGGGGCTCTCCTTTCTCAAATAATGTATACCACAATGGATTCCTAGGGATGGATGCTTACTTGGGCTACAATGGTACCAATGTAGGGCAATCTTCCATCCAAACAGATGGATGGTTCTATGCAACGCCAGAGTACCATTCTACCAGACAAGATGAGGATATTGATGCAAAATATGGAGCACTTCCCTAGATGCTAGCTTGTTTGCGCTTCCATTAAGTGCTATATCAAGTGAAAGACTAGTTATATTTGCATTACACAAGTTAGCCTTTTTTAAGACAACAATAATTCATCTTTGATGTTTTAGGTCTTGTGCCAAGATTTTTTTTCATATGTATGACCATTACATCTTTGTATTGATGTGTTTCTGTTATACAAAATAGTCAAAAATTGTATTGTTGAAACGTTGCATGACGAGGATAAAGCTAGAGAGGAATGGATTTTAATACCCTCTCACGATATTGTAAGTCAACTATTATTAATTGTAATAAATACATGAGTTGTTCTGGTTAGAATAATGGAAAGGCATAGTCCAACCTTCAATTCACATATGAGCATTAATTACTTATTTCGATGACACAAGACTACCAACAACAATACCAATTCATTAATACATGCATCGAAATAAATTGTTTTTTCTCAAAAAAATACCAACAAACCTTGCCATTAAACGAGACATAATAGGAATCTGAAAGCATGAAGGCCACATAAACGTTCCACTAAAATCATCCCTACACTGTTACCAATATAGAAAATCCGAATATAACTCTCCATCAATATATTTTATCGTGACTTTTGTTTTAGTGCAGGGCGCTAGTTCCACTTGTTAGTGAAAATTACTACAAACTTAAACGATGTAACAACCATCACATATGCACACATAGTTTTATTAATTAATACAATTACATCATTTTTTGAACCATATTACAGTAGGGGAAGCCCCTATTGTGTACATTTTATATTATTGAAAATGAAAAACAGTACAAACAAAACCATTTTTATGTAAGAACACCTTTAATCTAGTCTTGCAAAAAAATTATCGATAAACTGAGTTTTTTACTTGATGGTGAGATTTGGTCAGTGGTTGGAGTATAGTCGTGATGGGAAGATACAATGCATGCCTTGGCTAAATGAATCATTAACACCATATCCATACCACCATGAACATAAAAAACATCTAATCTGAGACTTACCTATCATATTGGGTATTTATTTATGATATAACATTACCTTTTCATATTAAAAAACAAATGTGTAGAGGAAATATAACATTCACGCTTTGATGCACACCATTAACACGCAGCTCTGGTTGATTTCGTTGGTATAGACATGTTATCGTAATCTTGTACCGTGTTAGCTTTTCAGCCGTTGTTTTGCCTAGTGAACTGCAAGTATGCAATATGGGTAACTAAATCCATATTTTGCCTAGTGAAATGAAGAAATTCGCTTGCACTGCTGTTGTCCGTCAGAGGGGAATAGAGGGGCCCGTTGCATTACCTGCGGCAACAAGCTGCGTCGAGGACGACGAGGAAGGTCGCAGGAAGGGAGTAGTTGTAGGGTAGCATGGTGCGGGGGTCCGGTGGGAGAAATCGAAGGGACGCGTCTCTGCCGTTTCTCCAGTTGTGGCTGCCGGAGATTCCTCTCCCTTTCCCAAGGCGGTGTCATGTCAGATCCGAGTCTATTTTCTACCAGTTATGCACCAATGGCTAAGATGAAGGGAGAAGGAATCAACGACTGGATTGGAGCTGGCGTCGTAGTAACATTCGGCAGAGCTATCGCTAGCTTAATTACTGTTTAATTATTGTAATTGTACTTAATTACTGTACTAGACTATATAAGTCCTAGTGTAGGGCGCGACAGAGCTTTCGAGAATACTATTATCAAACTATCTTTTCTTGTCTTTACTTTCCAGTTTTAGGGTTAGATAGTTCCTGGTAGAAATCCCTAGTAATTGAGGGTGCTCCAGATCGGGAGTTCTTGTTTGATTCCTACTGGGATCTGACAAATTCGTATCAGAGAAAATCGGTCCTTGGCCAAGAAATTTTTTCGAGCAAGGGATCTGCATCTCATAGCCAGATCCACAACGGCAAATCGACAGGGCGTGATGTTGGTGGTTGGGATCTCCCGTAAAATCCCACCCTCCTCACCCTTGTCGTGATGGCGGAGAGTTGTGTTGACGACGGCGTTGGTGGCAGTGATGTCCATCTTGACGAGGTCGACGGCGGCGGCTTGGCGGCAACGGCATTGTTCGGGCGCAAATCAGACAGCTTGTCACGGTTGCCGGGGAACACCCCCTCTGGTGGTAAAATTCCGGTGATAAATCTGATTCATGCGCTGCTGGTGGCGAGATTCTTTGGCGGGCGGTAGAAAGGCGAAGGGGGCATGATGCTGAAATCCAAGAACACCGAAAGAGTCGAGGTGGCAGAACTGGCAGCGCACAAACTTGAGATGGAGCATGTCCACACGCGCACAGAAGAAATTGGCTCGAAGGTCGTTGGCGTGGAGGAGAAACTCACGATGCTGACTGAGCAGATGTCGCAACTCATTGCTCTCCTCTCGGCAAAACGCAACAAACCCCCGGACCCTACTCCTGCTCCTATCCATGTTGAAGGATCTTTCTAGCAAGCCAGTGAGACAGAGCCAGTTCGTGGGCACTCTCAACCCCCTCATTGGCGTAGGCGCAGCGAAGCCCCCGATCCAAGGTATGATTTTCACTACCAGGAGATGGTTGACCAGGAAGCGATGCAAATGATTATCCAGAGCAGTACCATGATAGTCAACACCAAGAATACTACTACTAGCCAAACAACCACCCACACCCATTACCTTTTCCTCCACGGCAAACCCAATTTCCATTTCACTACCCAAACCACAACCCCAATTTCATGCCACCACTAAACCTCGAATACTACATCCCACCCCCATCCCAATTTTACCACCCCCCACAACCTAACTACCAGCCCTATTACAATGTGGCTAACCAGCAACCTCAACCAATTCAACCACCTCAAACCAACCCAATCCCCAAGCCAACAACAACCAACACCAACAACACATTCACAACCCACAATACTACCCTCACCTTGATCAGGAGCATGCTGATAGGCAAGAGGTAGACCAAGAAAGGGGCAACAATTATAGGGGGTACAAACATCAGGAAGTAGACAGAGATGCCCAATTCTACAAATCCATAGCCAAAGCTCCAAAGATGGAATTTCCTATATTCGATGTAACAAACCCCGAAGAGTGGTTGCGCATGACAACAAAATATTTCAATATGGTGCATGTACCTAAAACTGCAAAGCTTGACTATGCCCAGTGATACGTCCATTTTGCATCACTATTCTATGTCATAATTCACTGTTATTCATTGATATATTTCTTATTGAGAGGTTATACTTATGTTATTTCATCTGTTTTTGCATGGTTGATGACTTTTGGAGCATGGACCGCTGCAGTCAGGATTCTGATGGAAAAGGTGCTGTTTGGAGGCAAAATTTGTGAAGATCAAAAAATCCAAAATATACGGAAAATCCTATT
Organism: Avena eriantha; assembly: GCA_910589775.1. NCBI lineage: Eukaryota > Viridiplantae > Streptophyta > Magnoliopsida > Poales > Poaceae > Avena > Avena eriantha. The sequence goes on along the minus strand of OU342743.1, from coordinate 174,280,168 downwards.
TTTTCAGAAGATGGAGGAAGCCAGAAGGGGGGGCGGAGATGGGCCACAGGGGGCCCACACCACCCCCTGGCGCGGGCCAGCCTAGGCCGCACCACCAGGTGGTGTGGCCACCGTGGTCCACCCCCGGCACTCCCCTCTGGCGTATATTATCCTCCCGAAACCCTAAGAATCGGGGAGCGACCACAGAAAGATTCCGCCGCCTCTACAAGGCGGAAAACACCGAGAGAGAAAGATCTCTCCGGCAGACAGATTTCTGCCAGGAGAATTCCTTCCTGGAGAGGGGAGATCGTCGCCATCAACACCATCATCAAGCTAGACTTCATCGGGATCATCATCATCACCACCATCATCACCATCAGCACCCTCATCACCATCTTCATATTGCTATAACAATTGGGTTGAATCTTGTATAGTTCATAGGGGAAACTTTCCGGGTGTTGATTACTCTTTGTAGTTGATGCTATTGAGTGAACCATTGAATTATTGTCTATGTTCAGATTGTTAGACATCATTATTCCATCTCTGATCATGATCTATATGATGTCTTGTGAGTAGTTTGTTTTGTTCTTGAGGACATATGAGAAGTCATGTTGTTAGTAGTGGAATTGTGTTGAGAAAGATTCAATAGTTTGATATTTAAGTTGTGGTGTACTTCTTCTAGTGGTGTCATGTGAACATCGACTACATGACACTTCACCTATATGGGCCTAGGGAATGCATTGTGTATTTGGCTACTAATCGTAGGGGTTGCCGGAGTGACAGAAACCTGAACCCCCGTTAGGAAACCATTACACAAGGGACGTAAGGGTCTTAGAGTTTAAAGTTGTGGTTAGGTTTCTAACTTAATTACTTTCTTGTACTTACGGATGTTTGCAAGGGGTATAATCACAAGTATGTATTATTCCTAGGAAGGTCGGTACATTAGCACAGGTTTACCCACACAACACTTAGCAAGCTAAAGAAGATTAATCAACTATATTAAGCGAAAGCATTTGACAGTCTTCCCATGTGTCCTCGAAAACGTTTGGTCATCTTAAGTAATACAACAGGCTTGTCCTTTGCTGCATAAAGGATTGGGCCACTTGCTACATTTATTCGTACTGTCTTTTATTTACTCGTACTTTGTTTACTTGCTTTATCAAAAAACCCTAAAAATCCGTTCGCTAAGTATTTGCAGAGAATTCCTGATCCATACCACTAGCCAGCACCTTCTGCTCCTCGTTGGGTTCGACACTCTTACTTATCGAAAATACTGCGATACACCCCCTATACTTGTGGGTCATCAAGACTATTTTCTGGCGCCGTTGCCGGGGAGTGAAGTGCTATTGGAGAGTGGAACTGGTAAATGAAACTTCTACTGTGAGTATTGTTCACTTCTGCTAGTTGCTTTATTTTCGTTATGGATAATTTGTTGAGTTTCTTATTTGGTAATGCTACTACCACTTCTAAGGTAGTAGATAAGCCACCGCCTGCTGAGAATGATGCTTTCAAAATACCTACAAGAATTATTGATCGTGTTATGGATAACTATTATGTTGGGGATGGAACTATCCATCTCGGTGATCATTTGCTCTTTATACACGAATTATGCGGGTTGTTCAAGTGTGCAGGTATTACTACAGATCAAGTTAAGAAGAAGTTATTCTCATTATCGCTGAAAGGAAGAGCTAGGGAATGGTATAAGCTTCTGAAGAATGGTCAAGCTCTGGAATGGGAGGAAATAGTGCCTCTCTTTTATTCAAAGTTTTATCCTCCTAGTGAGATTCATAAAGATTAGAATCAAATATACAACTTTTGGCCTCTTGATGGAGAGAGTACAGCTCAAGCTTGGGGGAGATTGAAGTTACTAATGCTCAAATGTCCCATTCATGAGCTCCCCAACAATATTATTATCAACAACTTTTATGCAAGGCTCCCTCTACATGACAAGGATTTATTGGATGCTTCTTGTGTTGGATCATTCACTCGCATGGAAGAAGAAGCTAAATGGGATCTTCTAGACCGTATTCAAGACAATGCTGAAGCTTGGGAGAATGACAAAGGTAGAAAGTCAGGTATAAATTATGATTATGAATGCATTGAATCTTTTATGGGAACTGATGACTTTCAAAATATTAAAAATGCTTATGGTCTAGACTCTCAAGCTATTACTTCTTATTTTAAGGCTTTTGCTTCCTATACTGAAGTGCCTAAAAAGAAGTGGAATAAGTATCATGAACCTTATAAATATATTGCTAAGAGTGTTCCTGCAAGAAATACTGAAGTTTATACTACTAATCATGTTTTACCTGAACCTTACATTGAGAAAATGGCTTTCCCAGTTAAGATAAAGGAACATTCTATGATAGCTAGTATGGTTAATGAAAGTACAAGTAAAGCTGTTGAACCTAATAAACAAATGGTTGACGAACCCATAATAGCAAATGTGAAAGACTTTATCACTAAGTATGAAGAAGAGGGGCACACTATCCTTTGTAAGGATACCTCTAATATTGTTTCACAAAGTAGCGTTATGAGAGCTAGTATTCCTGTGTTTTCTGTTAGAATAAGTGATCATTGTTACGATGGCCCTTGTGATAGCTATATTGTTAAGTTTATGCATGATACTGAAAGTTACTATGAGAGAGGGAAAAGTGTTCTTATGCATCTCAATAATATCAAGTTTCCTCGTTTTATGCTGAAAGTTTTTATGTTGCACTTCTTTTGCCTTCTTATGCAAGTAGCCTCTGGTTTTAACAACTTGTTTGTTTACAAAATTCCCTTGCATAGGAAGTGGATTAGACTTAAACGTGTGTATTTTTGCTTCTTAATGCTCCATTTCACTTCAATTCATATTCCTATGTGAGCATCTTCAAAATTATCATGCCCATCTTAATGGCTATAAAGAAAGAGCTTTTTGGGAGACAACCCAATTTGTTTTTGCTTTCAGTTTGTTTTTGTTTATTTGAGTCTTAGAAGTTATTACTTTGGTAATAACCGCTCCTTATCCGTTTTGTTTGGTTTTTGTGTCAAGATCAACCTCTAATGAGAGAAAAGTAAAATTTGGGGAAGTTGTTGTCCCGAAACAGATTTTTCTGCTTCACCGTAAAAATTCATGAGAAATCTCTGTATGTCGGATTGAGCTATAATTTTTTGTGCTTCTGCCCCAGGTTGTTATTTAACTTTCATTAGTTTTGCACTTTTTGATTTGAGCAACAGAAGATTTTCGAAAAAAATTGATCTTTACCTACTGGTCTGTTTTGACAGATTTTTGCCATTCTTGCATTTGCTTCTTTATTCGATTTCCTTTTTGAATTCTTTTTGGGTTTTCGGAAGGAGTTGCTACAGTAGATTATGTTTTGATGGTTTTCAGTTGAAAGTGGACTCAAAAGGTTTTATCACTTCATATACACTAATGTTGCTAATGAGAACTGTGTGGAGTTTTGTGTGAAAGAAATTTCCAGGCAGTGGAGATGATGGTGTAATAAGGAAGAGAAGGGTTTTATGACTCAAGTAATAAGTGTATGAAGATGAAGATATCGATGATATTCAAGTGGTGACTCCGGAAGAATCTACTAGATACCAAATTCAGAGACCTGTAGAGTCTATTTCCAAATAGGTAATAGTTCTGGTAAGGAAAGTTCCGCGAAAATACTATCCGACTATATTTTTGCAGTTTTTAGCCAATAAGGAAAGCTACGAAGTGAAAAAGGGACGAAAACAGAGCCAGAGTGGCTCACACCACTCTGTGGCGCGGGCCCACCCCTGGCCGCGCCACCAGGTGGTGTGGCCACCCTAGACTCCGCCTCCGACCCGTTTTCTCCCAGTACCTTCCTTTCGTCATGAAACTTCATAATATATAATCCCCCGGATCCTCCAAGGTTCGTATATCGTGTTTTCGTTGTGTTTTCGTTTCGATCTATTTCTGCCAGGACATACTCTTTGAAGGTTTAGAAGCACAATGGTGTCCGCCAAGGATAAAGGGACGGAGCCTATGAAGGAAGACCTCCAAGACCCCGGCCAGGAGGAGGAGATCAAGAGTGAAGATGAAGAGGAGCAAGGCCAACATCCGCATAGCAGCACTACCATTGCAAGCATTGGAGTGGTGACAAAACCTGGCAGGGTTAGAAGGACTGCACGGATGCAGGCTGGGGGAAAGATCCTCGTCACTGCTTGGCTCCACGGCCACTTCCCCCACGCACCAAGAATCCTTTCCATACCCTTATCCATGAGCATCAATACCAGAATATGCCCAAAGGGAAATTACCCTCCAATTGGGATTTGCCTCGTTCTAGCCATGCAGGAAAAAAAGACTTCAAGGAGGAAGAGTGGGGAAACAATAGCAAGAGCTGGAATTCTCAACCTGACATGATCATGAGCCGCATTGAGCAAAACTCACAGCTGATTTGTAATCTCACCTTTGAGATTGAGGACTTGGGGAAACTTATCACAGAGCTCATCAAGAGGATACCACCACCACCGAAGGAGTAATTCGTCATCAGGTTTGGCATCCCCTTGGTTTGTTCCAAGCTTGGGGGAGTGTCGCGGTATCACATCACTATCTTCTATCTTTTTACCTTATTAGTAGAGTCATATCATGAATAGAGAAGTTATTATGTAGTATGGTTTGCATTATGGAAGTGTCCCCTCTCTTGTTAGATATATACCCCTTGGTGTGAGTTGCCGTTATGGAATATTAATGAGAAGTTCTATCATTTACTCTTTTGCATAGCTTATATTAGTTTTCAATTTGTGGTTATATGATTGATCTTGTTGTTAGTATTGGTATCACTTTGGGATCATTGAGTTAATTTAGTTGGTTTTGGCAAACCTGGCTCGGTCAGTAGCAACACTATTTTTGAGAGTTGAAAGAAAAGATAAAAGCACTCTAAAGAAATATAATTTCATCATCTTTCTTTCTTGATTTGCTCATAAGTTTAGTATTCTCTAGTTAAGATCTTTTGTGCTTCCAAGGAAGATTGCATGTTTGTCTTTATCACTTGTATGTTTGTTTGTTTCCTTCAACTCTTATACTTGCTACCCAGCCTTGCTAGCCAAAAACCTGTACTGAGAGGGAATTCTTCTCATGCATCCACTCCTTTAAACCAAAACCTTTTCCATTTGTGTCCACAATACCTACCTATTAGCATTATTGCTATTCCAAGTAAATTCTTGTTTTATCTACCTCCCAAATTAAACTTTTTATGTGAAATGTAGTGATTAAAGCTCTCACGAACTTGATGGCACACTTTATTTTCTTGCACTTAATAAACTTGAACCATTGGGTCCTTCTTTGTTGCGTATATGCTTGCGCTTTATGAGTTGAAGTTAGCAGAACCATGTATCATGGGGAACGCTTTCAACATCATTGGTACTTTGTACCTAGTTGATATCATGTTCTTTTGCTTATGGATCCCGGCGGTGTGGAATAAAAGTGGAACTTGTAAGATCATGGAGTTTATATGTGTGTTAGAGAAACGCCTAGGCCGCTAGCCTAAGCCATGCCTAATCATGGTGGAAACTTGCAGCATAACTATAGTGAGCATTCTATGAAGCATCCTCAATAAAAACCTATGCAAATAGCAAATAAAAAGATCGCTGAGATGCTCACTGTCTGATTTCCTTGTCATTTTGATTATGGGATAGCTCCTGTGTCATGTGCAAGGGGTACCCCATTAGCGGTTCTCAATGATACACGTGTGTTTACAATGACAAGAGCTTACTCATGACTGAAGTTGAGTAGCATGAGGTTCGGTACTCATAAGTAAGGGGCATGAGATTTCAACTTATAACTTGTCAAGCATATCCTCTTAGTTGTGTCACTTTAACCTTAATCACCAAAAGATGCCTATGATAGGGGCAATGAGAGCTGAAAGCTAGTAAGTACCATAATTTTTTGGAGCTCTTTATGAGACTTGCAATCCCTGCTTCCCTCTGTGAAGGGCCTTTATTTTTACTTTTTAGTTGAGTCAGTAAACCTACTCCCCTCTATCTCAGCAAGTATTTTGAGTTGTTGTGTTTCATTCATTCATATGATGATTTATTCAATCATGTTTTTTATGTTCCTTGTTTTGCACATTGCTCTTATGTTGATGTTTACTACTTTGAAAGCTATCATTGAAAACCAGTTATTTGTGAACTCCAGCAAATTATCAACTATTCTTTGACCGAGAGCTAAGTTTGCCATTACCAATTACGATTCACTTTATATATCTTTATTGTGTTTCCTTTACTCATTGCAAGTTAAGTTATATAATAGTGAGTTGTATTCTATTATGATCTATGTATTTGATGAATGTGATGCTTCTTGTCCGTATTCTTTTATTGACTCTTCACTCCATAAACTCGAGGTCATGTTTATTGAGCTCAGTTTCGCTTGGGGACAAGCGAAGTCTAAGCTTGGGGGGGGGGGGGGGTTGATACGTCCATTTTGCATCACTATTCTATGTCATAATACACTGTTATTCATTGATATATTTCGTATTGAGAGGTGATACTTATGTTATTTCATCTGTTTTTGCATGGTTGATGAATTTTGGAGCATGGACCGCTGCAGTCAGGATTCTGATGGAAAAGGTGCTGTTTGGAGGCAAAATTTGCGAAGATCAGAAAATCCAGGAAAATATACGGAAAATCCTATTTTTCCAGAAGACGAAGGAAGACAGAAGGGGGGCCGAAGATGGGCCATAGGGGGGCCACACCACCCCCTGGCGCGGGTCAGCCTAGGCCGCGCCACCAGGTGGTGTGGCCCCCCTGGTCCACCCCTGGCACTCCCCTCTGGCATATATTATCCTCCCGAAACCCTAAGACTCGGGGAGCAACCACAGAAAGATTTCGCTGCCTCTATGGGGCAGAAAATACCGAGAGAGAAAGATCTCTCCGGCAGACAGATTTCTGCCGGGGGAATTCCTTCCCGGAGAGGGGAGATCGTCGCCATCAACACCATCATCAAGCTAGACTTCATCGGGATCATCATCATCATCATCACCACCATCATCACCATCAGCACCCTCAGCACCATCTCCGCATTGCTGTAACAATTGGGTTGAATCTTGCATAGTTCATAGGGGGAACTTTCCCGGTGTTGATTACTCTTTGTAGTTGATGCTATTGAGTGAACCATTGAATTATTGTTTATGTTCAGACTGTTATACATCATTATTCCATATCTGATCATGATCCATATGATGTCTTGTGAGTAGTTCATTTTGTTCTTGAGGACATGGGAGAAGTCATGTTGTTAGTAGTGGAATTGTGTTGAGAAAGATTCAATAGTTTGATATTTAAGTTGTGGTGTACTTCTTCTAGTGGTGTCATGTGAACATCGACTACATGACACTTCACCTATATGGGCCTAGGGGAATGCATTTTGTATTTGGCTACTAATCGTAGGGGTTGCCGGAGTGACAGAAACCTGAACCCCCGTTAGGAAACCATTGCATAAGGGACGTAAGGGTCTTAGAGTTTAAAGCTGTGGTTAGGTTTCTACCTTAATTACTTTCTTGTACTTACGGATGTTTGCAAGGGGTATAATCACAAGTATGTATTATTCCTAAGAAGGTCGGTACATTAGCACAGGTTCACCCACACAACACTTAGCAAGCTAAAGAAGATTAATCAACTATATGAAGCGAAAGCACTTGACAGTCTTCCCATGTGTCCTCGAGAACGTTTGGTCATCTTAAGTAATACAACCGGCTTGTCCTTTGCTGCATAAAGGATTGGTCCACTTGCTACATTTATTCCTACTATATTTTATTTACTCGTACTTTGTTTACTTGCTTTATCAAAAAAACCCTAAAAATCCGTTTGCTAAGTATTTGCAGAGAATTCCTTATCCATACCACTAGCCAGCACCTTCTGCTCCTCGTTGGGTTCGACACTCTTACTTATCAGAAATACTGTGATACACCCCCTATACTTGTGGGTCATCACCCAGCTATACATTATTAGTAAAGTAGATACATGGCTCGGAAATTCAGGGGTGCTGGATGAAGACCTCACCTGGCAAGAATTCAACAAAGTGGTCGTCCAAAGATTCACTATGAGCAGTGAATATGATACTGTGGAAGAATTCAATTCCATCAAACAAGGTCTCTCCTCTGTTAATGACTATACTGATAAATTTGAAGAGAAAAGGGCTGAATACACGAAACATAATCCTCAGGTCAAGGAAGCATATTACATTAAATGCTATATCAATGGCTGATGGCTCAATGCACGACGCCTAGAAAAATGCTTGATGGCGGTGTTGATGTAGAGCTCGTTGGGAACCCCAAGAGGAAGGTATGATGAGCACAGCAGCAAGTTTCCCTCAGTTATGAAACCAAGGTTTAATCGAACCAGTAGGAGCAAGGAAACACCCCAAAGGTGTTACTAGCTGATCTTTGGCAGGGCGCACTACCGGTGCTAGTAGCAACGTGGAGACCTGCACAACACAACCACAGAACTTTGTCCCCAACTTGTGATGAGGTTGTCAAGCTCACCGTGTTTTGTGGAAAACAAAGGATTAAACATATCGAATGGAAAGAAGTAAAAGTTTGTAGAAAGTAAACACAAAGCAGTAAACAGTTGTAGATTGTATGTAAAGTAAAAGGACCGGGATCCATAGTTCACTAGAGGTGGCTGATGTCTATGCACTTCTATTCTTGTAGACAGTTGTTGGGCCTCCAAGTGCAGAGGTTTGTAGAACAGCAGCAAGTTTTCCCTTAAGTGGATCACCCAAGGTTTATTGAACTCAGGGAGAAAGTGGTCAAAGGTATCCCCACTCAAGCAACGCTGCAATCAAGATACAAGAAGTCTCTTGTGTCCCCAACACACCCAATACACTTGTCAGGTGTATAGGTGCACTAGTTCGGCGAAGAGATAGTGAAACACAAGTGGTATGGATAATTATAAGTGGTAACAGTGATAGAAAGTAACTTGATGGCGTGGAAAAGACTAAAGGCAAACTGAAATAAAGATGGAAACAAGCAAACATGTAACAGATCTAGTAGCAAACGGTGTATCAATGCTTAGAAACAAGGCCTAGGAATCATACTTTCACTAGTGAACACTCTCATATAAATATATCATCTTCATGATACTACTCTTAACTACTCTCTAGTTGGACACTCTAATCAACGGTAGGGCTATAACAGCACTCCTCAAAGTAAGCCTTTCCCATCTAGAAAACCCCACACTGTCACCTTGAGTACTAGATGAGTCCAACAAACACCACAATTTCATAAACACATCCAACTCCAAATATAACTCATAACAAGTATTTGTAATCTCTAGCCTAAGTGCCACCATGGTGAGCACGCTGTCACTTTCACACACATGGGGAGAGCAGAGATTCAATAAAATACTTGAGTAGCAAGGTAGATCTATAGATTACAAGCTCATGATCTCAATAAGATCATGCATAGAGAGAGAGATGAACACATAGCTACCGGTAGAACCCTTAGCCTCAAGAGAGAACTACTCCCTCCTCATCATGGGAATCAGCAATGGTGATGGAGATGGCGGTGGAGATCGATGGAGATGGCTCCGGGGGCACTTCCCCGTCCCGGCAGGGTGCCGGAACAGAGACTTTCTATCCCCTGAATCTCCTCTTCGGTGGCGGCGGCGCTGCGGAACTTTTCGTGGCTAGAGGCTTGATGATTTAGGGTTTTGGTGTCGGGAGGCTTCTTATAGGCCAGAGGGGAGATCGAGGGGGTTCCAGGGGGCCCCACACCACCTGGTGGCGCGGGTAAGGCTAGCCCGTGCCTGGGGGTGTGTGGCCAGGCCCTGGCCCTCCTCCGTCTCGTATTATGGCTCCGTGAGTCTTCCGGTAAAATAGGAACTTTGGCTTTTGTCCCGTCCAATTCCGAGAATATTGATTTTCTGACTTCCTGGAACGAAAAACAACATAAAACAGGCAAATGGCACTGTGGCATCTTGTTAATAGGTTAGTCCAAGAAATCATATGAAAAGTACTCCAAAGTGTGGACAAAACATAAGAAAGTAGATAAAACCAAGCATGGAACATCAAAAATTATAGATACATTTGCAATGTATCAGTGGCTCTCCTTAGATAGAAAACATGTTGGGTGAACAAATTACAACGGGGCAATTGACAAACACCGAGAAAGCAATACATGCATATACTAATCATCTTGACTCCTTTGAGACCTGATTGGGCATTACAACATAATACATAGACCGCCATCCAACTACATCTATGACTAATAATCCACCTTCAGGTTATCATCCGAACCCCCTCCAGTATTAAGTTGCAAGCAACAGATTATTGCTTTATGAACTGCGTGTAAAGTAAACAATACAATTGTTCTATGAACAAAGGATCGTTGTTTTCTCCCTAGTAGCAACAGCACATCTAGTACCTTAGAGATTTTTGTCACTTCCCCAGATTACCAGAGGCATGAACCCACTATCGAGCATAAATACTAACTCTTGGAGTTGCTAGCACCTACTTGGCCAAGATATCTACTAACAACAGAAAGCATGCAAGATCTCAAATAACAAAGACATGATAGAATCAATAATCAATCTGAAATAGCATCTCAATATCCATCGGATCCCCGCAAACACAACATGTATGAATTACAAATAGATGATACTGATCATGAACGGAGCTCACAAGATCTAAACATGAAAGCACAAAGGAGGAGAAACCAGCCATCTAGCTACTACATGGATCCGTAGTCCAAGGGTGAACTACTCACGCATCACACCGGAGGCTTGCATGGTGATGAAGAAGACCTCCAGGGTTAATTCCCCTCTCCGGCAGGGTGCTGGGAAGAGCTTCAGATCCCCCCGATCTAGGGACAGAGACGACGGCGGCTACAGACTCTTTCGTGGATTTTTGATCGGGTACTTAGGGTTTTCGTCCTGAGGGCAACTTATAGGTGGAAGGAGAAGCCGAGGGGGTGCTGGGGTCGGCCAGACCACCCCCTGGCGCGGGCCAAGCCTGGCCGCGCGGCCAGGTGGTGTGGCCGGCCCCTGGCCCCTCTCCGTCTCGTATTCTGGCACTTGATCCCTTCCGGAAAAATAGGCACTTTGGCTTTTGTCCCGTCCAATTCCGAGAATATTCATTTTCTGACTTTCCTGGAACCAAAAACAGCAGAAAACATGCAGCTGGCACTGTGGCTCTTGTTAATAGGTTAGTCCAAGAAATCATAATAAAAGTACTCCAAAGTTGGAACAAAACACAAGAAAGTGGATAAAACTAAGCATGGAACATCAAAAATTATAGATACATTTGCAATGTATCAATGGCCTGAGAGGAGAAATCACCCACCACATGAAAAACCTGAAACCCACCTCCCTACATGAAGTTGTCCAATATGCCAGGAATATGGAAAATGCTACCAAAGCCACAATCTCCAACCAAACCAGGATATTCAGTACTTCTAGTAACCCTATGAGAAACAATTTCAGTAGTTAGTACCAATCAAAAACTCAACCAGCTGCTGAGATCCCCAACTCCAAGAAAGAAACTGACAAATCAAAAGTCAGACCTGAAACCAAGTTCAATGAACCAAGAGTGTGCAGGTACTGTGGACAGAAATGGTTCTTTGGCCATCGATGCCAACAATACAAACAATTAAATATGATGGCTACTGACGAACAAACAAACCAAGAGGAGGAGGAGGAGGAGGAGGAGGAGGAGGAGCAATTCCATGACACTGTGGATGCACAAGAAAATGACACATCACAGCAGGACACCCGTGAATCTAAGCACATAATGCAACTATCCACCCAAGCTGTCAAGGGGAAGAACAACAAGAACAACTTCACAGTCAGTGTGATGATTGGAGGCAAACAAGCAACATCCCTAATAGAAACTGGAAGTACACATACATTTATGGATATGAATTTTTTCACAAAGATTAACTATACAACCATCACCAACTCCCTTGAAACTTTACTGGTTGCTGGTGGAGGAAAACTGCAAACAGGAGCTACTGTACAATCTCTACCATACAAAATCCAAGGGCATGCATTTGAGAACTCTTTCAAAATCATCCCACTGAATGGTTATGACATCATTTTTGGAGGTGACTGGATGCTGACCCACAACCCTATCAAGTTTGATTACATCAAGTGGGAAATCAAAATCAGGCATCATGGTAAGGAGAAAATTATCCTCCATGATCATTCTCTGAACAAGAGAGTCAAATTAATGTCAATTGATAAATTGCACAAAGAGCTACAGAAAGGAGCAACTGGCTACGCCTTTTTTCCCGTGTCAGCTGCAACTGAACCACCAATCACTGATGACCCAGAACTCTTGGAACTCTTGTCAAAATTCACTAACATATTCAAGGAACCAACTGAACTACCCCTAGCAAGGGAATGTGACCACTCAATTCCATTAAAGTAAGGAGCAATTTCCCCAATGATCTGACCAAACAGAGTACCCCACAAACAAAAGAATGAGATGGAAGAACAAATCAAACAACTTCTAGAATCTTCTGTTATCAGACCTAACACTAGCCCTTATGCTTCTCCTGCCATACTGGTAAGGAAGAAGGATGGCAGTTGGAGGCTCTGTATTGACTATAGGAAACTAAATGCTCAAACAATCAAAGACAAGTTTCCAATAACTGTCATTGAGGATCTCCTGGATGAACTCAATGGAGCCACCTTCTTCACCAAACTTGACTTGAGATCTGTATACCACTAGATAAGGATGAAACCAAGTGATATATCCAAAACTTGGTCATTTTGAGTACTTGGTCATGCCATTTGGGCTTACTAATGCTCCAACATCCTTCCAGTCCGTGATGAATACAATATTTGCTAATCATTTGAGGAAGTTTCTACTTGTCTTCTTTGATGACATCTTAATTTATAGCAAGACCAAAAGCGAGCACTTGAAGCATCTCAAAATCACACTGGAAACCCTCAAAAAACAAAATTTATTTGCTAAACAAAGCAAATGTTTTTTTTCTTCAAACAGTGTGGAGTGCCTGGGCCACATCATCTCTGGTCAGGGAGTTGCCATAGACCCCAGAAACATTGAAGCAATAAAAGATTGGCCCATCCCTAAGAACATTACCTAGCTAAGAAGCTTTCTTGGTCTCACTGGCTACTACAGAAGGTTTGTCCAACACTATGGTCTGATCTGTCGACCACTGCATGAAATGTTGAAGAAAAATTGCTTTCATTGGTAGAGACTCAAATAGTGGCATTTGAAAAACTCAAGCAGAGCCTCATATCTGCACCAGTTATGGCCCTGCCTGACTTCTCCCTGCCCTTCACAGTAGAGACTGATGCCAGTGGATATGGATTGGGTGAAGTGCTCATGCAAAACAATAGACCAATATCCTTCTATAGCAAAACCTTGGGACCAAAATCAGCTGCAATGTCCACTTACGACAAAGAGGCAATGGCCATCTTGGAAGCACTGAAAAGGTGGAGGCATTACCTATTGGGAAGCACCATGATCATCAAAATAGATAAAAGAGTCTTAAATTCATGGCTGACCAAAAAGTCATGGTAGGAATTCAACATAAGCTCCTCTTGAAGCTGCTAGAATTCACCTACACCATTGACTACAAGAAAGGCAAAGAAAATAGAGCAGCTGATGCCCTTAGCCACAAAGATGACCCTCCTTCCCTAATGCCCATTACTGTACTACAACCAGCCTGGATTGACTCAGTCATTGACAGCTATACACATGACAAGCAATGTCAAGCATTAATCCAAATGTTGGCTATTCAACCAGATACAGACTCCAACTTTACACTACATGCTGGCATCTTGAGATATAAGGGAAGAATATACATTGGGCAGGATAAGGATTTGTAGACCAAACTAATGGAATTACTCCATGCTTCAGCACTTGCGGGACATTATGGCATAGTTGCTACATACCAAAGAATCAAGAGAATATTTTACTGGCTTGGATAGAAGAAGCACATTGAAACCTTCACTGTAGAATGCCCAGTTTGCCAAAGAGCAAAAGCAGAACACTGCAGTTATCCTGGCCTCCTTCAACCACTGGACCCACCTGACATGGCTTGGCAACACATCACAGTGGACTTCATTGAGGGCCTCCCAAAGTCACAAGGAAAAGAGGTAATCTTAGTGGTTGTGGACAGACTAACAAAATATGCTCATTTCATTGCACTACCACACCCATACACTGTCCACTCTATGGCTCAAGCATTCACTGACCACATATTCAAACTACATGGGCCTCCAATCAACATTATAACAGATAGAGATAGAATCTTCACAAGAAAAATGTGGCAACAAGTGTTCCAATCTTGGAATGTCAAGCTAAATCTTAGCACTGCCTACCACCCCAAACTGATGGTCAGTCTGAAAGAGTTAATTAGTGCTTGGAATCCTACCTGAGATGCATGACCTTCCAGGAACCCAAGAAATGGGCTACTTGGCTACCTCTGGCTGAGTGGTGGTAGAATACTACATACCACACTGCCCTCAAAGTAACTCCCTATCAAGCATTGTATGGGCATGCATGTAGCATCCCAATTGTCTAACCATTGTAATGCTACTTGGTCTAGTAATATAATGGCTACTTCCTATATATAATTGTTGCATCATAATTATATCATGCTCATGTCATCATGCCACCTTGCATTTGAGCATCATATGAAACCCGTTTCCATTTGGTTCTTCTCTCATATGCATTATTAATTGTATTTGGCTCTTGATATAATGTATTTGAATTTTGATAAATGCTTGATGCCCAAGTTGAGTTGGGGGCATATCTTTTATTTCACTCCACCCCTTTTCTTTGTCACCACCTTATAATTCCACCATCCTATTTACCCATGGACTTTTATTTTCTTTTGGTATTTAATCTACCTCATGGGAGATGGGATGGATCCAATTCTATTTTCTTTTGCTTGGCCTTTATTCCATATTTTGGAATGCATAAGAATAATGCCATGTTATTATTATTGTCTTCACAAGCATAAGAACATGGCATTTAATTATCATGCATGGGCCATGCATTAGCATCACCATCTTTAACTCTTTTGTTTTTCTCTTTGTTTTAGTGGATCTTCCTTTTGTGAGAATCTCTCCATCTCTCTCCACCACCCCCATGTTCCTAACAAAACCTTTTTGCCCCATCATGCAAGATCATGTGGGATTTTCTCTTTGATTTTTAAAACCCTCTTCCTCCCCCTCTCTCTCCCTCTTGTTTTGTTTCCTCACCATCAACTTATGCTCAACCACCAAGCCCTCACCTCACTCCATAACCATCTCTGTTTCATTTATTCAAAATTGCCAAAAACTTCCAAAAGGGTTATTTCTTGGGCTTGTTTAAATCTGCAACAAAACAAAGGCAAAACAGTTAATAAAAATAAAAAGAAATAAAAGAGAAAGCCTCAGCAGCAGCCCACCTTACCTGGTCGCAGCCCAGCAGCACTCCGGCCCGTTCCTCCTTTTCCTCCTGGGCCGGTCCTTTCCTTCTCCCTGGCCCGTACCCCTTCGCCGTCACGCCGTCTCCCCCCTGTTCCTCTTCTCCGTCGTCCGCCCCTCTCCTCTGCCCTGACGGAAGCGAGCAGGTGGCCGTCCTCCGCCGTCAGCTCACGCCTCCCGCACGCCAGCTCCCCTCCTTCTTATCCTTGCATCGAGCCGCACCTTTTTCTCGAATCCTAGCTCCCTGCTCCGTTTCCCTCTCCCTCTTCGCCGCCGTATCAAGCCGCCGCCGCCAGTCAGAGCTCCATGACGCCGTTGCCGTCCTAGCTGGTGTCCGAGGACTCCCCGGGAAGCCCCGCCGCGGATCGAGGAGTCGCTCCAGCCTGCTAAGGGAACCCGGACCCGCTCGGAGCTACCCCCTCGCCAGTGAGCCGTTGCACCACCGCCGCGACCTCGCCGTCCCCCTCCGCTCCGGCCGTCCCATCCTCTGAATTCCGTGGGGACCAGACGAGGTGAGCGCCCCCTCGTTCCTCTCCCGTTTCCTCCCTGCCGCGTGCCAGGCGCCGCCCGTATTTGACCCCTGCCGGTGAGGTGCCCGCCGTCGAGCAGACCTAAGGCCGTGCGTTTCCCCCGTTTTCCTCGAGGCCCTCCGTCCAGTACAGCCCGCCGCCGACGATCTCGTCGTGGTTGCGGCGAAGACTATCTCGTCGTGGTTGCACCGTCGCCCTCGTCCGAAGCCGCCGCCGCCGCCGTCAGGTTGTCGCCGCAGTTTAGAAGACAGGCAACGGGTTCAGTCAGAGCACGGGCGGCGATTTCCCGAAGAGACCCCTTGCAACTTTTGTCGATCACGCCTAGGTCCTTCGCAGCCCCAGCGACCCCACGAGTCAGCCCCGGTGTAGATTTGCAAAAAAGCCCCCGCAGTTGTAGTTCCTCAACCCGCGATCCCTGGGATCAGACACGTGGCCGCGTCCACTTCGCCGCCCGCACGTGGACCCGTCGTGGTCTCGGCCCCACCAGTCGGTGAGTGCGGCTGGGTGAACCACGGTGAGAAAAGCCCGGTGGACCCGCTGCGCTCCACCTGCTGCTGAGTCAGCGCATGGCCCACTCGTCGGTGTCTGCGTCTGGCTCTGCCTGTATGTAAAAAAATCTGGCCACTTCTCTGTTTAGTAAAACAAATTCAAAATTGTTTAAATTCAAATTCAAACCAGATTTTAAATAACTTTTAAATTATAAATCCAAATAATACATATAATATATGTTTTTGAATCAAAAAAATGAGGATTTCAAATATGCTATTCAAAATATTATTTGAGCACTTTAAATTTTCGAGATGATTAAAATTACAATAAAATGCCCTTTTCTAATTAAATTAATAACTTTAAATCTATAACTCCAAATTTGACAAATAATATGTCTAAATCGATCAGCGCGACGAGCCTGTTCTATCTATGCATTCCTTGTTCTGAATTGAACCATGCATCATGTCATTATTACAAATCAGAACTGTTTGTGGCAATAAAACTTTGGCTAAATAATTAATAAAATGCTTTATTCTTGTACCACACCTCACCCTTGCCATGCTACTTTAATGCCATGTAAATTGTGCATCATTCATCATGGCATGCTTGTTTGCTTGTCGCATTTTAATTCCTATGTTTGTGCACTTTATTTATGTGGGCCCTTGTTTGTTTGGTTCTTCTTCGAATAGACGTCCAGTAGGAGAATTATCAGGAATCACAGGAGTACTACCCAGATCCATCTCCCGCTTCAACTGAGCTGCCAGGCAAGCACTACCACATGCTTGCATACATATAGTACCTATTGCTTCTATATCATTCTTGCATCATTGAGTCGCGATTGCATCAAATTGAACCCCAAGTACTGCATAGCCTTTACTTTTACACCCCACCGAAGCTTGTTCCTCCATCCCATGAGCTATTACTACAGGAGTTGCTTGAGCCATGCGAGTCGTAGAAAAGCATGTGTAGGGTATGTGAGTGTCTGATGGATAACGAGGTACCTAAACAACTTAACATGAGTAGTAATGGGATAACTAATGAAAGAGGCACCAGTGAGCAATATCTGCTATTTGGTTTTTCATGCTCACTTGTGTCCCGTAGGACCCCGAGTACTTGATTCCTGTTCCTTGACTATTCGCACTATCCACATCCGGGAGGCCTTATGGACCCCCCTGAGCCAGAGCTTGATTCATTCTTATTTCTTGGGGCCACAAAGTAGTTTGGGGTTTTGTTACTATCTTGTACTTATGCCATGCATTACTGTTTTATTTAAGATTGTGCGAGGAGCACCTGTATTGTTTAAGAATTGCGGAGTGTTTTCGCGGTATCGACAAGCCCAGTCACATTTTCGGGTTCCCAGTCGTTTACAGCCATTGGCGCAAACCTTGAGTCTGTCTCGGAGTCAGCTAGCTTCGTTGCGGGTAGCTTAATGGGGTGGCCCCCTAAAATATTGCTGAATCCTGTGATCGCTTTGTCGTGAATGCCTCGTTGGGTTTTGAGTTGGTTTTTCTGAGGTTGATCGAGTGTGTGTTGCTATTTGTGCACCCCTGCAGGGTAAATCTTTCTGAAAGCCGTGTCCGCGGTTATGGACGACTTGGAGCACAGTTTCTCGATCATAGACAAGTATAACTAAAGTACCGCTTTTAATTTGACTAAGTACTTGACTATTAAATAGTGCAATACTCATGGAATGGTTAATAAAACTGCCAACGGATGGGGGTTGTTCGTCCGCTTCCTCGTTGGTAAGCGAGGAGGAGGATGGATCTGTTAATTATACTGTTATAACTGTTGTTCATAATTCACGGACATCCGTCTATCATTGGTTAGGCGGATGGTTAGCGTGTATCTATAGACTTGTTAGTGATTATCTTTTGCTGCAATTGCATCACCCCAGGTTGTGTCCCCTTTAGAGGCATAAAGACTTGCTGAGTACCCATAGGGTCTCACACGATAAATTGTTTGATTCAGATGAACAGGTGTACTCGCAAGATGGATACTGGGTGGAGGAGACAGATGATGTTGGCAACGATCACTCGGTGTAGAGATTCCGGGAACAGGGATCCGTGAGATCTGTGGGCAGGATGTGTTCATTTATGTGGCATCTTATACCGATTTGTTTCTTATCCGTACTCGGATCTTGTCTTTCGCTTCCGCCTGATACTCTGATGTTTGATGTATGAGGAGCTATCCTAAAATATTATCTCTATCTAGGATATTTGAATCTTGCCGTATGGCGTTGCAATATTTCTATTTCTTTTAGATGGAATGGCTCTGAGAACTGTTGTATGTGGCATGCATACATACTCACTTGTGTATGTAGTTGATCCCTTCGCCTGCCGATTACGCCGCTCGTTCTTGTCCCGATGTTCTGAAAGTGGTTAGGACGGCCGAAAGGTACCGTGAGTGGCCTCGGGCCCCACCGTACTATTTTAACCACTTTCGCTCGTCCAGGCATGTAACTAAGAGCGTAATTCACCGAGGTAGTTAAAATGCACCTCCCATGATCAGAGAGGTTTCAATCCCATGTCCCAAGACTGTGAAGCCAGTGATTTCCTTCTGGAGAAACAACGGATGATGGCCAAACCCAAACAAAATCTGACTCAAGCACAAGCCATAATGAAAAAACATGCAAATAAGAAGAGGACTGAAAGGACATTCCAAGAGGGAGACATGGTGTATATCAAGATGCAGCCATACATGCTGTCTAGCTTTGGCATTATACAGTCCATCAAATTGGCAAGCAAATTCTATGGACCTTTCAGAATTCTCCAGAAAATTGGAACTATGGCATATAAACTATAGCTACCAAATGGAGTCATAATACACCCTGTATTCCATGTAAGCCAACTCAAGAAACAATTGGGTCCTAATGTTGTTCCTCAACCTGAACTACCTCTGGTCATAGCAGAAGGAAAGATCAAGACTAAACCTATCAAAGTAGTAGAAACCAGATCACTTCCCAAAAATGGAGTCCTAGTGATATAATGGTTGGTTGAATGGGAAAATTTAGCACCTGAGTATGCATCATGGGAAGATGTCAACTTCATCAAAAGTGTATTTCTAGCCTTCTATGCAAAAACAGTGAAAGCATGGTTCCAAAACAATGCAACTTGAGGACAAGTGCAATCTCCAGGAGAGGGCAATATCAGATCTTAGTCTACCTGCTCCCAGTTATGCACCAACGGCTAAGACGAAAGGAGGAGGAATCAATGATTAGATTAGAGCTGGCGTCACAGTAACATTTGGCAGAGCTAGCGCCGACTTAATTACTGTTTAGTTATTGTAATCGTACTTAATTACTGTACCAGACTATATAAGTCCCAGTGTAGGGCGTGAGCGAGCTATCGAAAATACTATTATCAAACTAGCTTTTCCTGTCTTTACTTTCCAGTTTTAGGGTTAGATAGTTCCTGATAGAAATCCCCAGTAATCGAGGGTGCTCTAGATCGGGAGTTCTTGTCTGATTCCTGCTGGGATCTGACATGCCGGCGGCAGCGGCAGAGCTCCGCCCGATGCCCGCGAAGCTGCTCTGTTTCCCTGTTCTGTCGCAGGTTGAGGAAGGAGCCGCTTGACTGTGAACTGCTGGCGGCCGTAGGATCGATTTGGACGGTTGATAATAGGGGGCAAGGCACACGGTCCTCCCCTCTCCATTCTCCACCCCAGCAGCCTCGACAGTCGACACCGCCGGCCGGCTTCCTCCTCCTCTCGCCCCTCTTCTTGCTCGAGTCTCCACTCCCGTATCTCCTCTCCGGAGTCTCGTCCTGGCGCCCCTGAACCACGCGGGAGCCACGCCACCTTGTAGCTCTTTCTCCTCCCCTCTTCTGGGTTGGACAGAGAGATCCGTTCCTTCTAATAGTGTATTGTTTCTCGCAGTGGGTAATGAAATTCATATCCTGCTCCAGCCCGTGTGGTTAGTTCCGGAATATTGAATCGATTGTTCTAACAGAAGCTTCTTCTCCCCTTTGTGCATACAGTTCATCTTCTTGATTTCGTAAATGGAGATGCAGATGGGTTCCGCGCAGACAGGTGGTCGCTTCCCTGTACCGCACAAATCCCTCTCCTTGGATATCAAGGTTAGTTGATTTTCACTTGCTCCAGTCACATACCGATCTATTTTGTTGATGTCGTTTGTTGCTAACCTGGACCTATATTGAAGCATGCTTTACTTAGGTGGTGAATGCAAACATTTTTTTTAATTTCTCCAAGAGAACAGGATAGCTTATAGAACAGAACAGCTTTTTGATTACTCGCATTCTTTGTGAATCAATGGGTGGGTCCATTCCAGAATCTTTATAGTGATCTCAGCAACATTGACCCTCTTTGCTAGCAATCTGTATCGACCCATAAATGGATCAAGAACAGAGGGTCAATCCCTCCTTTGTAGTATCCTGGAGAATGAACTTCGTCGATGAGCAATCAGGAGAATTTTTGTCTACTTTGTTGAATTTAATTGTCTTGGACGTTTTCGAAAACAACCTTTGCATAGTGGGGGTGTTATCTGAATGACTTGGTTCTGTTTGCGCTGTCCAGGGCAACCAGACTGACATTGTTATCAGCAAATATGAAGATAACTTTCTGGTGAGTAACATCTCTTTGGCGGCGTTCAGCTGAATGATATTTTTTCCCTGTGGGAGATGCTCATCTATCATATATTGGAAGGTGATTGTGACACAAATTGGATGTATGGGGACCATATTAACTGCTAAGTAAGTTTTTTTTCTATTGTGTCTACTGAGAGGTGATTAAGCATTTATAGTTTATGTTATCCTGATAACATTATGTAAGGCACTGCCATTGTAACTTACTTTCTTGAAACTTTTGTCCTACATTCTTACTAAGCCTTCTCCCTCATCAATAGGAAAGATGAAAGTGTTTTCTCTGATCCAACCTACAATGTATCTGTTCTTTTTGGAAAGAGAGACGAGGTAATCTCACTAGAACATCTATATTATAAGGCCTGATTGTGGACACCGATAATGACTGCAAAATTTTGGGATTGCAGCCTCTCCTGCTAGCCTGTGCACGTCAACTTATTGAGCATATAAGGTTTGCTTTCTTCACCATGTAATCGCGCCATCTGCTGTTTCCCATGTATTTGAATATTTTTTCAGGTTATTATCTTTTTTACCTGTCAAGGCACTGGTAATTCAACTGCCTGTAATTTGTTAGCATATGGGACAGTGCCTATACCTATGTCCTAATCCCTTGTTCTGTTTAGTCATCTGGTTGAGTCTTGGTAACAATTTGAAATCAATCAGCACTAATAAGCTCCTCTTTTTAAACCATGTTCGCATATTTTCATGCAAATGTTCTTCAGCAACAGTCCTTTCACTATGGTCAACATTTAATTATTCTTTGCAATTTTTGTGCCACTTTTATACTGAAGTTAGTACCCAATGGCATCAATGCGACAACGCCTATGGCTGTGGTCCTATTCATGTGCTTCCGGCCTGCCCTCTTCCCTTGCTTCCTGCAAATGCATATCATGGGAGATGTTTTGATCTTGCCTCAGGCATATAGGCATGCAAAATTAGTCTAAGGTTGTCTCACGCAACCTCCAAAATCCTCTGAGCAGGTTTCTTTCCATTTTAACTACAGTACTTCATCTTCTAATTTCTTATGATACACCGTTCAGTCTACATAAAGATGGCCTGATAGATTTGTTTCGGTAAAACAAATATGGGAACGTAGAAACATCTATCCAAGTTATAAGCCACTCATTCAGCTGATATACCACATGCCATTTGCTTAATATGCATACACAAAGGACTATTATGCATGGAGGTTCGGTAACTTTGTGTTACCATTTTGTACTTACAGTTTTCTTATACATTTTTCAGTGGTAGTGGCTCAGCTCGACCATTGGTGATCTCTCTTGGTTTGAAGGATCATTCCCAGGTAAGAGTTGAAATAATTTTCCGTAGTATAAGAGTATAACTGTCTTTGCTGCCACAATATGTGGACTGCAATTGGTCTTTTCTTTTCTAACACCTGGAAATCTCTCATGTGACTACATACTCAGCTATAACTGTGCATTTCCGTAAAAAAAGCTATAATTGTGCATGTCACTGTTGACTTTTGCCATTTTTTTGTTAAAACTGAACAATAATATCGTAAATGTATGTTTGATGCAGTTTTAGCTATTCTGCAGGGAACGCTGAAAGATGTAATTTCTGCCATCGTTGAGAACTGCCTATGGTGATAACTTATTGAAAGCTGAGAGGCACATGCATGTTCAGTTCATCTACAAAGATGTTGACAGAAATACTTAGTATTAGAGCAAAATCAGCTCTCCCTTATCTTGTATTGTATGGATCTGTAAAAAATATTTAGTTAGGATTTATTCCCGTTGCAATTGTCACAAGGTAATCTGGCCACTAAATTGCTCAATGATCAATATCCCCTAACATTCTTTTTTTAAAAGAAAAAGGTTGTTTGTTTCTGAATTTTTTCTCCATGGAAGCATTTCATATTAAGCTGACTAGTCACCGTTTATAGCCAAGTCAGTTTATACAGATTGCAGTATAGTTCATCGGTCTTGATGACCAAGTTCAGGCTTATGCAGAGTTGCCTTTTCTGCTTTTTTCTTCAAATACTGTATTTAACAAGATATTGTACTGCATAGGCGTAGTGTCACTTGGGAAGTAGCTGCGAACACCGCTGCTCCGGGATCAGAGAAGATCCTCCGTTGAAGGAGGAAGAAGATGCTTGAGTAACGTTCCTTGAGCGCAGCAGGATCCCTATGGATGAGGATAGCGACGGCAGAAACGCGCCGTCCCTTGGGAGCTGCAGATCAGGTTGCAGACTCCAAAGACCCCTAACACCACCTTCGGAGCACCGCAAGCCCCAGCCTCCTCTCACTCTCCACCGAAGCTGGCCGGCCAAGAGGAGGCTAGGAGAAATGATGCCACCGCTTAGAAAGTGGCAACACTTATTGAAGAAGGGGCTTACCTGAGCAAAATACAGGGTCCTCCCCCTTGGAAGCACGACGGAGAGCCCTGATGACGACCACCCTGATGCGTCGAAGCGGTAGAGTACGCCTGCTACCCTACATATCCGTTCGCTTCACCGTTGCTCTTGCCCTTCCCCTCGCCTCCTCAGCCGGTCAGAAGGAGCAACAACTGCACAGAAGCAGCACAGATTGACGAGTAGAAGATGCCCGCCTTAGTAATGGAGATCCCTGCGACGGAGGCGCTCGCCGTCTGCTCCGACCATTGGAACTCAACAACAAGAAAGAACCGCCATAGGTTGCGCAAGATCTGGCCAAGAGAGACCCGCACCCATACTCCAAACTCAAGCAGTTGTATACCCTAACCCTACTTTGTATAGCCCGCTGCGGCCACCCAAGCCCAGGCCGGATGACATCGTCACCGGAGGAGCAGGGGCTCCGAAGCAGGGAAACACTAGTTGACACCCCGCGCGTTGCCGCGGGAATAATAGATGATTTTCATAGTGCAAAAATAGCATTAGTGGTTTCGAATATAATGATACGAAGAGGTATTTGGTTTACGCAAGAAGAACTGCTCGCAGGAGTAAAAGCGGCAGCTATATATGGAAGTTGTGAGGTGGTGAACCGACGCATGCACATGCACCTAGGGGAAATTACTAAGGAAATGGATGGCCTGGATAAATCACATTACCAAAATAACTTTTTAATTTAGGCACATACTAATTAACAGCACTCTCGAGTCTTGATATAGTAGCTTCGAAAATCATGGAAGGTTCAGATAATCAAAGAACTGCCATGAGCAACCGAAGCCGTGTTGCTCGTGAACTTGGTTTGACCTACTGTAAGGCAAAGTCAACTGAGTGTAACATGAATACGGTGCATAAAATATAGGTGTTGAATGCCTTGTAAAAAGTTGAAGCACAAGAATGCGATAAATAACAATAGAGAGACCTTGGACTTGGAGGGAGCTGGCTCATGTTGAACGATGGCTAAGAGTAAAAGATGGAGCGGAGATTGACAATTATCACATCCAAGGCAAGAAGGATGGAGTTCAGCTCGCCTCAGACTTGTAAGGATTTTCTTGTGACGTGCTAACCAGCCTTTCCATTTCTGTAGCAAAAAAAAACTGTTTTGCAGTCGGTGCATGCTATAATACTCAGGGATTTGGGGAATCCAATAAAATTCTGTAGTCGTACCTGAACATCTGAAGGAAGAAACGGTAGACACAACACTCTGAAAGAAGCAGCCGTAGAAATAATCATCTAGAGGAAGCAGCGGCAGCGCGGTAGGAATAATTAACAGGCAAAGTGCATGATACTAATCTGCTAACAAACGTACATCTGAACATAAACCAAGGAAGCAATGGTAAATATATATTCAACTAAAGGAAGCAACGTAAAAAATAATTAAGAGACAAAGTGAAAAAAGGTCATCAGCACGTCACCGTGAATGTTGCAGTTGCGTCTCGGGCAAGCACGGCCAGTACCAGCAGGAGATGAGTGTCGACTGATGGGGACTTCAAAATCATCCAATCACGTGGCCGTCCCAGGGAAAAATCCGTTGGATTGGATCTCAAGGAGGGGGGAGGTGTCACAGAGAGGACGGGAACATAGTTGCTCTCGACCAAGGCAGACCACCAGAAAATCCGATGAATCTCGCTCGATCAGGAGGTTGTCTTGATGCGTCGAGGGGACGTGAACAGAGCGAATCGCGAGCAGAGCTGGTGATTGGTTAATTAGGACGGAAACGATGCGGTGCACTGCTTAAATTGGAGAGGAATCCTCCGTCGGTTACTCTGCAGGTCCTCGGTGCGGGAGATGAATGAGACGGAAATTAGTGGGTAGGAGAGAACCGGGATCTGGAATTGAGAACGTGAAAGGGAAGAGGGTAATCAGTAATTGGGGGAGTAATTAGAGACCACGATGCTGTGGAGAAGAAGGGGTTGCGCACGGATGATGATCCAAACGGCAACATCTTTTGTGCCTAAAAGAAAAATCTGAGCCTGGCTTGCTCGTGCTAGGGAATGAGTGCCCAGACGTGGCATTAGATGAGGACCGTATATTTGATATCTGACAGACACAAACAATTGAGATGACGTGGCTACACCAGATTTCAGCTTGCAAACATTTAATACTTTTTAGTGGGGATGAACTTTATAGATATTACAGATTCTCGACTCTCAAAGAGGGGAGGAGCAGACCTGGCCACCAGACCGTGGTCGATCGCGGGCCGGCCCATGGAACGCATGCTTTGACACATAATGTACCAGCCCGACACATGGCTTAAGGGTGTGTTTGTTATCCTGGGTCAACCTAGAAAATCTCATCTCGTCCCACTTTTTCCACCAGAGACGATGTTTGTTAGGCCGGGTGGACTCACGGGGCTAGGCTCATCTCATACGAAAAACAGCTCTCGGCCTGGCCAGGTTGGGAAGCAAAAAACCAGCTTCGCATGTGAGCCTGGCCGAGTTGACCCGAAAAACTGCGGCCCGCGCGTCCGCGGAAGACCTCCCGCTCGGCCCCGCGCTAGGGCAACTCTCCAGCCGCCCGTTCTTTCCTCCCCCTGCGCCTCCCCAGCCGCCACTCCTCCATTCCCCAAATCCCACTGCCGCCGAGCTCCGATTGAAGCCAGAATGGGGGTCACGGCTTGGTCGTGAGCTGCAGCTGCCCCGCCGACCCGCCACCGACGGCCAGCCCCCCCGCCGGACCAGGTCGACCACCGCGTCGTTCGCGTCGTTCTGCACTTCCACGACGCCGCCGCCAGCCCGCCACGACGCTGCCGCCAGCCCGCCACGACGCCGCCGCTAGCCCACCACCACGCCGGGACCCGATCTGCAGGGCCACCGTCCGCGTCGTTCTGCACTTCCACGACGTCGCCGCCAGCCCGCCACGACGCTTGGCCATCGTCCGCGTCGTTCTGCACTTCCACGACGCCGCCGCCAGCCCGCCACGACGCTGCCGCCAGCCCGCCACGACGCCGCCGCCAGCCCACCACCACGCCGGGACCCGATCTGCAGGACCACCACGCTGGTGTCGTCTCCTGCCGGCACCACCCCGTCCACTTCTCCAATAGAGGTATCTGAGGTAGTCTCTTCCTCTGTTTCTTTGCAAAAAACAATGGGTTACATATGATATTTTCAGATATTAATGTTGTGGATATTAGGGATTTTATTCTATGCAATTGTATGTGTGATGAATACTTGCTGTGTCCTGTTTATTTCATTCCCGTGTGTGAAAATGATTTTTTTTGTTTCTTTAGATGGATGATTTGGCCAAAAAACGACATCAACTAATCGTGCAAGCAGCCGGCCTTGCAGCTGCATTGGGAGCTTACATGATTTTTATCTCAAGGAGAGCTAGAAACCAAACTCCGATGTTATTAGGTCGTAGGATTGATATGGATATAGCTAGGGAATCAAACTTGAGATATATCTATCATTCTACTGACTTAAATTGCTCAAATCAACTAAGAATGAAAAGAGCTCCCTTTTTTCGCTTGTGCAATTTGTTTAGAGAGAGAGAATTATTGAAAGATAGTATTAATACTTCCATTGAGGAACAAGTAGCCATGTTTCTCCTAGTAGTTGGCCACAACACAAGGTTTCGAGCTCTTCAACCGGTTTTTAGAAGATCTATTGAAGTAATAAGTAGGTATTTTAAGGCGGTGTTGTATGCTGTTGGAGAGTTGCGAGGTGAGATGATCCGTCCTCCCTCCAGTAATATACACCCTAAAATTCAGGAAAACAACCGCTTCAATCCGTACTTTAAGGTAATCTACTTTTATTTGGAAAACTCTATATATTCATCTCGTCGTCCTACCACTCATACTTACATATTTATGAACTAGGATTGTATTGGAGCAATTGATGGAACACATGTCATGGCTAGAGTCCCAACAAATATCTCGGCCGCCTTTAGGGGTAGAAAAGATGGTACTACTCAAAATGTTATGGCTGCGGTAGACTTTGACTTAAGGTTTACCTATATACTTGCTGGTTGGGAGGGGTCAGCTCATGATGCCCTCATACTTGCGGATGCTGTGGAGAGGGGTGATGGGTTGTCATTACCTCCAGGTAATAATTTAAACCTAGCAGCCAACTATTTTTTAATAGTTTTTGATGTACCTAATAGTTGGAATTTCATAGGAAAATTCTATCTTGTTGACGCTGGGTATGCCGTGAGACCGGGTTTCCTTCCACCATACCGTAGGACAAGGTACCACTTGAAGGAGTATGGTGCAGGGAATCATCCTGAAAACTATAAAGAATTGTTCAACTTGAGACACTCTTCTCTAAGGATACAGTTGAAAGAGCTTTTGCCGCATATAAGAATCGGTGGAAGTTTGTTTACAATAAGCCATTCCATCCTTACAAGACCCAAGTAAAAGTAGTAATAGCTTGTGCCATTCTCCATAATTGGATCCTTCAATTTGGGGAGGATGAATATTTCCCTCCAGAGGAGACATGGGAACCCGAACCCAACAATGAAGATCACCATGACATTGCTTACGATAATCAATCTTGGAAAGCAAAGAGGGGAGAGGGCTCATTCTCGCAATCTCGCCCTCCATTTCTCTCTCCTCACCCGAACCTGCCCAACAGACCGGCTCACGGCACAGCCCGCTAGGGCCCGTTAGCAAACTGTGCGACCCACATGTATAATTTTCCTAAATTCCTAATGTTCTTAGATCAGCCCATCGCTTAACTGTCCGGGCTGGCTTGACACACGGGCTCGGGGTAGCAGCCGAGGCATGGCCCCAGCCGCAACATGGCCGTGCAGCCCTCTCCCCTACCCTTCCAAAGCAAAAGGGGGAAACGAAGACGAAACTCCCAAGCCCGTGCTCCGCCTCCGGCCTCAACGCCGCCGCTCGCGCGTAATTCAGCCACGCGCTCTCTCCTCTCGCCTACGGTGCTCCCTCACCCACACCTCAGCCAGCCTCGAACTAGCCTCCGCTGACTCGTCGCGCTGCCGTCTACGCCTCCGTCGCTAACGGAGGATCGCACGCGCCGCCGTCCGCGCCTTCGAGGCCACGGCGAATCGCCCGTGCGCTGCTCCGTGGACTCTTCGCTGACGGCTACATCCTCCGGCATATCTGCTTCCTCGTCCTCTCCGTCTCCTAATCGACTTCCTGTCTTCCTCCACCGTTGCTCCATCTCTCTGCTCGTCCCTTAAAATCAGGTAACTATACGATCCCAATTGAAGCAACTGTATATACTGTGATGATTCCTGGCCAGTTTTGAACTCTATTATAATGGAAATCCTTCATGATTAATTTCACAATACTGAATGAACAGATACATGCAAAATAATCAGACAAGTTCAATAGCCCACTACCATAGCAAATATCCATAATATGTTTCTGAATCTTAGAGAAGTAGAAAACTGTAGCAACCAAAATATTTTACTAAGTGCTGGTCATAATCAGAAGTACCATCATCGGTGTCTTCAGCAATTAGAGCTGTCAAAATATCAGTGAAATTTTCCATGAACTCAGTATGTTTAGAGCTTGCTTCATTTGGTGTTGGTGTGTTCTTTTCTACTGAATTTTTTAGGAAACATATTTAAAGAACTAGTCTGTGTTGGTCTAATAACAAGCTTCTTCTTCTCCCCTTTGTGCACACATTGTTTACTGAACTAAATCCCTCCGAAATCTAGGTGATGCAACATTCTTTACTGAACTAGTCCCTCTGAAATCAAGGTGAGTCAACATTCTTTACTGAACCAATACCCCTGACCCCAAATGAAGCGAAAAGATCAGTTAATAAAGCTGAGGCAACATTTCTCCCCTTTGTGCACGTGTTCTTTGTCCGTAGGTCTGAACTCATATTGAATCGATTGTTCTAATACCAGCTTCTTCTTCTCCCCTTTGTGCACGCAGTTTCTCTGTTTGATTTCGTAGATGGATGTGCGGATGGGTTCTGCGCAGACAGGTGGTAACTTCCTTGTACCGCACAAGTCCCTCTCCTTGGATATCAAGGTTCGTTGATTTTCCTACTCAATCCAGTCACTAACTCCAAGCTAGCTTAATATGAGAAATGGATCACAGAACATAGGGTCAAACCCTCTTTGCTAGTATACTGGAGAATGAACTTTGTAGGTGAACAATAAGGAAAATGTATCTACTTTGTTGAATTTTTTTTTCTTAGTCGTTTTTAGACCAATCTTGAATAGTGGGGATGTTATTTGAATGGCCTGGTTCTGTTTGGACTGTCCAGGGCAACAAGACTGACATTGTTATCAGCAAATATGAAGATAACTTTCTGGTGAGTAGCATCTCTTAGATGGTATTTGACTGAATGCTATTTTTCCCATGTTAGTTATGCTCATCTATCATCATACCGGCAGGTGATTGTGACACAAATTGGATGCATGGGGACCATATTAACTGCTAAGTAAGTCTTTATTCTCGTGCAGAGGCCCTCTAATTATTATGTAAAGTTTGGTGCATATTTTTGCATTCTCATTTCTGCATATGTGGCTCCCTCCATGTTGTGCTGGTCTGAACATTTTCATATTTGAAAATTCTGAGTCTAGCTGAGCTTTTGGCGAGAGCTAGGACACAAATATTTGTTCATGTCGGTAATCATCTAATAGCAAAGAAAGCTGCGATATTATCGAGCAGTCTGCTTAGTCTAGCACTAGCAGTACATTACATATCATAACTTTGAAATATACATTGATGATTTAAACATTTCCTCAACATGATAGATGGTTGGTTCTTGCATATAACACCTTGTTAAATAACATGTCTACTAAGAGGTGACAAAGCAGCAGTTTATGTTTTATAGTTTGACCGAATTACCCTGATAACATTATGTGGAATCAAGGCACTACCATTGTAATTTATTTTCTTGAAACTTTTGTCCAGCATTTTTACTAAGCCTTCTCCCTCAATAGGAAAGATGAAAGTGTTTTCTCTGATCCAACCTACAATGTATCTGTTCTTTTTGGAAAGAGAGATGAGGTAATCTCATTAGAATATCTATATTGTAAGGCCTTACTGTGGACACAGCTAATGCCTGCGCAAAATGTTGTGATTGCAGCCGCTCCTGCTAGCTTGTGCACGTCAACTTATCGAGCATATAAGGTTTGCTTTCTTCATCATGTAATCATTAGCTCTGCTATTTCCCATGTATTTGAATGACTTTTCAGTTTATTATCTGTTTACCTGTCAAGGCACTAGTATTTCGACTGCATGTAATTTGTATATATAAGGAGGTGCATATGGGACAATGCCTATACCTATGTCCTAATCCTTTGTTCTGTTTGGTTATTTAGTTAAGTATTGGTAACAAATTGAAATCAATCGCCATTACTAAGCTCCTTTTTTTAAATCATGTTCTCGTATTTCCATGCAAAATGTTCTCCAGCAACGGTCCTTTCACTATGGCCAGCATTTAAATATTCTCTCTGCAATTTTTGTGCCACTGTTATAATGAAGTTAGTATTCAATCTATCCAAGTTATAAGCCACTCATTCAGCTGGTAGACCACATGATATTTGCTTAAATACGCATACACAAAAGACTATTATGTATGGAGGTCCAAAAACACTGTTACCATTTTGTATTTACATTGTTCTTATATACTTATTTTTCAGTCTTAGTGTCTCAGCTCGACCGTTGGTGGTCTCTCTTGGTTTGAAGGATCATTCCCAGGTAAGAGTTGAAAGAATTTCTGTAGTATGACAGGATGTCTTGCCACAATATTTGGACTACAGTTGATGGTTTTCTAACACCTGGAAATTCTCTGCCACAATAATACCGTGAAACTATGTCTGATGCAATTTTTGTAATTTTGCAGGGAACACTGAAAGATGTAATTTCTGCCATCATTGACAACCGCCTATGGTGAGATCTTAGCGAAGGCTGAGAGGCACAACATGTTCAGTTAATCTACAAAGATGTTGTCAGAAATACTCAGAGCAAAATCAGCTCTCCCTTATCTTGTATGGACCTCTAAAAATAATTTGTTAGAATTTATTCCTAGTACAATTATCACAAGGTGATCTAGTCACTAAGTTGCTCAATGGTATTATTCCCCTAACTAAAAAAAAAAGGTTGCATGTTTCTGATTTGATTTTGTTCTTTGTAGAAGCATTTCATACATATTAAACTAAGTTATCACCGTTTATAGCCAAGTCAGTTTATGTGGATTGCTGTATAGGTCATCGGTTTTATTGACGCATATTAGTTAAAGCTTATGCATAGTTGTTGTTCACAGTACTACTTATTCAAATCTTGTATTCCACCAAACATTGTGCATTTGTAGTCTATAGGCATACTGCTACACCGACGAAATAAATATCATTTCAGTTTTTCTCAGTTTTCTGAACCATAGGCGTTCACCCAAGTTGCATCCTTGAAGTTGAGGGTTGCAACCTAATCTAAGTTGCATCCTTGAAGTTGAGGGTTGCAACCTAATCTCTTACAACATTCACTTGAAACTAGATGGACCTAGCTCGCTCTGTTGTGCTGTCCTCTGCTAACGACGCTTAAATTCTTTGCCAGGGGTGCCTGTTTGCTTAGGCTGGGTCACAAGTACATGCGTGTAATGGCACATAAGGGCATGTGCATACTGCATGCCAACCACCACAACAGCGAATGCGGCCCTGAACCTAGCACCGTAGAGCAGAGAAAAGAGAAAACAGACCAGAGCGGGGGAACAGACAACCTCGGAGAACACAAGCGGCAGTGCCCAGAGCCCCCCTTCCGGCATCGACGAAGCTTAGGAGGCAACAAAGTAGGATATATAGCGTAACCCTTTCCATCAGTTCAGACTATTAGTAGTTGGCTAGTGCATGCAATTCAATATGGTATCATAGCCAAGAGGTTTCAAGTTCAAGACCTTGCTCACACGGTTTAAAAGGGTGAAAGGAAACCACCGGCACCGCGAGAAGAACATGGGAAAGACAGACCCGACAGCCAAAGCAGAAGCCTACCAACCTCACGACATGCATCTTCCTTCCACGTAGAGCACATGCGGCCCACAAGTGACCCGCCATAACGTCACACACGCAGAAGCCACTCGGGCAAGTAGACCTGCAAAGAGAACAATAAGACACTGCCAGGTAGGGCAGAACCTAAGGTCCACGTGACCTCATTTTCGCGGCCAACGAAGGGACAACACGCAAGCAGGTGGGCCACATCTAGCAGTACGCAGCCCGAGCAACATGAAGCCCAATCCCTGAACCAGTAACACACGACCAGATGAGTGTCATCCAGTGAAAACATCCCGAGCAAGCAGAGGTTCTTAAAACTCAGGAGCTTGGAGCTCTTTAAAGAACTGAGATGGAAAGCAAAGGCTAATCAAAATTTGTGTAGTAATTGGTAGGAAAACTAGAATCTGTTTCTCACTAGAATTCTAATTGAAATATAGAACTAATTGGTCAAGTGGTTTTTAGCAAGTAAAAAAATCACTAGACATAAATTCGTCCAAAAATATCTGACTAATACAAATTCTAATTCTAGTATGGAGGGCTCATATTTAACAATTACTAAATATTTCTATGAAAGAAAAATTTCCAGGAAAAAAGATGATCAATGTCCAATTATTCAAGTGCTATGCTACGAAATTGTATCTAGGCATGGGTTAGAGGAAATAAGCGTAGAAATCCGTATATTGTAAAACAAACTGATCAATCGGTCCATTGTAACTAAATGATACGAGGGTCAGACAAAGCACCGGAGCCGAGATGCGCGGAGAGGGACGAGGAGAACGAGGGCGACGAGGGCGAGACTGAGGTCTTGTCTATGGAGTTACCGCAATACCGCTGTTTTTTTGGTATCCAGACTCCAGAGATTATTCGGTCGCTGTGTCGTGGGCCTGAGCTGGACGTGGGCCTAATCTTATTACAGAGAAGCGCCGTTTACGGTAACTAAACTTCCCTCAATAGACGGTTCAGCTTGGGTTATAATTCAGATCAAACGACTCTAAACACTCGCGCCGAGAGTGGCTTCAGGAGGTGGGTACCTGACCAAGCTTAAAGCTTAAAATAATGGGATATACTAGACGCTACATGAATAAATTAGCTGCTACTGATTTGTGTTGCTACTCTTAACATGATCGTCGTTAGCTGGTTCCTCTATCGACATGCCCCATCGTCGTGCATTCCAGCCAAGAGCTCGTCTATAGTGCAGGCATACAGCCGCATGGGGAACCACAGCAGGGGCTCGCGGCTGGCTGCTCCTGCTGCATCTCGCACAGCACCTTGAACTCGTCATCCGGTGCTGCCAGGGGTGGAGGCTGGAACATATTCAGCAGCTGCTCGTTCAAGTCTGCAGGTCCCGGATACTCATCCTGCTGCCGCGTCGACGTTGGTAGGTCATGCGCTACGGGCTGCTGGCCTGCGCCTGTGGCTGTGAGGTCAAGGCTGTGGTCCGTGGACGTCCCTCCGTCCGTTGGACACGGTGATGGCAGATCATGTGCTGGCAGTTCCTCCAACTTCGAAGGACCATTGGATAAGGTAGTGGTCACCTGCAAGACACAAGGCGGAAAACACAACCGTGTTACTATAATTTTTTCGAGAATACACCTTGTATCAGCTTTTCATAGCCAAGACGGCGGAAAATCAATATGGAGCACGCCGTGAACTTTTTTGAATTGTTCAAAAAAAGCCTCAAATATTTTCAAAAAGAAAATCTTACCGTAGTCATACGAAAAACATGTCTGCAAATTTTCAATGGAAAATAGTTTGTATTTCAGGCGCAACAAAAACGACAAATATGACAAATTCTGAAAAAACTTAGGCCCATTCAAAGTTAACGGTCATATCTAAAAATTTCTCTTTTTTACCGAGACCAAAATATAAAGTTTTTTCACAAGATTTTTTTGCATGCATGTATTATAAATCACTATCCACATCCCGGTATTTTTTTTGGATTTGTTTGAATCTTTAAATTTGATTTTTTCAAAAAAAAACACGCTGGACTTCACTTTTGTAGCAAAGCTCCTCACCACCGAGTAACCACTGGACCTCGATCCGCCGTCGCTAGTTGAGGTTGCCACCATCGCGCGAGGGAGAGTCCCCGCCACCGCCATCACCGCACGGGCTTCACCCGGTGGGATCTCAGGCGACGTAGGGAGGGGAGGTGACGAGGGGGAGAGGGCCGGAGGCCGGCGGCGTGGTCGCCCCCATGTCACCTAGGGTTGGCGGCGTGGGGGTGAGGAGGGACTGTATAATAGTATATCCCCTTCAGTATTATTTTTGACAAAGACAATTTCACGGAGATACCAATTACACCTATCCTCTGCAACAACGTATGCCCTAGCAGCTTTACGGATGTGCACAACCAAAAAAGAAAAAGAACTACAAAAAAGAGAAGTCCCGCTATAGAGAATGATTCCTCGTAGCAACGACACTAACACCATTAGAACAACACCAGTAGTCCAACCACTCCAATAGTGATGCCTTCAAGAAAGAAACAGTGTAAAAGCACCGGCATCGCCTGATCAAAGATCATAGGTTTTCACTCTAGAGAAAGTGCTCTCTCACAAAACAATGCCTTCAATAAGGCCATTCCTAAACACAACCAATTAAGGTCAGACCTTGGATTTTTACCATGTAAGCAGGTATGACCGTGAACTCCTCCTGTGTTTTCGCCCCCACAAACAATTATTGCTGCGAGTCACAAATCACACAGCCAATTTCCCATCGCCACAAAGACTGAAATCACCATCGCTAGCCCTCGCGTTCCTTCTTTTATGATATTCTCCGCATCTGACTTCATCGTGAACCGTCTAAGACATAGCACATGATGGTAACAGATAGTAGAGGTTTGCAACGCTCCCTCTAAAACCAAACGGCCATAAAAAAGCATGTGTATACACGACCGAATACCTTCTGATCTAGCAATCTCCAAACATGATATGCTCATGAGAGTTCACCGGCGGAGCCTTCCGAAACTCGTCTCTCTAGGCCAGAACAACGAGAGCAGACATCAAGCAGATCTTCGTCTTTGCGCGGAAGAAATTCTAGGACCACCTCCTATATTGATGCCGATGCAGCGGTTCCCACACCGCCAGCCGACTTCCGGCGATCGGAACTAGTAGATCGAGTCCGGGTTCGCAAGATCCCGAATAGCAGCGTCACCGCCTACGGTGGCCTAGCCTCCGCCATGGCCACGCCGCCGCAACAGGCCTGCAGCCGGGTCCAATCGACCTGTCTCCTTGCCTCCCAGTCGCGAGTCAGTGAGCCCCCCGCATCGGTGAGTGTCACCGCCCGGCAGGCCGCCCACCATCCGCGCCACCCTGGTTCTGACCTCCTGCGCGGTAGAAAGCTGACAAGGCGCACGAAGGGGTGCCGCCCGCTGCCTTCGGAGGCGAGGCGTGGCCGCCACCGTCGGCGCCGCGGCCGCAACGGCCACTAGTACAAACTCGTTACTTAGAGACGGTGATTCCCATAGGCCTCAGCCAGTTTCTCGTTCCGACTCAAGCGCATAGCCTCTAAGAGCACACCATCTGAGCCGTTTTTCCTTTGTAGCTCTAAGATATACGACCTCAGACGGTGCAAAAAGGGAAACGCCTCTAACATGTATGAGCTGGAGACGGCTAGTAGTCCTGATCGCTTGCAAGAACTCCTCACCCTCAGACGGCCCGAAGTAGGGACCATCTCCAATTGTCACGCACCCGGAGTCGGATTCAAATAAAGACCATCGCTAGAACTAGGAAGCCTCGAACCGGCTAGTTAAAGTGACTGTCTCCAATGTGTATAAACCCTTTTAAATAGTACAAAGCATGCTAATTCGAACTCAATCATAGCTGACATGACACATAATCATGATTCAACACCCAGATAGACAGATTAACTCAAGTACTTTAGCAGCCAGTCAAAAGAAGACCATTATATTAACAATTAACATTAGCCAGATAGTTGGGGAAATCCATATATATTTAAAAGAGATAAACATGGACATACAAAATCTTTTTAAGAAGATCTAATACATAAGTTATAGGTGCTTATAAATCTTTAATGACAACTTTTCTAGAAAGCGACACACTTAGTTTACATCTATTGAAAGTCTTGAGTTCGAATCCTTTATGTGCGTACATATCTTGGGTTTATATTTTTTGTAGCAATATTGCTTTATAGTGAGGCTGACATCACGGACCCACTGTATATCCTCAAATTTAATGGGCGAGTTTGAAGAAAAAGTCAAGTACTTGTACAGAGAGCTAGGACATGCACAGATACATCCAGATATGTTAAGAATATCAAAGTAACGAGTAGCAGTTGTGGAGAGGATAAACCAAACTGATATTTCCAGGGACATGTCATAATAGCCCTCCATGAGAGTTTCTCGTAGATTAGCTACGCTTTGTTAGTTATGTTCCAATGTTCCCTGCAAAAAAAAGTTATGTTCCAATGTTAAAAAAAGAAGGTTGACCGCCAAATAACGTCTATATTCCTCATAAGGGTAGCATGAGTTACCAAAGATAAGGAAAAATGTTTCTGATCAACATGGCATATTGATCTCAAAGTTCTTCGAGTGTCCCGAGTTCACAATTCAAGATTTGTATGGAGAAAAGAAACAAATGAAGCATGGTGATTCAATCGACCAAGAAGTGGAAGTCAAAAGTTCGAGGACAAATTCTGTTGAAGCGGGAGAGAATGTAATGCCCCAGAATTATTAAAATATATTTTTACAATAAAAGGAAGAGAGTTGACCAGGATTGTAGTGAGTAGGGTGAAAAATATGAGATCGTGTACAAGTTCGTCTCATTAAGCTGATCCTAAACGACTATATAATTGTTGACTTCTGAATTCAGTGAACCTGAATCTTTAGATTTTCCTTGCCGTGTAAATCCATATCTATTTTGATTGAAGAAAAAAACAAATAAATATAAGATCCTACCCAGCCAGTTTCCTAACCTAGACACGCCCCTATCCTATTCTACCCGCCGTTGCCATCGCCGCATCAAGAAACGCAAATCTTTGATGTCGCGGGATGAGGACGAATCATGGGCTGCTGAGTCGAGCCTTGCCGAAGCGCCGCAACCGTCCTGAAGACCACACAACGCCAAGCTCCTACTTTGATTGTTTTGCTTCCTTCTATTCGGCCCATCAGTATATTTGTTGTTCCAATCAAGAAATTGTGAGAAGGTTTGGACGTGATTAGTATTACTGTACTTTGCCTCGGTCTTACCAGTACGTACAGCTCGATTCAATGGCAGTTTTGTAGAGGGTCTATTCTCTTTCGAATCAGGCTTTCATCCCGCTATATTAATATAGCAACCACACATGATACAAGAGTTCGAACCAAGGAAGATGCTGAGGCAACAGCAGCAACATGCCCAAAAACAAAAAAGAAATGAAGGTAATGGCGAATCGACTGCACGAAGATGACCCGCCATCGCTGCGCCCTCCGACTTTGTCCCACCACGCTTCAAGTACTCTGAGACGCCCAGTACCAAGCAACACCTTCAAGAAGGGGGCACCGTCGACACAGAGCTGCTGCCCGGACCGTTGCTGGTCCTAGGGTTTCCCCCGGTACCCGGGGTAAAATGGACTAGGGATACTCCCGATGCCCTTCAGGAAGGAGAGGTGCCACCCAAAGGCGGCATCGCATCGGGATCGAACTGGCCGATAAGGATTTCTCCCGATACCCATCCACAACAAAACCCCAGGCGCAATGGAGCACCACCACCAAGCTCGCCGCCCACCGGCATGCGCCATCACGAACTTGGAGTCACCCTCGTTGTCTCTTCAGGGCCATTGGCAGACAGCCTGCAAGACAGCGGCAAACGACTTCGCAATGACTAGGGACGGCGACACCGCAGCCACGCGAGAGGGAACAACCTCCACCACCGCGCGGCGGTAGTCGACCGGACAGAGCAGTAGAGGCACACAGGCCCACCGGCCCGGCCGGGCCCCGATCAAGAGCCCGTGAAGCCTTCGCCGCCCTGCTGCAACAAGCATGGCTCCCCGCCGCCATCCCCGGTACGCGCCTCGTCATCGCCGCCGTATCCAGGAGGCCCCGCCGCCTGCAAAACCGCTGGCCCGCCCCATATGGGACCCAAGGGGCCCAGATCTGGGCCGAGATCCAAGCCGGCGAGCCCTGCCGCCGTGGTGCCTCGCCGCTCTGGCCAGCCGCGCTACGCCAGCCTGCACCGCCACCACAAGATTCCCTCGTCGTCACGCGGACCATCGCCTCCCTAGGGACACCGTCGCCGGAGAGAACTCGGGCCCCGACCCGCTCGCACCGACACGGGGAAGGGCAGTCCGCCGCCGCCGGCACCGCCAAGGCTTCGCCCCGCGACCCAGGCCGGCGGCGGCAAAGAGGGTGGTTGGCGACCGGGGTTGTTTGGCGAAGTCCCGCGCCCTGGGGGGGGGGGGACGCGAGAGGGGAACCGGCCACCCCTACAGGAATCGTAAGAACATACCGTCCCAGAGGGTCTATTCTAATAAAGAAATCTGCCGTGGAGCCCTACCAATTCCTGATTGTACTTGGTTTACAGATCTAGTACTAACAATCGATGCGACCAAGTCCTAATTATTTCAATCTCTACTTGAATCTGATAGCTTGCACTTAGATTCCTGGATGCTTGTCTCGTCTAGGAATACACACGCACAAGCCTTGGAGCGGGCATAGTCGTTGGTAGCTATGGTTGCGCATTGCTCACTATTCTTGTCTCAAGCATGTTCTCTTTATAAATAAGAACACGTTCATATCCTTGGAGTAGCATACTGTTAGTAGTAACTAGTTCTTGTTTAGGACAAAACAAAAGTAATACTGGTTCGCTATTGCCCCCGAAACTAGTCCGTCTCAATAAGAATACAGTCCGCGTTTTCATGTTTAACTTTTAGTAGAACGACGAACATGTACCGTTTAGAAGTATTGTTACCTTATCGTAATATAGAATTTCTGAGTGTGATTTTATCCTCAGGTGTGAGGATTTCTGGTGCCGATGTTAACTCTTCCATTGTACGTCGTGGTTAAGGCAAATACATAACGAATCATTATTTTTCTATGAATATCAATTGTGTGATCGGGTGATTGCTTGTCTCTTATTCGGTTGTTCAATTCAAACATGTTTCGTTCTGTTTCCGTATTCATGTTCAACATTATCGTACTTCTTATTTTCAAATTTGAATGAATGCGCGGGATATTTTGGTGCTCTGCCGAAATTTTGAAGTTGAAGCTTTTAAGGTACGCTACTCCCACTTGGGACCACTAAGATGTTGTCTGTGTTAGATAGACCCGCACGTCACTGGCAGTATGCTTCCCAATAATTAATGAGACATCTGCTAAAATTGATGAACATTTATTCGTGAAAAAAATTAATTAACATTCTAGGCTTTCAAACAAGATGACCAAGGTCATAACCATAGTTTCTGATAACGTGTCCATGTTTTGTACTCCGTACATTGGCGCATCTTTGACAAATCAAGCAATGTTTACAAAGAGAATCCAAATTTGAAGTTTTTTCATTGTCCAAGTGACACCAATGCTTTTCTTGTGAAGCAACTACAAAGACTAGTATGTTGCACGTGATACTCGGATTAAAAAAGTATGACATATCATCACTATATACAATTATTATAGGTAAAGCTCAAAACATAATTATAATCTTGAGCAACATGATATCCATAAAATATCGGGTGTATATTTGGTTTTTGTAATTTATATCATGTAGAAATCCACTTTTACTTTTAGTTACCTAATACTCAAATTCTTTGGTAACATGCTCTAGAGATAATGATAGAGAAGATTCTATAATGATGAAGAAGTGTGTTCTGATATTTGTGCATATGTAGTGTTCATTGTGCTTAAGACTATTAATAGAATCTTCTAGATGCTGCAATGGTAAAGAAGATTCAATGGTGATCAAATTCTTTGGTCAACGTTCAAAGTTATCCCTACACAATAGAATAGTAATATTATGGCTCAATCTGTCATCCTGCCAATTTTCACATAAAGTAACCTATTTAATGGATAATGCACATTCAAGCTTACTAGCTAAATTCTCGCAATAAATCAACTTTATGGCAATTTACCAAAAGTATGTCAATTTTTTGTTATGCGTGTGCGAGATAGGTTGCTCTTGATTTTTAAAAAGGTAATCAGTTAAAGGTACCCAATTATTCAAACATGGGAGAACCATCGAGAGTTATGCAACATTCGACTTACTAAAATGAATGTCAGTGCCTCCAAATTTGGGCTTTTTTTTGGAAGAAACACAAAAACCTAAATATAAATCAAAAGGATCCATTCTGTTATCTTGGTGTTTTCCTATGTGTACTAGTTTCCATAAAAAATGATAAAACGTAAAATTTTACAACCTTTTAAAAATCTTGCTTCGCAATATTTGGCATGGCATGTATGCACACAATCATGTCTTTCAAACTAGAAACCAATATCACGGCCATATCTTTGCCATACATTATGATAGTGTGTCCATATTGGATAGATTGGTGCATCTTGCCATTTCAAGCAATGTTTACAAAGGGAGATTCCAAGTTGAAACATATTTGAAGGTACCCAAGTACAAGTACTAAAATATGGGAAACCACCAAGAGTTTTGCAAGATATTTTGGCCTAGCTAGAATGTATGGAGACAATCATGGCTTTCAAACTAGATGACCAAGCACTAGTGGAAAAAGGGCCTGTTATCCCGGTTCGTAAGGGGCTTTAGTCCCGGTTGTGCAACTAGGACGAGGCAATCGGGACTAAAGCCCCCCCTTTAGTCCCGGTTGTGTTGTGAACCGGGACGAAATGGGATCCACGTGGCCGCTGTCTGGAGCAAGGGGGAGAACCATTCGTTCCCGGTTCGTATTACGAACTGGGATCGATGTTTCTCTGCCACGACAGCATTTTGGGTACTTTTTGTGCCGCGGCAGAGAATTCTTTTTGTAATTTTCCATTTATTTATTTCCCATTTATTGATTTCCTTCTTATTTTGTGTTTGCACTCAGCCATAAAGGAACCATTATATTACACAACATTGTCATTAATATAGAGATCGAAGTGTGGAACATATTACACACGGTACATGAGTTTTATGCATATATACAATATAAGGTCTTTTACGATCCCTATTCCACTATCAATATCTCCTGATAGTATTCTCCTTTTGGATCTAGGACCTCTACATCTAAGAATCTTGCCAATTTCTCTTGAATTGCTCGTATGCGATCCTTTGGTAGAAGATCGTCCCGCAACCGTTCGATCTAATTTAAAGAAGGAGCCAACATATATGAATGAAACTAAACAAAATTAATGGTAATAAAATAATATTGTAAATATTGTTTACGTACTCGAAGTTTGTCTAAATTTCTGCCCATCTCACAGGTTGTCTGACGAATGGACTCGCAAGCATAGTATCCACATAAATTATTCCCGTGTTCCCGCCTTAGGCACTTTGCGAGAACAGAGTTTAATCAAAATAATAATCAAGCATGATAATGATATCGAAACTAGACTCAAAGAGATGCGCGGATCTAGCTAGTAGTACTTACATCTAGTGGTTCAAATGTAAGCTCCTCTTTCTAGGCACCCTTAGTCTTGTTGGTGAACCGTTTCCAAGCGCTGTCTGGCAAAGAAAATGAATAAAAGGAGTTATCCATTACTTGATATCAGGAAATAAACAAAAATTGCCGATATAGTGCCATAATGATTGAAATTACCTCTCGAGCATTTTCTGCATGTCCGCGCACTTCGCAAGGGGTTTACGTTTTGAGTCTATGACTTGTACTACTCCTTTGTTAGGTTGAATGATTAGCAGAATAAAGTAGAAGATGTGCACGCATAACTCATCAATTATACACTTAACATTGAGTAAGCAAAATAGAATGCGTACATGACAATAACACTCACTCCAAGTTGTAAGGAAATATTATTTCCCTTTTGGTTTCTTGAAACCTTAACTCCTTTATAATTTTATTCTCTGTATCCTTGGGACATAGTTGGAGAGTACGTTCATGAACCCAATATGGGTCAATGAACCCAATGTCTAGATTTGTCCTCTTTTGTATTCGAGAATCTTCATTCTACATAATATAGTGAGTATGATTATACATGCAATAAATGAGGTAAGCT
This sequence comes from Avena eriantha, assembly GCA_910589775.1. Lineage (NCBI taxonomy): Eukaryota > Viridiplantae > Streptophyta > Magnoliopsida > Poales > Poaceae > Avena > Avena eriantha. Next base: position 174,237,799 of record OU342743.1, on the reverse strand, counting down.
AGCTTGAAACTTAATTACATAAATAATACTTACAGACAATAGACACTGACAACCGCTTTATCGATGGTGTCTTGATTGTATAACTGAAATAGTTCATCAAATTCAATCATTATCTCGGCATCTCCATACCCGTAATGCTCGTTTCTAACTCCCAACACTATCCAGTTTTTCCCTGCCTTTGAGGCTTGCATGTACCAGTTATGCAATCTTCGCATTTTTTGGTAGATACTTGACCTCCTAAGGTTTGACGAGAGGTTTCCCGTGTCGGTATGTGTATGCTACACCCACAGAGAACTCTAACTAGGCTACGTACTACAATAGTCAAACCATGAGCAGTGGCCGCTTCTCCGTACATTGCAACATACTCCGGATCATACTGCTCGACTGCACCTTTGCTCGACCCTACCTTGGTATTGGAAATCACCTTGAGTGGGAGGGCACGATTGGTTTTTCTGTTCTCCGAGCTGGGGAACTGATTTCCCGCTTGCACTACTACTCTTCGACCGCACATTTTCCTCATGTGACTTGAGAATAGAGCGGTCATAGTCGGATGACAGCCTTGGCTCGGGTTGATGAAGGGTCTTCGGTAGTTTTTGCACTTGGTTTTTTTCTTCTTCGGTGCTGGGGAACTCTGCCTCTTTTGGCGCCTTGAGGTTATCAAACCACTGTTTCGTTTGGCCCTTTGCGATCACCTCATTCTCCTCTAGAGTATAGTCGTAATATCTCATGGGAGGAACCTTTGGTACTCTTGGGAGGGGCTCTAGTCGATGTTTCGGTGATCGGTTACCACTCCGCAGAGTAGAGGTGGTACTCTTCCGCTTTTGGCCCTGAGCCTTAGTGGGATGAGATGGCTGACACAGCAGCAAAGACGGCTACGCTGGAGACGGGTGCGGCGGTGGAGACGATGCCTGACGAGGCGGCGGCAAAGAAGACTATTGCGCTAGAGACGGGTGAGGCGGCGACGAAGATGGAGTGCTCTGAGGAGTCAATGGCCTTGGCATCTAATTTAGAAGCACGGTGTTTTCCTTTTGCCATAGAATGGTGATGTTTTTGGCTTCTCCCAGTTCAGTCACATCCCCTTCATCTGCAGGGTAGTCAAGCTTCAGCTACTCAGATCCGTTTATAACTTCATCCACCCCGACAATAGCATAGCCATGTGGACCCAGAAAACAATGGTAAATTGGTTTAGGTCGAATTGGTAAGGCATAGCCGACCGCCACCTTCATGGTTATGTTCACAAGTTTCACATGTAGCTCACAATGTGTCACCATGATATCATCCACTGGGTAGCCAAGAGGAGCCATCGCTGGTGCATCGTCATCATCATCACCTAGGAGCTTTGTGGAAGCCACGCTGCTTTTCTGATTATTAGATAGGCTGATAGCATCAAATGCAGCTTCTACCATGTGCCACTGAGATGGGCCGGTAGTACCTTGCTGGCTAGGTGCGTCAATTTGATCCTGCTGCTGCTTTAATTGTTCTTCTATGTTATGCATCCGGTCTGCCTGATTCCTTGCTTCAATTTCCTCCTTTTCCTTTCTCCTCTGACGGCTTCTATCGGGATATTTCTTCCTACCGATGGGAAACCCATGTTCCATGGTTTGGAGCCTAGTGTGCCTCGTGTTCGTCCTGTGTGTTCATCATTCCCAAGGGCGCGTGTGATCTCATCATTCTCTCTATCGGGAAGGAACCTCCCATCTTCAATAGCCTTTACTGAATTTCTAATGTCTTTGATGGGTATGGGATTTTATTCATGTCTTTTGTTATATATGCACTTACCTTCTGAGTCCAACGTGCCCCCATTCCCGTAAAACCAATTCCTTATCCATTTGATCCAATTGTATGGCTCCGGAGTGATCCCTTTAGCAAGCAGGCCGGCCTCAAGTTTCTCCCACTTAGGCATGCTAGCCTTGTAGCCACATTGCCCCATAGTATGGTGATACTACTTTTTAGCAGCATTTTTCTTATTCATTTCAGACCTTTTTAGAGCTGGCTCCAATTTCTTGTACGCCACAATATCATCCTAGTAATATTTTATCTTCTCATACCCTCAAGAGAACTCCGGAGTCTTATCTTTCATGATAAAGTCAAGGTGCAATCTTTTCTTCTAGTTGGTGAATTGCTGGGCCATCTTCTTAAGAGCCCACTCCTTGACTTTTTGCTCTATGGTATTGCCATTATTTGGATCCTCCTCATTTGGATCCACCTCATTTGGATCCACCTCTAGCGTTGGTAGGGTGAAAGTAACCATGAGCTTAGTCCAAAGCGCATCTTTGGCTTTGTTGCCGACATATCTAACTCCTAACTCCTTTGGCTTATTCCATTCTCGAATGGTGATCAGGACATAGTCCCTAACAATAACTCCGCATTTCTTTACAATTTTTTTGCAACATCATCAGGAGACTTCGGTTTGTCGTCTGCAGCGACTTCTTCGATCATGTACCTTTCATGGTCTCCCAACTTTCTGGCTGGGCCTCATTTCTTCCTTGCAGAAGATTTGCTTGATCCGGAGGGCTAAAATAAGAAAGAGCATTAATATATGTATATAGAGATTAGAGGCTTAATTAATCAATATATATGCACCTCACCGGAGTTTGTAATATTTAATGTTCCACCGGAGCCGTCGGCTTCTCCCTCATCGGAGCCGTTGGCTTCTCCCTCACCGAAGCCATCTCTTCGGTCGAGCTCCAGATCTCCCTCACTGAAGTTGTTTAGATACAACGAGGTGACATCGCCATCTCCTCCCCTGCGGATCAATTCCTCGAGCAACTTTTTGAAGGGAATATGCCTGAGAGGCAATAATAAAGGGATTATTATCTTATTCCATGTTTATGATAAATGTTTATTTTGCATGCTATAATTATATTAATTGGAAACGTTAATACATGTGCATTTAATAAACAAAATACAAAGTTCCTAGTGATGCCTCACATATAAACTAGCTTGTTGATTAACAAGATGATCAAGGTTTCCTGATCATGGACATTGGATGTTGTTAATAACGAGGTCACATCATTTATGAAATGATGTGATGAACATTCATCCGAAGTATAGCATTATGATAAAAGTCATTATGTTTATATTGCTATAACATCATACGAAGTAATCTTAGTCCTTAGACCATGAGATCATGTTAATTGCTAACATCAGAAGAGTAACTTGATAACAATAAACGTCACACCGTAAAAGGGTGACTATAAAGGTGGGTTCAGATACTCCGAAGGTGTTATGTTGAGGATCATGGATCAAGAGTGGAATTTTTCAATCCCAATGACGGATAGATATACTCTGGGCCCACTCGGTGATATCACATTAAGATAGCTTGCAAGCAAGTGATGTGATCACTAGAATGTTATATCACGGGAACGAGAAAAGAGTGCATGTCGGTAACGAGATCAAACTAGGTATTGGCATACTGATGATCGAATCTCGGACATGTAATATATCGTGAGACACATGGATTTGGTTACGACGTTAAAGGTTCACATGATCACAAGAGTCATCGTTGAATATGTGGTAGTCAGTACGGATCTCCAGGTCCCGATGCTGATTATTGATCGGAGAGGGGTCTCGATCATGTCTGCATTATTTGAGAACCGTAGGGTGACACACTTAAGGGATACCGACACCATTTGGAGCAAATATGTTTCAGATAAATATTTAAGAAAGCGCTGGAATCATTTCGATGGAAACCGGAATTGTTTTGGGTGAAATTGTAGAAACTGGTTCTACATGTGATATTGAAATGTTGTAGGGGGTTTTATGTGAATGTTTGTTAATTAAAGTAATTAACAAAATTATGAATACAATAAATAAAATAGTTTTATTTAATGAGAGCTTGCATTAAATTTGGTGGAAATTTAATGCATGTGAGTGGAAATGTGAGTGGAGGCATATTTATGTGAGTGGAGCATCCACCACATGAATGATGGAAGAGGTGGGGGCACAACATGGCTGCCACGCCATGGCCCTTGGCTTCCCCTTCTTCCCTATAAAAGGCCCCCTCTCCTCCTCACAACATACACCTCCTCGTGAAGGATCTCTCTCCCCTCTAGTTATTCCCCATGGTCTCGGATTAGCGAGATACATGTTCCCGGTGGCTTTTTCTAGACAGGAGTTGCTGCTTCCACTGCTTTGCTGGAGCGAGGGACGGAGGTTGTCGGAGTACCGGACATGTGTGCGATCACGGATGCACCGCTGCTTTGCGGTGCTAGACTTGGTGGCGCTGGACTTGCTCGAGCTGGATCTAATGGATGTGCTGGAGCCGGACCTGCTGGACTTCATCACGATCTTGAGATCGGCAAGTGTACGACTACATCATCCACGAGTTCCATCTCGTTAACAAAGCTTTGTTGTCTTCGAGGGTATGTTCTCTATGGATGTATATCCACCCGTTGCTTGTATCTAATAGATAGATATTGGCGATAGTTCCCATCATAGGAATTTTTTTGTTTTCTATGCTGCGAACCCAACAGTGGTATCAGAGCCTGATCTATGCGTAGGTGCTTGATACATTGCAAATGTATCTATAATTTTTGATGTTCCATGCTTGGTTTTATCTACTTTCTTGTGTTTTGTCCACACTTTGGAGTACTTTCATATGATTTCTTGGACTAACCTATTAACAAGAGCCACAGTGCCAGCTGCCTGTTTTCTCCTATTTTTTGGTTTCAGGATGTCAGAAAATGAATATTCTCGGAATTGACGGGACAAAAGCCAAAGTCACTATTTTACCGGGGGACACTTGGAGCCAGAATACGAGACAGAGACGGGCTGGGGCATGGCCACACCACCTGGCTGAGCGGCCAGGCCTGGCCCACGCCAGGGGGTGGTCTAGCCGCCCTAGGCACCCCCTCGGCTTCTCCTTCCGCCTATATATTTTAGCTGATACCAAAACCCTAAGTACCCAATCAAAAATCCACGAAAGAGTCTGTAGCCACCGTCATCTCCATCCCTAGATCGGGAGGGATCTTAAGCTCTTCCCGGCACCCTGCCTGAGAGGGGAATTCACCCTAGAGGCCTTCTTCATCATCATGCAAGCCTCCGGTGTGATGCGTGAGTAGTTCATCTCTGGACTACGGGTCCATGTAGTAGCTAGATGGCTGGTTCTCCTCCTTTGTGCTTTCATGTTTAGATCTTGTGAGCTCCGTTCATGATCAAGATCATCTATTTGTAATTCTGCATGTTGTGTTTCCGGGGATCCGATGGATATTGAGATGCTATTTCAGATTGATTATTGATTCTATCATGTCTTTGTCATTTGAGATCTTGCATGCTTTCTGTTGTTAGTAGCTATCTTGGCCAAGTAGATGCTAGCAACTCCAAGAGTTAGTATTTATGCTCGATAGTGGGTTCGTGCCTCTGGTAATCTGGGGAAGTGACAGAAATCTCTAAGGTACTAGATGTGTTGTTGCTACTAGGGAGAAAACAACAATCCTTTGTTCATAGAACAATCGTATTGTTTACTTTACACGCAATTCGTAATGCAATTATCCGTTGCTTGCAACTTAATACTAGAGGGGGTTCGGATGATAACCTGAAGGTGGATTATTAGTCATAGATGCATTTGGATGGCGGTCTATGTATAATGTTGTAATGCCCAATCAAGTCTCAAAGGAGTCAAGATGATTAGTATATGCTTGTATGCTTTCTCGATGTTTGTCAATTGCCCCGCTGTAATTTGTTCACCCAACATGTTATCTATCTTAAGGAGAGCCACCTCTAGTGAACTATGGACCCTTGTCCTTTCTTTTACATACAATCTACAATCAACTATTTACTACTTTGTGTTTACTTTCTTCAAACTATTACTTCCTTCCATTCGATACGTTTAATCCTTTGTTTTCAGCAAAACCCGTGAGATTGACAACCTCATCGTAAGTTGGGGGCAAAGTTATGTGGTTGTGTTGTGTAGGTCTCCACGTTGCTACTAGCACCGGTAGTGCGCCCTGCAAAGGCTCAGCTAGCAACACCTTTGGGGTGTTTCCTTGCTCCTACTGGTTTGAATAAACCTTGGTTTCGTACTGAGGGAAAACTTGTTGCTGTGCTCATCATACCTTCCTCTTGGGGTTCCCCAACGAGCTCGATATATTTTGGGCCATCAAGCTACTTTTCTGGTGCCGTTGCCGAGGAGTTAAGGACATCTTCACAAGGGGAGTCCCTCATAAACAATCTCTTTACTTTGTTATTTTTGTTTTGCTTAGTTTACTTTTGTTTTGTTTGTTTGTTTCTTTATCAAAAGCACAAAAAAAATTAGTTTTACTAGTTTGCTTTCTTTATCAAAAACACACAAAAAATGACTACTCTTGAAAACACTAAGTTGTGTGACTTCACTAGCACCAACAAGAATGATTTTATGAGCACACCTATTGCTCCACCTATTCCTGAAGCTACTTTCTTTGAGATTAAACCTGCTTTACTCAATCTTGTTATGAGAGAACAATTTTCTGGTATTGGTAATGAAGATGCCGCTGCCCATCTAAATAACTTTGTTGAACTTTGTGAGATGCAAAAGCATAGGGATATAGATGGAGGTATTATTAAGCTGAAATTGTTTCCTTTCTCTTTGAGAGGAAAAGCTAAAGAATGGTTGAATTCCTTAAATAGGAATAGTGTTGATTCTTGGACTAAGTGCAAAGATGCTTTTATTGGAAAATACTATCCTCCTGCTAAGACTATATCTATGAGAAATGAAATAATGAAGTTTAAACAATTTGATAATGAACATGTTGCTCAAGCTTGGGAAAGAATGAAATCTTTGGTAAAGAATAGTCCCACTCATGACCTGACTGCTTGGATGATCATCCAAACTTTTTATGCAGGATTGAACTATTCTTCAAGGAACCTATTGGATTCTGCTGCTAGAGGAACCTTTATGACCATTACTTTGGGTGCTACAACAAGGTAAGAAGGTAATAAGGTAAATTCCGTTGAGGAAACCTCCTCCTTGAGTGATAAGATTGATGTTATTATGTCTATGCTTGTTAATGGGAAAGCCCATATTGATCCAAATAATGTTCCTCTAGCTTCTTTGGTTGCTCAAGAAGAGCAAGTTGATGTGAACTTCATAAGAAATAACAATTTTGGCAATAATGCTTATAGGAGTAATTTTGGTAACAACAATTATAAGCCATATCCTCCCAACAATGGTAATGCTTATGGAAATTTCTACAACAAAAATAGGAGTGCTCCCTCTGAACTAGAAGTTATGCTTAAAGACTTTATTAGTAAGCAAACTGCTTTCAATAAAACTATTGAGGAAAAACTCTCTAATGCTGAAAGAAATATAACATCTTTGTCTGAAGCTCAATCTTCATTGATTAATAAAATGGCTGCTAAACCTAAAACTAATGATAATCCCTTTGCAGCCACTGATGCCATACAAGTGAGAATTGATGAAAATGTTAGACTATTAGCTGAATTACATGCTAAGTGGGAAAGAGAAGATGAAATTGCTAGAAACATTAGTGTTTCTACTATCACCACCACTAATGTTGAGGCTAGTAATAGTTCTACTACTCTAGATGATAATTTTGATTTTGATCTTGATGGTTGCAATATCTCTGAACTTATTAAGTTCCTACAAAAGCTTGCTAAGAGTCCTAATGCTACTGCTATGAACATGGCCTTTACAAAACACATTACTGATGCTCTCATAAAGATTAAAGATGAGACATAAAGCTTCTATTCCTATAAAACAAGAAGATGGTTGGGAACCCATCATTAATATGAAAGTGAATGACTTTGATTTCAAGGCTTTATGTGATCTTGATAGTAGTGTTTCTATTATGCCTAGAAGGATTTATGATATGCTTGATTTGCCACCACTTGAACATTGTTATTTGAATGTCCCACTTGATGATAATGTTAAAAACAAACTCATGGGGAGTATTAATGATGTCCTTATTATGGTTAACAATGCCTATGTCCCCGTTGATTTCTATGTTTTGGATGTTGAATGCAATGCTTCTTGTCCTATTACTTTGGGAAGACCTTTTCTTAGAACTATTGGTGCCATTATTGATATGAAAGAAGGCACCATTAAGTATCAACTCTCACTCAAGAAAGGTATAGAACACTTCCTTAATAAGAGAGAAACAATTTCTTTTGCCTCTCCTATGAAAACAAAATTTGCTCTTAATGCTTCTTCATTTGAGAACACTTGATTCTTTTTCTTGCTTCTTATGCCTAACTTAAAGGCGTTAAAGAAAAATACTTATTGGAAGATAACCCAAAAGTGTTAGATGAGTCTTGGAAGTTATTACTTTAGTAATAACCGCTCCTTATACTTTTTATTTGCTTTTTGTGCCAAGAGTAACCTCTAATGAGAGAGAAGTAATGATTGGGAAAGTTGCTGTCCCGAAACAGATTTCTATGCTTCACCGTAAAAATTCGTGTATAATATTTGTACGTCCTTTTGAGGCGTGAATTTTTGTGTTTCTGGCCCAGGTTGTTATCTAACTTTCGTTAGTTCAACACTTTTCGATTTGAGCAACATAAGGTCTTCTAAAAAATTCATCTTTACCTGCTGGTCTGTTTTGACAGATTTCTGCCATTTTCTGCATTTGCTTCTTGTTGGTTCCTTTTTGAGTTCTTTTGGGGAATTGAGAATTTTGAGGGAAGTGCTAAAGCAGCTAGTGTTTTAATGGAAGTTTTATTGGTGTTAGAACTGAACCTAAAGGCCTATTATCTTGAGTGCACTAATGTTGCTAATAAAGATTGTGTGAAGTTTTGTATGAAGGAAAAATTTCAGGTGTATGAAAGGAATGAGTAATGAGATGAAGGATGGACTAAAGCTCAAGTTGGGGATGCCACGCGTGTCACCCCAAAAATATCCAAGAAGTACAAGCTTCAAAGCTTGAATATGCCCAAGGCATCCCCTCTTCATCAATAAAAATCCCAGATTTCTTCCAAACGCTTCATTTTTATTGTTTCATGCACGATTGTGTTGTTCTTGGAGCGTCTTCTTTTTCGTTTTCGTTTTGGTTTTTCGTTTGCTTTGTTTGCTTAGTTTGCTGAATAAATTGGTTGGACGCCCTCTTTCATACATTGGTTTTCAAATAGTTTGGTTTGAAAAAGAGTAGGAAAGTTCATGCTTAAGTGGTAAAGATAGCTTTTTTTACTGTGGCCTATGCTTTGTCATGCCATGCTTGATATTGTTTTGGCTTTATGCTTAGTATTATTTGCTGTATCATGACTTGTTATAAACAATTCAGATTGCTTAATGTGCCTTGGATGAATCATGCGTTGTTTTAGCATATTAAAGGATAGTATAGTGGTATTCTCCTTTGATGCTTTATTTGGGTTGACTTGGTGCATGCTCACACCATGTTATGACTATCCAAAGTCACCTTAGCCTTTATGATCCTTTAGTTTTCAACTTGTAGTATCACTTTATGCTTTGATCAATGATGTTTTGTCGCTCTGCATTATTATGGCCATTATTGCTCTCTTAGTTTGTCGCTCCCAGTCTTTTGCTAGCCTCCACAATCAAGTATGAGTTCCACTCATGCATCCAAATCACTAAACCAAGTTATTCCAAAGAGTCCACCATACTTACCTACCAGCATATGCTATTCCAAGTATATTCATGTTTTTTTACCTTCCAAATTAAACTTGTTATGAGAAAACTAGTTATTAAAGCTCTCACAAACTTGATGGCACACTTTACTTTCTTTTTTGCATTTAATAAACTTGAACCATTGGGTCCTTCTTTGTTGCGTATATGCTTGCGCTTTATATGTTGAAATTAGTAGAACCATGTATCATGGGGAACGCTTTCAACATTGCTCTTGTACTTTGTACCCCGTTGATATCATGTTCTTTTGCTTATGGATCCCGGCGGTGTGAAATAAAAGTGGAACTTGTAAGATCATGGAGTTTGTATGTGTGTTAGAGAAACGCCTAGGCCGCTAGCCTAAGCCATGCCTAATCATGGTGGAAACTTGCAACATCACCATAGTGAGCACTCTATGAAGCATCCTCAATAAAAACCTATGCAAATAGCAAATAAAAAGATCGCTGAGATGCTCATTGTCTGCTTGCCTTGTCATTTTGATTATGGGGAAGCTCCCGTATCATGTGCAAGGGGTACCCCATTGGCGGTTCTTTATGATACATATGTACTTACAATGACAAGAGCTTACTTGTGACTAAATTTGAGTAGCATGAGGTTCGGTCTTCGTTAGTAAGGGGCATGCGATTTCGGTTTATAACTTGTCAAGCATATCATCTTAGTTGTGTCACTTTAACCTTAATCACCTTCAAGATGCTTATGATAGGGGCAATGAGAGCTGAAAGCTATTAAGTACCATAATTTTTGGAAGCTCTTTATGCGACTTGAATCCCTACTTCCTTCTATGAAGGCCTTTCTTCCACTTATATATTAAGTCTCCACCTTCTATCTTTATGCACTTACTTTGAGAGCATAGTGGCCATTCTTAGTTCTATGTGCATTGTCCCAAGACTAGTTGATTGATGCATAACTTGATATTGCTTGTTTTAAACTATTTGTATCTAGTCACTCTTATGAACTTTGAAGGTGTCCTATGCATTTTTGTTTGCAACTCTATGAGGGACAAGCTGAATGCCACTATGCTATGCTTTCTTTATGTGAAACAAACAAACGTCTTGCAAAGCATTGTTATTCATGAATCTTTTGTTTGTGCCTTTTCATGTTGCAACATAGTTTCTTTGTCTTATTGCTAGAACTTTGTCTTTCATGTTATGATTGAAGTACTATGATCCCAGCTTCGAATGTTTTACAAATACTTTGATCAAGTTTATGATGGTGCATGTCACCTCAAAAATTATTCTTTCTTTTTATCACTTACCTACTCGAGGACGAGCATGAGTTAAGCTTGGGGATGTTGATACATTGCAAATGTATCTATAATTTTTGATGTTCCATGGTTGGTTTTATCTACTTTCTTGTGTTTAGTCCACACTTTGGAGTACTTTTCATATGATTTCTTGGACTAACCTATTACAAGAGCCATAGTGCCAGCTGCCTGTTTTCTGATGTTTTTGGTTTCAGGAAGTCCGAAAATGAATATTCTTGGAATTGGACGGGACAAAAGCCAAAGTCACTATTTTACCGGGGGACACTTGGAGCCAGAATACGAGACGGAGGAGGGCCAGGGCCTGGCCACACCCCCTCACCGCGCGGCCAGGCCTAGCGCGCGCCAGGGGGTGGTCTGGCCGCCCCAGGCACCCCCTTGGTCTCTCCTTCCGCCTATATATTGCCTCCGATACCAAAACCCTAAGTACCCGATCAAAAATACACGAAAGAGTGTATAGCCGCCATCATCTCCATCCCTAGATCAGGAGGGATCTGAAGCTCTTCCCGGCACCCTGCCAGAGAGGGGAATTCACCCTGGAGGCCTTCTTCATCATCATGCAAGCCTCTGGTGTGATGCGTGAGTAGTTCATCTCTGGACTATGGGTCCATGTAGTAGCTAGATGGCTGGTTCTCCTCCTTTGTGCTTTCATGTTTAGATCTTGTGAGCTCCGTTCATGATCAAGATCATCTATTTGTAATTCTGCATGTTGTGTTTCCGGGGATCCGATGGATATTGAGATGCTATTTCCGATTGATTATTGATTCTATCATGTCTTTGTCATTTGTGATCTTGCATGCTTTCCGTTGTTAGTAGCTATCTTGGCCAAGTAGATGCTAGCAACTCCAAGAGTTAGTATTTATGCTCGATAGTGGGTTCATGCCTCTGGTAATCTGGGGAAGTGACAGAAATCTCTAAGGTACTAGATGTGCTGTTGCTACTAGGGAGAAAACAACAATCCTTTGTTCATAGAACAATCATATTGTTTACTTTACATGCAATTCGTAATGCAATTATCCATTGCTTGCAACTTAATACTAGAGGGGGTTCGGATGATAACCTGAAGGTGGATTATTAGTGATAGATGCAGTTGGATGGCGGTCTATGTATAATGTTGTAATGCCCAATCAAGTCTCAAAGGAGTCAAGATGATTAGTATATGCTTGTATGATTTCTCGATGTTTGTCAATTTCCCCGCTGTAATTTGTTCACCCAGCATGTTATCTATCTTAAGGAGAGCCACCTCTAGTGAACTATGGACCCCGATCCTTTCTTTGACATACAATCTACAATCAACTATTTACTGCTTTGTGTTTACTTTCTACAAACTATTACTTCCTTCCTTTAGATATGTTTAATCCTTTGTTTTCAGCAAACCGGTGAGATTGACAACCTCATCGTAAGTTGGGGGCAAAGTTATGTGGTTGTGTTGTGTAGGTCTCCACGTTGCCACTAGCACTGTTAGTGCGCCCTGCAAAGGCTCAACTAGCAACACATTTGGGGTGTTTCCTTGCTCCTACTGGTTCGATTAAACCTTGGTTTCATACTGAGGGAAAACTTGCTGCTGTGCTCATCATACCTTCCTCTTGGGGCTCCCCAACGAGCTCGATATATTTTGGGCCATCAGTGCTTTGGACGGGTAGTACACATCTGTTTATATGTGGGCCATGATGATCATGTTATTGCTTCTTTCATGTATTTTGGATATTGGTGGCATAGTGGAATGAAGCGGCCCGGACCAACCTTACATGTCATCGCACATGAGACCGGTTCCACGACTGACATGCAACTAGTTTTGCATAAATGGCTGGCGGGTGTCTGTCTCTCCTACTATAGTCAATATCTGATTTATAACGAGTTGCTAATAACTTAGTTATCATCGTTGTGGTTCCATGTTCGTAGGTAAGACCGGTTCTATCTCCGAAAGCCCTAAGCCACGTAAAACTTGCAATGGATAATTTAGAGGCGTCTAGTTTAGATTGTTGCTGGGCTAGTGTCATGATATGGCAATGTTGTAAGTTGATGTATGGTAGATACCCTTACAACACACTTAATGTGTAAGTTCCATAGACCTTGGCCTTACACACAAAGGAATGATAGATATCATACCACGATGCATATGATGGTGATCAAATGCATGGACCATATCATTCCACTTTACACATATGATGTTTGCATCTTATATTTCTAGTTTGGCGTTTTAGTAGCATTGTAAGATGATCCCTCATTTAAATATCAAGATAAAATGTGTTCTTCCTTAAGTATGCACTGTTCTATGGATCGTGTTTCGAGACACCACGTGATGATCGGGTGTACTCGACTCTACGATTTCATACAACGGTTGTAAGACAGTTTTACACACGCGAATACTAAGGTTCTTACTTAGCGAGCCTAGCATGTACAGACATGGCCTCGGAACACGGACCGAAAGGTTAAGCATGAGTCATATAGTTGATGTGATGCCCATATTGATGCTCGCCTTTGAAGCTACAGCGACTCACGTGATGATCGGACTTGGTGTAGTGGATTTGGTGCATGTAATCACCAAAAAGGCATGAGGGATGTCGTTTTTGAGTGGGAGTTCATTTCTAATTTGGATTAGTTGTACTCAATTTGTCATAAACTAAATCGAAGTGAATTTGCATAATTTGTTTTAGTCATTGTCATTTTTTCACTACCTTATGCTTAGTTTTAATTGAGATAATAGAACTATAGAATTCTGGATATTTACTTTACGAACTGGTATCGTATTGTTTTGAATGTCAATTTAAAGTTTAGAAGTCCTATTGCAAACTTTTAGCAAACTCTATCTACTCCATGAAGTTTAATAATTAGTATTAAATCAAGAGTAAGAATTCCAATGGTAGTATCTAAAGTATCATGTTTGCCTCCATGATTATTGATATTCAAAAATTGTTTTAATATCAAGATTATCTAGGAGCTGAAAAATTGTTTCAGAAACCATCATGTGTGGAAGATATTGTGATATTTGAAACAATGTTTTTGGTTGCATTATGATAGATTATAATTTAGCAAAATACATGTTCTCATATTGTATGAGAATTTGTGAAGGATGGAGATGCTAGGCATCCGGATCTCCCAAAAAGGTTTTGGGAACTAACATTATACTCGCGATTCTTCCTTATAGGCTATAGTAGCTTGATCATGAAAGTTTTCATGATAAGGATGAATAGAAGATGTAAGTAAAATGTTTACTACACTAATAGATTACTAAAGAATGGATTTTTGAAAGAACACCAAACATTTGATGATGGTGATCCACTTCAAAGTGCAAGTCCAAAGGTTTTAGTATTTGACTATATATACTTTGTACTATGTGTCATGTGAATGACACCACTATTGATGTTGATAGATTCTTTTAAAATAAAAGGAATTGTTGAAAGAGAATCTATAAAATATTTGGTAGAAAAGAAAAGGTTGGAGATGTCCAACTTAGGTATATAGAAGATATACATGTTATGGATGTATTCCTTGCTTGTTAAACAATGTGGTTCTGAGGTATTGGATACCGGTATTGGATACCGAATTGGTTGGTGTGAAGTGTCATACAGAACAACACAATTCATGAACTGCAACGGCCTAAGTAACTGGCAAGAGAATAAGTGATGATGTTCATAAAAACAAATAAAGTGTTATTGTGTTTTCGTTGTCGTCAAACCTAGCCTTCAAGATTTTGTTTTAATAATTGTTATTTTGTTCCGGTATTATGAGAACAATGGTTGTTCAAATAATTACCGTATTCCATAAAGGATGGATGAACTTTTACAAGTCTAGTTGGAGAAATCACATCCATAAACATTATTGCTAAAATGTCGTAAGACAAATGATTGGAAGATCACTTATGAAGTGACATCGTTGTTTGAATTATATTGAAAAGTAAACATGAAGAAACTCCATATTGATGGATTTTTGAAGTATTTTGATTTTGATCAATTGACGCTTGTGAAACTTTCCTCGAGATAATTGAAACTCCGTCCATAGGCCAAAGAGGAACGGATGACTAACTTATTGGATATTATGCATGTTGATTTATATAGTCCATTATGTGTAGCCATATGCGATGGATATTTTTTCTTCATATGCTTTATCCAGAAATTTGAGTGAATATATCTATATATTTACTTAATAAGGAAGAAGTATGAAACAATTGAAAAAATTTCAAAGACTTTCAATATGAAGTGAAAAATCATTGTAACAAGAAAATAAAAGAGTTTATGATTTGATCATAAAGGAAGATATTTGAGTTATAGGTTTAGCAAAACACCTAAGATTTCAGGAATTGTTCCATGAATTTGCATTTCCCGATAAACCACAGGAGTATGGTATGTTCGAGAGATGAAATCAAACCTTGTTTAACATGGTAAGATCAAAGGTGTCATTTATAAAACTGCCATTATGTTTTAAGGATTAAAGCTTTAGAGACTACAGCTTTTACACTGAAAAGAGCACTATCGTGATCCGTTGAAATGACACCATATGAGTTATGGTTTGGGATAAAACCTGAATTGTCTTTTCTTAAATTTTGGTATGCTATGCATAAGTAAAATGTTTACAACCAAAGCCGGATAAGCACATCTTTGTAGGTTATCCCCATTAATTTGTTGGGAATTCCTCCATAACACCGAGGACAAAAGAGTTTGTCGCTTGGAACGTCATGTTTCTTGAGAAGGAATTTTTCGTGAAAAGTTAAGTGGGAGGACATAGAACTTTGATAAGGTTGTTGAACCTTAGCTATATGTGCTAAGTAGCGCAGCGCCAGAAAGTGTCCTGGTGGCGGCCACAATGCTCATGGCTCCCACTCAATTTTATGCAAATTGCAGATCTACTCACTATTTTGAACATCTTCAAATCCTTTGATTAAATATCAAATTTGGAGTTTTACTATGAGATACTAGTACTTCTACTAGTTTCAAATCCACTAGACATTTATCACACTTGAATCAAATTCATTTGAATTTGTCCAATACTTGACAAATTGTGCTTTTGTCATTCACCCCCTTTTCCACTATGGCTTTGCAGTCATTTGGGAAAGTTCAAGTAATCTCTTTTACTTGTGAGATTCAGCAACGAATTGCTTTCTAATCTCAAGGGAATTTTGCTTTTAGGATTTCTCATAATTCTAGTTTACCATTATTTTATTAGTAGTTCGTAGGTATGTCATATTCCAAGAATCATGACAAATGATTCACAAATGTTTCCATACAAGATATGGATTACATTTTGAATCCTACCTCATGTAGTGAAAACACTAGTGGGGAAAACACAATGATCAATATCATTGATTATTTCCTTCTATGAAGAGAATCATTCAGGAATGTTGTCCGTTGCGCTTCTCAACACTCTGATGCAGGGATATGAATCCTCATCGTGTTTTTCATTATCTTCCATTTGCTCCATAATCGAGAAATATCACTAAAAGTGGGATTTCTCAAGAATGCACCAAAATCCAAGCAATACGAATTTTGCTTTCCTTTTGGTCTCAGCTATGGATTTCGTATTCAAAGTTTCCAATGAATACTCTACAAGGACTTTATTCGCTATTGTTTTGGTTATATCGAATAACCCCAAAACTTTCACGAATTCAAATGGTTCACTACATTCTAATTGAGTGCTAACTATTTCTAACTAATGGTCTCTACATCTACACTACAATGATTTATTTGGTGCCATCTATTAAACCCACTTTGATATCTAATATCACATTGTGATGCTTTGCATTTTGACGTTTCAAAACGCTTTGCATTTCACAATTTCTTTTATGCCAATCTTATAAAGTCGAATTTCATTACTATTGATCAAATCATAGTAATTAGATTCTCTTTTATCTTTATACCCCTTGTTGGTGAAACACTTTGATCAAATCAAATAGTTTCATATTCATGTTTCCTTTGGTAAACTTATTTACACATTTAAACAATCATATAATGATAATTACCTTTTTCGTTAAAACACAATACATCGAATATGTATTTCTTTTCAACAATTCATTAAACACTTTGTATTCAAGCAATACACGGTGTTCAAGTTATTTTGCCGAACTTAGGCATGATTTATATGTGACAAGAAATCGAATGACTTTCACATATTATCACATAAATTTGAATTTAAACAATGGTTTCATTCATTAATGAAATATCATAATTGCGTATTTTTCAAGGCATTTCAATGTTTTACAAATGTTCATGCATTATCAATTAGTTTCAAACGAACAAGGATAATTCACATATAATCAAACAAGATATGAACATGAATAGAAATCATTCATAAAAGTAGAACAATTGTTTGTTAATAACTCATATGAATAATCGTCTCACAAAGTGTGAGACACACTAAAGAAGTTCATAATCTTTTGATTACAATAACTATCCAAAACATAAACTAAGTGATAAATGTTGAGGGAGAGTGTCGTTGGCCATCATCATCATGCTCGCCATCAACACGCAACGTCACCTCCTCTCCAGCAAGTACCTCTCATGCAGAAGGATCTATTTTCAGCAAAACAGAACAAGTATCAGATATACTGAACACTTCAAATGTGTTTGCAAGATTATAACATTTATAAAACTGTATATCAAATATATACCTTTGTCATCGATGACCTCTCCGGTGATTGGTTCAACCTTTACGTTCCTGAAACATAATATGAACTCCTAGAAATCCAATGTTTCTGTATCACCACTCATGATGCTACTCCGGACATGTCCTTCATAGCTGGGAGGCAACGATCGAAGTAGTACACCTATCACAAATGGATCATCCATCCAGTAATCCACGAAGTAAACCAGTCTCATGTGTGCATCAAGCATGCGCTCCAAGTGACCCTTCAGACATGTATGCTCCTCCATCTGTATGGAAAGGAACTCTCCAAGCAGCTCATGCTTCCACATGCGCACATGGCCTATGAACTATGCTCTCAGCTGATCCACCATTGAGTATGGATCAAGATGACCCATGAGCGGATGGAGTTCATCTACCATCCTGTAACGCATTATTATCTGAATGTAGGTGGACATCTCTTGACGATAGTAGCGGTCTGCCAGCTCTTGTGGGGTCTCATAGTGGTTTGGCTCAGTCAAATCCATCGTGCGGTCTATGTAGTCTACCACATGATTCCTAGTAAGGAGATCATTCAGGCGCACAAGCCAACAAGGGAAGTTGGATCCATCAAGTCTAAGTTTCTCACCCTTTACCCATTCCTCAATGAAGAAGTAAGCTTCACGGTGAGCCATCTCTTCATTCATAATTGCAAAAGGAATTTAGACTAAGTTTATAATTAAATGAGTTAATAATAACTCCACTCAGAAACACCTATCCCCATAAAGGTTCCTAGTGATAACACGACCCCTATCAACCACATCTCCCCCGATCATCATGGCCATCAATGTGGGTTCAAGGGTGGATGCTAAACGTCGGTCACATCATTCATGCGACTCGTGCTTGATCTTTCTACCATCTGTGTTTTGAGGCCATGTCTGTACATGCTGGGCTCGCCAACTCAACCTTAGTGTATTCGCTGTGCAACATGACTTACACCCACTGTATGAGAACGTAGATATGTCTGACACCCTATCATCATGGCCTGCCTCATACCGAAGAATTTTCTTGGTGGTGCACACTAAGGGGGAACACAATCGTTGGTAATTTTAACAGGGATCATCTTATTAGGCTACCGTCGAGTATCTAATACTAGCACACAATAAGATATACAAACAATAACATTGAATGTAAATGCTATGTGATAAGGTCCTTCATGTCGTGATCTCCATCCGTCATCACCGGATTCCGGCACCAGGGTTCCGGCGTCGTAGACACCAGGGTACCAGTGTCATTCCGGTGTGGTAGTCCATCACCTCCGTGACTATCTACTACTATGTGACATAAGGTAATCACTTTACCTTTGCCACAACCATATCACAAAGCAATGCCCCCTTGCAAAACAAAGTTAGACGCCTCTACTTTATCTTTGCATGTTTTACGTGGCTGAATGGGATTTCGCACAAGAACCGTTCTTACCTACGAACTTTCAGCACAACGCTGATCAAGTAGTTGTCTCTACTACACCCCTTTCGGGGCCCTCCGTTGCAAATGGTATATCAACTAATGCGAGAGAGGCAGACACCCCCCTAAGCCACTTTATATGGTACAAGCCGTATATCAAGCATGGACCAGTCTCGCGAATGAACGCGTAAAGTCGGTTGGGGCCGCTTCATCAAGCATTACTGTGGTATACACAAGTACACGTGGGAGGGTAACAACTAAAAGATCAACGCCGACACGCTACATCTTGTGTGTTCTACCCGTACTAGTATTACTACGCATATATCTAGCTCTGATACCACTGTTGGGGTTCCGCGTATGAAAACAATAAATTTTACCCTACGCCCATGAACCCCTGAAGCTGCCAGGACCTATATATTAGTAATATAGTAACGGGAGGGGCTTTTCGTGAACTTACCCTTGAAGACCGAAAATCGTTGTCCATGCTCAGGAGAGCATGGTTGATGTAGACGAGCCGAAGCCGACCTCAAGGTCGTGATGAAGTCCTTGCGCTCATGTGGCTCCAACGACTTGAGTGCCTCAAGTGCGACACCTCGTGGGGAGTTACACACGTCCGGTGCCTGACGATGACTCCCGCTTCCCCGATCCAGCAGCAGTTGCGGAAGTAGAGCTCTCGGATCCAAATTCTGCAGCGCGACGGCGCTCCGCGGTGAAGATATCTCTCATTCGCGCAGTCCAGACTTGGGACCACGGTCACGTGAGAGAGAGGGGGAGAGAAAATATCTATTAGAGGTCCTCCCAAAAGTGAGAAGACCTTTATTGATTATTGGTGTATTTTATTTGGCCAAATACCCCCACTATATATAGGGGGAGGGGAGGTACTACCTCCCTCAAAGTCTCGTGGTGGGACTAAAGGAGAGGAGGGGGAGGGGCAGCCGCCGGCCACCCTAGTGGGCCCCGCATGGGCGAGCTAGGCCCAGCCGGCCACCCCTTGTCCCTTTCTCCCTCTCTCCTTTCCCTAATGGGCCCTCTCCCTCCAGGAATTGGCCCATTAAGCCTTTGACCATTTAAATTGATTTTTCTCTTTATTAAATAATTATGAATAAATGATTAAATCAATATTTAACATTCATTCACATATTATTCAACCTCCGTGGCTATGGAACACTTCCACCTCCACTTCGGACATCTTCCGGACTTACCGAATCCCTTCCGGTTTTCTCTCTACAAATCTTCGGCGATTCTACCGATCCTATAAACACTCTCTAAGCATCATCAAGCCCTTAAGCGTGATAGCCCACGGTTCGGGAACACTCTAGACATGGTCGGGACACTCCTGCACCAATGATCAGCAGAGGGACTGATACATTGCAAACGTATCTATAATTTTTGATGCTCCATGCTTGGTTTTATCCACTTTCTTGTGTTTTGTCCACACTTTGGAGTACTTTTCATATGATTTCTTGGACTAACCTATTAACAAGAGCCACAGTGTCAGCTGCCTCTTTTCTGCTGTTTTTGGTTCCAAGAAAGTCAGAAAATGAATATTCTCGGAATTGGACGGGACAAAAGCCAAAGTGCCTATTTTTCCAGAAGACTCACGAAGCCAGAATACGAGACGGAGGAGGGCCAGGGCCTAGCCACACCACCCCTAGGCGCGGGCTGGGCTTGGCCGCGCCAGGGAATAGTGTGGTGGCCCCAGGCACCCCCTCGGTCTCCCTCTTCGCCTATAAGAAGCCTTCTGACCTAAAAACTTCGTGGGGTTCGACGTTTTTTCCACGAAAAGTTCCGCTGCGCCGCCGCCACCAAAGGGGAGATTCGGGGGACAGAAAGTCTCTGTTCCGGCACCCTGCCGGGACGGGGAAGTGCCCCCGGAGCCATCTCCATCGATCTCCACCATCATCTTCATCGACCATCTATGTTTCCCCATCTATGAGTGAGTAATCCCCCACTATAGGCTATGGGGATGGTAGGGATTGGATGAGATCGTTCATGTAATGGCATCGGATTGTTAGGGCATGGTGCCTAGTATCTCTTATTAGTGCTTTATGACTTTGTTGTAACTTTGTTGTGCTTAATGCTTGTCACTAGGGCCCGAGTGCCATGATTTCAGATCTGAACTTATTATTGATTCATTATGATAGTATTGTTTTGGGTCTTATCTACAAGTTGTATCCACACGTTGTTGTCCGGAACCTATGGCCCCGAAGTGAC
This sequence comes from Avena eriantha, assembly GCA_910589775.1. Taxonomy (NCBI): domain Eukaryota; kingdom Viridiplantae; phylum Streptophyta; class Magnoliopsida; order Poales; family Poaceae; genus Avena; species Avena eriantha. Next base: position 174,216,728 of record OU342743.1, on the reverse strand, counting down.
AGAAATCGGGATAACCGGAAGGGAAAGGCTTTGATGTGAGGATCACATGTGTTCACAGAGTGTTAATGCTTTCCTCCGGTGCTCTATTAAAAGGAGCACCTTAATTGCCAGAAGTTCCCTAGAGGCCCCACTGCAAACGGGCTGGCAGGACAAAAGATGTTGTGCAAGTTCTCATTGCGAGCACGTATGGCTATATATGGAACACATGCCTAGGATTGTCTAGTACTTGGATGCTTTATCTTATTTATCTGCAATTGCCCTATGTTCTGTTTGCTATGTGAATTGTCTTGTCCATGCAACGCCCGTCCATCCATCCCTATGCCTACCGCACTCGAATCCCATTGTTTACTGCTTTGTTACTACTGTCTTTGTTTTGCTACTGCTGTTACTTTACTATTCCTACTACAAAACTGTTGCTACTGATAAACTGCTGTGAGCAAGATTGTTTCCAGTTGCAGCTGAATTGACAACTCAGTTGTTAAGACTGATAAGCATTCTTTGGCTCCCCTTGTGTCGAATCAATAAATTGGGTTTCACTTCCCTCGAAAATACTGCGATGCACCCCCTATACTTGTGGGTCATCAAGACTATTTTCTGGCGCTGTTGCCGGGGAGCATAGCTTTATTTATCAAGTCCACTTGGATTGACTATTGTTCAAGCTAAGTTTATCTTTCTCCTTGTTTGCTTGTTTCTTTATTAAAAATACAAAACAAGTAGTTCCTACTCTAGTTGTTATTTTCGTTGGTCTGTTATTGTCTTGCTTTATCATGCTTGATGTCAATGGTTGGTTTCTTTGAAACTGAAGCTTATTGGCAAGGTGGGTTCACGTAAGATCAAAAATATTATTATAAGGAACACCGCCTGTCACAAAAAGGGAAACACTTATGGGAACAAATTGATAGATTGTATACCATTGCTAGAAACGTGTGCTCTACTTATAATGTTACTTATTGCTGTGATGAGTCTTGTTGCAGAAAGATGTATAAACACCTCCCTTTTCAATGTGAGTATAGTGATAATGATACCATATCTTCCTATGCTAAAGGGATTTATGACTTTTATGATGCGGAACAAATTGAAGAATTTATTGCTTGGAAGGGTGCTTTTGAACTTGCTAGTTTGCTTGAAAATATTGATGATTCACCTTACAAATATGAGGTGTATGGTATGCTTAAATTTTGCTTTGATAATTACAAGGATGAAAATATCTATATTCTTGAATATTTTAATAGATGCTTTCCACAAATGGAAGAGACTAATGCCTTGCAGGATCCTATGGAAGAAGAAATTGATGAACCTGAAAGCCCATTAGATGAAAAAGAGGAGGAGAGTGATGAACAAAAGGAGGAAGAATGTATTAGCTACCCATGCCTACCTTCTAATGAGAGTAACTCTTTATCCCTTACATTATTTGATTGTCCCCCTTGCTTGCTAAAGGAGAATGAATGTTATGTTCCTAAGGTTTCTCTTGAAGCTATTTATAATAAAGCTCTAGTGCTTGTAGATCATGAAGAGCATGCTTTATGTGATAGTTATATTGTTGAGTTTCTGCATGAGGCTACTGGAAATTATTATGAGAGAGGAAAATATGGTTGTGGAAGTTTTCATGGTATTGAAACACCTCTCTATGTGCTGAAAGTTTTGAAATTACTCTTGTTTTATCTTCCTATGCTTGTCTCTTTGTTCTTTGTGAATTTATTTGCATACACGATTCCTATGCATAGGAAGCGGGTTAGACTTAAATTTGTTTTGGATTTTCTCCTTGATGCTCTCTTTTACTTCAACTCATATTTCTTATGAGAGCATCCTCTCAAACTTTTATGCCTGAAGATGATAATATGTCTATTATTCTTGGGAGACCTTTTCTTAAATACTGCAGGAGCTGTTATTAATTGTAATCAAGGGAAGGTGACCTTCAATGAACACATTGTATATTTCCTCAAGAATATTGAAAGGACTTATGTATTGAATTCAATTGAACATGTTGAGGGCATTCAAGTTGGAGAAATATATTGTCCCATACGAAGAGAAAAATGTGAAACTATTATGATTGGGACCATTGCTATCAAGGTTGAGGTAACATAATCATTAGTGGGATACAAATTTTTGTCTCATATGGAATTGTTTGGTAACAAGACCTGATCAACCTTGTTAACAACAGGATTTCAGTGAACAAAACAATGTTTTCACCATGATTATCTTTGCTTATTTCTATTCTATTCACTTTAGTTTTTGCTCATGCCTAACTTAAGGGCGTTAAAGAAAAGTACTTATTGGGAGATAACCCAAAAGTTTTAGTGAGTCTTGGAAGTTATTACCTCTGTAATAACCGCTCCTTATCCTTTTTATTTGCTTTTTGTGCCAAGACTAACCTCTAATGAGAGAGAAGTAATGATTGGAAAAGTTGCTGTCCTGAAACAGATTTCTGTGCTTCACCATAAAAATTTGTGAGAGAGCTTTGTATGTCGGATTGAGCTATAATGTTTTGTGCTTCTTCCCCAGGTTGTTATATAACTTTCGTTAGTTCAACACTTTTTGATTTGAGCAACAGAAGGTCTTCGAAAAAATTCGTCTTTACCTCCTGGTCTGTTTTGACAGATTTGTGCCATTTTCTGCATTTGCTTCTTGTTAGTTCCTTCTTGAGTTCTTTTGGGGAATTGAGATTTTTTAGGGAAGTGCTACAGTATCTAGTGTTCTAATGGAAGTTTATTTTGTGTTAGAACTGAACCTCAAGACTTATTTATCTTAAGTGCACTAATGTTGCTAATAAAGATTGTGTGAAGTTTTGTATGAAGGAAAATTTTCAGGTGTATGGAAGGAATGGGTAATGAGATGAAGGATGGACTAAAGCTCAAGCTTGGGGATGCCACGCGTGTCACCCCAAGAAATATCCAAGAAGTACAAGCGTCAAAGCTTGGGGATGCCTAAGGCATCCCCTTCTTCATCAATAAAAATCCCAGGTTTCTTCCAAACGCTTCATTTTTATAGTTTCATGCACAGTTGTGTTGTTCTTGGAGCGTCTTCTTTTTCGTTTTCGTTTTGGTTTTTAGTTTGCATGGTTTGCTTAGTTTTCTGAATAAATTGGTTGGACCCCCTCTCTCTTACATTGGTGTTCAAATAGTTTGGTTTGGGTTGGTTTGGAAAAGAGTAGGAAAGCTCATGCTTAAGTGGTAAAGAGAGCTTGTTTTTGACTATGGCCTATGATCTATCATGCCATGCTTAATATTGTTTTGGATTTATGCTTAGTATTCTTTGCTGTAGCATGACTTGTTTTAAACAATTGAGATTGCTTAATGTGCCTTGGATGAATCATGCGTTGTTTTAGCATATTAAAGCATAGTATAGTGGTATTCTCCTTTGATGCTTTATTTGGGTTGACTTGGCACATGCTCACACCATGTTATGACTATCTCAAGTCACCATAAGCCTTTATGATCCTTTAGTTTTCAACTTGTAGTATCACTTTATGCTTTGATCAATAATGTTTTGTCGCTCTGCATGATTATGGCCATTATTGCTCTCTCGTTTGTCGCTCCCTTACTATTGCTAGCCTTCACTTTCACTGAGTATGTTTTACTCATGTTTTAACTCCCTAAACCAAATATTTCCAAAGTGTCCACCATACCTACCTATTAGCATTATTTGCTACTCCCGTGCATATTCAATATGCCTTGTTTTCTTCCGAATAAAATGTTTGCTTGTTATGGGAAAATTAGTTAGTAAAGCTCTCACGAACTTGATTTCACACTTTATTTTCTTGCACTTAATAAACCTGAACCATTGCGTCCTTCTTTGTTGTGTATATGCTTGCACTTTATAAGTTGAAGTTAGCAGAACCATGTATCATGGGGACCGCTTTCAACACTTCATTGGTACCTTGTACGTAGTTGATATCATGTTCTTTTGCTTATGGATCCCGGCGGTGTGAAATAAAAGTGGAACTTGTAAGATCATGGAGTTTGTATGTATGTTAGAGAAACGCCTGGGCCGCTAGCCTAAGCCATGCCTAATCATGGTGGAAACTTGCATCATAACTATAATGAGCATTCTATGAAGCATCCTCAATAAAAATCTATGCACATAGTAAATAAAAAGATCATTGAGATGCTCATTGTCTGCTTGCCTTGTCATTTTGATTATGGGATAGCTCCTGTATCATGTGCAAGGGGTACCCCGTTGGCAGTTCTCTATGATACGTATATACTTACAATGACAAGAGCTTACTCGTGACTGAATTTGAGTAGCATGAGGTTCGGTCTTCATAAGTAAGGGGCATGAGACTTCGATTTATAACTTGTCAAGCATATCCTCTTAGTTGTGTCACTTTCACCTTAACCACATTAAAGATGCTTATGATAGGGGCAATGAGAGCTCAAAGCTAATGAGTACCATACTTTCAGCATTTGGAAGCCTTTCAAACTATTCAAAACCTTTTTTTTACTTGTCGAGTCTCCACTTATTCTTTGAGCACTTTCTTGAGAGCATAGTGGCCATTCTTAGTTCTATGTGCATTGTCCCAAGACTTGTTGATTGATGCATACCTTGATATTGCTTGTTTTAAACTATTTGTATCTAGTCACTCTTGTGAACTTGGAAGGTGTCCTATGCATTTATGTTTAGTACTCTTTGAGGGACAAGCTGAATGCTACTATGCTATGTTTTCTTTATGTGAAACAAACAAACGTCTTGCAAAGGATTGTTATTCATGAATCTTTTGTTTATGCCTTTTCATGTTGCATCATAGTTTCTTTGTCTTATTGCTAGAACTTTGTCTTTCATGTTATGATTGAAGTACTATGATCCCAGCTTTGAGTGTTTACAAATATTTTGATCAAGTCTTTGATGGTGCATGTCACCTCAAAAATTATTCTTTCTTTTTATCACTTACCTACTCGAGGACGAGCAGGAGTTAAGCTTGGGGATGTTGATACATTACAAATGTATCTATAATTTTTGATGCTCCATGCTTGGTTTTATCCACTTTCTTGTGTTTTGTCCACACTTTGGAGTACTTTGCATATGATTTCTTGGACTAACCTATTAACAAGAGCCACAGTGCCAGCTGCTTGTTTTCTGCTGTTTTTGGTTCCAGGAAAATCAGAAAATGAATATTCTCGGAATTGGACGGGACAAAAGCCAAAGTGCCTATTTTTCCAGAAGACTCACGGAGCCAGAATACGAGACAGAGGAGGGCCAGGGCCTGGCCACACCACCCCTAGGCACGGGCTGGGCTTGGCCGCACCAGGGCATGGTGTGGTGGCCCCAGGCACCCCCTCGATCTCCCTCTTCGCCTATAAGAAGCCTTCTGACCTAAAAACTTCGGTGGGTTTGACGTTTTTCCATGAAATGTTCCGCTGTGCCGCCTCCACCGAAGGGGAGATTCGGGGGATAGAAAGTCTCTGTTCCGGCACCCTGCCAAGACGGGGAAGTGCCCCCGGAGCCATCTCCATCGATCTCCACCATCATCTTCATCGACCATCTATGTTTCCCCCATCTATGAGTGAGTAATCCCCCGCTGTAGGCTTTGGGGATGGTAGGGATTGGATGAGATCGTTCATGTAATGGCATCAGATTGTTAGGGCATGGTGCCTAGTATCTCTTATTAGTTCTTTATGACTTTGTTGCAACTTTGTTGTGCTTAATGCTTGTCACTAGGGCCCGAGTGCCATGATTTCAGATCTGAACTTATTATTGATTCATTATGATAGTATTGTTTTGGGTCTTATCTACAAGTTGTATCCACACGTTGTTGTCCGGAACCTATGGCCCCGAAGTGACAGAAATCGGGATAACCGGAAGGGAAAGGCTTTGATGTGAGGATCACATGTGTTCACAGAGTGTTAATGCTTTGCTCCGGTGCTCTATTAAAAGGAGCACCTTAATTGCCAGTAGTTCCCTAGAGTCCCCGCTGCAAACGGGCTGGCAGGACAAAAGATGTTATGCAAGTTCTCATTGTGAGCACGTATGACTATATATGGAACACATGCCTAGGATTTTCTAGTACTTGTATGCTTTATCTTATTTATCTACAATTGCCCTATGTTCTGTTTGCTATGTGAATTGTCTTGTCCATGCAATGCCCGTCCATCCATCCCTATGCCTACCGCACTCGAATCCCATTGTTTACTCCTTTTGTTACTACTGTCTTTGTTTTGCTACTGCTGTTACTTTACTATTCCTACTACAAAACTATTGCTACTGATAAACTGCTGTGAGCAAGATTGTTTCCAGGTGCAGCTGAATTGACAACTCGGTTGTTAAGACTGATAAGTATTCTTTGGCTCCCCTTGTGTCGAATCAATAAATTGGGTTTCACTTCCCTCGAAAATACTGCGATACACCCCCTATACTTGTGGGTCATCAGGGACCTAGATGGCCATGTGACCCCTATGCGTTCCACGAAGATCTTTCGTCGTTTGAACCGGGACAATCGTGTCTTATTCCCTTTGTCTCTCGATACTTGCATTGCCCGAGATCTGATAAATGACATCACCATGTCGTGTTCAATCTCGTTACTGAACAATGCTACTTGACTCGTTCCAACAAGTGATATCCCTGTGATCAGATCACACGCTGCGCAACTATTGGATATAACTTCTCCGAGTGGGCCCTTTGAGTATCTTTCCGTCACATGGACGGACAAATCCCGCTCTTGACATATATTGCGTCTACGGTTTCCTCCGAGCACCTGAACACACCTTTATAACCACTGTATTACCAAGTGGCAATTGATGCTATCTAAGCACTCTCGGGACACTGATTGATATAGTCTCACTGTCTTAGGAATAGTCTACAAGGATCCATTTCTAATCATCGTAACTTGAATTGCGTGACATGATCGGGTCACGATGTTTAGGTTGGGTATTGGTTCATCATCTCATTCTCGGAATGAGATGACTCCATTTCCAACTGGCATAAATGCCACATGATCAGGAAACATGATCATCTGTTGACCAATGAACCAGTGACTAGAGTTTCACTGGGAACCCCTAGTTGTTTGTATATCACACGTGTATTAATGTTTCCACTCAATACAGTTATAGCATGATATAAAACTTAATCATAAACTATATGAAATATGATAATAGTCCTTATAACTATTTGTCTCTAGGGCATTTTCCAATAGCTATTGTTTTGACAATGATGAACATATTGCATGCAAATAAGTGATGATGGGCCCTGACTCCATAAAATTACTAAGAAGTCATAGAATCCATGATAGTATCCATACATGAGAAATCAAGTTTCTGAACTTGGAAGACCCTCCGGAAAGGCGTGAAGCCTATTGGTCATGTTTGGATCTATAAAGAAATAGACATGGATGTTTAACATCTATGAAATAGTCGACATGTCGGAAAGAAGTTTACGACAATGTTCAAGGAGTTGACTATGACAAGATTTGATCTTTCATAGTGATATTTAGTCTTGACAGATTAATGTAGCAACCACTACACATAATTTGGTATATGGTAGTTGAATAAACAAAACAAGGTTCTTCTAATAGAATGGTTACCTAGGACGTGTACATGACACTGTCCGAAGGGTTTTGTTAATTCAAAGGGTGCTGAAAGGGCATGCAAACTTCAATAGTTGAAGTGAGCATAGCGGAGTTGGAATCTTCACCATGATGAAAATGTTAAAGGAGTTTAATTTCATCGGAGATGATGAAGATGCTTGCATTTTCAAGAAATTAAGTGGGAGCACTGAGACAAATTTCCAATACATTAGGCAGAGTATATATTGTTGATTGGAAATGATGTATCTTTTATCGACACAAGTTAAGAATTTCATTAAAATAGGATTTCGATGAAAGACTTGGGCAAAACTAGAATATTTGGCATGAATGTCTATATGGATAGATTGAGGCGCTAATATGGTTATGCTAGACGTACATATATGAGATATTGAAAGGGTTTAATATGGAAACAACAAGAAAAGTTCTTGTTGCATGGAAATGATTGTATCAAGATTCAAGTGTGTCAACACTTGGTGAGTAAAATCACATGAATATTTTGATCGATTATACCGTGATATGTATGTATATCCAGATATGTCCTACGCTCTAAATGTTATGAGCACATACCAGAATGTTTCATAACATGATCGTTGGATGATAGTAAAGATATTCTTATGATCTTTGGAAGAACTAAGAATATATCATGTATAAGTGACAAATAGTTAAAGGTAGTTCATTGTAAAGTGTTACATTGATACTTGTTTTGTCACAAGATACAAATTAAATTTATCTCAATTTAGACTATGGGTGGCACAATGTAATGGAAAGGATGTTCCATGATGGATTTGGATGAGTTCCAAAGTTGAGACATTGTGAAGGATACTACAACAAAAGGCTAAGTATATGACTGCTATAGTAGCACCAAGGAGGGCATTTGTGTTAAGTAGTTTGTTATAAAATTAGGTGTGGTTCAAAGTGGGCTAATACTATGAAGATATATTGGATGACAATAATATCAACATATTTTAACCCGAACGAACTAAAGGTCTCACCAAAGGACCAAATTTATACAATGCCATCTCATTTGAGAATGAGTGATGCGTAGAGACGCAAAGACATGCAAATACACACGGACCTGAAACTGTCAGATCCGGAGATTATGTTAACCACTAGCAATCGCGTATATGCAACACCAGAAAGCCATAGGTGTTCAATACGCAAAGTTTTTCAAACTAGATTATTGACTCTAGTGCAAGTGGGAGACTGAAGGGAATATGCCCGAGAGGAAATAATAAAGTGATTATTATCTTATTCCATGTTTATGATAAATGTTTATTTTGCATGCTATAATTGTATTAATTGGAAACGTTAATACATGTGTGTTTAATAAACAAAATACAAAGTTCCTAGTGATGCCTCTCATATAAACTAGCTCGTTGATTAACAAGATGATCAAGGTTTCCTGATCATGGACATTGGATGTTGTTAATAACGAGGTCACAACATTTATGAAATGATGTGATGAACACTCATCAGAAGTATATCATTCCGATCAAATTCATTATGTTTATATTGCTATAACATCATACGAAGTAATCTTAGTCCTTAGACCATGAGATCATGTTAATTGCTAACATCGGAAGAGTAACTTGATAACATCAAATGTCACATCGTAAAAGGGTGACTATAAAGGTGGGTTCAGATACTCTGAATGTGTTATGTTGAGGCTCATGGATCAAGAGTGGAATTTGTCAATCCCGATGACGGATAGATATACTCTGGAACCTCTAGGTGATATCACATTAAGATAGCTTGCAAGCAAGTGATGTGATCACTAGAATGTTATATCACGGGAACGAGAAAAGAGTGCATGTCGGTAACGAGATCAAACTAGGTATTGGGATACCGATGATCGAATCTCGGACATGTAATATATCGTGAGACAAAGGGATTTGGTTACGACATTAAAGGTTCACACGATCACAAGAGTCATCGTTGAATATGTGGGAGTCAGGACGGATCTCTAGGTCCCGCTGTTGATTATTGATTGGAGAGGGGTCTCGATCATGTCTGCATTATTTGCGAACCGTAGGGTTACATACTTAAGGGATACCGACACAATATGGAGCAAATATGTTTCAGATAAAGATTTAAGAAAGCGCTGGAATCATTTCGATGGAAACCGGAATTGTTTCGGGTGAAATTACAGAAACTGGTTCTACATGTGATATTGAAATGTTGCAGGGGGTTTTATGTGAATGTTTGTTAATTAAAGTAATTAACAAAATTCTGAATAAAATAAATAAAATAGTTTTATTTAATGAGAGCTTGCATTAAATTTGGTGGAAATTTAATGCATGTGAGTGGAAGTGTGAGTGGAGGCATATTTATGTGAGTGGAGCATCCACCACATGAATGATGGAAGAGGTGGGGGCACCACCATGGCTGCCACGCCATGGCCCTTGGCTGCCCCCTCTTCCCTATAAAAGGCCCCCCTCTCCTCCTCACAACATACACCTCCTCGTGAAGGATCTCTCTCCCCCTCTAGTTATTCCCCATGGTCTCGGATTAGCGAGATACATGTTCCCGGTGGCTTTATCTGGACAGGAGTTGCTGCTTTCGCTGCTTTGCTGGACGGAGGTTGTCGGAGTAACGAACATGTGTGCGATCATGGATGCACCGCTGCTTTGCGATGCTTGACTTGGTGGCGCTGGACTTGCTCGAGCTGGATCTAATGGATGTGCTGGAGGCAGACCTGCTAGACTTCATCACGATCTTGAGATCGGCAAGTGTACGACTACATCATCCACGAGTTCCATCTCGTTAACAAAGCTTTGTTGTCTTCGAGAGTAAGTTCTCTATGGATGTATATCCACCCGTTGCTTGTATCTAATAGATAGATCTTGGCGATAGTTCCCATCGTAGGAATTTTTTTGTTTTGTATGCTACGAACTGATACATTGCAAATGTATCTATAATTTTTGATGTTCCATGCTTGGTTTTATCCACTTTCTTGTGTTTTGTTCCAACTTTGGAGTACTTTTCATATGATTTCTTGGACTATCCTATTAACAAGAGCCATAGTGCCAGCTGCATGTTTTCTGCTGTTTTTGGTTCCAGGAAAGTCAAAAAATGAATATTCTCGGAATTGGACAGGACAAAAGCCAAAGTGCCTATTTTTCCGGAAGGGATCAAGTGCCAGAATACGAGACGGAGAAGGGCCAGGGAGCCACCACACAACCTGGCCGCGCGGCCAGGCCTGGCCCGCACCAGGGGGTGGTGTGGCCGCTCCCGGCACCCCCTCGGCCTCTCCTTCCGCCTATAAGTTGCCCTCGTGACGAAAATCCTAAGTACCCGATCAAAAATCCATGAAAGAGTCTGTAGCCGCCGTCATCTCCATCCCTAGATCGGGAGGGATCTGAAGCTTTTCCCGGCACCCTGCCGGAGAGGGGAATTCACCCTAGAGGCCTTGTTCATCACCATGCAAGCCTCCGGTGTGATGCGTGAGTAGTTCATCCTTGGACTACGGATCCATGTAGTAGCTAGATGGCTAGTTTCTCCTCCTTTGTGCTTTCATGTTTAGATCTTGTGAGCTCCGTTCATGATCAAGATCATCTATTTGTAATTCATACATGTTGTGTTTGCGGGGATCCGATGGATATTGAGATGCTATTTCAGATTGATTATTGATTCTATCATGTCTTTGTTATTTGTGATCTTGCATGCTTTCCGTTGTTAGTAGCTATCCTGGCCAAGTAGATGCTAGCAACTCCAAGAGTTAGTATTTATGCTCGATAGTGGGTTCATGCCTCTGGTAATCTAGGGAAGTGACAAAAATCTCTAAGGTACTAGATGTGTTGTTGCTACTAGGGAGAAAACAACAATCCTTTGTTCATAGAACAATCGTATTGTTTACTTTACACGCAGTTCGTAAAGGAATAATCTGTTGCTTGTAACTTAATACTGGAGGGGGTTCAGATGATAACCTGAAGGTGGATTATTAGTCATAGATGCAGTTGGATGGCGGTCTATGTATTATGTTTTAATGCCCAATCAAGTCTCAGAGGAGTCAAGATGATTAGTATATGCATGTATTGCTTTCTCGGTGTTTGTCAATTGCCGCGCTGTAATTTGTTCACCCAGCATGTTATCTATCTAAGGAGAGCCACCTCTAGTGAACTATGGATCCCGGTCCTTTTACTTTACAGACAATCTACAATCTTTTACTGCTTTGTGTTTACTTTCTGCAAACTTTTACTTCTTTCCATTCGATACATTTAATCCTTTGTTTTCCGCAAAACACGGTGAGATTGACAACCTCATCGCAAGTTGGGGACAAGGTTTTGTGGTTGTGTTGTGCAGGTCTCCACGTTGCTACTAGCACCGGTAGTGCGCCCTGCCAAAGCTCAGCTAGTAACACCTTTGGGGTGTTTCCTTGCTCCTACTGGTTCGATTAAACCTTGGTTTCATAACTGAGGGAAAACTTACTGCTGTGCTCATCATACCTTCCTCTTGGGGTTCCCAACAAGCTCTACATCAACCACAAGCTAGCAAGATTTTTTCTGGCGCCCCTTGCCGGGGAGTCAAGGACATCTTCACAAGGGGAGTCCCTCATAACCAATCTCTTTACTTTGTTGTTTTGGTTTTGCTTAGTTTTCTTTTTGCTTTGTTTGCTTGTTTTGTTCTTCAAAAAACACAAAAAAAACTAGTTCCTTTCTTAAGTTGCCTTTATGACTAGCTCTGCTCCAATCACTATTTCATTATGGATAGCTCACTCAGTTTCCTATTTGGGAACAGTTTTATGACTGCTAAGGTAATAGATGAACCACCGCCTGCTAGAGCCTCCATGGAAGAAGAAATTGCTGAACCTGAAAGCTCATTAGATGAAAAAGAGGAGGAGAGTGATGGACAAAAGGAGGAAGAATGGATCTACCCATGCCTACCTTCTAATGAGAGTAACTCTTTATCCCTTACATTATTTGATTGTCCCCCATGCTTATCAAAGGAGGGTCAATGTTATGTTGCCGAGGATTCTTTTGAAAATGTTTATAATAAAGCTCTAGTGCTTGTAGATCATGAAAAGAATGCCTTATGTTATAGTTATATTGTTGAGTTTATTCATGAGGCTACTGAAAATTATTATGAGAGAGGAAAATATGGTTGTAGAAGTTTTTATGGTAATGAAACACCTCTCTATGTGCTGAAAGTTTTGAAGTTACTTTTGTTTTATCTTCCTATGCCTGTCAATTTGTTCTTTATGCATTTATTTGCATACAAGATTCCTATGCATAGGAAGTGGGTTAGACTTAAATATGTTTTGAATTTGCTTCTTGATGTTCTCTTTTACTTTAATTCATATTTCCTATGAGAGCATCTTCTTTGCTTCTTATGCCTAACTTAAAGGCGTTAAATAAAAGTACTTGTTGGGAGATAACCCAAGAGTTTTAGATGAGTCTTGGAAGTTATTATCTCTGTAATAACCTCTCCTTATCCTTTTTATTTGCTTTTTTTGCCAAGAGTAACCTCTAATGAGAGTGAAGTAATGATTTGGAAAGTTGCTGTCCCGAAACAGATTTTTGTGCTTCACCGTAAACATTCCTGAGAGAGCTCTGTACGTCGGATTGAGCTGTAATTTTTTGTGCTTCTGCCCCAGGTTGTTATATAACTCTCGTTAGTTCAACACTTTTTGATTTGAGCAACAGAAGGTCTTCGAAAGAATTCGTCTTTACCTCCTGGTCTGTTTTGACAGATTTCTGCCATTTTTCTGCATTTGCTTCTTGTTAGTTCCTTCTTGAGTTCCTTTGGGGAATTGAGCTTTTTGAGGGAAGTGCTATAGTATCTAGTGTTCTAATGGAAGTTTATTAGGTGTTAGAACTGAACCTTGAGACTTATTTATCTTAAGTGCACTAATATTGCTAATGAGATTGTGTGAAGTTTTGTATGAAGGAAACATTTCAGGTGTATGGAAGGAATGAGTAATGAGATGAAGGATGAACTAAAGCTCAAGCTTGGAGATGACACACGTGTCACCCCAAGAAATATCCAGGAAGTACAAGCGTCAAAGCTTGGGGATGCCCAAGGCATCCCCTTCTTCATCTATAAAAATCCCAGGTTTCTTCCAAACACTTCATTTTTATTGTTTCATGCACAATTGTGTTTTTCTTGGAGCGTCTTCTTTTTCGTTTTCGATTTGGTTTTTAGTTTGCTTGGTTTGCTTAGTTTTCTGAATAAATTGGTTGGACCCCCCTCTTTCACACTTTGGTTTGCGAATAGTTTGGTTTGGTTTTGGAAAAGAGTAGGAAAGTTCATGCTTATGTGGTAAAAAGAGCTCGTTTTTGACTGTGGCCTATGCTTTGTCATGCCATGCTTGATATTGTTTTGGCTTTATGCTTATTATTATTTGCTGTATCATGACTTGTTATAAACAATTGAGATTGCTTAATGTGCCTTGGATGAATCATGCGTTGTTTTAGCATATTAAAGCATAGTATTGTGGTGTTCTCCTTTGATGCTTTATTTGGGTTGACTTGGCACATGCTCACACAATGTTATGACTATCTCAAGTCACCATAGCCTTTATGATCCTTTAGTTTTCAATTTGTAGTATCACTTTATACTTTGATTAATGATGTTTTGTCACTCTGCATGATTATGGCCATTACTGCTCTCTTAGTTTGTCGCTCCCAGTCTTTTGCTAGCCTCCACAACCAAGAATGAGTTCTACTCATGCATCCAACTCCCTAAACCAAGTTTTTCCAAAGAGTCCACCATACCTACCTACTAGCTTGTGCTATTCCAAGTACATTCATGCTTTTGTTTACCTTCCACTTGTTATGAGAAAACTAGTGATTAAAGCTCTCACGAACTTGATGGCACACTTTACTTTATTGCCTCTAATAAACTTGAACCATTGGGTCCTTTGTTGCGTATATGCTTGCGCTTTATAAGTTGAAATTAGCAGAACCATGTTTCATGGGGAACGCTTTCAACATCGCACTTGTACTTTGTACTCCGTTGATATCATGTTCTTTTGCTTACGGATCCTGGCGGTGTGAAATAAAAGTGGAACTTGTAAGATCATGGAGTTTGTATGTGTGTTAGAGAAACGCCTGGGCCGCTAGCCTAATCCATGCCTAATCATGGTGGAAACTTGCAGCATCACCATAATGAGCACTCTATGAAGCAACCTCAATAAAAACCTATGCAAATAGAAAATAAAAAGATCGTTGAGATGCTCATTGTCTGCTTGCCTTGTCATTTTGATTATGGGAAAGCTCCCGTATCATGTGCAAGGGGTACCCCGTTGGCGGTTCTTAATGATACACATGTACTTACAATGATAAGAGCTTACTCGTGACTAAAGTTGAGTAGCATGAGGATCGGTCTTCGTAAGTAAGGGGCATGAGATTTCTGTTTATAACTTGTCAAGCATATCCTCTTAGTTGTGTCACTTTAACCTTAATCACCTTCAAGATGCTTATGATAGGGGCAATGAGAGCTGAAAACTACAAGTACCATAATTTTTGGAAGCTCTTTATGAGACTTGAATCCCTACTTGCTTTTACAAAAAGGCCTTTCTTCCACCATTATATTGAGTCTCCACCTTCTATCTTTATGCACCTACTTTGAGAGCATAGTGGCCATTCTTAGTTCTGTGTGCATTGTCCCAAGACTAGTTGATTGAGGCATAACTTGTTATTGCTTGTTTGAAACTATTGTATCTAGTCACTCTTATGAACTTTGAAGGTGTCCTATGCATTTATATTTGCTACTCTATTGAGGGATAGGCTGAATACTTTTATGCTATGTTTTCTTTATGTGAAACAAACAAACGTCTTGCAAGGCATGTTATTCATGAATCTTTTGTTTGTACCTTTTTATGTTGCATCATAGTTTCTTTTTCTATTGCTAGAACTTTGTCTTTCATGTTATGACTGAAGTACTATGATCCCAGCTTTGAATGTTTTGCAAATACTCTGATCAAGTCTTTGATGGTGCATGTCACCTCAAAATTATTCTTTCTTTTTATCACTTACCTACTCGAGGACGAGCAGGAGTTAAGCTTGGGGATGTTGATACATTGCAAATGTATCTATAATTTTTGATGTTCCATGCTTGGTTGTATCCACTTTCTTGTGTTTTGTTCCAACTTTGGAGTACTTTTCATATGATTTCTTGGACTAACCTATTAACAAGAGCCACAGTGCCAGCTGCCTGTTTTCTGCTATTTTTGGTTCCAGGAAAGTCAGAAAATGAATATTCTCAGAATTGGACGGGACAAAAGCCAAAGTGCCTATTTTTTCGGAAGGGATCAAGTGCCAGAATACGAGACGGAGAAGGGCCAGGGAGCCACCACACCACCTGGCCCGCGCCAGGGGGTGGTGTGGCCGCTCCCAGCACCCCCTCGGCCTCTCCTTCCGCCTATAAGTTTCCCTCGGGATGAAAACCCTAACTACCCGATCAAAAATCCACGAAAGAGTCTCTAGCCGCCGTCATCTCCATCCCTAGATCGGGAGGGATCTGAAGCTCTTCCCGGCACCCTGCCGAAGAGGGGAATTCACCCTGGGGGCCTTCTTCATCACCATGCAAGCCTCCGGTGTGATGCGTGAGTAGTTCACCCTTGGACTAAAGATCCATGTAGTAGCTAGATGGCTGGTTTCCCCTCCTTCGTGCTTTCATGTTTACATCTTGTGAGCTCCGTTCATGATCAAGATCATCTATTTGTAATTCATACATGTTGTGTTTGCGGGGATCCAATGGATATTGAGATGCTATTTCAGATTGATTATTGATTCTATCATGTCTTTGTTATTTGTGATCTTGCATGCTTTCCGTTGTTAGTAGCTATCTTGGCCAAGTAGATGCTAGCAACTCCAAGAGTTAGTATTTATGCTCGATAGTGGGTTCATGCCTCTGGTAATCTGGGGAAGTGACAAAAATCTCTAAGGTACTAGATGTGCTGTTGCTACTAGGGAGAAAACAACAATCCTCTGTTCATAGAACAATCGTATTGTTTACTTTACACGCAGTTCGTAAAGCAATAATCTGTTGCTTGCAACTTAATACTGGAGGGGGTTCGGATGATAACCTAAAGGTGGATTATTAGTCATAGATGCAGTTGGATGGCGGTCTATGTATTATGTTGTAATGCCCAATCAAGTCTCAGAGGAGTCAAGATGATTAGTATATGCATGTATTGCTTTCTCGGTGTTTGTCAATTGCCGCGCTGTAATTTGTTCACCCAACATGTTATCTATCTAAGGAGAGCCACCTCTAGTGGACTATGGATCCCGGTCCTTTTACTTTACATACAATCTACAATCTTTTACTGCTTTGTGTTTACTTTCTGCAAACTTTTACTTCTTTCCTTCGATACGTTTAATCCTTTGTTTTCCGCAAAACACGGTGAGATTGACAACCTCATCGCAAGTTGGGGACAAAGTTCTGTGGTTGTGTTGTGTAGGTCTCTGATGTCTACGCACTTCTATTCTTGTAGACAGTTGTTGGGCCTCCAAGTGCCGAGGTTTGTAGAACAGCAGCAAGTTTTCCCTTAAGTGGATCACCCAAGGTTTATCGAACTCAGGGAGGAAGTGGTCAAAGGTATCCCCTCTCAAGCAACCCTGCAATCAAAATACAAGAAGTCTCTTGTGTCCCCAACACACCTAATACACTTGTCATGTGTATAGGTGCACTAGTTCGGCGAAGAGATAGTGAAATACAAGTGGTATGGATAATTATAAGTGGTAACGGTGATAGAAAATAACTTGATGGCATGGAAAAGAGTAAAGCAAAACTGAAATAAAGATGGAAGCAAGCAAACATGTAACAGATCTAGTAGCAAACAAAGTATCGATGCTTAGAAACAAGGCATAGGGATCATACTTTCACTAGTGAACACTCTCATATAAATATATTCTTCTTCATGATACTACTCTTAACTACTCTCCGGTTGGACACTCTAATCAACGGTAGGGCTATAACAGCACTCCTCAGAGTAAGTCTTTCCCATCTAGAAAACCCCACACTATCACCTTGAGTATTAGATGAGTCCAACAAACACCACAATTTCATAAAGACATCCAACTCCAAATATAACTCATAACAAGTATTTGTAATCTCTAGCCTAAGTGCCACCATGGTGAGCACGTTGTCACTTTCACACACATGGGGAGAGCAGAGATTCATTAAAGCACTTGAGTAGCAAAGGTAGATCTACTAGATTACAAAGCTCATGATCACAATATGATCATGCATAGATAGAGAGATGGACACATAGCTACCGGTAGAACCCTTAGCCTCGAGGAAGAACTACTCCCTCCTCATCATGGGAATCAGCAATGGTGATGGAGATGGCGATGGAGATCGATGGAGATGGCTCCAGGGGCACTTCCCCGTCCCGGCAGGGTGCCGGAACAGAGACTTTCTGTCCCCCGAATCTCCTTTTCGGTGGTGGCGGCGCTGCGGAACTTTTTGTGGCTGGAGGCTTTATGATTTAGGTTTTAGGTGTCGGGAGGCTTCTTATAGGCCAGAGGGCAAGGTCGGTGGAGTGCTAGGGGGCCCACACCACCTGGTGGCGCGGGTAGGGCTAGCCCGCGCCTGGGGGGGGGGGGGTGGCCAGGCCCTGGCCCTCCTCCGTCTCGTATTCTAGCTCCATGAGTCCTCCGGTAAAATAGGAACTTTGGCTTTTGTCCCGTCCAATTCCGAGAATATTGATTTTCTGACTTTCCTGGAACCAAAAACAGCAGAAAGCAGGCAACTGGCACTGCAGCATCTTGTTAATAGGTTAGTCCAAGAAATCCTATAAAAAGTACTCCAAAGTGTGGACAAAACATAAGAAAGTAGATAAAACCAAGCATGGAACATGAAAAATTATAGATACATTTGCAATGTATCAACATCCCCAAGCTTAACTCCTGCCCGTCCTCGAGTACGTAAGTGATAAAAAGAAAGAATAATTTTTGAGGTGACATGCACCATTAAAGACTTGATCAAAGTATTTGCAAAACATTCAAAGCTGGGATCATAGTACTTCAATCATAACATTAAAGACAAAGTTCTAGCAATAAGCAAAGAAACTATGATGCAACATGAAAATGCACAAACAAAAGATTCATGAATAACAATGCTTTGCAAGACGTTTGTTTGTTTCACATAAAGAAAACATAGCATAATAGTATTCAGCTTGTCCCTCAATAGAGTAGCACATATAAATGCATAGGACACCTTCAAAGTTCATAAGAGTGACTAGATACAATAGTTTAAAACAAGCAATAACAAGTTATGCATCAATCAACTAGTCTTGGGACAATGCACATAGAACTAAGAATGGCCACTATGCTCTCAAAGTAAGTGCATAAAGATAGAAGGTGGAGACTCAATATAATGGTGGAAGAAAGGCCTTTTGTAAAAGGAAGTAGGGATTCAAGCCTCATAAAGAGCTTCCAAAAATTATGGTACTTGTAGCTTTCAGCTCTCATTTCCCCTATCATAAGCATCCTGAAGGTGATTAAGGTTAAAGTGACACAACTAAGAGGATATGCTTGACAAGTTATAAATCAAAATCTCATCCCCCTTACTTACAAAGACCGATCCTCATGCTACTCAACTTAAGTCACGAGTAAGCTCTTGTCATTTTAAGTATATGTGTATCATTAAGAACCGCCAATGGGGTACCCCTTGCACATGATACGGGAGCTTTCCCATAATCAAAATGACAAGGCAAGCAGACAATGAGCATCTCAGCGATCTTTTTATTTGCTATTTGCATAGGTTTTTATTGAGGATGCTTCATAGAGTGCTCACTATGGTGATGCTGCAAGTTTCCACCATGATTAGGCATGGCTTAGGCTAGCGGCCCATGCGTTTCTATACCACATATACAAACTCCATGATCTTACAAGTTCCACTTTTATTTCACACCGCCGGGATCCGTAAGCAAAAGAACATAATATCAACGGGGTACAAAGTACAAGTGCAATGTTGAAAGCGTTCCCCATGGTACATGGTTCTGCTAATTTCAACTTATAAAGCGCAAGCATATACGCAACAAAGAAGGACCCAATGGTTCAAGTTTATTACAGGCAATAAAGTAAAGTGTGCCATCAAGTTCGTGAGAGCTTTAATCACTAGTTTTCTCATAACAAGTGGAAGGTAAACAAAAGCATGAATATACTTGGAATAGCATAAGCTAGTAGGTAGGTATGGTGGACTCTTTGGAAAAACTTGGTTTAGGGAGTTGGATGCATGAGTGGAACTCATACTTTGTTGTGGAGGCTAGCAAAAGACTGGGAGCGACAAACTAAGAGAGCAATAATGGCCATAATCATGTAGAGCGACAAAACATCATTGATCAAAGCATAAAGTGATACTACAAGTTGAAAACTAAAGGATCATAAAGGCTATGGTGACTTGAGATAGTCATAACATGGTGTGAGCATGCGCCAAGTCAACCCAAATAAAGCATCAAAGGAGAATACCACTATACTATGCTTTAATAGGCTAAAACAACGCATGATTCATCCAAGGCACATTAAGCAATCTCAATTGTTTATAACAAGTCATGCTACAGAAAATAATACTAAGCATAAAGCCAAAACAATATCGAGCATGGCATGACAAAGCATAGGCCACAGTCAAAAACGAGCTCTTTTTACCACATAAGCATAAACTTTTCTACTCTTTTCCAAACCAAACCAAACTATTTGCAAACCAAAGTGTGAAAGAGGGGGTCCAACCAACTTATTCAGAAAACTAAGCAAACCAAGCAAACTAAAAACCAAAACAAAAACAAAAAAGAAGACGCTCCAAGAAAAACACAATTGTGCACGAAACAATAAAAATGAAGCGTTTGGAAGAAACTTGGGATTTTTATTGATGAAGAAGGGGATGCCTTAGGAATCCCCAAGCTTTGACGCTTGTACTTCTTGGATATTTCTTGGGGTGACACGCGTGGCATCCCCAAGCTTGAGCTTTAGTCCATCCTTCATCTCATTACTCATTCCTTCCATACACCTGAAAATTTTCCTTCATACAAAACTTCACACAATCTCATTAGCAACATTAGTGCACTTAAGATAAATAAGTCTCAAGGTTCATTTATAACACCAAATAAACTTCCATTAGAACACTAGATACTGTAGCACTTCCCTCAAAAAGCTCAATTCCCCAAAGGAACCCAAGAAGGAACTAACAAGAAGCAAATGCAGAAAATGGCAGAAATCTGTCAAAACAGACCAGCAGGTAAAGGCGAATTTTTTTCGAAGACATTCTGTTGCTCAAATCAAAAAGTATTGAACTAACGAAAGTTAGATAACAACTTGGGGCAGAAGCACAAAACATTACAGCTCATTCCGACGTACAGAGCTCTCTCAGGAATTTATACGGTGAAGCACATAAATCTGTTTCGGGACAGCAACTTTCCCAATCATTACTTCACTCTCATTAGAAGTTGCTCTTGGCACAAAAAGCAAATAAAAAGGATAAGGAGAGGTTATTACAGAGGTAATAACTTCCAAGACTCAACTAAAACTCTTGGGTTATCTCCCAACAAGTACTTTTCTTTAACGCCTTTAAGTTAGGCATAAGAACCAAAGAAAGAATCAAGTGTTCTCAAATGAAGAAGCATTAAGACCAAATTTTGTTTTCATAGGAGAAGCAAAAGAAATCTTTTCTCTCTTTTTAGGGAAGTGTTCTATACCTTTCTTGAGTGGGAGTTGATATTTAATGGTGCCTTCTTTCATATCAATGATGGCACCAACAGTTCTAATAAAAGGTCTTCCCAAAGTAATAGGACAAGAAGCATTGTATTCAACATCCAAAACATAGAAATCAACGGGGACATAGGAATCGTTAACCATAATAAGAACATCATTAAGACTCCCCATGAGTTTCTTTTTAGCATTAGCATCAAGTGGGACATTCAAATAACAATCTTCAAGAGGAGGCAAATTAAGCATATCATAAATCCTTCTAGGCATAATAGAAACACTACTATCAAGATCACACAAAGCTTTGAAATCAAAGTCGTTCACTTTCATATTAATGATGGGTTCCCAACCATCTTCTTGTTTTATAGGAATAGAAGCTTTATGTTTCATCTTTTCTTCTTTAATCTTTATGAGAGCATCAGTAATGTGTTTTGTAAAAGCCATGTTCATAGCACTAGCATTAGGACTTTTAGCAAGATTTTGTAGGAACTTAATAACTTTAGAGATGTTGCAACCATCAAGATCAAAATCAACCTTATCATTTAAAGTAGTAGAACTATTACTAGCCTCAACACTAGTGGTGGTGATAGTAAATGTTTCTAGCAATTTCATCTTCTCTTTCCCACTTAGCATGTAATTCAGCTAATAGTCTAACATTTTCATCAATTCTTCCTTGTATGGCATTAGTAGCGGCAAAGGGATTCTCATTAGTTTCAGGTTTAGCAGCCATTTTATTCAAAGTAGATTGAGCTTCAGCCAAAGATGCTATATTTCTTTCAGTATTAGAGAGTTTTTCCTCAATAGTTTTATTGAAAGCAGTTTGTTTACTAATAAACTCTTTAAGCATAACTTCAAGTCCAGAGGGAGCACTCTTATTATTATTGTAAGTATTTCCATAAGCATTACCATTGTTGGGAGGATATGGCTTATAATTGTTGTTACCAAAATTGTTCCTATAAGCATTATTGCCATAAGCATTGTTGCCAAAGTTGTTATTTCTTATGAAGTTCACATCAACTTACTCTTCTTGAGCAACCAAAGAGGCTAAAGGAACATTATTTGGATCAATATGGGCTTTCTCATTAACAAGCATGGACATAATAATATCAATCTTATCACTCAAGGAGGAGGTTTCTTCGACAAAATTTACCTTCTTACCTTGTGGAGCTCTCTCAGTATGCCATTCAGAATAATTAACCATCATATTATCCAATAGTTTTTTTGCAGCACCCAAAGTGATGGTCATAAATGCACCTCCAGCAGCTGAATCCAATAGGTTCCTTGAAGAATAGTTCAATCCTGCATAAAAAGTTTGGATGATCATCCAAGCAGTCAGTCCATGAGTGGGACAATTCTTAACCAAAGATTTCATTCTTTCCCAAGCTTGAGCAACATGCTCATTATCAAGTTGTTTAAACTTCATTATTTCACTTCTCATGGATATAATCTTAGCAGGAGGATAGTATTTTCCAATAAAAGCATGTTTGCACTTAGTCCAAGAATCAATACTATTCCTAGTCAAGGAATTCAACCACTCTTTAGCTTTTCCTCTCAAAGAGAAAGGAAACAATTTCAGTTTAATAATATCACCATCTATATCCTTATGCTTTTGCATCTCACAAAGTTCAACAAAGTTATTTAGATGGGAAGCATCATCTTCATTACCAATACCAGAAAATTGTTCTCTCATAACAAGATTGAGCAAAGCAGGTTTTATCTCAAAGAAAGTATTTTCAGCCATAGGTGGAGCAATAGGAGTGCTCATAAAATCATTGTTGTTGGTGCTAGTGAAGTCACACAACTTGGTGTTTTCAAGAGTAGTCATTTTTTTGGGTTTTCAAATAAGAAAGCAAACAAGTAAAACTAGTTTTTTTTTGTGTTTTTTGAAGAACAAAACAAGCAAACAAAGCAAAAAGAAACTAAGCAAAACAAAAACAACAAAGTAAAGAGATTAGTTATGAGGGAGTCCCCTTGTGAAGATGTCCTTGACTCCCCGGCAACGGCGCCAGAAAAATGCTTGATGGCTCAATGGATGGCGCCCAGAAAAATGCTTGATGGCGGTGTTGATGTAGAGCTCGTTGGGAACCCCAAGAGGAAGGTATGATGACCACAGCAACAAGTTTCCCTCAGTTATGAAACCAAGGTTTAATCGAACCAGTAGGAGCAAGGAAACACGTAAAAGGTGTTACTAGCTGAGCTTTGGCAGGGCGCACTACCGGTGCTAGTAGCAATGTGGAGACCTGCACAACACAACCACAGAACTTTGTCCCCAACTTGCGATGAGGTTGTCAATCTCACCGTGTTTTGTGAAAAACAAAGGATTAAACGTATCGAATGGAAAGAAGTAAAAGTTTGCAGAAAGTGAACACAAAGCAGAAACAGTTTATAGATTGTATGTAAAGTAAAGGACCGGGATCCATAGTTCACTAGAGGTGGCTCTCCTTAGATAGATAACATGCTGGGTGAACAAATTACAGCGGGGCAAATGACAAACACCGAGAAAGCAATACATGCATATACTAATCATCTTGACTCCTTTGAGACTTGATTGGGCATTACAACATAATACATAGATCACCATCCAACTGCATCTATGACTAATAATCCACCTTCAGGTTATCATCCGAACCCCCTCCAGTATTAAGTTGCAAGCAACAGATTATTGCTTTACGAACTGCGTGTAAAGTAAACAATACAATTGTTTTATGAACAAAGGATCGTTGTTTTCTCCCTAGTAGCAACAGCACATCTAGTACCTTAGAGATTTCTGTCACTTCCCCAGATTACCAGAGGCATGAACCCACTATCGAGCATAAATATTAACTCTTGGAGTTGCTAGCATCTACTTGGCCAAGATAGCTACGAACAACGGAAAGCATGCAAGATCTCAAATTACAAAGACATGATAGAATCAATAATCAATCTAAAATAGCATCTCAATATCCATCGGATCCCCGCAAACACAACATGTATGAATTACAAATAGATGATCTTGATCATGAACGGAGCTCACAAGATCTAAACATGAAAGCACAAAGGAGGAGAAACCAGCCATCTAGCTACTACATGGATCCGTAGTCCAAGGATGAACTACTCACGCATCACACCGGAGGCTTGCATGGTGATGAAGAAGGCCTCCAAGGTGAATTCCCCTCTCCGGCAGGGTGCCGGGAAGAGCTTCAGATCCCCCCGATCTAGGGACAGAGACGACGGCGACTAGAGACTCTTTCGTGGATTTTTGATCGGGTACTTAGGGTTTTCGTCCCGAAGGCAACTTATAGGCGGAAGGAGAGGCTGAGGGGGTGCTGGGGGCGGCTAGACCACCCCCTGGCGCGGGCTAGGCCTGGCCGCGCGGCCAGGTGGTGTGGTCGGCCACCAGCCCTTCTCCGTCTCATATTCTGGCACTTGATCCCATCCGGAAAAATAGGCACTTTGGCTTTTGTCCCGTCCAATTCCGAGAATATTCATTTTCTGACTTTTCTGGAACCAAAAACAACAGAAAACAGGCAGCTAGCACTGTGGCTCTTGTTAATAGGTTAGTCCAAGAAATCATAATAAAAGTACTCCAAAGTTGGAAAAAAACACAAGAAAGTGGATAAAACCAAGCATGGAACATCAAAAATGATAGATACATTTGCAATGTATCAATTGGCATTTCAAGCATTATTTATAAAGGGAACTTTAAAATTTGGAGGTATTTTTAGTTTTCAAATTAAGTGAAAACAATGTTTTTTGTGAAGGAACTACAAGAAGTTACATGGCTAAAATGACACCGCCGAAACCTATTTCATGGATATTACCTAGGTTTCATAAATTTTCAAGTTTCCTAGCTATATATATTTGTGCAATAAATCGGCTTTTATGGCAATTGGCGTAAAGTATCTGAAAATTGGAACCACAAGTGCGTCATAGATAGACGATGTGCCTTTTAAACCCATCGAAGGTTCTCGAGTACGAAATAAGGGATGACCACCAAGAGTTTTGCAAGATTCGACATCTCGATCTTAAAGTTAATGCAGCCAAATTTGGCCCCTTTTTGAAAAAATAGGGACATAATTAAATATAAGTTGAAATAAAGCCATTCATTCGCAAAGTGACATGATATGTGCATTAGTTTCTATGATAAAATATAAACTTGTATTTGATAACATGTCCATTGTAGGTAGTTTGGTGCATATTGGCATTTCAAACATTGTTTACAAAGGAGCTTCCAAAATTGAACTTATTTGAACTTTTCAAGTGACAACGGTTGCTTTTGCTATGAATACACAAAATATGACTCAAAATGTCACTTTCCCAAATTTCACACAAAGTAATACATTATATTTAACAGATAATGCAAGAGTTTCATGAATTTTCAAGTTTCCATGCCGATTTCGCCACTTCAACCAGTTTATCTCGGTTTAGTAAAAATGGGTCAATTTCGAACTATGGTCACTAACATGTGGGCCACCTATACGGTGGTGCCCCAAAGCAGTCCCCACCCCTTGGTGTTGTGTAATGCTAACATCCACCCTCCGTCGCCCAGACCCTCGCCCCCTTGCTGGCAAAATAGACGCACGCACCGCCGCTCCTCATCACCACCGTGCGCGCGAAGAAGCTTTCCCTACCCGTCGGTTTTCTCGAGACACATCAGTGGCCAAGTCAATCCCACGGTAGTATTTCTATCTCTAGCTTGATCTGGTTGGCATTTTATTAGCCTTTCACCTGATCTGCCTCCTCAAATACGTAGTTTAGTTTGTGCCCAATTTGCATGGGCATTGTTGATTCTGCGCTCGATTTGTTTTTTGAGCTCGATCTGGTTGGCATTTTATTGCCCTTTCACCCGATCTGCCTCCTTAAATACGTAGTTTAGTTTGTGCTCAGTCTGCATGTGCGTAGTTGATTCTACGCTAGATCTATTTTCTGAAATACCTTTGTCGATTTTTGCTATCAATATGTTTGCTGAAATGCATTGACATATATAGTTTTTGTACTCTATCTATACGTTTCCCGCTTTTCTTTCAATAAGCTCCAATCATGTATGTCATATTTTTTAAACAGATGAACATGTTTTGGATAGAGGTTGCTCCATTAAGCAGCGCTAAACATATTCATGGTGTTCTATGATTTATCATGTTGAACCATATGATCAGCCATTTGAACCGGGGAAAGCACATCTTTATCATCTAGAACAAGTAGGGGAAGCAGATGTCGATCATCTAGATCAACGCACACATGCATATCCTGAGTATCTAGATCAAGTAGAAGAAGGGGGAGGATAGAAAAGGCGCAAGATGCATGAAACATGTTTCATTTCGGGTACTTCCGCTATGCTAGATGGCAAGGTATATTTGTAGAATGAAGAATGTTTAGGTAGTGTGTCTTAGGTGTTTCTCTATAAATGTACATTATGTGTTAACCTACTAATCTTAGAAGCAGACAACCGAAGAGGACTTTGATGGTAATGCCGATGACCCGTTCATTGATGAGCATATACCTTTTTCGATAAGGGCGCTTTATTACTTAAAGATGAGCCTGCACCTGAGGTTATGGATTCTTCAGTAGGCTGTTGATCGGGTATGCTACCTCTGGATGGATTTTATATATGAAGGGCTACTGATAATCAGGGGTGTACTTTTTGTGCTGTCTAGGTAGTTTCATGACCACTAGTCCAGCTGGAAAACTCTTGGGGTGCACCTAAGATCTCTCTAATATATGTAAATATATCTCATGGTCGGTTCGCTACTGTCATAGTACTGTAATATGGAGCTACCTTATGATTTGTAGGGCTTTGTTAGTATAACTATAATTAGAAACTATTTCGTGTGAGTGTGTGCTTTTATTGGTTCCCAAATGGTTTTTGAGGCATCCAACACTGGTGCCCTAAGTTGCAACTAATGTCGTCTTGTCCTCTGCCATCCCTTTACCTCCCTTAATGCTCCATGAGCCGAATCAAGAGGATACCTGCCACTGCCCAGACCCTCGCCCCCTTGCCGACAAAATAGATGCACTCACCACCGCTCCTCATCACCACTTTACGCACGAATAAGCTTTCCCTACCCATTGGTTTTCTTGAGACACATCAGTAGCCAAGTCGATCCCACGGTAGTCTTTCTATCTCTAGCTCGATCTGGTTGGCATCTTATTAGCCTTTCACCTGATCTGCCTCCTCAAATACGTAGTTTAGTTTGTGCCCAGTTTGCATGGGCATTGTTGATTATGCGCTCGATTTGTTTTCTGAGCTCGATCTGGTTGGCATTTTATTACCCTTTCACCCAATCTGCCTCCTTAAATACGTAGTTTTGTGTGAGCTCATTCTGCATGGGCATAGTTGATTCTTCGCTTGATCTGTTTTCTGAAATACCTTTGTCGATTTTTGCTGTCAATATGTTTGCTGAAATGCATTGACATATATAGTTTTTGTACTCCATATATACATTTCCTGCTTTTCTTTCAATAAGCTCCAATCATGTATGTCATATTTTTTAAACAGGTGGATAGGTTTTGGATAGAGGTTGCTCCATTAAGCAGCGTTAAACATATTTGTGATGTTCTACGATTTACGGATTTTGTTAGAGCTCATTGTGACAACTCAAAATTGCATTGCCCTTGCTGCATGTGTATGAATCATAGGATGATGCCTCAAAGTATAGTGGAAGAACATTAATTTAATTTTGGGATTCGACGCACATATGTTAGATGGATATTTCTTGTTGAACCAAATGATCCTCCATATGAACCAGGGGAAGCACATATTTATCATCTAGAACAAGTAGGGGAAGCAGATGTTGATCATCTAGATCAACTAACAGAGGCAGATCCTGAGTATCTAGATCAACCAGGAGAAGGGGGAGGAGAGAAAAAGCACAAGCTACATGAAATAGGTTTCATTTCGGGTACTTCCGCTATGCTAGATGGCAAGGTATATCTGTAGAATGAAGAATGTTTAGGTAGTGTGTCTTAGATGTTTCTCTATAGATGTACATTATGTGTTAATCTACCAATCGTAGAAGCAGACAACCGAAGAGGACTTTGATGGTAATGTCGATGACCGTTCATTGATGAGCCTATACCTTTTTCGATAAAGGGTGCTTTATTACTTAAAGATGAGCCTGCACCTGAGGTTATGGATCCTTCAGTAGGCTGTGGATCGGGTATACTACCTCTGGATGGAGTTTATATATGAAGGGCTGCTGATAATCAGGGGTGTACTTTTTGTGACGTCTAGGTAGTTTCATGACCACTAGCCCAGTTGGAAAACTGTTGGGGTGCACCTAAGATCTCTCTAATATATGTAAATATATCTAATGATCAGTTTGCTACTGTCATAGTACTGTAATATCGAGCTACCTTATGATTTGTAGGGCTTTGTTAGTAGAACTGTAATCAGAAACTATTTCGTGTGAGTGTGTGATTTTATTGGTTCCCAAACAGTTTTTGAGCCATCCAACACCGGTGCCCTAAGTTGCAACTACTGCCGTCTTGTCCTCTGCCAGCCCTTTCCCTCCCTTAATGCTCCCTGAGCCGAATCAAGAGGATAATTTGGGATCAATTTGATTCGAAGAGGGGCGATTTTCCTTGTCCTGGGAGTGGAACACGGGGAAACTCACATGAAAGGAAGGAGGAGGTTGGCTCGGTCAAGTTTTTTATCTAGACGTGGGTCCGCTTTATATCACCCCCTTGAAATAGTTGTAGGCCACCACGTGAAAGCTGGGTGTAGAAAATTTGGACCACACGCGGGAAATAGTTCCCGCCGCCGCCCCTTATACTTTTACTATAAAAAATAAGTAGACTCCTCTTTTTTATCTCCTCACCCAGCATGGCTTTCAACCGACCAGAGAAACCACCACTAGTTAGCTCTCATCCAGCAAAGCAAGCAAGTGTGAGAACTGGTGCAATGATTATTTTCCCAATTTGCTCTGATTGGGGAGTTCTTGCTTATCTCGGATAGGTGGTTGTATTTGCTCACCTCGAAAATCAGTTTTGTCTGCTCATGATTGGGCCATCGGGGGTTCTATTCGGTATGCTTTGCTTGTGAAGTTCTTACTTCTCAAATAGGTGGGGGTTAGTGCTCACCTCGGAATGACCGAATCAGGGTATTTTGCCTCTTCGGCTCTGATCAAATAGGCCATTGGTATTTTGTTTGGATTGGGGATCAGGGCATGGTCATCGCTGTTCTAATTGGGGCATTTGGTCAGGTTTGATCTTGGTGTTCTTCTCTCTCTACTGACTACTGTAACCTTTAATTTCTACTAGTAATCTTCAATGCATTTTGCGTTATATTCTATATGGAGAACTATGGGTAGTGGCACGCACGGCCAATGCGCATAGGGATGGTCCTGTCAGTTCCCTAATTAGTTGCTTGTATACTTCTTGCGTTCTTCCATTCTTTTCCATGCTGAAAATGGTTGTCTGCAACCTGGATGTATCGATGTGCTATAAAAGTTGTCTTTGTCTGCATCCTATTTTTGCAGAAGCCTCGGTGACACCATCTTCTTCTTTATTTACTATAGCAGGGTGGTACATACATGCGAACGTGCAGTTCTCCAGGTGCGGAAAAAGGATGATACCCACACATGTCGCAGGATCCGACCAGTACCAGTGACGAGGGTTTAACTCATCAATGCCCATTGTTATGGACTTGGGTTTTGGAGAAGGAGGGAGCGCTGGAGACATCTATCGGCTAGCAAACAAGCACACAGGGGACAAAGGATTTACCCAGGTTCAGGCCTCGTAGAGGTCCCTACTCCTGCTTGTCTGCTCGTGGAATTATCAAGGGAGTCGAAAGTTACAATGGTGCGCAGATGCAATCTGGCGAAGGTTGTGGAAACTAGGGTTGCGTGTGTCCTTCTCGTTGCCCCCTCCTAGCCTTTATATAGATAGGCTAGGTATCGAGTAGCAGGTCGAGTCGATTACAAGTTAGGGTTTTCCCCTTCAAACTTT
Organism: Avena eriantha; assembly: GCA_910589775.1. Classification (NCBI taxonomy): domain Eukaryota; kingdom Viridiplantae; phylum Streptophyta; class Magnoliopsida; order Poales; family Poaceae; genus Avena; species Avena eriantha. The sequence continues at coordinate 174,186,641 of OU342743.1, read as the reverse complement.
CTATCTTTAGATTTTTCTTGTCCTTCAAGCAATCGAGAGTCCGCAAGTTACTCGAGTCCTTTCATCTGGGCCTTGGCGACTCCGTGGGCCTGTACGTATTTGGACCGTATACCAAGTTCGAGTACCTGTAGGGTATACCCATGTCAGTAGCCCCCGAGTGTCCAGTGGAATCGCAGATTCGATTGGGGACTTTTTGAAGTCTTCGAGTGCCTGAATGAGTACATTTTCGACTGCTTTTATTTATGTCATACGGATTGTTGATATACGTGCCTGATATAGCCGAAGTATCGGTATCAGTTAACCACCTTAGGGTGAAACAACGCAATCTACTCGAACTCGAGTCCCCGGACTCGAATCCGGAAAAGTGCTGGCGTAATTCGACTCAGGCCGCGGAGGTCTTACAGGAGTCGAATTCCAGTTATATGGGTGTGAGCACTCGACGCGTCCGTCAAGGCATGTTCATCGTGCCTGTAGGCACGGATATATTTCTGGTAGTGCGCAGTTAAATGCGTTGTCGGGCCTTATTCAGGTCTTACATTCACGCTATAAGCGCGGCATCCGAATTTTATCATCGCGGAGACAATTCGAGCGACCCAGGAGACGTAGTCTCTTTGTAGGGAAAAATTATGAGGCGGTGTCACCATGAGCTGCGAGTGCGGATGTTATCAACACACAGTTTTTATGCAAATAATCATAGGGTGCGCGACCAGCGCTCCCTATGGGAGTAGCCCCCGAGTGCCTGGTTGAGTCGAAGACTCAGGCAGAGACTAAAGATCTTTTGTGACTGCCGTCATCTTTTGCTTGTTTGTTTCAGTCGAATTTGTTTCCGGCGCTCCCTATGGGAGTAACCTATGTCCGTAGTCGAACTGTGTTTCGAGTGGTTGGGTATGCTTTGTGATTGTCCATGTTCCTGCAACAAGAAAAGAAAAAGTCGTAGGGTGCGCGGCCAGCGCTCCCTATGGGAGTAGCCCCCGAGTACTTGGTGGAGTCGAAGACTCCAGCAAGGACTAAAGTAGTCGAAGTTTTCCGCTGCGTAGCTTTGATGACGTCAGTGCTGACGCTTGTATGACCTCAGTTGCCCGCGTGAGCGAGTTTGTCGGGACGTGACGAGCGGTAGGTCCCACCTCCTGACTTTGATTTGACTTTGATTTCCGCGCGTAATGGGAGAAGTGGGGGGATGGTTCGCGCTTCCTCTTCTCCACGTGTCCAACGCGATGCGTGCCACGCGTCCAATAGGGTTTTTGTCAGCCGTTGGATTGCATCTTTCAGGGGTTAAGTAGCAGCGCTGCGGCGGTAATTTTCCATCTGCGCTCTTTCTTCCTTGCTGCCATCGCCATTGTTGTTGTTCTTCTGCTTTTTCCTACACTCGTCTCCTCCCCAGCGCTGGACCATCTCCGCTCGTTTCCAAGCTACTTTCTGCGCTCTCATCGCCGCCGCGCAATGGGGAAAAAGAAAGGAGGCGTTGTCACTGATTCCGCGGCCACCGTCGCCGCGGGGAAGAAGAAAGGTGGCTCCGCTGCTGCGGGCACCAGCGCCGCCGCCGGCGGGAAGAAGAAGGTCGCGGGCACCCGCGTGACCAATGGTGCATGGCGCCCCTCCATCATCAAGGCGTCGGATCTCCGTCTTCTTCGCCAAGACGGAGCTATCTCTGCAGCAGTCGCTGATGTGCGTGTCCCCGGCGGTGAGACCATTCCTACTCCTCCCGCTGGTTTTCGAGTGATGTTTCTCACATTCGTCATTCGCGGTCTCTCCTTGCCTCTCCACCCCTTTCTTAGGGGTCTTCTTTGTTTCTATGGGCTCCAGCTCCATCAGCTGTCCCCAAATTCGATTCTCCACATCACCTGCTTCATCACCCTTTGCGAGTGCTGGCTCGGAATCGAGCCACACTTTGGTATTTTCAAGCGCTTGTTCAATTGCAGCATCAGTCCGCATCTGGCTCTTTAGTTTATGACGTAGGTGGTTGTGGAATCCACGTCGACCCATCCGCCACCTACTTTGATATCAAGCTCACCAAGTCCGTCCAGGGATGGAGGGATAAATGGTTCTATGTCCGCGATCAGAAGGCCGAATATGAGCACCTTGGACTCGCGCCCTTCGATCCCGCGACTCCCTGCAAGAAGATGCGTTCTTGGAAGAACGTAGTGATGCTTGGCGAACTTGCGGAGACAGGCGTGTTATATCAACGCGTCTGCGACCTCGGGAGTCGCATAGGCATAGAAGAGGGAGGCTGCGCCCTTATCAGAACTTGGTTGCGCCGTCGCGTCCAGCCTCTCCAAGCCAGAGTCCATCCCATGTTTCAATGGGGTGGCGCTGATGATGCCACTCGCGTGTCTGCCAATGGCATGTCCGCGAGTGAGGTGGATAAGAGAGTTCAATTGGTTACGAAGTACACTGTCAAGGATGTGCTTCCGAGTGAACCAGTCGTTCCTCCTTTTGATGCTTCGAATCCCCTTCCTGAGGTACAGTTGTGCTACGCAGTAGCTTATTTTCGTGATTGCTTTTCTGTTGCTTACTTGTTCTTTTTGCTGATCTTTGCTGTTTGTATGCAGGATTGGACAGTGTCGCCCTGTATGCCTCCTCTCCCCGAGGGGATTATTCCTGGCGAAGCCTTGGAAGAGGACGAGTCTGAATCGACTGTCCCTTCTGATGTAAAAGAGGAAGCCCCCGAGTCCGAGAGTCCGGATAATCGCAAGCGTTCGCACAACAAGGATTCCGACGCGTCGACTCCTTCGACTCCAGAAGGCACGGCTGTTGGCGTGGAGTCGCCAATTCCAGCCATTCCTGTGAGGGCTGTGGCACCATCTTCTCGCAAGAAGATGCGATTGCCCAAGGAGTCTTCGTCAGAGTCGGCGAAGGCCACGTTTGATCTTGACAAGTTTGACTAGTAAATTTGCGAGTTCATTCATTCTTTTCTATTTTCTTCTTGTTGGCTTTGCCCTGGAGTTTGCCCTTTCTCAATGTGGATTTGGTCTTGTAGTCAAGAGGCGTCGTCATCTTCTGGCAATGTCGAGTTTTTGAAGGAATCGGGAGTCGCGACCTCAAGGGCCAAGGTAGAGCTCGAGCGTGCTCCTTCCCCTCCGGTGGCGGCCCACTCCGGGCACAATTCTTCGAGCTCTCCTCACGTAGGGGAGCATCGAATGGTTGCTAAGATGACGGTTCAGCAAACTTCCTTGGAGTCGCTAGAGGACCATGTAAGTATATCTTTCCTTCTTTTAGTGTGGCAGTCGACGTTTCTCTGTTGCCCTCTCTGATTCCTTGTTTTGTGTGACAGCTCCTTGTAAAGGAAGCCGCGCAAGTGGCAGAGCAGGTGATGGCAATGGGCCGCCAGCATGCAATGCTGGAGACGCGTCACAGCGTGGTCGAAAGTGAGTGTTCTACACTTATTCTTTTTCATCTTCTCCTTTTTGGTGTAGTTAACTGATAGTCAACTTTTGATTGCCTTGTAGCTGAACATAATGCCTTACTCCGCAGTGTCGCCACTTTGGAGAAGACGTTGGCCGCAGCTATGAAGGGGCGTGACGAGGCAATCGCGGCTCGTGATGAGGCACAGAGGCACGAAGAGGATCTCTGTGCCTCCTTTGCGACTAGGGAAAAGTTGTTCGAAGAGCAACTATTCTCAGTCGCTAAGGCCCTCTCAGGTACCTTCGCTGGTAGATATTTTATTCTTGTCTTCCTCTGTATCTAGAGTTTTGCTGGTGGCGCTAAAGGTTTGATCCATGTGTGTGTTTCCTGTGTAGATGCTGGCGACTTGAGCTTTGACCCGCATGCCCTTAGTCGCGATGACGCTCTGGCAGGCGCGGTGTCTGCGGTCGAGGACCGAAGCGCCGCCGTCCAAGGTACATTGTCCAAGGCCAAGGTCACCCTTAGTCGCCTCCAGGAGGAGTTGATGCCGAAGGCGGAGCTGGTCGATAATGTGGGCGAGCTGGTGGAGTCACTCGCCGGGGGTGTGCCGGCTACCTACAAGAACTCCCTCCGCGCGGCTGGCGCGACCATGTCACTCGCCATGGTGCAAGCCCACGGAGTCGAGGTAGATCCCTCTGCGGTGTCGAAGGCGATGCCTGTTGGCGCAGACGGTCAGCATGTAGTCTTTGCTCCTTTCGCGACTTCCTGTGCCAAATATGGCCATTCCTTGATAAATACCGTTGCCAAGTATTCAGAGGAGCTCCAGCGTGCGAAGAAGGCGGCGAAAGCTTCGGCTTCAGGGGCCGGCGGAAAGTCAGTGGCGTCTGATACTGCCACGGACTTGATGAAGCCCCCGAAGCCGTCGAAGTCGAAGAAGCCAGCTGCTCCGTAGTTAGCTTTTGTAATAGTTGATGAGTTGTCCTTTTGGTCTAGGAACATGCCTGCTGGCGAGTGTGTTTGTGAATACTTATGCTTATCTTGGATGCATCTGCGCCCCTTGCCTTTGTGTTAATTTGGTCGCCTTATTTGCCTCCATCTTGACTTGTGGTAGGGTACGTCGAGTGATCCCGTGGGGGGAACCCAAGACTCGTCATCTCTTGATGAGACAGTGGCACCACCGCGCTCCAGGGTAGAGGAGCTATCCCTGCTGTCGCGACTTCATGACCGCGTGAAGAAGCTGGAGCGTGAGTTGCCCCTGATCCGTGGTAACGCAGACGTGTGGAAGTAGAAGGCGGAAAAAGCCGCCGCCCGCGAGCAATATCTGCTTGGCGAGGTGATGCAGCTGGGCGACCAGTTTAAGTGTTAGTTTGCTCATTCTCATATTTTCCTTTGTAGTTAGTCGCAGCGGTACGTTGTACTCATGTTATTGATGCTGCTTCGTGTAGTTATTAGCACGCGCCATCCGTAGGAGGAGAAAGATAGAATTGCCATTCACCTTCATGGTCTCACCCAGGAGCAACTTCAAGAGAGTGGATACTTCTGGGTAGATCATGATTGTGCGACTGCTTTGGCGACCCTGCAGGATCGCGCTTCGCGAGTGCTGCTCTTCCTGAAGAAGTCGCAGTCCTGCTTGAAGAACATTTATCGGGCGATGTTTCTGTTGGATGACGCTCCATCAAGCCTGCTGGCTCTCCATGCCAACGCATTCATTGTTCATTGATAAAAGATTTGTGCTAGAGACAGATGCCTGTGGGCATTGGAGCAGTGATAAGGGGTAGAAGTATTCGTGTGTGGTCGGTTTCGATGGGAAGGTTGCACAATAGATCGTATCCCGTCCGTCCTTTGAGGATGACTGAAATGACAAGTCAGTCTTCTCAAAGAGACATAGATGCCAGTATCGAAGTAAAGTCAACATCCCCTGTGCCCGGTACACCAGTAGAAGGAGCAAGAAAGTATGATCTCGTTGTCGCTTTCTCTTTGCTCTAAGAAAAAAATTGACCTTCGCCAGAACGTGTTTCTATGGCCTGGTAATCTAAAGGTAGAGATCCTACTCTTCCTTAAGCGCCAACATCCTCTTTCCCTAATGCATTAGATTCCACAGGTACGACTATTGCTTGCTTTCGACTAAGGACAACCAGAAATCATTGCGTTATGGTCCGCCGTTCGCGAGTGCGTGAGGCAGCAGTTGGTGGCTGGTGCCAAGGCTGCCCTCTCAATGGTGCGATTGCACAGGCCTGACATGGATGTCGCCGCCATTGCCTCTGGGCCGCTAGCACTGCCAGCAGGATCTGCCATGAATATGGTACCGCATTATCAGGCAGTGGACCGTCCAGCAGAGGAGATCGTCGACTTCTTTGAGGAACAAACCAACGTTCATCTGTTGCAAGAGTAGCCAAGTTTGTATCCTGCACATAAGTGTATTTGTGTTGTAAAGTTCGTATAGATGTTGTAGATAATTAATTGTCGAATGTGTATAAAGAGCTCTATGAGCGTGAGGTGCGTTGCACTATGCAATTCCTTTTCGTTAGCCTGGCCATCTTTTATCTCGGTCCCTTGTCAACCTGTCAGGTGCGTTGCAGCTGGGTTGAGGGTTTCGATTGATGTACCAGCTACTCAGGATACCGCGTTTTGGTTCGAAGAACAGATGTGTATAGGGTGGCACAGCCCCCGAGTATATAAATTGGAAAAGTAAAGGAGAACACGGAGTTTTGGGGCACTTAGCTTTTATTTATTCGAAGAACAGTGCGAGGTACAATGTGTGGCTAAGTAGCCTTGGCTGAGTAGCCTTATTTGCAATATAAAAGTAAAAAACGAAACTAAGGGTAGAAGCGTCGCAGTTGTGCGACGTTCCAGGGATTGGAGTATGCGACTCCTGTCTGTAAATCTTTAAGGCGATAGGCGCCACCTGGGATTACTTCTGTTGAGATGCCGTTGCTGCTTCAGTCGCAAGACCAGGTCACCTTCGAAGAAGGATCTGGGGCGAAGCCTCCTACTGTGGTAGTTACGCAGGTTCTGCTGGTAGATCGTGGATCTTTCCGCGGCGATTTCTCTTGCTTCATCAAGGAGGTCGACGGAATCCTCGAGTGCGAGGGATGACTCTTGTTCGCTGTAAGCGACTACGCGCGGCGCTTTGTACCATACCTCAGCTGGTAGCACTGCCTCTGCTCTGTGTACCATAAAAAATGGCGTGTAGCCTGTGGCGCTGTTTGGAGTTGTACATAGGCTCCATAGTATAGATTGCAGTTCGTCTGGCCAGCAGCCCGCGGCTTGTTTGAGTGGTCGGAGGAGTCGCTTCTTGATGCCGCTGCAGACGAGCCTGTTTGCTTTTTCCACCTGACCGTTGGTCTGTGGATTTGCTACTGAGGCGTAGTTGATGTTGATCCCCAGGTTCTCGCAGAATTCCTGGAACTCCTTGGATGTGAAGTTCGTCCCGTTGTCGGTGATGATGCTGTGCGGCATGCCGAAGTGGTAGACGATGGACTCGAAGAATTTGACTACGCTGTGCCCTGATTGGTTGGTCATTGGCATAGCCTCGATCCATTTGGTGAATTTGTCGACTGTAACCAAGAGGTAGACGTAACCTCCGCGTGAGGACCTTGGAATCTTGCCAACCATGTCAAGCCCCCATTGTGCGAAGGGCCAGGCCAATGGGATTGGCCATAGCTCTGTGCCCGGTGCGTGCGGCTTCTCCGCGAATCGTTGGCAAGCGTTGCATTTTTGGACGATGTCCTTGGCATCGTGCATGGCCGTCGGCCAGTAGAATCCATCTCGTAGAGCTTTGGCGACGAGGGCGCGACTGCCAGCGTGGTGCCCGCAGGTCCCTTCATGGATGTCGAGGAGAACTGCTCTTCCGTCGGCCATGGAGACGCATCGTTGTAGCACTCCTATGATGCTGCGTTTATACAGTTCGCCGTTGATGACGACGAATGCCTTGGAGCGCCGCGCGATGTGCCGTGCATCTGTCGGATCGTCCGGTAGCCTCTTACTGAGGAGGTACGTGATGTACGGTTCCGTCCATGATTGCTCAATCAGCATGACGCTCATTGGTCCTTCGAGTCCGGTGTCTAGGTCCAAGTCATCGAGTGCCATGGGCTCATTGGGTGGCGTAGCCCCCGAGTCCGTTGTTGCGCTTGTTTTCTTCTCTGCAGCCTTTGGCTTGATGGAGCATTCGCAGATGCACTCGAGAAATACCCCAGGTGGTATGGGGGCGTAGGTAGAGCCTATGTTGGCGAGTGCGTCTGCCTCCTCGTTGCTTTCGCGACCTACGTGTCGCAACTCGCAACCATCGAAGTCTCCCTCGAGTGTATCGTAGAGGTCGCGGTACGCGATCATGTTGTCATTCAGTGCGTCGCACTCGTGCATTGTTTGGTTGGCGACTAGCTTGGAGTCGCCATATATGATGAGCCTCTTGGCGCCGCAAGCTTTTGCCATCCTCATCCCGTGTAACAGGGCCTCGTATTCAGCCTCGTTGTTTGAGGCTGTGAACTGCATTCGCAGGATATATTTCAGCTTGTCCCCTTGAGGTGATGTCAGTATGACACCTGCGCTTGCTCCGTCTTTCCGCTTGGACCCATCGAAGTGCATTGTCCAGAGGTAGGACATATCTGGCTTATCCGGGAGTTGATTTTTCCATCCAGTGTACGAGGAAGTCAGGGAGAACTTGCGACTTGATTGCATCGCGCTTTTCGTATGTGATGTCTCGTGGAGACAGTTCTATTCCCCAAAGCGCGACTCGCCCCGTGGCATCGGGGTTATTGAGGATATGTCCCAACGGGGCATCGCTGACTACCATGATTGGGTGTTCCTGGAAGTAGTGGCGCAGTCGCCGGGCGGTCATGAAGACGCCGTACGCCAGCTTCTGGTAGTGCGGGTGCCGCTATTTTGTTGGCGTGAGGACCTCACTGAGGTAGTATACAGGGCGTTGTACGCCATGGACCTTGTTTTCCTCAGCCGGTCGACGACGAGCACTATGCTGACCACCTGGTTGGTGGCGGAGATGTACAGCAATAGTGGTTCCCTTTCTTGTGGAGTCACCAGCACTGGTGAAGTGGATAGCAGGCGCTTGAGACCTTCGAATGCTTCTTGTGCTTCATTGGTCCACTCGAATTTTTCAGCTTTGCGGAGGAGCTGGTAGAAGGGTAGTGCCTTTTGACCCATCCGACTGATAAATCGACTGAGTGCCGCGATTCGTCCGGCTAGTTGCTGGACGCCTCTTATGTTCTTTGGCTTGTCCATGGCCAGTATGGCTTTTATCTTTTTCGGGTTTGCCTTGATCCCTCTTGCGGAGATGAGATACCCGAGTAGCTGCCCAGATGGTACGCCGAAGGCGCATTTGACCGGATTGAGCTGAATCCGGTAGCGATCGAGATTGGCAAAGGTTTCGCGCAAATCGTCGATTAGAGAGGCTTCCTCCTTGGTCTTGATTACTATGTCGTCGACATAGACTTGGATGTTGCGACCCAGTTGCTCCTTGAGGCAAGCCTTCATGCACCACTGGTAGGTGGCTCCCGCGTTTTTTAGCCCGAAGGGCATTGTGTTGTAGCAGAACACACCGAAGGGCGTTGTAAACGCGGTTTTCTCCTGGTCTTCCTCCTTCATTCGAATTTGATTATAGCCTGAGTAGGCATCGAGGAAGCAGAGGCGCTCGCACCCAGCGGTGGAGTCGATGATCTGGTCGATCCGTGGCAGCAGGAAGTGATCTTTTGGGCAGTGCTTGTTTAGAGAAGTGAAGTCCACGCACATCCATAGGATATCCGTGTCCTTTTTTGGCACCAGCACCGTATTGGCGAGCCAAGTGCTTTCCTTGATCTCGCGTATGAATTTGGCCTCGAGGAGTCTGTTGATCTCCATTCCGACTGCCTGCGCTCGTGGCTCAGACAGTCGCCTGATTGTTTGCTTGACTGGCCTTGCGTCGGGGTTGACGTTGAGTGCGTGCTTGGAGAAGTCCCTGGGAACTCCTGGCATGTTCGCAGGACACCAGGCAAAAATTTCCCGGTGCTCACGGAGGAACTCGACGAGCGCGAGTTCCTATGCAGGACTCAAGTTGTTGGCGACGAGGGTCATCTTGGCGGGATCCGATGGATGGACCTGCACCTTCTTTGTGTGCACGGATGAGTCGAAGGAGAGATCAGGTGAGCTTGGCCTACTCGAGGGAGGCAGACTGTTGTCTGTCGTCTCTTTTAGTCTTGCGAGTTCCTCCTGCATGCCGAAGGACTGGGAGATTCTGTTGAATTCCATGTCGCAAGCGTCAGATCGCTCAAAGCTCCCGTTAATCGTTATGACGCCGTTAGGACCTGACATTTTCACCTGCAGGTAGGCGCAGTGGGGTACTACCATGAACCTAGCGAACGCGACACGCCCAAGGATGTAATGGTATTGTGAGGGCCAGTCGACGACCTCGAAGTCGATGCGCTCGCGCCAGAAGTTCTTCGGCGTGCCAAAGATGACGTCGAGGTTGATTTTTCCCAGGGGGTATACGCCTTTCTCTGGGATGATGCCGTGGAACATTGTGTCCGATGCCTCCAAGCAGGTTAGAGGGATCCTCATTGCTCGCAAGGTACTCGCGAATATGAGGTTGATGCCGCTTCCGCCGTCCATGAAGACGTGAATCATGTCGAAACCTCCAATTTGCGCCTCGAGTACGAGGAGGCAATGCCCTAGGTGAGGTACCTGAGGCGGGTGGTCGCGTTTATCGAAGGTGATACACGACTCGCTGCCACTGAGGTACTCAGTGGTGGATGGTGGCGAGTGCGTGGCCAAGTTGACTTGGCGAGTGATGGCCTTCTACACCCTGTTGGAGGGGCGCCCCTTTTGGATCATCATGGTACCCATGGCCCGTGGGTACGGTTTGCCCCCGTTGTGCTGGTCTGGTACGGCTTCGTTCGGGGGTGGCCCAGGTGGTGGTGGTGGTGCGCCATGTGCCACGGCGCCTGGAGCGGCTCCGTAGCCTCTTTTGACTGCGTTGCGGTTCATCCGAACCAATCCCTCATGTAGCTTGAGGAACTCGCGGCAGTCCTTGAGGAGGTGGCTGGACTTTCTCTTGCCATCATGCTTGTCGATGTAGAAGTGTACCGTGCATGGCCGGACAGTTTGTCCTCGATGGAGGTCGCGGGTGCCTCATCACGAGTGCGGCGTTGCCACACTTGTGTGGTTTTCCCTGAGTCGCGGTATCCGCTGCTGCGGTATCCGCTGTTGCGGTTATCGTCGCGTCTATCAGCGTAGCCGGCTGCGACCATGTTGACGTCGTCACGGTCGTCGTAGATGCGCATGCGGCCTTTTCCCCGGCGGTCGCGTCTGCGTTCGAGTTCTGCCTCCTCATCGGAGTGAGCGTGATTCTTCATCGAATCTTCTCCATCGGCCCACCGATTTGCGATCTCCATCAGGTGGTCGATGGTCTGGGGCTTTGAGTGGCCTAGCTCCTCCCTGAGTTCCATGCGGTAGACGCCACCGTTGAATGCATCAATCGCGCGGTCTTCTAAGATGTTCTCCGTGGAGTTCTTGATGATGGACCACCTTTGGATGTAGGAGCGCAATGATTCGCCAGATCTTTGCTGGCAGCATCTCAATTCTTCAATTGAGGCGGGCCATTTGTATGTGCCCTTAAAGTTGCGCACGAAGCTGTAGACCAGCTCATCCCAACTGCGAATGGATCCGCGCGGGAGGTTATTGAGCCATGCCCGGGCGACTCCCTGCACCTGTAGCTGCAAGCATTGCATGGAAATACTTCGACTGCCTCCATGTAGCCTGACGGAGGAGATGTGGTCCTCCAGCCAGATCTTGGGGGTCCTGCAGACCGTCAAATTTCGGGTTGTCCGATGGGAGTTTAAACCCTTTAGGCATTCGCTTTTGCCTGATGGATCTGCTGAAGCATCTGGCGCCGCAGAGCTCCCCATCTTCCTCTTCCGAGTCAGTCGACCGAGCACGTCGTGCCCTTCATTTCTCGATCTTGCGCTGTGTGAGGTCGTCACGCGCATCGTAGTCGTGATCGTGTCGCTGTGAGCGGCGGCGTCGAGACAGGTCGTGACTGTCATCGCTGGATGAGAGCGAGGAGTAGCGCTTTGCCCTTTTTTGGGTCTGGTACCAGCTCCTTGTCGAGGGCGGCCTCGATTAACCCCAAACCCGCGATCGTAGATTGGTGCATGGCAGTTCGGGGATCTCCAGTTGGCGGCTGGTTATTGAGGAGGTACATGGTGGCTGCTGTCACTGCAGCTTGTGGTGTTCTGGGAACCACGTTGCCTCTCGTGTCGACTGTCATAGAGCCAAAGTCGAGGACTTTCACGGCCTCTATGCGCTCTTGCTCGGTGAGGTGAGCCATCCGCGACTGCCTCTTCTTGGCGAGGTACTCGTTGCCTCTTGAGGAGGATCCTCCGTAGGAGGAGAGCCCAGCGCGACGAAGGCTCGACTCATCCGCTGCCTTTTTACGCGCCTCAAGTTGCGCGATTGCTTGTTTTTGGCACTTGAATTCCTCTTTTAGGAGCCAGTGGTAGCCCATCAGCAGTTCTTGCGGGGACCCGAAGGGTAGAGGTGCACCCCGTAGGGCTTCGCGGCAGCGATCCCACTCTTGCTCGTTGAGCTTGATTACGACGCGTTCGCCGGTTTGCTCATTGATCATCCTGGGAGGTTTGACTGCTCCTCCGTTGGCGCTATTACCGCCGTTGCCACCATTGCCACCGTTGACACCGTTGGGCGGATCGGTGCCATTTTCGGTGTTACCACCATTGCCGCGATTGGCGGAGGTGTCACCTGCGTTGATGACGGTGCACATGAAGTGATTGGGAAAGCTGTTGCTTCCACAACTTTCAGATCCGGAACTGTAGGTTCCATCATCAGTGGCCAGATCGCTCAGATCGGAGTCGCGACTGCTGTCGCTGACCGTGTTCTTGACTGCCACCGGAGCGTTGAGCTCGCTGAGGGTGCCGATCGATGGAGGGAACCATGATGTCGGGGCAATCGCCGGTGCTGTCGGCTGATCATGCATGCGAAGCGTGCCCATCTGACCAACTTGGAAGTGGAAGCTCCCAATTGCCAGGCTGATTCCATCGCCCACGGACTCGAAGGCCGGGCGGGTGGCCGGCGTGTGGACGGTGAAGTCGAAGGCGCCGAAGATCTGGCGAATCTCCGCTGTTGCGGAGTTGTAGATCGCAGTTTGTCGGGGGGATGATCCCCAGGTACCCAAACCGGACAAGAAGCCAGGCAATCAGATCGCGTCCGGCTGACCAGATGCAGCCGGACAGGGTAAAACAGGCCGGCTATCCACTGGTAGCCGGATCAGCAGGAGGCAGCCGGATACGGCGATGTAGCCGGACCCAATCAGTGGGACGGGACGACGTGCGTATCAGTGCACGGTACGCCCTGTACGATGACAAGACTGGCAACCACCCGGCCATACCTAAGACTTTGCGAGGATGACGCAGGAACAGTGGCCTGTGCTGACGACGGGCTCGCACGGCGTCCACTGTGCCTATGACAGCCATACCGCTCGTACTCCGATAAGACATACCATACTGGATACTGTAGATGACTAGCCGGCTGGGACCCGCCTGTGGGGCCCGCCAGTCGGACTAGCCAGTGAGACCCTTGCCTCTCTGCCTATATAAGGAGAGGCAAGGCCTCAGTAGAAGGGGTTGGTGATACAGCATTTAAGGCAGTAGCTAGCACATACAGCTCAAGGAGCACTTGTAATTCGTGTATTCCACATAGTCAGATCCGACAGGAGTAGGGGCTTTACCTCATCACGAGGGCCCCGAACCTGGGTACTTCTTGCGTCCCGCTACCCTCGCTTGTATCCAATCCCGTCTGCGGATGCCGTCGATAGCTTCCCTGCTAGTCCCCACACCTCTATCTAACCTCCTCAGGTACTGCCGTTCCCAATACAACGACAGTTGGCGCCCACCGTGGGGCCAGATGGCTTCGATCGGAGTCACGTTCCGCACGGGACCCCGCACTTCAGCCGGTGAGCGGGTGGCCTCCGGGCTGGTGCTCACGCTTGGCAAGTTCGACTGCGTCATTGACAACGCCTCCTACTTCGCCGGAACCTCCTTCCCGGCGAACGACACTGTCCTGCTATTCGGCGATCTCCCCGTCTACGTCGCCACCGTCCCGGAGCGTTTCCCTAGGGAAATCGTCTCTGTCGTGGAGCTGCCGCGCTCAGGCGGCAGCGCCTCCGCCGGATCCCGCAACGTGGAGGTCATGATGGCCAGTTCCAGCTCCATCCCCGCCAGCTGCGGGAGCGAGGCGCGGACGAGGTCGGAACTTCCGCTCCCTCGCAGCCTCGGAACCCGGTGGAGGATGCCATTGATCGGCTCCTAACGCCGGTTAACCTTGGGGATAACCCGGAGGAAGCGGAGGCCAACTTCAGCATGGAGAGACAGATCCTCCTCCATCAGGCCATGGAGCTGGCGGCAGCCCGCAAGCAACTCGAGATCACCCGGCGCGAGTACGACCGTGCACACGGCCTTACGCCGGCTACCGCGGAGCCGAGCCGGCGTGGCCAGGTACGGCGTCGGGGCGGCGAGCTGGGCGGTAGGATGGAAAAGGACGGGGAACCGGATCCCGCGCCTGCCCTCACACGGCCCACCTACAGCGCGCCCATCAAGAACCTGCGCGCGGCGCGAGCCGCGGCAGAGGAACTACCCAGCCTGGAGGGCGAGGAGCAGGCCCGCCAGCACGCACGCGTGTAGGAGCTCCTCCGCATCGCGGACGAGCAGGCCGGTGCCAACCGGCAAATGCAGGAAGACCTTAGCTACTCCAGGGGGAGCAAGCTACCTGCCAACAGCAGGGGCACGCCGCGCGACACCCAGCAGGCGTCCTCCCCTCAGCCGCCCAGGGCCCGCAGCAGGCGTCGCAGCTCTGGCAATAGGGGCCAGCCACGCCAGGAGCAGACGGTGAACAGAAACCCGCCACCTCCCCCTCCGCCAGCCGGAGCGCCCAAACCAGCCGGTTCCCGTCTATCGGGCCGGGTGGGAGCGCCCAACCCGGATTGTCCGGATGCCCACGACCGCATCGAGCTCCTCGCTCAAGCGCGCGTCATGGAGGAGGAAGATTCGACCGGCCCGGTTTGTTTCGGACCCCGCATCTGGAATGAGCCGCTTCCGGATAAATTCTCCCTGCCCAGGGACACCCCCAAGTACGACAGCAGCATGAAGCCGAAAGACTGGTTGACCGACTACGCTACGGCAGTCGGCATCGCCCACGGGAACAAGCGCACAGCCGTGCGCTACGTCCCCCTCATGCTAACCGGGTCGGCAAGGACATGGCTCAATAGCCTTGCGCCCAACAACATCAACGCCTGGCCTGACTTCGAGAAGGTGTTCGTCCGTAACTTCAACGGCACATACAAACGTCCAAGGCGCCCGCGTGACCTGGCCTTGTGCATCCAGGGTGACCGCGAGACCGACCACGAGTACCTCGTCAAGTGGACAGAGCTGCGCAATACTTGCGAGGGTATCCTGGAAAGCCAAGCTATCAGTTTCTTCATCGAGGGTTGCCGAGAGGGCACCATGCTTCACCACCGGCTACTGTGTGACGAGCCGAAAACTATGGCGGAGCTCATGATGGTTGCGGACCAGTACGCCACGGCGGATGCCGCCATGAAGAAGCCCCTTCGAGTAAATGCGGACGATCGTCCGACTCCCATGGAGCCGGCTCGCGACCGACCAAGCAACCTGGCAGGAGAAGCCGGATCCTCCATACGCCACGGCAACGACAACCGGTTCCATGGGGACCGCCAGGCTGGATAGCAGCAGCCTCGCTACCACGCGCGGCAGGTCAATGCTGTGGAGGGCGCGCCCGATGCATCGGCTAATGAGGCAAGAAGGCAGAAGCCACGGCTCACCTTCGACCAGATGTTTGACGGCCCGTGCAAGTGGCATAGCGGTCCCTTCAAGCCGGCTACGCACACCACCCAGAACTGCAGCTGGACCCGCCAGCTAAAGGACCAGGGCAACCAGCCTCGTCCCCCGCCTCCCCCACCAGGTGGACCTCCACCGCCGGCTAGGGGAGCCGGTAATGATGGTAACAGCGGCAACGGCGGCAACAACAACAAGGGCTACCCCCAGCCGCACGCCGCCTACCACATCTTCGAGACGGAGCAGGACGACAAGCACAGCCGCAGGCGACGCTCCAAGGAGGTCAATGCCATCGTCTCTCCGGTCCCCTAGTACCTGAACTGGTCGGAAACCCCCATCACCTGGAGCCGGGCGGATCAGCCTGAGCATCTGCCGACTCCCGGGGGCTATGCCATGGTTCTCGACCCTCTCATCGTCTCCAACGTGCGCACCTGCTGATTCTCGTGCGTCCTCATCGACGGAGGCAGCAGCCTTAACCTCCTCTACCAGTCCTCGCTGGAGAAGCTGGGCATTCGCGAAAGAGACCTGCGCCCGACTACCACGACGTTCCACGGCGTAGTGCCAGGGCCAGCCTGCGCCCCGCTGGGGAAAATCCAGCTAGACGTCATCTTCGGGACCGAGGAGAACTTCCGCCGCGAACCATTCTGGTTCGAGGTGGTAAATCTGACGAGCTCCTACCATGCTCTCCTCGGGCGCCCTGCCCTTGCCAAGTTCATGGCCATCCCCCACTACGCCTACCTCAAGACGAAGATGCCGGGACCCCACGGCATGATCACCGTCGCCGGCTGCTTCAGGCGGTCGATGGAGTGCGCCTCAGCCGGTTCCAAACTGGCAGAGGCCCTCATCATAGCCGAGAAAAGCGCGTGATCATGCGCAATGTGGCCATGGCCCAGCAGGACATTTCGGCTAGCAGCAAATCGGCTGGGGAAGGAGCTTTCCAGCTGGCGAAGGAGACGAAGAGGATCCTTCTCGACCCCTCAGACCCGACTAAGTTCGTCACCATTGGTGTCGGCCTGGACAGCAAATAGGAAGGCGCGCTCGTCGACTTCCTCCGTGAGAATCGGGACATCTTCGCATGGTCCCCCAAGGACATGCCGGGTGTGCCAAGGGAGTTCACCGAGCACTCACTTCATGTGCGTCCGGATGCCAAGCCGGTCAAGCAACCCCTGCGCCGGTTCGCAGAGGAGAAGAGAAAGATAATCGGTGACGAGATCACCCGGCTCCTTGCAGCCGGGTTCATCATGGAAGTGTACCACCCGGACTGGTTGGCGAACCCAGTCCTGGTGCTGAAGAAGAACAAGACCTGGCACATGTGTATCGACTACACCAGCCTCAACAAGGCGTGCCCGAAAGACCCCTTCGCC
Organism: Avena eriantha; assembly: GCA_910589775.1. NCBI lineage: Eukaryota > Viridiplantae > Streptophyta > Magnoliopsida > Poales > Poaceae > Avena > Avena eriantha. The sequence goes on along the minus strand of OU342743.1, from coordinate 174,170,089 downwards.
TTGCCCCGTATCGATCAAGTCATCGATTCCATGACCGGCTGTGATTTGTTGTCATTTCTAGATTGCTATTCCGGGTACAATCATATCCGACTAAACCCGGTTGATCAGATTAAGACATCGTTTATCACCCCCTACGGGGCTTTCTGCTATGTAACCATGCCTTTCGGCCTAAAGAATGCAGGCGCCACCTATCAGCGATGTATGCAGAAATGCTTGCACTCGCAGATAGGCCGAAACATGCACGCTTACATGGATGACGTGGTCATCAAGACCAAGGAGAAGCGCACCCTCCTCGAGGATCTGGGAGAAACATTTGGTAACCTCCGCCAATACCGGATGAAGCTAAACCCGGAAAAGTGCGTCTTCGGGGTGCCGTCTGGCTAGCTCCTCGGTTTCCTCGTATCACAACGAGGTATCGAGGCGAATCCGGAGAAGATCGCGGCAGTCGAGAGGATGCAGCCGCCCAGGAACCTGCTCGGGGTCCAGAAGTTCACCGGATGCCTGGCTTCCCTCAGTCGCTTCGTCAGCCGGCTGGGGGAGAAGGCACTCCCGTTGTACCAGCTGATGAACAAGACGGACAAGTTCTCCTGGACTTCGCAAGCTGACACCCCGTTTCACGACCTCAAGCGCATGCTATCCACAACACCGGTTCTAGCCACGTCGGCTAGCAAGGAGCCGATGTTGCTCTATATAGCAGCCATCAGCTAGGTCGTCAGCGTCGTCCTGGTGGTTGAGCGCCCCGAGGAAGGCAAGGCTCAGCCGGTTCAGAGACCTGTCTACTACCTCAGCGAGGTTCTCTCCCTCTCCAAGCAAAACTACCCCCACTACCAGAAGATGTGCTACGGCGTGTACCTGGCATGCAAGAAGCTCAAGCACTACTTCTAGGAGCACCCGATTAAGGTCGTGTGCACCGCACCCCTTTCGGAAATCATCGGCAACAAGGACGCCACCGGCCGAGTCACCAAGTGGGCCATCGAGCTTGCCGCCTACTCCATCCAGTACGAGCCCCGGCTCACGATCAAGTTGCAGGCGTTGGCGGACTTCCTCGTCGACTGGGCCGAGACCCAGTATCTCCCACCGGTTCCAGAGTCAGACCAGTAGCGGATGCACTTCGACGGGTCGAAGATGCTCGGGGGCTTGGGATCCGGCATCGTGCTCACCTCGCCCAAAGGAGACCGGCTGGAGTACGTACTGCAGATCCACTTCAAGGACTCCAACAACATAGCCGAATACGAGGCACTGGCGCACGGGCTCCGGCTGGCCAAGGAGATCGGTGTCAAGCGGATCCTGTGCTTCGGTGATTCGGACTTGGTGGTGCAACAGGTGTCCGGAGAATGGGACACCAGAGATGCAAACATGGCTCTCTACCGATTCCACATCCAGAAGCTCAGCGCCTCCTTCGACGGGAGCGAGTTTCACCACGTCCCCCGCATAAACAACGAGGCAGCCGATGCGCTCTCCAAGATCGGATCCACCAGGCAGGCCATCCCACCAGGGGTCTCCTTGGAGCACCTGCGCAAGCCATCCATCAACCCGTCACCAGAATTAGACTCCATCGTATGGGCAGGAAGGGTTTCGGCTGACGGAACGGCAGAACCAGAGCCGGCAGAACCGCTGAAGAAAAAGATTCGAAGCACGAACTCCGGCTAGGCAGTGCCTTCCGGCTCGCAAGACCCGGGGGTTGCCGGCTCGCCTAGTGTCTTGGGGGCTGCCGTCCCGGGTACGCCACCCGGACGACCCCCCGACATCTGTCAGCCGGAGGACAGGAGCGTCCTAATCATTCGGGAAGTGCCATCCTGGGCACAGCCCTTCATGAGCTACATCGGCAATGGAGAACTCCCGGACGACGAGGTGGAGGCCAGGCAAATCCGGCGCTGCGCGCACACGTACACCATCATAAACGGTGAGCTGTACAAGCGCAGCATATCCGGTATCTTCCAAAGATGTGTCGATGTGGACACGGGCTACCGGCTACTCAAAGATATCCACCAGGGCGAGTGCAGGCACCACGCTTCGTCAAGGGTGATAGTCGCCAAGGCATTCCGCCATGGTTTCTATTGGCCCACCGCCCTCGAGGACGTGAGAAGCTGGTCCGCGCATGCAATGGGTGCCAACGCTTCGGGCAGCTCAGGCACATGCCAACTTCGGTACTCAAGACCATACCGATCACCTGGCCCTTCGCGGTTTGGGGCCTCGACATGGTCGGTACTTTCAAGCGAGCACGCGCGGGCATGACCCACCTACTGGTAACGGTGGACAAGTTTACAAAGTGGATCAAGGCCAAGCCTATCCGGAAGCTGGATGGGGCAACGGTTGTTACCTTCTTCACCGACATCATCAACCGCTTCGGCTACCCCAACAGCATCATCACCGACAACGGCACGAACTTTGCCAAGGGGGCCTTCACCCGGTTTTGCAGCAACAAGGGCATCCAACTGGACCTCGCCTCTATCGCGCACCCGTAATCCAATGGGCAAGTCGAAAGGGCAAACGGCTTGGTGCTAGCCGGCATCAAGCCACGCCTCATCGAGCCGTTAGAGCGGTCATCCGGATGTTGGATCGAAGAACTTTTGGCTGTGCTGTGGAGCCTCAGCACCACGCCGAATAGGTCAACCGGCTACACGCCATTCTTCCTGGTCTACGGATCGGAAGCCGTCCTCTCCACCGACATCGAGTTCGACTCCCCTCGCAAGCTCCTATACAACGAAAAAGCCAACAGGGAGGCGCGGGAGGACGGAGTGGACCTTCTGGAGGAGGCCCGCGAGCTGGCCTTGTCCAGATCAGCCCTGTACCAGCAGCGACTACGTCGCTACCATTCAAGCCAGATCCGCCCAGTCGCATTCCGCGAGGGCGACCTGATTCTCCGGCTGGTGCAAGACACGAAGGGCATGCACAAGCTATCACCACCCTGGGAGGGCCCCTTCATAATCAGCCGGGCGCTGCCCAACGACTCCTACTACCTCATCGACGCGCAACAGCCGCGCAAGAACAAGATGGACAAATCAGACGAGGAGACCGAGCGTCCCTGGAACGCGGCCCTGCTACGCCCGTTTTACACCTAGTCGCTAGGCAGTGTATGTATCCCGAAAACCCCATGAACGAAAATGCGGACCCCCACAAGAATCTCGGGGGCTCCTTACTAGAAATATGTGTGCACCTGTTTTCTGGTTCAAATTTTCCGGCTTCGGCAACCCCTACTAGGGGCTCGCCGGCTGGCCCGGCCTTCTAAGTCAACAAACCGACAGAGTAGTGTGTGACGATGTCAGAGTCCCACTCTTCGTCTCAGCTACAGACCGCAACCCGGCTGTCCGGCTAGCAAGAGCAAAAGCCCGAGGCATCCCACACGAAAAACGGGGAGGAGACGCAGCAGACCGGGCGTCCCGGCCCTGCGACTGATTCGAACCAATCCAGCTGCTAAGCCATTAGTACCGTGTGCAATGTACTGTCAGCTCCCTTCGATTCCGGCTGCAGACCACAACCCGGCTGCCCGGCAAGGACGCAGCGAAAACAGCAGAGCGCACGGGAAAGCGACTAAGTGTCTAGAAAGGGACAAGCCAGTTTTCGAAAAAACAAGCCGTTTTCCGGCTACAATTTGGTAGACTAACCTACTAACCTATGTGGACATGTGTGTATGTGTATGTACATTTTTGTCCGACTACCCGAGTCGGAATTCAGGACAAGGAAAGAAGATTCGAAGTCCTTGCCTTCATCAAGCGCTCCGAATCTCGGGGGCTACACCCACTGGGTGCGCTCGTGCGCCCCCAGTGGAATCTTGTGAAGGAAATATGCCCTGAGAGGCAATAATAAAGTTGTTATTATATATTCCTTGTATATGATAGATGTTTATTTTGCATGCTATAATTGTATTGAGAGGAAACATCAATACATGTGTGTTTAATAAACAAAAAGGGTTCCTAGTTATGCCTCTCTTATAAACTAGCTTGTTGATTAACAAGATGATCAAGGTTTCCTGATCATGGACATTGGATGTTGTTAATAACAAGGTCACAGCATTTGTGAAATGATGTGATGAACATTCATCCGAAGTATAGCATTACGATCAAGTCATTATGTTTGTATTGCTATAACACCATACAAAGTAGTCTTAGTCCTTAGACCATGAGATCATGTTAATTGCTAACACCGAAAGAGTATCTTGATAACATCAAACGTCACACCGTAACAGGGTGACCATAAAGGTTGGTTCAGTGCTATGAAGGTGTTATGTTGAGGCACATGGATCAAGAGTGGAATTTGTCAATCCCGATGATGGATAGATATACTCTGGGACCTCTCGGTGATATCACATTAAGATAGCTTGCAAGCAAGTGATGTGATCACTATAATGTTATATCACGGGAACGAGAAAAGAGTGCATGTCGGTAACGAGATCAAACTAGGTATTTGGATACCGATGATCGAATCTCGGACATGTATTATATCATGAGACAAAGGGATTAAATTGCTGACGTTAAAGGTTCTCACGATCACAGAAGTTATCGTTGAATATGCAGGAGTCAGTATGGATCTCCAGGTCCCGCTTCTGATTATTGATCTGAGAGGAGTCTCAATCATGTCTGTATTATTCGTGAACCGTAGGGTGACACACTTAAGGGTTGCCGGACACCATTTAGGAGCACATATGTTCCAGACAAAAGGTTTGCAAAGCGCAGGAATTGTTTCGGGTGAAATTGCAGAAAGTGGTTCTGCATGTGATATTGAAATGTTGCAAGGGGTTTTATGTGAATGTTTGTTGATTAAATTAATTAACAAAATTCTGAATAAAATAAATAAAAGAGTTTTATTAATTGAGAGTTGCATTTAATTTGGTGGAAATTAAATACATGTGAGTGGGATTTTGGGTGGAGGCCATGTTTATGTGGGTGGAGGTTCACCACATGAATGAAGGAGGGGAGGAGTCCCCCCCCCTCATGCGCCGGCTATGGGAGGGGAGGGGTCTCCCTCCCTCCTATATAAAGCCCCCCTCTCCCCTCTCACAAATCACACCTCCTCGTGAAGGATCTCTCCCCCTCTAGATATTCCCCCATGGTCTCGGATTAGCGAGATACATGTTCCCAGTGGCCTTGCGTCTAGAAGGAGTTGCTGCTTCCACTGATTCGCTGGAGCGAGGAGGTGGAGGTTGTCCGGTGGCTTGAACGTGTGTGCGAGGACGGATGCGCTGCTGATTTGCAGCGCTCGGACTTCCACACGATCTTGAGATCGGCAAGCGTACGACTACATCAACCACGAGTTCCTACTCGTTAACAAAACTCGTTGTCTTCGAGGGTAAGTTCTCCATGGATGTATGTCCACCCGTTGCTCTGTATCTAATAGATAGATCTTGGCGTATAGTTCTCATCGTAGGAAATTTTTTGTTTTCTATGCTGCGGACCCAACAGTGGTATCGGAGCCTGATCTATGCGTAGGTGCTTTGCACGGGTAGTACACATATGTTTATATGTGGGCGATGATGATCATGTTATTGCATCTTCTATGTACTTTGGATATTGGTGGCATAGTGGGATGAAGCGGCCCGGACCAACCTTACATGTCATCATACATGAGACCGGTTCCACGAGTGACATGCAACTAGTTTTGCATAAGTGGCTAGCGGGTGTCTGTCTCTCCTACTATAGTCAATATCTGATTTACAACGAGTTGCTAATAACTTGGTTATCCTCGTTGTGGTTCATGTTTGTAGGTAAGACCGGTTCTATCTCCGAAAGCCCTAAGCCGCGTAAAACATGCAATTGATAAATTAGAGGCGTCTAGTTTAGATCGTTGCTGGGCTAGTGTCTTGATATAGTATTGTTGTAAGTAGATGTATGATAGATACTCTTACAACTCACTTAACGTGTAAGTTCCATAGACCTTGGCCTTACACATAAAGGAATGATAGAGATCATACCACGATGCAAATGATAGAAATCAAATGCATGGACCATATCACCTCACTTCACACATTAGATGTTAGCATCTTATATTGCTAGTTTGGCGCTTCTGGTAGCATTATAAGATGATCCCTCATTTAGATATCAAGATAAAATGTGTTCTTCCTTAAGTATGCACCGTTTTGTGGATCGTGTTTTGAGGCATCACGTGATGATCGAGTGTTCTCAACTCTACGCTTTCATACAACGGGTGTAAGACAGTTTTACACACGCGAATACTAAGGTTCTTACTTGACGAGCCTAGCATGTACAGACATGGCCTCCGAACACGGACCAAAAGGTTAAGCATGAGTCATATAGTTGATATGATGCCCATATAGATGCTCGCCTTTGAAGCTACACCGACTCACGTGATGATCGGACTTGGTGTAGTGGATTTGGTTCATGTAATCACCAAAAGGACACGAGGGATGTCGTTTTTGAGTGGGAGTTCATTAGTAATTTGGATTAGTTGAACTCAATCTATCATAAACTTAGTCTAAATATATTTTACAAATTATGTTGTAGATGGGACCACTTGCTTTTAATTTCAATATGTTCATGGAGAAAGAGAAACTTGCTGCGAATGGTAGCAACTTCACCAACTGGGCTATGAATTTGAGGATTCTCCTCACTGCTGCACAAAAACAATATGTGCTAGAGGCGCTGCTAGGCCCCCCACCAGCTCCTGATGCCCCTGACGAGGAAAATAATGTCTATATAACTCGTCAGGAGGACCACAACTTAGTTCATTGCGGCATACTGTATGGGCTAGAGCTAGAACTTTGAAAACGTTTTGAAAATGGCAATGCCTTTGATACCATGGGAGAATTGAAAATGATTTTCGATAACCATGCTGCCGTAGAGAGTTATAATGCTTCTGAAAAGTTCTTTAGCTACATGATGGAAGAGAACAGCTCCGTTAGTGAGCACGTACTCAAAATGTTTGGGTACGCCGATAAGCTTGTGTCCTTGGGAATAACGATTCCCAATGACTTAGGCATACATCGTGTTCTCCAATCTCTGCCACCTAGCTACAAGAGCTTCGTGATGAACTATAATATGCACGGCATGAAGAAGTCTCTTCCCGAGCTTCTGTCAATGCTTAAGACTGCAAAAGTGGAGATTAGGAAAGAACATCAAGTGTTGATGATCAATAAGACCACCGGTTTCAAGAAGGACAAGAGAGGCAAGCAGAAGGGAAAGAAGGGCGGCAAATCTGTTGCCGCACCTGAAAAGAAACCCCGAGCTGGCCCTAAGTCTGACACCGAGTGCTACTATTGCAAAGGGACTGGCCATTGGAAGCGCAACTGCCCCAAGTATTTGGCGGACAAGAAGGCTGGCAAGGCAAACAAAGGTATATGTGATATACATGTTATTGATGTGTACTTGACTAGTACTCGCAGTAGCACCTGGGTATTTGATACGGGATCGATTGCTAATATATGTAACTCGGTTCAGGGGCTGCGGAACAAGCGACAACTAGCAAGGGATGAGGTCACGATGCGGGTCAGCAATGGATCAAGAGTTGATGTGATTGCCGTCGGAACGCTGCCTCTCCATATGTCGTCGGGATTAGTTATAAACCTAAAGAATTGTTATTTGGTGCCTGCACTGAGCATGAACATTGTATCCGGATCATGTTTGATGCAAAGTGGTTATTCGTTTAAGTCTGAAAACAATGGTTGTTCGATTTATATGAATAATATCTTTTATGGTCATGCACTTGTGTTGAATGGTTTATTTCTGTTGGATCGCGATAGTAGTATTACGCATATTCATAATGTTGATTCTAAAAGGATTAAACTTGATAATGATATATCTGCATATATGTGGCACTGCCGTCTAGGTCATATTGGCGTTAAACGCATGAAGAAACTCCATTCTGATGGACTTTTGGAATCACTTGATTTTGAATCATTTGATACATGTGAGCCATGCCTTATGGGCAAGATGACTAGAACGCCGTTTTCGGGTTCAATGGAACGGACGACAGATTTATTAGAAATCATACATACTGATGTGTGTGGACCAATGAGTGTGTCGGCGCGAGGTGGATATCGTTATTTTGTTACTTTCACGGATGATTTGAGTAGATACGGGTATATCTATTTGATGAAACATAAGTCTGAAACCTTTGAAAAGTTCAAAGAATTTCAGAATGAAGTGGAAAATCATCGTAACAGAAAGATCAAATTTCTGCGGTCCGACCATGGAGGAGAGTATCTTAGTTACGAGTTTAGCACACATATGAAAGACTGTGGAATAGTTTCACAACTCACGCCTGCCGGAACACCACAACGTAATGCTGTGTCAGAACGTCGTAATCGTACTTTATTGGATATGGTTCGATCTATGATGTCTCTGACTGACTTGCCACTGTCATTTTGGGGTTATGCACTGGAAACCGCTGCATTCACTTTAAATAGGGCACCATCTAAATCCGTTGAAAAGACACCGTATGAATTATGGTTTGGAAACAAACCTAAGCTGTCATTTCTTAAAGTTTGGGGATGCGATGTTTATGTGAAGAAACTTCAACCGGATAAACTTGAACCCAAAGTGAAAAAATGCGTCTTCATAGGATACCCTAAGGAAACGATTGGGTATACCTTCTATCACAGATCCAAGGGCAAGGTCTTTGTTGCCAAGAATGGATCCTTTCTTGAGAAGGAGTTTCTTGTGAAAGGTTTGAGTAGTCGGAAGGTAGAACTCGAAGAGGTTATTGAACCTTCTCTTCATGAAATGGCGAGTAGCGCAACACCGGAAGTTGTTTCGGAGTTGACTTCACCTAATGAAGAGAGAGCTAATGATATTGATCATGAAACTCCGAAAGAGGACACTACCGAACCTCGCAGGTCAAGCAGGACACGTGCAACTCCTGAACTGTATGGCAATCCTGTTATGAATTTCATGATTGATGAAATAGATGACCCTGTGACGTATGAAGAAGCGATGATGAGCCCTGATTCCAACAAGTGGCTAGAAGCCATGAAATCTGAGATGGAATCCATGTACGAAAACCAGGTTTGGACCTTGGTGGACTTATCTCACGATCGAAAGGCCGTTGAGAATAAATGGATTTTCAAAAGAAAAACTGATGTTGATGGTAATGTAACCATCTATAAGGCTTGACTTGTCGCAAAGGGGTTTTGACAAATTCAAGGAGTTGACTACGATGAGACATTCTCTCCCGTAGCGATGCTTAAGTCGGTTAGGATTATGTTAGCAATTGCTGCATATTTCGATTATGAAATATGGCAGATGGATGTCAAAACTGCGTTCCTCAATGGTAATATTGAAGAAGAGTTGTATATGATACAACCTAAGGGTTTTGTCGATCCTAAGGATGCTGATAAGGTGTGCAAACTTCAGCGATCCATTTATGGACTGAAGCAAGCATCCCGGAGTTGGAATTTCCGCTTTGATGAGGTGATCAAAGAGTTTGGATTTGTCCAAACTTATGGAGAGGCTTGTATTTACAAGAAAGTGAGTGGGAGCAATGTGGCATTTCTGATATTATATGTGGATGACATATTATTGATTGGAAATGATATAGATCTTTTAAACAGTGTTAAAAGTTATCTAAACAGCAAATTTTTGATGAAGGACCTTGGTGAAGCTTCATATATATTAGGCATTAAAATCTATAGAGATACATCAAGACGCCTAATTGGGCTATCGCAGAGTACATACCTTGATAAGATATTAAAGAAGTTTAATATGGACGGAAGTAAGAAGGGGTACTTACCTATGTTGCAAGGCAAGACATTGAGTAAGACTCAAAGTCCGGCTACGGCGGAAGAAAGAGAGATAATGGATAAGATCCCCTATGCCTCAGCCATAGGCTCTATAATGTATGCCATGCTATGTACAAGACCGGATGTGGCACATGCTATTAGTTTGACTAGTAGGTACCAATCTGATCCAGGTTCGGAACACTGGATAGCGGTCAAGAATATCCTTAAGTACTTGAGAAGAACTAAGGATATGTTTCTTGTATACGGAGGTGAAGAAGAGCTAGTCGCTAAGTGTTATGTCGATGCTAGCTTTGACACTGATCCGGATGACTCTAAGTCTCAATCCGGATACGTATTTCTCTTGAACGGAGCAGCAGTTAGTTGGAGGAGCTCCAAACAACCTGTGGTGGCTGGATCAACGACACAGGCGGAATATGTTGCTGCTTCAGAAGCGGCACAGGAAGCGGTTTGGATGAAGGAGTTCATAACTGAACTAGGTGTGGTTCCTAGTGCGTTGGACCCAATGGTGATCTATTGTGACAACAATGAAGCCATAGCCAACGCCAAGGAACCAAGGTCTCACAAGAATTCCAAACATATTAAGCGCCGGTTTCACTCCATCCGCGAGCATGTCAAGGATGGAGATATAAAGATTTGTAAAGTGCACACGAACCTGAATGTAGCAGATCCATTGACTAAAGTACTCCCTAGGGCAAAACATGATCAACACTAGAACTCCATGGGTGTTAGATTTATCACTATGTAAACTAGATTATTGTCTCTAGTGCAAGTGGGAGACTGAAGGAAATATGCCCTGAGAGGCAATAATAAAGTTGTTATTATATATTCCTTGTATATGATAGATGTTTATTTTGCATGCTATAATTGTATTGAGAGGAAACATCAATACATGTGTGTTTAATAAACAAAAAGGGTTCCTAGTTATGCCTCTCTTATAAACTAGCTTGTTTATTAACAAGATGATCAAGGTTTCCTGGTCATGGACATTGGATGTTGTTAATAACAAGGTCGCAGCATTTGTGAAATGATGTGATGAACATTCATCCGAAGTATAGCATTACGATCAAGTCATTATGTTTATATTGCTATAACATCATACAAAGTAGTCTTAGTCCTTAGACCATGAGAACATGTTAATTGCTAACACCGGAAGAGTATGTTGATAACATCAAACATCACACCGTAACAGGGTGACCATAAAGGTGGGTTCAGTGCTATGAAGGTGTTATGTTGAGGCACATGGATCAAGAGTGGAATTTGTCAATCCCGATGACGGATAGATATACTCTGGGACCTCTCGGTGATATCACATTAAGATAGCTTGCAAGCAAGTGATGTGATCACTAGAATGTTATATCACGGGAACGAGAAAAGAGTGCATGTCGGTAACGAGATCAAACTAGGTATTTGGATACCGATGATCGAATCTCGGACATGTATTATATCATGAGACAAAGGGATTAAATTGCTGACGTTAAAGGTTCTCACGATCACAGAAGTCATCGTTGAATACGCAGGAGTCAGTATGGATCTCCAGGTCCCGCTTCTGATTATTGATCTGAGAGGAGTCTCAATCATGTCTATATTATTCGCGAACCATAGGGTGACACACTTAAGGGTTGCCGGACACCATTTAGGAGCACATATGTTCCAAACAAAAGGTTTGCAAAGCGCAGGAATTGTTTCGATAGAAATCGGAATTGTTTCGGGTGAAATTGCAGAAAGTGGTTCTGCATGTGATATTGAAATGTTGCAAGGGGTTTTATGTGAATGTTTTTTAATTAAAGTAATCAACAAAATTCTGAATAAAATAAATAAAAGAGTTTTATTAATTGAGAGTTGCATTTAATTTGGTGGAAATTAAATACATGTGAGTGGGATTTTGGGTGGAGGCCATGTTTATGTGAGTGGAGGTTCAACACATGAATGAAGGAGGGGAGGAGTCCCCCCCCCCTCATGCGTCGGCTATGGGAGGGGAGGGGTCTCCCTCCCTCCTATATAAAGCCCCCCTCTCCCCTCTCACAAATCACACCTCCTCGTGAAGGATCTCTCTCCCCCTCTAGATATTCCCCCATGGTCTCGGATTAGCGAGATACATGTTCCCGGTGGCCTTGTGTCTGGAAGGAGTTGCTGCTTCCACTGATTCGCTGGAGCGAGGAGGTGGATGTTTTCCGGTGGCTTGAACATGTGTGTGAGGACGGATGCGCTGCTGATTTGCGGCGCTCGGACTTCCACACGATCTTGAGATCGGCAAGCGTACGACTACATCAACCACGAGTTCCTACTCGTTAACAAAACTCTTTGTCTTCGAGGGTAAGTTCTCCATGGATGTATGTCCACCCGTTGCTCTGTATCTAGTAGATAGATCTTGGCGTATAGTTCTCATCGGAGGAAAATTTTTGTTTTCTATGCTGCGGACCCAACATCTTGTAGTTCCCGACCGGCTAAAGGCGTTTAGCCAGCCGTTCGGAGCCCAGGTGAGGACAAGGGCTGGAGCAAGAGAAGACAAGGAAGATTCGAAGCACCTGGCTACGCCAGCTACTCCGAATCTCGGGGGCTACACCCAATGGGTGCACTCGCGCGCCCCCACTGGAATGTTAGTTCCCCCAGCTGAAGGCGTCCAGCCGACGAAAGCAGCCGACTGAGACGAGGCCAGCCGGATAAAGTTAGAAGACTTGGGAGAAATACGGAAGATTCGAAGCACCTGGCTACGCCAGCTACTCCGAATCTCGGGGTCTACACCCAGTGGGTGCGCTAGCGCGCCCCACTGGAGGTGTAGTTCGTCCGGCTAAGAGTGTGTAGCCGGACTAGGATAGCCGGGCGGAGCAAGCCGGCAAAATATCAAAAGGAAACTCAATGCACAAGTTAAGGGAGACTCAAGAATTTCAACGTTAACAAACAAAAGGGAGACGAAGCTCCCATAAGTTACCCGGCATCAAAGATAGCCGGTACAGACAAACAAGGTTCATGGGTATCTAAGACAAGACAAATACACCAGGTATCCCGGGGCAATAACTAGATGGCAGGACCCTTGCCGCGAAGGGGATCTTGGCCGACGGAAGCTTTGGGTCGCGGAGGAGGCGCAGAGCTTGATCCGGTTCCAGCCCCTGCGGGCGGTGGCATCGGGCCCTCCACGTCAGGAGTGCCGACGGACTCTGAGTCGGTGAGCGCCTCGTCGGGATCCACGTAGTCGGCGATCTTGATGGCGGATCCACGGAGCTCCGGATGGGCTTGGTGGATGGCGGCAAGATCGGCTCCGGCACGGAAGCCACCGTCGATCTTCTCGACGCGGGCGTCCTTGTACCAGGAGAGCATGAGGGCCAGTGCCATCTGCGCTCCGGCCCCCGCCGCCAAGTCCCGCAGCCGGTCCACCGCAGCCGGCACCTCTCCCACCTTCGCAGCCAGCTGCGCCATCGTCTCCGGAACCGGAGCCTCCGGCCACATGAAGGAGAAGACGTCCCGTGCCGCCTGACGAAGCTTGGAAGCTTCCTCGCCAAGAAGGACGACGAGCTCCTGGGCCGTCGGCTGCGCTCCCGGCCAGTTCTCCTGCAGCCGGTTGTAGGCCAGCAGGTCTATGCCAGGGTAAAAGACTGTCAGAAAAGAGGGTCAGATCCGGCTACCGGATCCGGAAAGAAAGGAAGAAGGGAAAAGAAACTCACCCTTGGCAGTGTGGTCGACCTGCATCAGCTCCTCCACCAGCGCCTTCTCCTTGATCGCTAGCCGTTTGATCTCCTTCTCTTGGTCCTTGTTCTGGGCCTCGAGAAGGGTGAAGGCTTCGGCCCGGCTAGCGAGCGAGGCGTCGCGCTCCTTGATGGTGGCCTCCAGACCGTCTACCCTCGCGTGCCAATCCTTGTTCTGCATCCGCAGAGTGGAATTGGACTTGCTTAGCCGGTCGTTCGCTTTCTTCAAGTGATCAATCTCGCGCTGAGCGCACACGAGGATGGCTGTGGAAATTCCGGCTATCAGTACAAAAAAAGAGCCAAGAGAAGCAAGCTTACTCTAGGAAGTCCCGTTGGTGGCAGCAAGCTTCTGCTCCAGTGTCCGGTTCCCGCCGGCTGTGGCCTCCAGCAGCCGGATCTCCTTCACCGCCAGCTCGAGCATGGCAGCAAGGTCCATTAGCGAGGCGGCGGAGGAAGCATCGTCATCCACGGCGTTGACGGCCAAGGACTCCTTCGCCGCGACCATCGTCGTTCACCACTCCTCCCCAGGCTCCTCGTCGGAGTTGTCATCGCCAACAACGACGAGCTCCTTGCCGGCAGCCCCCCGTGCGCCTGCGGAGGAGCCTTCCGGCTGGGAGGGCTCCGCTTCCGGCTGAGGACCTTCTGGCTGGGCGGAGGCGGTCGGCTCAGCTCGAGGGGGAGGCGAAGGCTGCGCCTCAGAATAAGGAGGGGCGCCGGTTGGAGTAGTCGGGGCACGGGGCGGCGACCCGGTCGGCGATCGTGCCGGGCTCGCGGCTCCGAAAGAGACCAGCGTGCGAAAGAGAAGGAGGAGAAGGCAAAGGAAAAATAAACCAAAGTCAGAAAAAGAAGAAAAAAGGCAAGCAGACAGAAAGCGCCGAAAGAAAAAGGGGGAGAAGGAACGTACCCCATCACAACTAGGGGCGGCCCCTTCTTTCGGCCAAGGCGGCTTGGCGGCAGGGCGCCGGACCGGCTCCTCCGTCGCAGGCCGGCGGGAGCCGGAACGACTGGAGCCGCTCCCGCCTGCGTCGCCGTCTATCACGGAGCGTGTCGCCGGGTCCACGGTCGGCGCGGCCTCTTCCTCCTCGTGCACCTCCGCGTGTGGGTCGGCAGCCGGCTCGTCATTCCGGCTGGGGAAGGCACCGCCATCCCCGTCTGATTCCTCGCCGGACCGCCGAGCGCGCGACTTGGGCAAGTCAGGCGTGAATACCTCGAGGGGAGCCTCGCCCTCCTCGCGAAGGATGCAAGCGAAGATCTGCCGAATACAAGAAGTCAATCAGACAGAATAGGAAAACTACACAAAAAGATCAAATAAAATTTCCGGCTACAGCAACTTACCCGGGCGCGCGGTTCTCCCGGCTGTAGGGCGCTAGACTGAACTTCCAGTTCTCCGGCAGCCGCTCCTTGCTGATCGTCCACAACCACTCCTTCAAGTTGTGGTAGCGGGGATCGCGGCGCGACAGCCGGGTTGGGTCCAGCCGGCTGGAGTAATAGCACATCTTGTACGCCCGCTGCTGCATCGGCATCATCAGCCAGGACATCCAGCTAAGAGTGATGTCTAGGCCGGTTAGCCGGCAGGTGACGAGGGAGCGCACGCGCTGCAGCTTCGCGTCTGTCTCCGCCTGGTCGCCGTGGAACTTCAAGTCCCAGCTCTACCGGCTGGACTCGACATCCTGGAAGGCCGGAAGATTTATCTGGTTGACGTTGGTGACGTTCTTGACGTAGAAGTACGACTGCTGCCACAGCCGTACCGTGTCCTGAAGCAAGAACTTGGGGTAGCCGGATTGGGAGCGGGAGTAGATGGAGGCGCCGCCGCAGACGACTAGCGGCCCCTTCATGTACTGTACCTGCGACCGGACTCGGAAGAGCCGGCAGAAGAGCCCGAGATCCGGCTAGATCCCGACATAGCTCTCGCAGAACGCCATGAAGTGCGCCAGTGTCTCGATGGCGTTGGCGCCGAGGTGGTGAAGATGGAGGTCGAAGAAAGCGAGAAACGTCAGGAGGAAGGGATTCACCGGAAGGGCGAACCCGCGCGCCAGATGAGAGAGGAAGATGACACGCTCTCCCTCCGCCGGGTGCGGCGACACCTCCCCCGCCGGCGCCAACCGCACCGCCACCTCCTCCACCGGCGGGAGAACGCGGGTGGCGCAGTACTTCGCGATGTGGTCCTCCGTGACGGAGGAGCCGCACCAAGCCCCGCGGTCGGCGGCCATCTCCGGCTGACTGGGGGGAGCGACGACGGAAGACTGGCGGTGGCCCGTAGCGACGATGACGACGAGCGGGCGGCAAAAAAGGCAAGGGCGCAGAAGGCAAGGGCGCAGGAGCAGGAGCACGCAGGGGAGAGGAGACTGCAGCGGGGGAGCGAAGGAAAGGAACTGCCTCCCCCGCGGCGTCCCTTTAAAGGGCCAGAAGGGCAACCGTCGATGGGGCCACGTGGCGCGCATCCAGGCAACCCACACCACAACCGCCGCCCAGGATCCGGTATGCCGAAGCAAGATGCGCAGAAGATCCTGGAGCAAGAACCGAAGCGTCGGACAGCGGTTTCCCGAAGCGACGTGCGACGGGACGTCACGCTGCCCACCGCAGAGCAATGAAGGCGCGTGCGCGCGTGGCTGGTGTCAGCACTGACGTCACGGGTAGCACAACCGCCAAGCTCAGCTGGACACAAATTCAAAAACAAGAAGGAGCGCACGCACATTTCGCCTAAGGGCGGAATCCACACGCGCTCGAGGGCTAGTGTCGGGGGGATGATCCCCAGGTACCCAAACTGGATAAGAAGCCAGGCAGTCGGATCGCGTCCGGCTGACCATATGCAGCCGGACAGGGTAAAACAGGCCGGCTATCCACCGGTAGCCGGATCAGCAGGAGGCAGCCGGATACGGCGACGTAGCTGGACCCAATCAGTGGGACAGGACGACGTGCGTATCAGTGCACGGTACGTCCTGTACGATGACAAGACTGGCAACCACCCGGCCATACCGAAGACTTTGCGAGGATGACGCAGGAACAGTGGCCTGTGCTGACGACGGGCTCGCACGGTGTCCACTGTGCCTACGACAGCCATGCCTCTCGTACTCCGATAAGACATACCATACTGGATACTTTAGATGACTAGCCGGCTGGGACCCGCCTGTGGGGGCCGCTAGTCAGACTAGCAAGTGAGACCCTTGCCTCTCTGCCTATATAAGGAGAGGCAAGGCCTCAGTAGAAGGGGTTGGTGATACAACATTTATGGCAGTAGCTAGCACATACAGCTCAAGGAGCACTTGTAATTCGTGTATTCCACATAGTCAGATCCGGCAGGAGTAGGGGCTTTACCTCATCACGAGGGCCCCGAACCTGGGTACTTCTTGCATCCCGCTACGCTCGCTTGTATCCAATCCCACCTGCGGACACCGTCGATAGCTTCCCTGCTAGTCCCCACACCTCTATCTAACCTCCTCAGGTACTGCCGTTCCCAATACAACGACACAGTTGATGGGGCCGAAGAAGCCGCAACATCAGCACTCCCAATTCCCACAGACGGCGCCAATTGACGAGGGTTTAACTCATCAATGCCCATTGTTATGGACTTGGGTTTTGGAGAAGGAGGGAGCGCTGGAGACATCTATCGGCTAGCAAACAAGCACACAGGGGACAAACGATTTACCTAGGTTCAGGCCTCGTAGAGGTCCCTACTCCTTCTTGTCTTCTCGTGGAATTATGAAGGGATTCGAAAGTTACAATGGTGCGCAGATGCAATCTGGCGAAGGTTGTGGAAACTAGGGTTGCGTGTGTCCTTCTCGCCGCCCCCTCCTAGCCTTTATATAGATAGGCTAGGTCTCGGGTAGCAGGTCGAGTCGGTTACAAGTTACGGTTTTCCCCTTCAAACTTTCTATCTTTAGCTTCTTCTTGTCCTTCAAGCAATCGAGAGTCCGCAAGTTACTCGAGTCCTTTCATCTGGGCCTTGGCGACTCCGTGGGCATGTACGTATTTGGACTGTATATACCAAGCTCGAGTACCTGTAGGGTATACCCATGTCAACCAGTATTCACCAAACAAGCGCAAGGCCACTACCCATATGGGAGGGCCCAGCTTAAAGATAAGAGCATTTTTTCTTAATCCACTTACCATGGTGTAGTATGAATTAATTATTATCCGCTTGGTTTTATGCTTGCTTGTCAGATGTTTAGAAACATATGTGTGATTTTATTAATTCTGGCACTGTGTTTATGTGAATCTAGATCTTGATATGTCTGTCTGACTATCTCATTTGGTTACCATTGTTATTAGCTTTATCTTTGCGCTTATCAAAAGTTCACAAACATCAAATCAGGTTGTTTTCCATGCAATGATAATGTCCAATATTATGATCTTTACATAATTTAACCTTTCCACTTAATTTCATTTAGTACGACACACCAGCTACTCAGCCCTTTGTTCTACTGTCCTCTTGTCAAGCTTGTGGGTTGAAAGAGGCCCATGTATGCCCTTCAAAAGGCAGAGGGAAGAAAAATAGTGCATGGACACCCTTCGCGAAAGGTACCCATGGTATCGGGTATGGTTTCCAAGTGGTTTAGAACGACTTGATGTAAGATCTTTTTTTCACTTTTCTTGCTGACGTCTTACTTCTCGATCAATTTTCTCATGAAGGTTGTCTCTTGTGTCGCTCACCCCATTATAAACAAGTTGTGTGAAAATGACAAATTTCTGACTCTGTATAGCGAGGGCCCTAAAGGCACGCGACAACTATATGATGTGATGTCTCCCAAATGATGGCCACCACCTATTTGGGTGGACGAGGTTGGTCCAAGTATGTTAGTGAGAATGATCTGAAGCAGGGGATGTGGTGGCCCATGATTATAGCAAGCCTAGGCAGATACTTGCAAGTCATTGTACACCTGTTCACCTAAGGACCAAGAATAGAGGTAGTACTAACTTAATCTGCTTTTATACTCATCACAACCTCTAATGACTTTCTTGCGAGTAATTGTTTTGCACCATTGTCTTGTACTCATCATATGACTCTCACCACTTCTACAGTCTGCTTCCTCTTGTACCCCCAAGAAGGAATCTAGCATCAAGCTGCTAGCATCGGTAGCGGCCCTAGTTATTGCAACGGCACATGTTGACCTAATTAGGAGAAAGAATAGAGGTAGTAAATTAATTTTCTTGTATCTCATCATAACCTTTGATCACTGTCTTGGGAGTAACTGTTGTATAAGAAACCATTTTGCTAGTACACATCTCATATGTCTCTCTGGCCACTCCTATAGTTCCCTTACCCACTCCCCCGGAAGCTAAGCAGCCTCAAGTTGCTTGCACTAACACCAACACCCGCATTGGCACTAGCCCTAGTTCCTGCACTAGCACCTAATGACGTAAGGAGAAAGAATAGAGGTAGTAACTTAATGTGCTTGTATACACATCATATACTCTAATCACTGTCTTGCGAGTAACTGTTGTATAAGAGAGCATTTTGCTTGCACATATCTCATATGCCTCTACCACTCCTGCAGTCAGCTTACCTACCCCTCAGAACAAATCCGGCTTCAAGCTGCTGGCACCGGCACCAGTACTTGCTCCTGCACCAGCCCCTACAAATAACTGCATTGGCACCATCTCCCGCAGAAGTCCTTGTTCCTGCACCAGCACCAGCTAATGTTCCAGCCATAGCACAGGCACTGGCACCGGCACCAACCCCAACACCGACACCAGCCCCATCACAGGCACCGATAGAAGCTCATGCATCAGCCCGGGCACTATCTTGTCACATTTTATCCTACACATGTGTGATCACCAGGTCACATAGGACAATGTTTGTGAGTATATGGAGGTCTATAACTACCATGAATGTCTTCTCCTTAAGTTTCACATGATTCAGTGCATTTCTCTTATTAATTGTGCGTCTATCTCTTGCTTTTGACTCAGAAATTGCCTATGAGTGCCACAAAGCAACTCCAGGCCAAACGAAAGGACACAATAGTCTTCAAGATGCAGAGTGAAGGAGTGAAAATTGAGAGACACTATGCCATTAACTAGACAAATGGGTGCTTAGCAGCCACTTCTAGGTGGATCAAGTTCAGGAAAGAAGCCAATCTTACCATTGGAAGAATGGTCATGGTCAATGTATCTCGCTGCCCTGAATGTCGCACTCTGGTCATGAAGTTCCTATCTGTCTAGCTCTTTGGTCGCATGCTTTTGTAATTAATTATTTGGTTGTCTTATCTCCACTAATCATATATGGGTGGTAAAACTGTGACAGCCTCTTGCTAGATTGTAGTTAGTACTAGTACTTACTGGTATGGTATATATCTGTATCTATATGACGGTTCCCTATATGAACAACTATTATGACAATGATTGTGTTCCATCTTAATTTGTATTTTGGCCATATGCTGCTGGTGAATAAGCAGATTGAACTCTAAGGGGCAAACTGACCGTGCGACACCTGAACAGTTTTTATATTCCCTCCGGTCCATATTAGTGTTCTCAACTTTGTTTAGATACGAATAAATCTAGTCTAAATACTTAACTAGATATATACGAATCTAGATAAACTTGAGAACATTAATATGGACCAGAGGGAGTTCATAACTGTCTATCAAAAGAACTACTCCCTTGATCAAAACATAAGTGACTTGGGATTGTCTAGATTTATATGTATCTATACACTAAAACGTGTTTAGATACGTTCGAATTTAGATAAATCCGACTCACTTATTTGTGGACAGAGGGAGTATCTCTTCTTTTTTCCTCACTTGGCGAGGTCTTTTTTTTCGAATCTGGACGATCCACACCACAATGCTTTTTTACTAACGAGCATATGAAAGCTAGCCCATGCGGTCCCTCTTTAGCCCAAAATCCTCTAAATCGTCTTTTTCAGGGTCAGGGGACTGCTAAGTACAGCCTAGTGAAATTTGATAATAGACCCCATGAAACATATCCCATGGAGTATAGCCCATGTATAATAGCCAAAATCTTTTCAATTCAGCCTTTTGGGCATTTCCCCATGTCTTAAAAAAGTCTACCATGTTTTTTTAAAATCTACTCCATTATGTTGCATTTAATAAATTGATATGCCAGGAGAGTTGCCTTTTTATTTTAGAAGAGATAAACATGGACACACAATATCTTTTTAAGAAGACTAATACATAAATTATAGGTGCTAATAAATCTTTAATGAAAACTTTTTAGAAATATCATTGGCATAGTGGCGACGTACTCAATTTACATCTATTAGAAGTCTTGATTTCGAATCCTCTATGTGCGTACATATCTTGGGTTTACATTTTTTTAGAAATATTTCTTTATAGTGAGGCTGACATCGCGGACCCACTACAACGTCCCTCGAGTTTAATAGGCGAGTTTGAAAAAAAGTCAAGTACTTGTACACAGAGGCCACCAGGGACCCATCAGCCAAGACATACACGGCTGCATCGAGATATGTTAAGAATATCAAAGTAACGGACGCGACCGAAAGAAAAAATCCAGCGTGCACACGTTTCTTCTAATGAGAGACTGACATGTGGGACCCAACAGCCTAAATAAAAGACTGATGCAGCGAGTAATGTTATTAAGTTCACATCAGGGAGGCACAAACCAAACAAAAAAAGTCCACTAGGCACATGTTTCTTCTAATGTGAGGCTGGCATGTGGGACCCAGTAGCCTGAATAAATGGCTGATGCAGAGATTAAAATTATCAAGTTCAAAACAGGGAGACGTGAGTGAAGAAAAAAAGTCTAGCATGCACACG
Source organism: Avena eriantha (assembly GCA_910589775.1). NCBI lineage: Eukaryota > Viridiplantae > Streptophyta > Magnoliopsida > Poales > Poaceae > Avena > Avena eriantha. The sequence continues at coordinate 174,148,985 of OU342743.1, read as the reverse complement.
TTCCTTCTAATGAGATACTGACATATGGGACCCAGTAGTGTGACCAAACGGAAGATGCGTCAAGCGACGCTATAAGTCCAGAACAGGGAAGCGCGAGCAAAGAAAAAATTCCATCATACACGCGATTCTTGTAATGAGAGGCTGACATGGGGACCCACTAGGTGATAAAACAGCTGATGCATCGATCAACGTTATCGAGTTCACATCATAGTGGCACGAGCCAAGAAAAAAATTCCATCATACACACGATTCTTCTAATAAAAGGCTGACATGTGGGACCCATCAACCTGACTAAACGACAGATGCATCGAGCATCGCTATCAAGTTCGGAAGAGGGTAGCGCGAGTGAAGAAAAAAATTCATCATACACACGTTTCTTCTAATAAGAGGCTGACATGCGGAACCCCTGCCTGACTAAATGGCAGATGCATCAAGCAACATTGTCGAGTTCAAATCAGGGAGGTGCGACCGAAAAGTATGGTTCACTAGAGACACTGACATCCGAGACCTGCACGCCTCAAAAGATTTTGTGAGTCAACATCGCGTGGGTAACCAAAAAGCTTACTTCTGACACACGTTGGTCGAGCTTCATCCTTGTTTTTAGCGGTTTGGTCGTAGTAGAGGGCCACGAAACCGGGAAAAAATTCCATCAGCCACGGTCAAGCGAAGAAAATCGTCGCGGAAGAGGCGCCTCCTACAACGACCGATGGGTCAAATCGTTGCGAATGGAAACATTTCTTATAGTAAATGGTGTTGGAACCGTAAAAATGAGTACATCAACAAAACCTTGCTAGGGCCCACAAAGAGATAATTATCACATGATTTAATCATCAAATTAGATCTATACAAAAATCTTAGAGCTGATACACTATCTATGATAGATGGTGCTTCATGTTTTGGTTGAATGCCTTCTTCATTTTAGGGTATATAAACTGCTAAAATGCTCTATAATATCCAAAGTGAGACAAAACATCGAGAGATAACGTGTCGGTTTACAACTAGACAAAATCAAGTCTTTTTTCGATGGCCCATCAAGGATATCACTCTCACGGTCCCAACTGTCAGTGCAGTAACGTTCAAAAAGGTTGACTCGATGGAAGCACTTTGTGTGGGTATTCACAGGCTGAGTTGGAGCAAGAAGGGCAAAAAATATGGGGTGTTTGAAGTGATAAGTAAAACTGAGTAGTATACGCCTTAGTGGAGAACAGAAATAGTTGTCCCAATTTTATATTATAGGCCCAAAAGTCCCAAAGCAATCCATACTTTCATTACCATATTATGAATAGAAAGTTCACTTGTAGATAACAAAGCTCCTAGTAGAGGATCTATATGCATCCATGTCATCATTCAATTGTTTGGATGTAACTAATACCATAAGAATTTGACAACAATTGTTCTATGCAATCATATAGCAAATTCTTGGATTTAACTCCTCTTTAAAGCTTGAATGCGTCAAGATAAGGATGTGGACGCAATAACATGGCAATGTTTAATGGTTATAAATAAGGAAATACATATATACAAATAAATAAATAAATAAATACATTAATTGGTAGTTCCAAAAGAACGACCGGAGCGTATACACATAGGATAATTGGCTAATACTTAAAATATCGATAAACTAGCATGCTTATAAATGATGTCTGTTAATACATACCAAATATTCCTAATCAAAATTTACCTATGATAATTCTATTCACAACAATTTTCCTTCTATATAAGTGGGAGGGGTGGGGATAGAACTCCTCATATCTTACACAGCTATGTCGTTAGCCAATGTTGCTCGTAAAGATCTATCTTTTTCTATATCCTTGTTCTACCTGCTTGCTGTAATTAGTTTCTTTCAAGTTACCCGGCTGAGTATGTTTAGGAGGGAGAGGAGGTCGAGTATAGTTCACATCAATAATGATAAAGAGCGTGATATCACTTTATATAAGGGACATGGTGGCTTGTACATAGGTGTTGCTGGCCTCTCCATCCTCAATGGAGCTAGGGTTGCTATCATCCTACAGGCGGAAAATGCAAATATACACTCATTTGGTACGCCATCAGCCAAGCCCATTGTTGATGCTTTCTTATCAGGAACAACTCCATCTATCAAAAAGGTGAAAGCATCCGAGATTACATGGCTCCAAATTGAAGTGCCTCAGTTAGACATGGAGAAAACTATAGAGGATAAGAGAAATCAAATCGCCATCCTACATATGAAGAAGATCCAAGATGAGAACCCAGGTATGGCACCAAACCTTGTCTTCTCGATCATCCTCCACAACAAAAGTTGCTTTCAGTTCTACTACCATCACCACCAGATCAATCTTTGTAACCACTTAATACTATGATGGTACCACAAATTCTCCATATAGCCCCATCATCTTCGATGCCACCGCTAACTTTCCTGTTCCAACTGATTCCAAATTTGATACATGAGCAACCTCCACCACAAGATCTACACCTTCAAAAATACCCAAGTCCTTGCAACGCATGGAAACCACTACAGAATACGCGGGTCCTAACGTAACATTCAAGCACAATTTGGAGTACTCTACATTGTTGGTCAACTCTAGTGTCAATTATTTTTCCATCGATGGCCTTTTTGGCTATGATCCATGGGGGTATCCTCTATTGGATAATGTATATCACAATGGATTCCTAAGTATGGATGCTTACTTGGGCTATAATGGTACCAACATATGCCAATCTTCCATCGAAATTGATGGATGGTTCAATTAACCACCAAAGTATTCATCTAGCGGTCAAGAAGAGGATATTCATGCATCATATGGAGGAATTTGCTAGATACTAGTTTGTGCTTCCATTAAGTGCTATATCGAGTGGAAAGCTAGCTATTTCCATTAGGTGATTCAGCGCAACAATAATTCATGTTTGGTGATTTAGGTCTCGTGTCATGAAGATTTTTTCATATGTATGACCATTACATATGTATTGATGTGTTTCCATTATTAAAAAGTTAATAGTAAAGTATTGTTGAAACATTGTATTGCGAGGATGAAGTTAAAGGAGCATGAATTCAATGCCCCTTCCGACGTTGTGAGCAAAGATTTTTAGCTATACATAATACATGTTTTGTTCTTGATAGAATAATGGAAAGGCATAGTCCAAACTTTCTCTCCTTACATGAGCATTAATTACTTGTTTCAATGACACAATACTACCAACAACATTGACAATCCATTAAGACATTCTTCAAAATAAAATAGTTTTCCCTAGGTAATGCCAACATGTCTTGCCATTAAAATAGAAAAAAATATAACTTTGAAAGCATGAACTCACCAAAATGTTCCATTAATATAATGCATGCATACCAACATAGAAAAGCACTGACAAATCTTGCTCTCGATGAATATATTGTAAGGTGACTTATATTTTGGTGTGTGGCATTAGATCTTCTTGTAAATAAAAATTATACTACAAAATTATAATTCATCAATTAAAAATCAGGATAAATAAGGTCCACTTTGTTGAATCTAATTGTATTATTAGTTGTTTTCATAAACAATCTTTCATAGTGCCTATGTTATATGAATACAACCTCCTCGTAATTTTCTTAGAACCATCATTCCTGGTAGCCACTGCGGCCCAAGAGGGGACATGGAACATTGCGTTCCGTAGAACCTTCAATGTAGAGGAGACCATGGCATGGGGTGAGCTTTGGGAGAGTCTCCCGCTCCCCCTCTTAGATTTGGTGAATAGTGTATCTTGGCGTTTGACCTCTTCGAGGGAATTCTCGGTTAGTTCTGTACAAATCCCTATGGAAAGCACTGCTGCTCCTGAAGGCTAAGATCTTTGTGTGGAAGATGCTACATGATCGCCTAGCTTAGGGGGTAGAAGTGGCAAAGAGATATGGGTGGGGGATGGATTGTGTCCACTATGTGGTATCCTGAGTCAGGAACCCACATACCGTTCACCTACCCTATGGGCTCAATTTCGTTGGAATTTTGTATGAGAAGCGTCGGGTCCTGATTGGTAGGCCCAAGAACTCCGTGAGTTCCTAGAAACCTAGGCAGACAGTTCTTGGAAGAGGAGACGCCACTTCTGGTTGGTGTTTGCAACGATGTCCTAGACCCTTTGGACTATTCATAATAATATAGTGATTGAGAAAATCTTCCTACCGCGCTCTTCTAACTATGTACACAAATTCTTGGCAATATGACAGCAATGGTACCCATTATGTAGACCATAGGAAAGAGATTGGTTGGTTGGCATGCATGCTACGAGACTTGCTTGAGGCAATACACCATCTTTCTTCCTCGTCTAGCCATTAAAAACCTCACCCTTCGCGCCTCTGATTTTTTTGTTTTAGTTTGGTCATGTTTGTGGTGGCTTGACTGAGTCACGCGCTTTGTATGAATGTAATTTCTTTATTTATAAAGCAATACGAAAGCCTTTTTTGAGGATATTATCTAAACAAATTGTTTCTAGTTGGGATATCTAGGGTAACAAGACTGTCATTGTTATCAGCAAATATGGAGATAACGTTTTGGTGAGTACCATTTCTCAGGTGGTATTCAACTGAATGCTATTGTTAGTGCATCCACTATGGTGTCCATAAGCTTGTCCATAAGGATAAAGTAGTCCTTATGGGCTTCCATGTACATAGTGAAAGCTATCCACAAGCTAAAAACCTTAAGGGTCACCCTTAAGCTTATGGGTAGTCCATAAGTATTAAAATATTGATATCTAGTATACATAGCAATAGAAAACAAATTTTAATCACAAGACTATGATAGGGTAGCTCTTACATGTGGGTCCTGTCTTATGGACAAGTTTGACTAGACACATTGTAGTGCAATCAACTAGCTTATGTTATAGTAAGTGGGTTCCATCTTAAAGATTAGTTTGGACATATACATAGGTGATGCCCTCACCATGTGATGCAAATTGGATGAATGGGGACCATATTATAAATGCTAAGTAAGTTATTTATTCACGTGTAGATGCCCTCTGATTAGCATGTAAAGTTTGGTGCATATCTTTGCATTTTCAGTTCTACACATGTGGCTCCCTCCATGTCGTGTTGTTCTGAACTGGTTCCTATTTGAAAGCTCCAAGTCTAGCTGAGCTTTTGAGTGAGATGTGGGACACAAGTATGCGTTCATGTGTGACTCATCTTGTGTAGTATGGAACAAAACTGCAAAACTATTGATTAGTGTTGTAGTCTAGCAGTACATTACACATCATAACTTTAAAATACATGTTGATGATATACTTATTCACTCAACATGATAAATGATTAGTTCTTGCATATAACACACTTCTAAATAGTGTGTCCAATAATAGGTGATTAAACATTGTAGTGTTATGTTTATATAGTTTGAAGTGTTATCATGATGACATTATGTGCAGGTAAGGCATTGTCATTGTTATTTATTTTCTTGAACCTTTTGTCCTACAAGCGTACTAAGCCTTTTCCTTCCTCGATTTGGAAAGATGAAAGTGCTTTCTATGATCCAACCTACAATGAATGTGTTGTTTTGGAAAGAGATGGCATAATCTCATCAGAATTCTATAGTGTAAGGCCCGATTGTGGACACAACTAATGCCAGGAAAAAACATTCTAATTGCAGCCGTCCCTGCTAGCATGTGCAAGAGAACTTAGTGAGCATATAAGGTTTAATTTCTTCGCCATATAATCATGTCATCTGCCGTTTTCAACGAATTTGAATAATTTTGAAGTTATTATCTACATACTTGTCATGAAACTGGTAATTGGGCTGCCTGTAATTTGTTATAAGGAGGTGCATATGAGACAATGCATATACATGTGTCCTATCCCTTATTTCATTTAGTTCGTTGGGTTCAGTACTGGTAACAATTTAATTGGAAATCAGTAAGCACTAATACATTTTTAAAATCATGTTATTGTATTTGTACGCATAAGTTCTTCAACCGTGGTCCTTTCACTATTGCAATACTCAACTATTCTCTTTGCGGTTATTTAGTGGTAGTGGCTCAACTCGACCCACTAGATAGAATAGGCCTTTTAAGGTCCACCATCGCACACGGAAGAATCTTTCCGTATGCAATGCGGAAGAACACTGACGGCCCAAAAAAATTGACCGTGTTTTTCTAGGTAGGCCCCTTCACGGTGTCATCGCACACGGAAAGCAATCATTGACCATAATCACACACAGCCGATGAAACTCAAATCGCCAGTGTATCTCCCTTTCATTGCACACCTTTTATCTAGAACAACCGTCTGAAGTGTATTAGCTACTATTTACATATTTTCTTTTCTTGAGTGCCATCTCAGGTGATTTTTTATATTTTGGTTGTGTATAGTGTTTTCCCGCTTTTTTGACATAATATATCCTGCGATTGTACGATTTCATTCAGAATGCGAACTCTCATATTCACGATGTTCACCTTCACCTATGTAATGCTGATAACCCCTAAGTGTCGTTCAAAATGCTAACTCTCATAATGTTTGTGGCCTTTACCCGATCCTATGTAACACTGATAACCCCCCAAGTGCAGGGGATAATTGTAGCACCTCTCATTGTGGATGTAATGGTATCGAACTATAGTTGCAAGAATGTAAAACCATTATTCTCTCCAACTAAAATATCACAATTTCAGTTATCTATGAACTAAATAAATAAAACAATGTGAACTGATTAATGATTGAAAGTAAAATGCAACAAAATAAATTTTTTAAGAAAACTCGTAAATGGCACAATCTTCTATATGCAAGAAGAATGACTAACAGAAGCACGCCATCTATGAAGCACGCGTTTCCGGCCGCACGGCAGCCCGACACGTGGCATCTGAAAGTTCACCCGTGAAAATGACCCACGCTACCCCTAAGATGGCTACCTACTCATGTAGTGCATGCGAGCAACTCTGCCTAGCTGGCCAGAAAGTGCAAGCTATCTATTTCTTAGTTGCTCGCTCGCGTGCTCTTTTTCCGATCTTTTTCACGTAAATCACAAGTAGAAAATATAGTGCAAATATGATAAAAAATGTACCTAAAATGAGATAGTGTACTGTGAGCCAGTGCAATGTAGTACCAACAAGGCAGTGTGCCGCTCGTGCAATGCCAAAACACCACGCGTGCACCGTGACCAAAGACAGTTCAATGCAGTGCAACAAGATAGTGCACCGCTCGTGCACTGTCACCAAAGATAGTGCAATATAGTATAACAAGGTAGTGCATGGTACGTGTCCTAGTAGGACAGTGCAATGTGCACTCCCATCGAAGACAGCAAAATATACTACACAAGGCAGTGCATGGTACTGCACTGCCATGACACAATCCCGTGCACTGCGACCGAAAGCAGTGCATCGCAAAACAGAAAGGCAGTGCATGAGTGGTGCACCGTCAGGGCACCACGTCGTGCGTTGTAGCCGAAGGCAATGAAATACAGAAAAAACAGGAAGTGCACAATGAACTGCTAGGACACCACGCCGTGCACTGTGGACAAAGGCAGTGCAACACAGAACAAAAAGGCAGTACATGAGCGTTGCACTGCTAGCACACCACGTCGTGCACTCTGATCGAAGGCAGTGCACTGCGATATAAAAAAGTAGTGCAACCTAGGGACTAAGGCAGTGCGGAAAAAAGTTCGACAAAACCTATCAACATGGGATCTATTTTTAAAGATCTTGACGCGACTAGCACATTCGTGAAATGGATTTCGATTTGGACTACCGATTTAAGAGATATTCATTTTTTCGTGTTCAGATCCATAAAAAAAAAAGGGGGAAATTAACCGTGCCTCTCCACCGCCTCCATGTATCGCGTAGGGAACAGGAGCCGGAAACGCTAGACGCAGTCCGCGTCTGCCACGTGCACACATGAGCGATGGAGTGGGTCGCGCTCTCTGACGCGTTTGTCTGTTAAGCTTCACAGGGCCTAAATCAAACTCCAATCGCTGCTACCACTCACGATGACACCGAGATCTTCGACTTAGCTCCCACAGGTCATCCACCCGGGGCGGAAGATAACGAAAGGGAGACAAAATCCTAACTAAATCAACACACAATAACCTCAACCTTCTACCCATTCCATCCATCATATCAGCCGAGTCGAGGAGATTCGTGCCCATTTATTAGTCAAATCATATATATTTACTTTGTTTTTCAATTTTATCAAAAATATTTTTCCACTGATTCAGGTTTTTATCTACCAAATACTCCCTCCGCATTCCAAAATGTAAGACGTCTAAGAATAGTCAAAAGTCAACATGTTCTTAGTCTCACCAAGTTTATATATAAAATTATAAAAATTTAGAATACTAAATTAATGTTAATAGATTCACCATAAAATAGATTTTCTCAATATATTCATTGAATATTGTAAGTGTAGATACTTTTTTCTAAATATTTAATCAAAATTAGTATGATTCAGACTTTTAGCTAATTTTATATGCCTTACATTTTAGGACGGAGGGAGTATTTCTTAGTTGATCAAGTGGACCATATTTTAGTATTTTCCAAATGGACAACACTTTATGGGCATATATTTATAAGAGATGTGCCCGTTGACGTAGTGCACCGAAATATCTTAAGGTCCACTTTCGAGGCCGGTATCTCTTGCAGCTTTTAAAACTTATGATGTTAGTCTATTTTCTGCAGTCTTAAATTTTCACATATTTAGTACCGCAAATGGATATAAGAACCTAAAATACAAATAATAGAGCCGCAAATGCATAATTAATAAGAGTGTCTTAGAAATATATTTTTGGAAACGGCGTATATGTTTTTACTATTTGTAGTCTAGTTAATAATAGGAGTTTGCTACATAGCGAGTGACCGTAGAATAGACGAAGCGATCGAAAGTTCCGAGAAGACATATGAACCAGCATCGGCGTGTCCATCGTTTGGTTTCAAACGCTAATCACTAAAAGACAAACAGTAATCGCTAAAAGACAAATCGGCTTTACATACCGTGCCCAAACCAATGTGTGCAAGCAGTGTTCTTATCGATGCATTCATTTCCTAGTTTTTAAGCGTAAAAGGACAAATCAACTGATATCACCCGAAATTATATGCAGAAACTTGAATATTTGAAAAGCTTTGTATTTTAAACCGTTTATCTGATTGAAAATCCGTTTTCACCGATAGACTCGTCACGATGAGATCTTCAAAACTAGATTCTATGTTGATATGTTATGGTATAAAAAACAGACCCAAAAGTTACCCATCTGTAAGACATAAGTTATACGGATCATAGTATGTAAGTTATCCACCTATAACATCTAAGTTACCCATCTTATAGAATATGTTGTTATATGCTATTTTGTGTGAAAGCAAAAAAAGATAAAATTGCTAATGTCATCCATGTTAGATGAAAAATCCAAAAATTCAAAAAGTTTTGCAGACCGAACTAATTATCCGATTAAGGGTTTGTTTTCACCGTTGAATTAGTGGCGGTGGGATTTTCGAAATTAGATCCCATGTTGATAGGTTTCGGCGATCTTTTTTTCGAACCAAAAAGTTACCTGCTTATAACATGTGTGTTATCCAGGGTGTAGTTCGTAAGTTATCCACTTAGTTTGTAATTAGTTTCGGCTTGATATTACATCCCACTTTTGGTTATTATTTTCGACTTTTTTGCAAGTTTACAGGTTATCACCTAGTTTAATAAAATGAGTTATGAAATTGGATGGTAATTGTATCGCGCACAAATGGATAATTATACACTAAAACATTTGGCGGGTAACTTTATAATCAATGGCCAAATAACTCTATAGGTATTAGATGGATAACTGTTACCTACACAACATGTTAGCTATATCGATATGTTGATGATAACTATATGGTTAACACGTGGGTACCTCTATCCTGACTATATGGATAACTCTGTATAAAATCGGTTGATAACTATGACCAGATTAGTGCGTAACTCTATAAACAACGAGTGGATAACTTTTAGCTAGAGGATAGAGTAATTATATTAAAATTTTGATGATAACAATACAATAAACATATGACTCGATAACTCTATAAGTAAAAGGTGGATAACTATTACCTATAGACTATGCTAACTATGATTCTACAGCGGTGATAGCTAAACCTTAATCAACGTACATGTGACAAAGATTTGCTGGGTGTTAGAAACCAAGACTCCATCACTCGTCGATGCTACCGCATCGATGGAGACAAAATCTTGGTATCCTAACACCTAGTCTACGACGTCCAAATCAAAAATAAGTCTAGCTTACATTTAATTAACTTAAAATAAGAGGGTAACCAAATCTTAATGAGTTACATAAGTATAAAAAGTTACCACATAAAAAAAATACAAGTTATAATTTACATGAAAACGTTCCACATAACTCTTTCACATAGTGGATAACTTACATAATACAGCATGGATAACTCACGTGTTAGGGGTGGATAACTTTTGAGGTACAAAAAAATTCGTCGAAACATATCAATAAGAAAGCTAGTTTCGAAGATCTCATCACGACTAGACTAACTGTGAAAACAAATTTTCAATCGGATAAACGGTTTGAGCTACAAAGCTTTTTAAATATTTGAATTTCTGTATTAAGAGTTGATGACATCAATAATTTTGGTATTTAATGCATGCATGCAAACCCATAGAGAAACAAACGAAGGATACCTCGTGTGAAAAAATATGAATAAGTGTGAACACAAGAGAAAATAAAGTGGATGCATGCAATTACGAGGTAACCACGCGGTGATCTACTCCGTTCGCTCGTGATCCAATGGCCAACGCATGGCCGTTGGATCAGACAACCGTACGGGCGCCCGTTGTATAGATTTCCCTCTAAACAATATTGATGTGACATTTTTTACGTGAAATATGTTGTGTTCTGTGTTAAATTATAGCCACGTGACATAGATTATGTACTGTGTAAAATCATAGCCGTTGGATTTATCCGTCCAAATAATTATGATGATGTGGATTAACGTGATATCTAATCAGTTATTAATATACATATCTAACAGTTTAAATAATTTAGGTGATGTGGATCAACCTGATACCTCGAAAAATACCTTATATTGTTTTAGTATATAATAGATACCTTTTCTTCAAATCATGTATTCAATCGAACATTGTACTGTACTAGATGGACATGCACACTTCGTCGCACCGCTTAGAACACATTTGACATTGTGTTGTAAGCGTGGTGGACCTGATCGTTCTTATGTCTCTCATAACACATTAAACTTAGTCATACTTGCAGCGGGGAGTCTAGATTACGATCTAAGTAGAGATAATACAGTTGAGAGATATACACAATTATGCAACACTGCAGACATAGCCAGGTAGTTGGTGCTGGAGTCTAGGTAGTCCTCAATCGATCTCCATCCTTGCATTGATGTTGTCAGGACTAGTCTTTAGCTTACACCTGACTACATTGATGGCTGACGCCAATTACGTCGGGTGCACAGGCTAGGCGCGGGTAAGCCATGTCCCTGATGAAACTGGTACAGACTTGCATGTTTATGCAGCTAAATCTGAACAGTAACTTACAATAATATACATACTCTATGAAGTTTCATGTAAATTAACTTGTGATCACCCTGACTGCTCCATTAGAACCTTGGATTGCACCAGTTTGTTACCACACCTTCACCATTTTTCTCCTAGCAAATCTTATTTAGTTATTCCCGGTAACATGCGGATATTGCCCGCGACCTCTAGGGAGCCTCTTTCCATCCATCTGTACTGCCTACGACCATAATTTTTTCCTTCTTCAACATGCAAAATAGCTTCTTACAATTTTGAATGTCGTGAGAAGCATAGTTACCATTGTTCTTCCACTGAATGAAAAGGTATAGCAATAGGTAAGCTTAAATAAGTACAACATGAAAAATTAAGTCCAATTCCAAAAAAATCTGAAAAGAAGTTCAATTACACAGATAACCTGCATGTTACTTGATGAAGGTGAAAAGAATGAGGCTTATACAACAAAAAATATGAAGACCATGCAATAGGTTTCTTAAGAGCTACTCTCTTTGTTCGGAAATAACTGACTTAACTTTGTCCATATACGGATGTTTCTAGACTATTCTAGTGTATAGATACATCCATATCTAGACAAAGTTGAGTTATTTATTTCCGAACGGAGGGAAAAATGATGGTTGGGACTTGTTGAAATGCAAAAGCCAATTGAACCACAAAATATAGAAGACCTGGATCTAGCCTTACATTCCGAGGTCAAACAATGACACAACTGAAATTAGACTATGTAATGCAACCCTAGCAGAACAAAAGTTTATAGGAGACTAATATAAGGAAGACCACATTATAATAGGTAGTAACATTTTGTGGAGCGAGTCCGGCGCTACGAAATAAGGCTAACCGATTAAAAATTATTCATCTCCACACTAAAAGGATCAATAGCATGTGAGCACATTCTAAACATTTCATTGAGCCATCATTAGGATATAATCCTAACTATAAAACCAAGAATTATTCATCACGACCTAGCCGATGTAAAAGCAAGTGGAATACTTCCACTACGGGGGTGTGTTCTATCCAAGTATGCTTCACCTTTCATCAGTTTATAGCAAAATAACACATCAAGCAATCATGTGATGGTTCTGTTTACAGAAAATCAAGGAATGAGAAGCCAAAATATCTAGAAGAACTTCAAAAAAAAATCGGAATACGGAACTAAACCTCATTCTAGTGAAATTAGAATCAAAATCACCATGTCTATTTATAGCCAATGCATGGAGATCTAAAGGAGATTTACAAATATCGTGGCATACTAATTTATTTGTAAGAAGAAATTCTTATTTTGTACATTTCAACATACCTTTGCGCATTCTCGACTCCAATTGTTTTTTAGCAAGGGAAGAAGAAAAATAGACTAATCATATTAATTTCCAGATACTTCGAGGACATTTAAATTTGATGTAATTATATATTTCTAACTGAAATGATGAACACAAGAAAGGGAACCAAGAAAAATTGAAGTACGGTAATTGTCATTGGACTCCTCATGGTAATTGAATATGTCTATTGCTTAGATCACAAAAAACAATTTCACAAGTTTTTCCTATAAAATAACACAACACTAATGGATATAAAACACATATTTGTGATCTACATGAAGTTACAGCTTGATAATTTTGGTAAAAAATGTTCTCTGCTAATGAGGTGGCTCATAAGTTGGCTAAGGCGAGCGAGTTCTCTGCTCACTCCATAGTCCAATAATGTCTTCCCTGAATGTATTTAGGAGGTTGTAAACTCTGAATTTTCAAGAAAATAAATAAGTCAACTTTGACCTCAAAAAATAATAATAGAATGTTGTTCTTGTGGGCACGAAAACTAATTCTATCCAGATGGCATTCTTCCACTATTGCTTCATGCTTCAAATCAAAGTAAAATCTTCAGGAAGGAAAAATTATAGATGAGCTGAAAACTCATGTATATACACAAGAGTGAGCAAAACGGATAAACCTTCAGGTATAAAATCATTTTTATGCACGGTTTGTCCTCTCTCATAAGTGATAGATTAGCTGGAAATAAGGAGGCTACATGTAAATTTCGCAAGATGTTCCGATCACAAACATATCGTACTACATCCCTATAATCTAGCCTTGTAGGTTTCAGAACCATCTTAAAAGTCGTGATTCCATTGTAATATCGTAATGAAAAGTTGATCTGGAAATATAAATTGACAACACTAAGAATCTCAAATTCCTCATCCCGAAATCATGTCAGAGTCCCAACTAACCATAGTACCAAATCTAGGACACCAAGGGGCAAGGGATATTACCTGGAAAAGACAAAGCACCAACAAATGGGCCTGGTCCAACCCTGTTGGAACAGAAATCAAAATCAACATCTTGAAATAATTAACCAGAGCAATTTTAGTATTAGAGAAGAACAAATGGCTCACAAATCATTGGAGACTAGTGAGATTGGTGGCATCAGGGTGTCAGGGTCGCGCATGCAATGGAAAATTGTTTTGCAAGAGTCAGAGCACTGGAGTCGAAACCAGACAGTACTGCTGACGACCACAAGCAAAGCGTTTACTACACGGAAACAACATTTTTTCCGGTAGTGACTAGGACAACTCGGGGTGGTTGTCGCCGACCTTTGGGCGACGGTGGGCGAGCAAGCTCAAGGTTTCTCTCGGATCTGAAGGGAGACAGCGATAGGAGGATATACGTGGGTGAAGGGAGCCTCCATAGTTAGGCCAATTGGTGGTTGGAAACCTAACTCAGATGGCCTCTTTAGAGAGGTGATGACCCACAAGTATAGGGGGTGTATCGCAGTATTTTCGAGGAAAGTGAAACCCAATTTATTGATTCGACACAAGGGGAGCCAAAGAATATTTATAAGCCTTAACAACTGAATTGTCAATTCAGCTGCACCTGGAAACAATCTTGCTCACAACAGTTTATCAGTAGCAACAGTTTTCTAGTAGAAATAGCAAAATAACAGCAGTTGTAAAGTAAAGACAGCAGTAACAATAGCAGTAAACAGTGGAATTCGAGTGCGGTAGGCATAGGGATGGATGAACGGGCGTTGCATGGACAAGAAAATTCACATAGCAATCAGAACATAGGGCAATTGCAGATAAATAAGAGAAAGCATCCAAGTACTAGATAATCCTAGGCATGTGTTCCATATATAGTCATACGTGCTCACAATGAGAACTTGCACAACATCTTTTGTCCTGGAGCCCGTTTGCAGCAGGGCCTCAAGGGAACTACTGGCAATTAAGGTGCTCCTTTTAATAGAGCACCGAAGAAAAGCATTAACACTCCGTGAACACATGTGATCCTCACATCAAAGCCATTCCCTCTGGTTATCCCGATTTCTGTCACTTCGGGGCCATTGGTTCCGGACAACAACGTGTGTATACAACTTGTAGATAAGACCATAAACAATACTATCATAATGAATCAATAACATGTTCAGATCTGAAATCATGGCACTCGGGCCCTAGTGACAAGCATTAAACATAACAAGTTGCAACAAAGTCATAAAGCACTAATAAAAGATACTAGGCACCATGCCCTAACAATCTGATGCCATTACATGAACGATCTCATCCAATCCCTACCATCCCCATGGCCTACAGCGGGGGATTACTCACTCATAGATGGGGGAAACATGGATGGTCGATGGAGAAGCGATGGTGATGATGATGGCGATGATATCCTCCAATTCCCCGTCCCGGAAGGGTGCCAGAACAGAGTTTCTGGTGTTGTTTCGTGGAATCTGGTGGTGGCGGCGGAGCGGAACTCTGTCTGGAAAAACGTCGAACCCCCCTGAGTTTTTAGGTCAAAATGCAACTTATAGGCGAAGAGGGAGACCGAGGGGCAGTCTGGGGCGGCCAGACCACCCCCTGGCGCGGCCTGGGCTTGCCCGCGCGGCCAGGTGGTGTGGCCTGGACCCAGCCCCCCTCCGTCTCGTATTCTGGCTCCGGGAGTCTTCTGGTGAAATAGGATTTTTGGCATATTTTCCGGGATTTTTCCTGATAGTTGATTTTCTGCACAAAAAGTAGACACCAATGCAATTCTGTTGAAAACAGCGTCAGTCCGCGTTAGTTGCATCCAAATCACACAAGTTTAGAGGAGAAACAATAGCAAAATTGTTCGGGAAAGTAGATACATTTTGGACGTATCAACTCCCCCCAAGCTTAGCTTATTGCTTGTCCTCAAGCAATTCAGTTAAAAAATGAGTGCGATAAAAGAACTTTCACGAACACATTTTCTTCATATGATGTATATATTCTCAGCATGTGATCAACTACTTAGACAATTCATAATAAGGAGTATGCAACTAAGTTTACTTAATAGGCAATGCAAGCTATGAAAAGATTCCAACTCAAAAATAGTAAGTAGCTTGAAGCATAAACATAAGCAACATTACAATGCTCGTAACAAGGTATGATAGAGTGGTATCTCGCTTGCCTTTGATTATGAATGCCAAGGAACCTCTGAAGTTCAGGTGAAGACTAGAAGTAAAGATGTCAAAGATACAAGCATCAAAGTCATAACACAAATAATCAAGTAATGAGACAAGCACAAAGAATGACAACTATGCTCTCAAGAAGGTGCTAAAAGAATATATGGAGACTCAACAAGTAAAAGTAAAAGTTTTGAATAATTTGAAAAGCTTCAAAATGCTGAAAGTATGGTACTCATTAGCTTTGAGCTCTCATTGCCCCTATCATAAGAATCTTTAATGTGGTTAAGGTGTAAGTGAGGTCCAATCTGAGTTATATGCTTGACAGACTATAAACTGAAAATCCCATGTCCCTTGAGTACGAGGGCCGCTCCTCATGCTACTCAACTTTAGTTACCGGTAAGTTCTTGTTATTGTAAATACGTGCGTATCATAGAGAACCGCCAACGGGGTACCCCCTGCCCGATGATACGGAAGAATCCCCATATCAAAATGACAAGGCAAGCAGACAATGAGTATCTCAGCAATCTTCTTATTTACCATGGGAAAATGGTGCTTTTTTCTCTCTTTCCTCTTTTCATAAATCTCTTTTTTTCTTTTTCTCAATAGCTATCTCTCTTTTTATAAGAAGAATGCTTCATAGATATCATTATGGTTACGCTGCAGGTTTCCACCATGACGGCATGGATTAGACCGGTGGCCCAGGCATTTCTCTAACACACATACATAACTCCATGGACTTACAAGCTCCCTTTTTATTTCACACCGACGACATCCGTAAACAAAAGATCATGGTATCAACTGGGTATATATTTACAAGTGTTGAAAGCGTTCCCCGTGACAGCACGGTTCTGCTAATCCCCAACCTATAATTTGCAAGCATATAACTTTCATGGACAGTCACAATGGTTCAGGTTTATTAGGTGCAGAAAATAAAGTGTGCCATCAAGTTCGTGAGAGCTTTACTAATTAACTTTCTCATAACAGGCAAACATTTTATTCAGAAGAAAACAAGGCATATTGAATATGCACGGAAGTAGCAAATGATGCTAATAGGTAGGTATGGTGGACACTTTGGAAATATTTGGTTTAGGGAGTTGGAAACTTGAGTAAAACATACTCAGTGTAAGTGAAGGCTAGCAGTAGTAAGGGAGTGACAAACGAGAGAGAAATAGCTGTCATAATCATGCTTGCAACAAAACAGGACTAATCATGGCATGAAAGTGATTCAAGATCCTCAAGGCAAAATAATTCATCGAGGCTTAACTGATTATTTCAGTCATATGCATGCGTGAGCATGTGCCAAGTCAATTCAAATGAAACATTCAAAGGAGGATACCACGATGTCATACCAAGTTATGAATAGAGTAATGCAAGCAAACATTCATAAGACATGCTACAAACTATTAGCAAGCTGGAACTAATCATATGAAAGCAAGAACTACTAAGCATCCAAAGATAACATACACCCTACACGAACAGACTAAGCATGCCCACAATGATGAGTATATGTACAAAAATGAAAATAAATAGAGTTCGTTACCAGCCTCTTACCACGCCTCAAGTTGTCATCAATCCTCATTATTGCTCTTCACTTGTGTGGCTTGAATAATAATATGAAACCAATATCCACTAAGGACTGCTGAACCCCTGTAGCAAACTCACAAAACCAAAGAAGAACGACAAATATTTTTGTTGTTTTCGATTTTTAAAACAAGAACCAAAAGGAAAAATAAGCAAAGCAAAATCTTTTGTACAAACCAAGGCAAAATGAAGGAGCAAACCAAAGAGAAACAACAGAAATATTTTTGGTCTTTTTGTGTTTTAGAAAGAAAAAGCAAAGAAAGAACGAAAACTAAAAAGAGAACGAAACATGAATATACAAAGTACCGACGCAACATGATATGGAGATGAGTGCGGTGTCAGCGTACCTCCCCCCAAGCTTAGGCTTTTGGCCTAAGTGGGTATCAATCCCAAGTCGGCCAGGATGACATGTCACCGTAGTATGACGAGGAAGTACCCTCGTCCTGGTGCGAGCTCGAGTACGTCCCTCCGTAGTGAGCGGAGTGATCGTAGGAGGGTACATCCTCCTGGTGCTGCTCGTGGAAGCCCAGTAAGCGAAGCTGCTCGTCCACCTCCTCCTTGGAGCGCGACCACGGTCTCCTGTGAACACTAAACAAGAAGACTGTGGCAAAGGGATCTCCCTCTCATCCCCGTCAGTAAACAGCATCCTATATACTAGACTGTCCAAATCAAAAGTAGAAGTGACAAAGTGATGAGTTTTCATAGCAACAAGGTCAAGCCTTTGTGGTGCCAGTACAGTATCATTGGGATCCACTAAAAGGCCTAATGCATTGACCATACGCGAGGCAATGATGCCCCCATAGATAGGCCGCCTAGCAGCTAGGCGACAAGCAATAAGGGAGCCAAGGTTGTACCGAGTATCATTGTTAAGCGCAGCAGCAAGGAAAGCTAAATGATAGTTGGATATATTACTTGTGTTCTCCCTACCAAGTATGCTAGTAGCAAGATAATATGCAAAGTATCTGAGAGCAGGGAGTTGGATGTTTCTTATCTTTCCACGTTACGCCACGCGGTCATCATCATTGGTCACCCCTCGGTAAAGCTCCAGCAAATCAGTGCCCTTGAATTTTCTTCACGGTCCCTATCATGCTTACACCTACAATACTGCAAAATCTTTCCAATGGCATGGTAAAGGGCAGATTATAAATTTTGAAAGAGACAGTTGACTGATAGGACGTGTTAGTAAACGTGAAGCTCTCAACAAAGGTTTTGGTGAGCATAGCGTATTGATCACTCTCATCTTGCACATATGAGGTCAAACCAACCCTCTCAATCAATAGCAAGAAATCATCAAGAATCCCTGCAGCTTGTAAGAAAGTAAAACAAGGAAAAGTAGATGTGTGAGCATCCCCATCATCCCTTTCATTTACCAATACGAGTTGAAATGAGATCTTCGTTGTATGATGGCCTAAACTGAGAGGCTGATCTTGAGGGCCTCGACCTCCTAGGTGCATCACTCTCAAATATCTCTCTAAAGGTATGGTTGTTCATGCTTGGTATTCTGAAATTTAAACACCTATTAAACAAGTGATTGCAAAGTAAATATAATGAAGGATTCTACTCATAGGGACTTGTAAGAGGCCTAAACATGCATCAAAACTATATCTCTAAGCATCAAACAAGCTTACAAGCTCTCATAACCTGTCACCTATAGCAGCAAAATACTCAAGATATAATCCACTAAACACAAATCTACTTGGACAAGGGGAGGAGTCACATACCAGAGAACAAGTGCTCCAAATTGCAACAACAAAGATGAGCTGAGCAAGGAGATCGAAAAATCGAGAGCAAGCACAGCAAGAACGCGATTTTGAGCAATGAACTGGAGCTTACTCGGGAGAAGAAGAAAGTGGCAGGTGAGAGAGTTAGTGGAGGGCCAGGGGTGGCTCACACCATGGCATGGCACCACCCAGGTCAGGATGTGCCACCAGGTGGTGAGCCTTCCTGGTGGGGCCCCTGGTACCTCCCACGCACTCCTCTGCCCTTTTTTCACATAAAAATTTAATATAAATTTTCTGGAATTTTTCGAGACACTTTATTTTTGGGAAATTTTCAGGTATAGAAGAATGATTTTCTGACAGACAGATTTTTTTTGAATGATGCAATGACAAAACAAGGCTAGAACTACAGAAGTTCTAAGACACTCTAACATGCAAGCAACTAACAACAACAAAAACTAAACAAAAACAAAAACTAAAATGGATAGCAATAGAAGTAAACGGAGATAAGCATAGTGAAAACATTGTTTTGTTCAACGAAATCCTTTTGTTAACAAGGTTGATCAGGTCTTGTTACTAAAACAATTCCATATGAGACAAAACTTTGTATCCCACTAATGATTAGGTTACCTCCACCTTGATAGCAATGGTCCCAATCATAATAGTTTCAAATTTTTCTCTTGGTATGGGACAATATATTTCTCGAACTTGAATGCCCTCAACATGTTCAATTGAATTCAAACCATAAGTCCTTTCAATCTTCTTGGGGAAATAGACAGTATGTTCCTTATCATTAACATTGAAAGTCACCTTTCCTTGATTACAATTAATAACAACTCCTGCAGTATTAAGAAAAGGTATCCCAAGAATAATAGACATATTATCATCTTCAGGCATTTCAAGCACAACAAAATCAGTTAATATCAACCAATTATGAGCTACTTGAACAGGTACATCCTCACATATACCAACAGGAATAGTGGTAGATTTATCAGCCATTTGCAAAGATATATCAGTTGGTATTAGTTTTTCTAGTTGAAGCCTCTTATAGAGAGAGAAAGGCATACCACTAACTCCAGCTCCCAAATCACACAAAGCAGTTCTAACATAACTGTTCTTAATAGAGCAAGGGATAGTTGGAATCCCAGGGTCTCCAAGTTTCTTAGGAACCTTACCCTTAAAGGAATAATTAGCAAGCAAAGTAGAAATTTCTTCATTAGGGATCTTCCTTTTATTCGAGACAATATCCTTCATATACTTTGAGTACGGAGGCAATTTAATAGCATCAGTCAAAGAAATTTGCAAGAATAAAGGTTTCATCCACTCACAAAACTTATTATAGTGTTCATCTTCCTTTGACTTGTGTTTCTTATCAGGGAAAGGCATAGGTTTTTGGACCCAAGGTTCTCTTTCACTACCATGTTTCTTAGCAATAAAATATTCTTTAGTGTATTTAGTATTCTTAGTGTGGTTTTTAGGTTCTTCTTCAACTTTTTCTTCATTAGGAACTTCATTTTCTTCATTACCACTTTTAGTTTCAGCATTAGAGATAGATATACTATTAGGATCTATAGCAGGTTCAGAGGGTTCTACAACAGTTTTATGTTTCTTTTTCCTTTTCTTACGAGTAGAGCCACTATTTTCAGCTTGTTGACAATCCTGCTCAATTCTTTTGGGATGCCCCTCAGGATATAGAGGATCCTGGGTAGCAACTCCACTTCTAGTTCTAATTTCATAAGCATGTTTTTCTTTAGAAGCATTAACTAGCAAGTCTTTTTGCACTTTAACTAGTTGATCTATTTTAGTTTGAACCATTTGAAAGTGTTTAACAATCATTTTAACATCATTAGAGGTTCTTTCCACAATATCTTTCAACTCAACAATAGCTCTAGTGTTTTCCATTAGATGATTTTGTACCCTTTTATTAAAATTATCTTGCTTAACAATAAAGATATCAAATTCTTCTAAGCATTGATTAGGAGGTTTATAGTAAGGGATATCACCTTCATCAAAGTGTTGGAGAGAGTGTACCTCAATAGTGGGTGAGTAGGGAATAGGCTTACATAATTCTTCTATAGGAGGTAAATTCTTAACATCTGCAGCTTTAATTCCCTTCTCCTTAAGACATTTCTTATCTTCCTTCATCACTTCATCATTTAATTCAATAACTCCCCTCTTCTTTGATGTTGGAATAGGCACCGGAATAGTAGGTTCAGGTACAATTACTTCAGGTATAGCTTGTTTAGGAGGAGTCCAATCTTCATAGTTCTTACTTATTTTAGCCATTAATTCCTCCGCTTCCTTAGGAGTCCTATTCCTGAAAACACAATTAGCACAACTATCTAGGTATGTCCTAGATTCTTCGGTTAGTCCATTATAAAATATATCAAGAAGCTCATTCTTAGGTAATGGACTTCCAGCTTGTGCATGAATCAAAGCATAAAACCTTGCCCAAGATTCGGGCAATACCTCTTTTTCTCCCTGTTTAAAATCAAAAAGTTCCTGCAAAATAGCATGTTTAGCACTAGGAGGAAAATATTTATGTAGGAAAGTACTAATCAAGCAATCAGGGCGATCAATAGATCCAGGAGGTAAATTACTAAACCAAGTTTTAGCTTCTCCTTTCAGTGAGAAACAAAAAATCTTAGCAACAAAGTAAGTACGCATCTTAATATCATCAGAAAACAAGCCACTCATGGTAGAAAGTTCATTCATATGTGCTACCGCACTTTCATTCTTAGTCCCACAAAAAGGTTCTTTCTCAACAATATCTATGTAAGATAGATCGAGAGAGAAATCATAATCTTTATCTATAATGTTTATGGGAGAAGCAGCAAACTTAGCAATAGGAGACAATTTGGGTCTAATAGTATGCCTCTCAAGGAGACTCTTAGCAGCGCTCCTATCATGGGTGTTTTTACATTCTTTAATAAATTCATTGGTCATCTCAACATAACCATCTTCAATATCATAACTCTCACTAGACTCAGGTGAACTAACAGGTGTAGTAGTGTCTTCATTAGGAGTTTCAGTATTTCCAGCTATAGTTCTAGCAATCGTAGCATCTAGGAAAGGACCTAATGAACCACCCTTATCAAGCACAGTAGAAGCAGCTTCATAAGCATCAGAAGTTTCAGATTCAGTAGTAGTAGCAATGTGTGTAGCATGTGTATGTGGTGGTGTAACGGGCTTACTCATAACAAATGGTGAATCAAGAGCAATAGAGGTGTTCAGAACCATACCTCTTCCTGTAGTGGATGGTAAAATAGGAACCTTGCCATCACAAGACTTACCCATGATGGATGGATAGTAGCGAACAATAGAGAATCCAAGTGAACTTAATAAATAAAGCTATGCTCCCCGGCAACGGTGCCAGAAAATAGTCTTGATGACCCACAAGCCTAGGGGGTGTATCGTAGTATTTTAGAGGGAAGTGAAACCCAATTTATTGATTCGACACAAGGGGAGCCAAAGAATATTTATAAGCCTTAACAACTGAGTTGTCAATTCAGCTGCACTTGGAAACAATCTTGCTCACAGCATTTTATCAGTAGCAACAGTTTTGTAGTAGGAATAGCAAAGTAACAGCAGTAGTAAAGTAAAACAGCAGAAACAATAGCAGTAAACAGTGGGATTCGAGTGCGATAGGCATATGGATGGATGAACGGGCATTGCATGGACAAGACAATTCACATAGCAATCAGAACATAGGGCAATTGTAGATAAATAAGATAAAGCATCCAAGTACTAGATAATCCTAGGAATGTGTTCCATATATAGTCATATGTGCTCACAATGAGAACTTGCACAACATCTTTTGTCCTGCCAGCTCGTTTGCAGCAGGGCCTCAAGGGAACTACTAGCAATTAAGGTGCTCCTTTTAATAGAGCACCGGAGCAAAGCATTAACACTCCATGAACACATGTGATCCTCACATCAAAGCCATTCCCTCCGGTTATCCCGATTTCTGTCACTTCGGGGCCATTGGTTCTGGACAACAACGTGTGTATACAAATTGTAGATAAGACCATAAACAATACTATCATAATGAATCAATAACATGTTCAGATCTGAAATCATGGCACTCGGGCCCTAGTGACAAGCATTAAGCATAACAAGTCGCAACAAAGTCATAAAGCACTAATAAAAGATACTAGGCACCATGCCCTAACAATTTGATGCCATTACATGAACGATCTCATCCAATCCCTACCATCCCCATGGCCTACAGCGGGGGATTACTCACTCATAGATGGGGGAAACATGGATGGTCGATGGAGAAGCGTTGGTGATGATGATGGCGATGATCTCCTCCAATTCTCCGTCCCGGCAGGGTGCCAGAATGGAGTTTCTGGTGCTGTTTCGTGGAATCTGGTGGTGGCGGCGGAGCGGAACTCCTTCTAGAAAAACGTTGACCCCCCTGAGTTTTTAGGTCAGAAGGCAACTTATAGGCGAAGAGGGAGACCGAGGGGCAGTCTGGGGCGGCCAGACCACCCCCTGGCGTGGCCTGGGCTTGCCCGCGTGGCCAGGTGGTGTGGCCTGGGCCCAGCGCCCCTCCGTCTCGTACTCTGGCTCCAAGAGTCTTCTGGTGAAATAGGATTTTTGGCATATTTTCCGGGATTTTTCCTGATAGTTGATTTTCTGCACAAAAAGTAGACACCAATGCAATTCTACTGAAAACAGCATCAGTCCGCGTTAGTTGCATCCAAATCACACAAGTTTAGAGGAGAAACAATAGCAAAAGTGTTCGGGAAAGTAGATACGTTTTGGACGTATCAAGAGGGTTAGAGCATCTCCACCGACAACCCCGAATGTCGGACATTCCTTGCCCCATGCGGCACGCTAAAGCCGATCGGACACTACCTTTTATTTTTATTTTTTCTCTATTATCTTTTTCTTTGGCATTACCACAGAAAGGTTGTGGGCAACGAGGAACCTCAAGCAGATGAGTTCGACACCGGCATGCAGACCAAGAACATGCAGCTAGGACCTCGCCACGGACCTGTAGAACACAACATAGCAGGTCAACCTCGCCACATATACAATGGGGGACAAGGAGTGGTCAGCGTGTACTGAGTCGACGTCGTGCACATACACGAACGTGGCAATATATGTAGATAGCAATCCATCAGCCAAGGCATCACAGGTAATTCACATCCATCAGCGAGGCAACATGTTGCACCGCTATCTAGCCCCCATCCAAGTTGGCAGCTAGCTCGCATCCATCAGCGCATACTGTGGTAGCTGCTGCACAACTGCCTAGCTCGTGTGCGCCTTGGAAAAGAGCCAAGAGCAGCGCCTTGGAGCCTCAACTCGTGCATCACCACATCCACCTCGACTTCTTTCCTTGCCGCGTGCAGGCCCAGTGTGGATGGCCAATGATGCTCATCCATTACGACATTGACGTGGATAGAGCGCGCGCCTCGAGCCGGAGCAGCACGTAATGCAGGAGCCGAGCTGGTGGATGGTGAGCACAGCTCTTTACATGCGCGTCCATGAGCTCTGTCACCATGCAGCGCAACCTCGGGGGAGGATCTCGCCGTCACCATCCACCCTCTGAAACCTAGCCGCCCCCATCCCTTGTTGCAAGATCCTGTTAGAGTATGATACATACACGGTTATTGTGGTAGTTTAGGATAGTTATTCTAGCCAAACTTGTCTTCTACTCCAAGTTGATCCATGTACGCCTATATATACTCGCCCATGAGGCTCAATAATATATCCATCATATTCCGCCAAACTCATACTCTTTCATGGTATCAGCCTAAATCGATCTTAAACCCTAGCTTCCGTCGCGCTGCCCCTGGGGAGGTCGATCTTCATGATCTCTACCGGGGTCTACGCAACCCGTATGCAGGGTTCGTCCGCCGATCCGTGATCGGCTGCCCTGTAAGTCTTTTTCTCTGATCTCTTGATCGGCTTTCTTTTTTGTTTAACGATCTTAGATCGGATTGACTCACCCACCGCCGTCGTCATCGCCGCGCCTCTACTCCAACCATCGGCATCGAGGATCTACATCGCGTCCATGCACCTGCCCCCTCCGCTGCTGCGCCTGCCTCGGCGGGCTGTCGCGGCCTCACGACAGGCTGCCGCGCACCACGGACGGCTACTACGCCTTCCTCGGAAGGTACCGCGGCCGCTCCCCCTCGAATCCTCTTCGTCGTCATCGTCCGGGACTTCACCGACAACGTCGACATCGAATCCGATCTACGCGTCGTCCACACCATGGCGCATACGGTGCACTGTTGGTCTGGTCAACCGATCACGTGCCTGTCTACGCCAAGCACGTCCCCGAGCACGCGCCTACCACCGATCGAGCTACGGGTTGCCGTTGTGTCACCCCGTCGGGCCGCAGCGCCGCCACCTTTGGTCCACGCTACCGGCTTCCAACGCGTCTTCCTTGGCGTGTACGTCGCTGGTGGTCTCCCAGCCACTGCACCGACTTGCGCCCTGCAGCTATGCCGCCCCCTCGGGTCGTAGTGTGGCCGCACGCAGTCTACTTCACCATCCTCGTGCATCGACGGCCTCGAATTTCACCGTGCCATCTCCTACGGCGCGGATCACCGCCGTCTGCACATGGTCTTCGTCACGTCGCCGGGTCTTCCTCGCCTACTTCGAGCACCGCCGCCGTGCTACACAAGTTAACCTGCAGGGCGCCCTCTCGCCGTCGTAGGTCCCGTCGACTACTCCATCGCCACTCTAGGCATCCAACATGACTAACCCAGGTCGCCACTGGTTTCGCCGCCTTCTACGTCTTCGTCCACTACAACTTCGCCGCCAGCGTCATCGCCTCATCCCCGACTACACCACCTACTACTCTACTCCAACAATCGCGGACATCGCCGACATATCTCCCTTAGCCGCTCTGCGCGTCGCACTGCTCTGGAGGCTTCCTCTGCTAGTCTTTCTGACATGGCGACAAGTTCATGATGGTCCCTGCCCCCGCACACCTGGTACTGGCAACACCGGGAGTGCCTTCATCCCCGACGCGTTCCCGAGTCTGGCAAACTCGGATCGGCGCCTCGTCTTCATCGGCTTCGACAACGTCTTCTTCGGCATCGACCCCTCTACGACTGCCTCGACCGCGTCACCGACGAGTTCTTCTTTGCATACTCGATTCTGGCAAAACCGGAGTGTTCGTTCGTCCCCGACATGCGCCTAGTTCTGGCAAAACTATGGCTGCACCTCGTCCTCGACGGCTTGGACTGCATCGACTTCGGCATCGACATGCTCAACGACTGCCTCGACGCGTCTCCGTCATCCTCCTCGCGCACTATGCGCATGCGGCTTCACGTGCGTCTACCTCGACACAGGCATCCCCGACCACGACATCGACCACGGTGACCCATCGCACGGATACCTTGACCATGGCACTGCCTCACGCTCTCGGCTCCCTCGACATCGGCACAAAGGCTACCACCTCGCTTGAGCATCACCAGCTTCCTCTACAGTTCAAGCTACCGCGACGCGACATCGTCCAAGACGTTTCCACTATGACTGCGGGGGGATGTCAGCCTACTAGATGCTACTTCGGTTTACATCTAGTCTGACCGTCCACGACGTTCCGGCTGTTCACGACGCTACCGCTACAACTGCGGGAGATGTTAGAGTGATACGTACACGGTTATTGTGGTAGTTTAGGATAGTTAGGATTCTAGCCTAACTTGTCTTGTACTCTAAATTAATCCCTGTACGCCTATATATACTCGCCCATGAGGCTCAATAATATATCCATCATATTCCGCCAAACTCATACTCTTTCAGATCCCTCGCCGAGAGCATGAGAGGGGCTATGCGGTGCTGGCTCCCCCAACCTCTAAGAGATGAGATCGAGCAGCAGCAGGCCGACAAGGAGTTGAGATGACGCAGGTAGGGAGTGGAGGCGGCGTCGGTAGGGACATGATGGAGGGGCTCGAGGAGAATAAAGTTAGGAGAGAGAAATTGGGAGAGAAGGGAGAGAACATGAGTGGGAAAATAAATGGTATGGATTAATCTTTGTGACGATCTAACGTCTATGACTGCGTATTGCCTGGAGTGGCTGAGAAGGCCCGCAACTTACCACACGCTTAACCTTATAGATTATAGACATAATGTTACACTGAAGAAATGAATACTAGTTCATTACGCTTTAAAATTGTATTGCAATTTTTGAACCAAGCACCTCGTCGAAGTTTCACCTCTAAGTTGAGGGGTTGCCAACTACTACTCTCTTACAACATTAACTTGAAAGTACTTAGAAGATGGGAGTGCCTAGGTCTCAGGCGCCTGAGAACTTTTTATGTCTAAATCGCGGATGTCATCCTAATATTTATGCTAATTTTCAGTTGCAACTCATAAGATTTGTACTAATTCTCAGTTGCAACCTAGTTATAACTCATTAAATTCTCAGTTACACCCTAGTTGCAACTCATGTGTAACTTCTACTTTGCACAAATCACGAGATAAATCGAATGGTGAAAGAGGCGACCGAGAACTAAGACAGACGCCTGAGAACTAGCAAATCCGTTAGAAGACCTAGAAAACCAGTCATAAACTAATCATCGTAATAAACACGTACCAAAGCATGTACGCTAAAAAAAATATGCATATTACCACGTACTATGACAGCAGAGTAATAACTAAATAGTTTAATCAGCTGGTCCATTGTGACCAACTAGTACTATGGGATTTATGAATGCTATATAACTCAATTAGCAGCTACTGATTGCTCTTGCTACTGTTAACCTGACCTTCGGTATCTGGTTCCTCTATCCAGATATCCGCATCGTCGGGCATATCTGCCAAGAGCTCTTCCATCGTGCACCCGCAGTTCTCCTCGTCCATAAGCATCGAAAGGTCGTCGTCGTCGGGCGTGGGGAACCAGCAGGGGCTCGCCGCCGTCTGCTCCTGCTGCTTCTCGCACCACACTTGGAACTCGTCATCCAGGTAGTCTCCAGCAGCCGGCGCTGGCACGGGTGAAGGCTGGAGTATCTTCAGCGGCTGCTCATTCGAGTCTGCAAGCTCTGGATGCTGCGGCGACGTTGGCAGGTCATGCGCAACGGCTGCTGGCTCTGACGCCGTCGACGGTGCTAGCGGAAGAGGCAGCGTGAGCGCATTGTCCCAATCTGCAAGATCCATGTGGTTGACGGTCTGCTGCTGTGGCGACATAGTGGTGGCGGTTGCCTGCGGCGAGAGCGCCTGCTGCTTAGGCGATGTCGGCGAGCAATTCACGGTGGTTGCCCACGGCGAGGGCGCCATCAACAGTGCCATCAAAGGCCCAGGCGGCGAACCTGTTAGCCCCATGAAGCCTGCGTGCACCTGCCCCAGCTGGTTCGCAGCCGTCGGCGTCTCCCAGCTGCTTGGCCCCGGTGCCGACGCCGCGGCACCGAACGCGTCCTGGTGGTAGTAGCCATGTGGTTGCCAGACTCTAGCTTGCGCCCGTGCCTGTGATGTCGAGGCCGTGGACATCCCTCCGGCCGTCGGATCCAGTGATGGCAGATCCTCCAACTTCGGAGTACCGTCGGATAACGTATCATCGTCCTCGCCTGCCTCCTTGTTCTTCTTCTTGTAGAGGCGGTACAGGGCCAAGTCCGCAACCTGCAAGACACACAAGGCGGAAACACAACCCTACTATCACATATTTTTTAACGGGAAAAGACATTAGTGCATTAACATATTTATAAATAAAAGCAGTTTCTACTGTGACACAATGTAGGGTCTCTTTTTGGCTCAAAGAAATCTATTAATAGGAATGTTGAGAGATTCTATTCAATATGAATTTTTTATTTATTTTAAGACTAGTTTGTCTCACGGTAGGATTAGAAACCAAATGAGTTTTCCAGTAGTCTACTTCACATGCAATTCAAAAGTTATAATACTCCATGTGTCCCAAAATAAGTAACTTCGGTTTGTCTAAATTTGTATATATCTATATACTAAAACATGTTAGATACATACAAATCTAGACAAATCCACATCACTTATTTTTGGGACGGAGGGCGAGTACTATATTATGGGTTACATGATGAATGAAATTGGGAGCTCCGCTCCACCTATACTGAAACAACATCATAAAGATACTCCTGTAATTCTGCATGGACAATCTAATTATGCCGTCAATCAAAACTCAAAACGATTTAAGTGCAAACAACATGCACAGTCCATCAAGATTTTGAGACGATCGACATTGTAGGACCTTCATACTTCCGCATATACATTTAAGAATCACACACACAATATGCACCAATCATACCAAAAAGATCTAGGATTAATTTGTAGTTGCGCGCAGAACTAAAAAAATAAAAAGTGTGAATAGTAGCTACATAGTATGGAACTCGGCTACTATATATTCACAATAAGTCTTTTTTATTTCTTTAAGTGTCGATCGAGTTTGAATTTTATCTTTTATCTGGAGAACATATATGTTGCATTAATGTTGTACAAGATAGAAAAGTTTCACTTTTTTGGTAATCTAATCTAACAGTAATGGTAGCATCGCAGAATAAAAATGTGTTGTAGCACCAGATCCTCTTTCAACTTTGAGTAGAAAAATATAGAAACTGTTAGATTGATAGGGCGAAGATAACAATATCAGATTTGTCATGAAAAAATTATATACCGATAAAAGTTATGGTCAATGTACATATGGAAGACCATGTACTCCCTCTCCGTTGTGAATTACTTGTCACGGACTTGTGATAAGCATATATATACACGCTAAAACAGGTTTAGATACGTGCATCTCTAGAAAAATATGTGACAAGTATTCAGGATGAAGGGAATACATATTCATAAAAACAGATTGAGGTTTAGGTACGCCCATATTGATACATGTCTATCTGAACCCCAGTCTTCTATATTTTTCTTCTTCTTTTTACCTTGAAGACAAAAAAAAAAGAACCAGACTCTAACCTCGCAACGACTTTTAATTTTACCAACACATGTACAAAATCTCTAAATTTCTTTTTCTTTTCATGTTTTCCTTTTCTTCCATAAGTAAGTAAACCGTGGGAAGCATGTTAATAGTGAGCCACTTGTGATGAGTTCTCAACAAAGCAAAAAGGAAAAATCATGATGACTTATTTTGATATTGTGATTGTGTGTACTTTTTTGGTTTCTCAAAAGAAAAAACTAGCTGGTAAAACCAACAGCGGAATCAGAATAGGTAATTTAACTTTGTGTGATCCAGCGGCCCGAGTATTTCACTCGAAGCTCGATCGGCCACATGAACAAACGGGAACATAACAACCCGTGGAACCATGGATGGATGTTTACCTTCTTGTGTGGTCCAGTGCTCAAGGTGAACTCGTGCATACCCCAGTCGGTCTTGCCGGTGTCGGCCGGGGACTTCCTCTTCTTCTCGTAGAAGACCATGGTGAGCTCATAGCCGACCTCGACGCCGCCATGATTCATGTCGGTCACCGGCTTGCCGCCACCCGAGGCCTTCCAGTTGCCGCCGTCGTTGGTGACGCGCACCGGCCGTGCCCTGTCGCTGCTGCGTGGCGTCGGGAACTCCCTGCGGCTGAAGAAGTAGAGGCTCCCGCCCTCCTTGTACGCCTTGTACGCCTCTGCATGCTCCATCGATTCGATCAAATACGTGCATTGAGGGAGATGGCAACGGGTTGATTTGACGATTAAAAGCGCTCGAACGTCACATCAGTGTTAGAGAAATTAAAGAAAAGCGGGTCGAGGAGGTGGGGGTAGTGGTGGGTGCGTGAGTACCGTGGAGCTCATCGGGGTGGAAGTCGAGGATCCTGAGGTCGTGGAAGATGTTGAGAAGCGGGTACGGGAGAGGGCGGCCGGCGATCTTGTCCTCCAGGAGGCGGATGAGCTCGGGGCCCTTGGGAACGAAGCGGTACCCCTGCGGGTACCCATGCCGGTTCCTCCCGCCGTTGTCCGCGACCGCGACGACGGTTTTCTCCATCACGTACGCCGTAGTCGATCGGGCAGGGTGACGGCGCCGAGTGGAACTCGGCGACGGACGGGCGTATTCGACGGGGCGAGAGGAGGGAGGGAGGTATTCGACGGGGCGAGAGGAAAGAGAACGATGTGCGTGCGGGCGAGGGTCCTTGTGGCTCCCGGTGGGCTCTTTAGGCGCGTGCGCGCTTGATTTGATTTTTGAATCTGGTCCGGTTCGCCTTTGAGGTTTTGAGCTGCCGGGGTCGATGAGGAATCTGGTCGAGTTAGGAAAAGGATGGGATCAGGACTGAATTTCGTTGAATTTGGAAAATTGTTACTACCAAATTTTAATTTTTTTTAATGTCAATCTCAGGTAAAAAGTATTCTCTCCTATAAAACAAGACGTACAAATTTAGCCAAATCAACATGTTCTAAGTCTGACCAGCTATATAGAGAGAAAATATAAACATCCATAGTACCAAACAATACCAATTGATTCATCATAAAATATTATTACTTACTATATTTATTCAGTATTGTAAATGTTGATCAAACTTAGTAAGCTTTGACTTTTAACTAAATTTATGTCTTATTGGAGAGATTATTTATGTGGCCACCAAAAAAACTGTATCACCATCTTACCAATCAATACCAATTGATTCATCACAAAATATTATTCTTACTACTCCCTCTTATCCAAATTAATATTCTCAGCTTTTGTTAGATTCGGATGTATCTTGCACTAAAATATGACTAGATACATCTGAATCTAGACAAATCTAAGAACACTAATTTGGATCGGAGGGAGTATACTTATTCAGTATTGTAAATGTTGATCAAACTTAGTAAGCTTTGACTTTTAACTAAATTTATATGTCTTGTTGGAGAGATTATTTCTGTGGCCACCAAAAACACTGAATTTATCACCATCGTTGGGATTTTAAATCATCATCAGAAGTAGGAGACAATAATCAGATCATTTGAGTTTGTTTATTTCTGCATGCAGATACACACCTAGATGCTGGTGTAGCTTGACGGAGATTGTTGAGGGGCTAATCAATCATGCTTAAATTTCGAGTATATTTACAAATTTGGTTAAACTATTATGGGTATCTTGAAGAAATTTTCTGGAATAGGGGCCATGGCCCCCTTGGCTCTTTTGGCGAGGAGGTTGTGTGTGCGTTTATTTGATTTTGAATCTAGTCTGGTTTCCGATTGAGGTTTTGTGGAATCCAACCGAGTTGGGAAAACGATGGATCAGGACCAAATTTCGTACTTTAGAAAATTATTGACCAAATTAAAATTATAATTTATTTTAGATTGAATTTGAGGTAAAAACTACTCCTTAAGTTTTAAAAAATAGATGTATAAATTTAGCCAAAACCCAACATGTTTTAAGTATGGCCAACTTTATAAAGGAAAATATAAACATCTATAGTACCAAATCAGTATCACTAGATCCAACATAAAACATATTTTTTGGTGCATTTATTAAATTTTGTAGATGTTATATTTTCTTCCATATATTTGGTCCAACTTAGTAAAATTGTCTTTTGACTAAATTTCTAAGCCTTATTGGAGGTATCATTTAGGTAGCCATCAAAATTACTGAATTCATCAATATCATTGCAATTTTAAACTAGGATAGATGGGAGCATGAGACAATAATTGGTCCGTGTGAATTTTTCTATTTCTTTATGCACATGCACACCTAGCCACATATAGTTGGCTAGTGGTCTTTCGTGAAGAAAGGTGTTTAGTGGTGGTGGGATAAGAGGAGGAGGAGAGGAGGACGCGGACTAGAGCCATCTCCAGGAGATCATGGTCGACATGGACGGATCCACTATTTGTCAAGGGTGTATAGATGAACACCCAAAACATTATGCAAAAAGGTCGATTGTAGTGTATAGTGACATATGTAGCATATGTGATATTTATTACCATGTATATGTAACGTTTTGCCATCTAAATGCATCTCAAATCTCAAATTAGCAAATAGTAGAGCTGGCACGAGCCCATTTTAAGTTTTTCACCTCATGTTTTCTGTTGGCTAGAATGTGAACACCAAAAGTTAAATTCGTGGATACGTCCCTAATTATGGAGGTATAGTCATCTCTAAGAAGACATGAGTTGACTTTACAACGTCTCCATCCCCGGAGCAAACTGGGGCACGTACCTGCCGTGGAAATTTTTCCATGATGTGTGGAGTGCACGCAGAGGAGTTAGGGAGAGACATCGTGGTGTACATGGAGAACAAGAAGTGTAAAAGAGGGGCTGCTTTAAACAAGTTTCTCTAAGGGACATGTATAACGTAAGGTGTTTAAAGAGAAGCTTAGAATAATACAACCATTTTAGCTTAGACATAGTGCTTATGTACACAAAACATATGTTTAGCTAGACACATCTTCTATAGAGATAAGTGTTGTTGCTTAAGAAAAAACTTGATTTATCTCTGCAAGCACCTCTCTAACCACCTTGCATATGTTAGTAAGTTGAGATTCAGAAAGGTGTTGCACAAGACATGCCACGTAGAGAAGCTGGCGAGCTAACGTCTGCGCCGCCCAACGCAAGACATAGCGGGTGTCTAGTTACTTAGAGGTTGGAGGATGGCTGGAAGCAATTCAAAGCTTCTCGTTGTTGTTCGATGTTTACTTGTTGTTTTGTAATGCTCATTGGTAGAATATGGGTGTGATCGTCAGACCCACAAGTCTTGTTAGGGCCTAGGCCCTAAATCTTGACTTATTGGATGTATGCATTATGAAATTGGGTGGAAAGTATGCCTCTGGCAGGGACGTGTGCGTGTTAATATAGTCAAAACAGTTACATATTGATTTGGTTGGGATTTTCCTTGATAGCTAAGGAACCTATACATGGTAGTTATCTAAAATAGGCAACCTCCAATCAACCGCATCATGTACAACAACTCGGTACCGGAAAACACGGTAAACGCACACAAAACGCTATTTAACACCCTCCCTCAATCACAACTTATCTAAGTTGAGATTGTGACAAAAAGCTTGCAGCTGTCTAGCTGGCAATGGTTTTGTAAATCCATCAGCTACTTGATCTCCTGTGTGCACAAACCTGATGTTTAGTTGCTTATTAGCAATTGTCTCACAGACAAAATGATAGTCCACCTCAATATGTTTAGTCCTAGCATGGAACACTAGATTAGCTGACAAATATGTTGTACCAAGATTATCACAACATAAAGATGCTGCCTTCGGATGACTAACACCAAGTTCTGTTAACAAAGTTTGAATCCATATTACTTCGGTTGTAGCATTGGCTAAGGCGTTATATACGGCTTCAGTACTTGACCTTGACACTGTAGCTTGTTTGCGTGCACTCCAGGAGATGAGATTGCAGCCAAGGAATACTGCAAATCCACCTGTAGATCTCCTATCATCTGGACATCCTGCCCAGTCTGCATCGGAAAAAGCACTGACCAAAGTAGACTCAGACTTTACAAGTTTTAGCCCAAGAGAGATAGTAAACTTCAAGTATCCAAGAATTCTCTTTACTGCTGTCCAATGTAGAGTTATTGGTGCATGCAAAAACTGACAGACATTATTAACAAAAATGGAAATATCTGGTCTGGTTAGAGTAACATACTAAAGTGCTCCAACAATGCTCCTATATCGAGTGACATCCATGTCACTAAGAGGTTCCCCGTCAGAGATACATAATTTTTTGGTTGTAGAAAGATGGGTGGTAACAGCTTTACAGTCCCCCATGCCAACACTCTTTAATACATCCGAAATATACTTAGCTTGGGATAAAAATACCATCAGATATCTTGTTAACTTCAATACCGAGAAAATAATGAAGCGATCCCAAGTCTTTAACTGCAAAATCCATGTGCAAAACAGCTAAAACAGCCTTGACTGCCTCCTTGGAGGAGCTGGTGATAATTATGTCATCAACATATATGAGCATAAATACAGTGACACCATTTTTCCGATAGAAAAATAAAGAAGTATCAGCTTGAGATGGGGTAAAACCAATTGTATGAAGCTTGGAAGACAACTGAGAATACCATGCCTCTAGAGCTTGCTTCAGACCATAAATAGCTTTGTCCAGTTTACAAATGAAGCTAGTATGTTGAGAATTCTCAAACCTAGGAGGTTGTTTCATGTATACCTATTCTTCTAGAACGCCATGGAGAAACGCATTCTTCACATCTAACTGTTGCATCTCCTAATTTTGGAAGACAGCTAAAGACAAAATTAAATGAATAGTTGTAGGTTTAACCACTGACTAAAAGTGTCCTCATAATCAATTTCATACCGTTACTTGAATCCTTTTGCGACTAAATGGGTCTTGTACCGATCAACCGTACCATGAGATCGTTTCTTGATCTTATATACCCACTTAAAGTCAATGATATTACTCCTTGTGGTCTGGGAACAAGATGCCAAGTATTATTGGAATTAAGTGCGGATATTTCTTCATCCATAGCACCACGCCATTGATCATGACGGAGATCTTCCTCGAGATGTTCAGGTTCACTAGTGCTACAGAGATTACACCAACGTATACGACCATTAGTAAAAAATCGGACATACAATACCACTTTGAGACCTGGTTTGAGCACGCGATGAAGTAGGCACAGGAGGAGCAACAACTGGCTCCGGCGCAGATGATCTGGACCCAGATCTCTCGAGATCGGGTGCAGCAGGCGGCGGGGACGCAGCGGATGACACGCTTGATGACATCCTTGGAGTGTCCGTACGCGGCACAGGCGAGGCTATGGACATGGTTTGTCCACGTGGCAGGGACAGCAGGGTCCGCCCTAAGGACGACGCAGGAGATGCAGGGCCACCTCCACGTGGTGCGCGTAGAGAGGACCGCGACGAATACGGGATGTCAGTGCTGACAGGGGGAGATCCCGGAGAAGATACGCCAAATTCAGCAGCAGAAGAATCGACATCGGATCCTCCACCTGCATGCTCTCCAACAGATTCCTCCTAAAGGCTATTTTCATCAGAAAAATTATTAGAAACTGACATATTTGATCATGGCGCATACAATTCTCCTGATCAGAGATAGAAGGATTCAAAAGGACTGAGGGTAATAAATGGAGTTCAGCATGTAATTGTGTTCCGGCGTTTGGATTTAGTGTAGAAAACGGGAAAATAGATTCATCAAAAATGACACCTCATGAAGCATAGACTCTACCTGTGAAAATATCCAAACACTTGTAGCCTTTGTGCATGCCACTATAGCCCAAAAAACGCATTGTTTGGAACAGAACTGCAATTTGCGTTGGTTGTAGGGGCGGCGGAGATTAGGCCAGACAACACATCCAAACATACGAAGAAACGAATAATTAGGAGGCTCTTTGAATACTTTTTCAGTAGGTGACAGATTATGAATGACCTTGCTAGGAAGGCGATTAATGAGATAGACCGCCGTGAGAAACGTTTCATCCCAATACTTAAGCGGCATAGACGCATGTGCTAGTAAGCAAAGACCAACTTCGACAATATGTCTATGTTTTCGTTCCACGGAACCATTTTGTTAATGGGCATGGGGGCAAGATACATGGTGGACAATGCCAACACGAGAAAAGAAGGGGGTTAATTTCTACTATTCACCACCCCAGTCAGATTGGACAACAAGGATTTTTCTATCAACAATCGGCTCAACATGTTGAAAATCTCAAAATTTCTGAAAAACAACAGATTTATATTTGAGTAAGTAGATCCAAGTAAACTTGTTGAAATCATTAATAAAACTCACATAATAGTTAATGACCAACAGAAATAGGAGAAGGTTCCCAAACATACGAAAAACGAGCTCCAAAGGAGCACTGGACACACTTGTAGACCTAGGATAAGGCAATTGGTGACTCTTGCCTTTTTTACAAGCGTCACAAACTGACTCATCGTGCTTATTTGACACAGGAAGATTATTTGTCCAAGCCGCCCATGCCACCATGTAGAGGATGGTTGACTTGTACTTGTACTAAGGAGTTGTTTGGATGGATCATTGGTGCTGGCGTGCAAGGGATAGAGGCCATTCCTACTCTCGCCCTAGAGGATGGTTCTCCTTGTGTCCTGATCTTTTAGAGAAAAGAAAGTTGGATGAATTTCAATATAAGCATGATTATCGGAGACAAGTTTAGAGGCAGAAACTAGACTTTTGTGAGCATTGGGAGCATGAAGAATGTTTTTGAGATGAATAGGATGATCAGAAGAATTAATATAGGCATGACCAATATGTTCAATTTCTATACCGTGGCCACTTGCGGTGTGGACTTGTTCATTGTCGTGGTAGCGGTCGCGGATGGCAAGCTTTTCTAGCTCGCTGGTAACATACATGTTTGCTCCCGTGTCGATGTACCATTGTGGATCAGCTCCATAGGAGTGGTCCGTGGTTGCCGCATTCACTCGCGGCTATTCTGGGATGATGAAGGACTTGTTGAAGCGCTTGAAGCACTTGTCCGCTTGATGTCCTGCCTTGCGGCAGATCTGATACGGTGGGCCGGTGTAGCGCGGTCGGTTTCCTTGATAATTGTTGTCGCCGCCACCGTTGTTGTAGCATCCACCTCCGCCATTGTTTTTGCCGTGGTTGCCACCATATTGGCTGCCACCGTGGCCGGTGTTGTCACGGTTTTGTCCACAGCCACTGTGACCTCCACAGTAGCCTCCTCCATTGTCGCGGCCATACCCGCCTTTGGAGGCAAGATTGACGGAGAAGCCATCACCCGTCCCGGTGTCATCTTTCTGCGACTTAATGCGTGCTTCGGCTGAAAGGAACATGGCATAAACTTCACTGAGAGTGATACCTTGGTAGATCCAAAGTCGAGACTGCTTCAACAAGTGGATTATACTCCGCGTCGAGGCCGTTTAAAACAGCATTGATGATGTCATCATCCATCGGCTTCCCCACCGTCGCCAACTCGTCTATTAGCGCCTTCAGTTTGTTGAAGTAGACAACGCCAGACATCTCTCTTTTCTTCAGATCTTGAAGCTGTGTGCGAAGGTTCATGACCGTTGCACGAGATTGCGATGCGTACATGGTCTGGATCGTTTTCTAGAGCTCGCACGACGTCTGGTACTCGGTGATTTGCACCAGTACTTCGACGGTGAGAGTGTTCACCAGATAGGCCAGCAGGGACTGGTCCTTCTCAATCCATGTCGTATAGGCAGGGTTTTCCACCTCCACGGTGGTTTTCTTTCCATCAGCTCTCTCCTTCTCCACCGAGAGTGTTTCTGGCGGCGCCTTCACCGTGCCATCAAGGTACCCCATTAGGCGAGCACCATGCATGGCAGGGAGAACGACGGTCTTTCCACACGAGATAGTTCTTGCTCGTGAGTTTTTCTTGCACCGATTGACAAAGAGGATTCTTGGCCACCGCGTCCAAGGAGGTTAAGGTCGCCATGGGAGAGAGAGGTTGGTAGATGTGTTTTTAGGAAGAAGTAGGCTCTGATACCATATTGAATTGATGCACTAGCCAACTCAACCAAAAATCCGAACTGATGGAAAAGGCTAGGTGTGTATTATATTCTTAAAACTCCCTCTCACGTCTAGGCTATTTTAGCCCTTAGCGTGGGTTCGGTGCAGACCGCAGAATTTTTTTTTGTAAACTGCGTGTGTAGAGTCTTGAACTTGAAACCTCTTGGCTCTGATACCATATGAAATTGGGTGGAACGTATGCCTCTGGCAGGGACGTGTGCGTGTTAATATAGTCAAAAGCAGTTACAAATTGATTTGGTTGGGATTTGCCTTGATACCTAAGAAACTTATACATGGTAGCTATTTAAAATAGGCAACCTCCAATTAACTGCATCATGTACAACAACTCGGTACCGGCAAACACGGTACACGCACACAACACGCTATTTAACAGGCATCATGTCTGTGTTGTGCCATGCATGCTTAATAAAGCATTTTTGGGCTAGGCCCAGTTGGAACAACTACTTCGGCCATTTCCACGGAGCTACCCTCATTGTGTGATCCAACGATGAAAGTTTCTTTCGCCCACTCTCTTTAATCTACTTTATCTCATCTCTTCTAGTCAGTTCAACAATGCTTCAATTCAAAATGAGCTCTACATAAAAAAGATGCACATCGACGTTGAGATTCCGTTCTCGTGATCGGTTCCAACTTTTGTTAATGGTGGACCTTTAATTTTGTGTTTATGTTTGGATGTTTTAGACAAATTTCCTCAAATTGATGGCACAAGGTCGACTGTTTGAAATTTCCTTTGAGTAGCTTCGCCTCACCATTTCACACAAATCTCATGTTGTGTTGTATTTTAGTTTCGATGGTTGTAGACAAATATATTTGTATTTCTCTACTATACTATATGTTGTTTACTTGTGCCTAAACATGTGGTCTACTCTTACATGTGATGTGTATAGCTCAACCTCTCACTTGTCTCTTGACCGCTCCACCATTTCATGATGAGTTCTACATGAAAAAGATCTAAGTTGACTATGATCTCATTCCGCCAATTGATTATGAGGCTTGTTAATAGTAACCTATCAATTTTATATTCAAGTTTGGACTTAGATGAATTTCATCAAATTCATCTTGACGATTAGTGTAATCTTTTCATTTTCCACAACCCTCGTGTTGTAAGTTTTTTTGTTTCGAGGTTCATAAACGTAATTGTTTTAAGTGTGGTGGTGTGATATAAGTGCACCATATAGATAAGAGGTGAGGGTAGCATCAGTTAATAGGTAAACAAACAGTTCGGGAGTGTGTTTCTGTTAGAGGTCAGGATGATATTTATGCATGCAACCAAATGTGCTACACGACATGGTCCAAACCATATTTTATCGTAGTCATTCCCCCGGGTACATGTGCAAGAGCGCAAAGATCAACCCAAGCAATCAACC
Source organism: Avena eriantha (assembly GCA_910589775.1). Taxonomy (NCBI): domain Eukaryota; kingdom Viridiplantae; phylum Streptophyta; class Magnoliopsida; order Poales; family Poaceae; genus Avena; species Avena eriantha. Next base: position 174,109,086 of record OU342743.1, on the reverse strand, counting down.
ACACACTATATATCATTGTTGCCATGTTAGTCCATCTCATTCAACATGATGTTATTACCATAAAAGAAACAACAAGGCATTGGAGCTTGTCTTGACCAACCAGTTGTATAAACATGTATGTATTCATCATAATCATTAATTTTTTCTCTTCTACAGAAAATCCATGTAACTATGATAGAATTTTGTTCTAAATTTATAAAAAATTGTGTATTTTCTGTTAGATTCAAAAATAAAAGTAAATCTAGCAACTAATTTATTGGTTAAGTATATACAAAACCTTGGAACTGCAAAGGAACAATCTAGGCCGTGTTTGGTAGCCCGTCTCATTTTTTAGGCTCGTTGCAGCCATCCCATGGTGCATGTCCATGCGAAAACTGGCCTTAGGCCAAGTTGTCTGTTTTGTTTGGTTACCCAGTTTCCAATGGGTACATGAGATGGGCAATAATCTCCAATTTGTTTGATAGGATGCACACAACTATTTTTGGCTAAGATGATGTAAAGCAATAGTGTTTCGTTTCCCACTTGAGGCTGAATATGGTTACCGTGATCCAAAGTTGGCGACCTTACCATGTAATTGGATATTACATCCGATCATAGAGAGGAATCAAAAAAGCAGAAGCTTGAAGATCATTACAAGCAGGCAGACGATGATGAGATCTCTCATCCTTCTCTCTTGAACCTGATAAGCCATTGCAATAGCTTGAACAACCATAGCCTCAAGTGTCATAGCTTGAGCAAGAACTTCTTGAGGTGCCATAGCTTGATCAAACATAGCCTCTTGATCAACCAAGAAATGGTGGTACTCCTCCTATGCCTTCTCTCTAGTTTGGTATCCTCTATACCTATTGCTCGAGAAAGCATTGACTTGAACTTGGCAGATTCTCCATGAATCATACACACCTGGGTGTCTCCCTTTGTAGACCACATACCACTAAGATGAAATAGACAGAACAAGTTAGGTACAACATGAGAAGCATGAATGAAATCAAAGCAGACCATGAAAACTTCACAACAGATGATAAACTAAGGGTATCATGCATGATCATTACCAAAATAGGATCACAAGTTCATCCTACGGCTATGGTGTCAACTTACCAACACACCAAAAGAGGGTGTCATCCTACCACCACATCAACAAGTTCATCATCACATGAGGAATTAGTATATACCACCTCATCATTACAGTCCATACCATCAAAATATACATCAACACCAACATCATCATGGTCTTCACCACTAGCACGCATCCCCCCACGAACCCAAGCTCTACAACTTGTCATAGTACTTGCCTACGTAGGTGATGGCAACAACACCGTGTGTACCAACTCATTGGGACTCGAAGTGTAGAATGTTGTAGCAAGCGTCTTTTCCCCAAAAGGGTGACTCGGGAGTTTATATCAAACTCTCAGGGAATTAACTTAGACACTTCTCCTGTTTTCTTCTTCAAGCAACCTATAAAACAAAGTAGTTGCCTTGTGTCCCCAAGTACATCGTGTGGTTGTCAAGCACAAGGTTTTGTATTAGTAAAACTAAAAATAAACTATAAATTAAAAGCAATCTGTAACTAGAAAATAAAGTAAAAAAATAAGGTTAATGTCTTTTGGGTTTTTTTGTGTTTGCTAATAGTGAAAGTGTTTCTATATTTTAAGATTTAATTATAGGAAATATAAAAGAAATGAAAGTAAATGGAAGCTACATCTATCAAGATCTAGTAGAGGTTAATTTACTTCGTTAATCATTTTAACTTCCGCTACTTGTTTAATTTTGTTTTCTTTTACTACCATAATGGATTCTTTTTCCACCATGTTTAAAGTTTCCCCGAATTTATATATTATATCTTGAACATATTTTATAGTTTCTTCATATTTATTTGGGTTTGAACAAGGTGCTCAAAATATATCACTTCCTTAGTTAAATGATCTACCTTATCATTTAAAGCATCATGTTTTTCAAATTCAGTTATAAATTATTTTTTATCTCCTTTTGTGTTGATATGAAAGATCTAATGGTGTTTTATAAATCATTGGAAACACTATTACCACTAGAATATTTATTAGGAACATAAGGTGGCCTACCATAAGAGTTATTAAAATTGTTCCCATATCCAGTTGACATCTACATTTTCAGCATTGTTCCCAAAAAGATCTTGTAAAGGAACATTATCAATATTTTGTTTAGATATGTAAGCAAGTATAATATCAACTTTAGCAGACAAGGAATCTACCTCATCAACTGAGTTAACTTTCCTAGAAAATTGATTGTGTGCTCTTTTAGTGTGCCATTGGCTATGATTTTGTAGCATGTTTTCTAAAATAGTCTTTGCTTCAAGAACAGTTTTACTCATGAATGCTCCCATGGATAAGAATCTAACATACTTCTATACATATAGTTTAAACCATTATAGAAAGTGTAACACAGTCCATTCATTTACTACATGTGATGGACATGTTATAAGCATGATTTTAATTCTTTCCCATGCTATAGCTACATGTTTATTATCATTTTGTTTAAAGGATAGTGTGCTATTTCTATTTTGCAAGAATTTAACAGGAGGATAATATTTCTTTATGAAAGCTACCTTAATATTTTCCCAAGATTTATGCTACCAGTTGGTAATGATATTAGCCATTCTTTGCCTCTAAGTGAGAATGGGAATAGTTTAAGTTTGACAATGTCATTTTCCACATTCTTAATTTTTTGCATATCACAAATTTCAAAAGTCATGTAAGTTCATAGATGCATATTCACTGGCACTTCCGCTAAATTGTTCTTTAGCAATAAGATTAAGTAGCCCAGGACTAACTTCAAAACTATCACCTTTAATTTCAGGAGTTCTGGTGGGTATAGCAATAAATTGATCATTATGGGTGTTGGTGTTGTCACATAACTTAGTGGTTCTTTCTCCCATATTTGCAAAAAAGTAAAGTTACACTACTTTTTATGGATTTTTATGTATAGTAGAAAGGTGAAAATAATACTAAAAGTAAATAAACAAAAAACAAGACAACAAAGTGATTTGTAAATCTAAAACAAAAGAAGAGATCACAATGGTTGCAACCTCCCCAAGTTTGGGTGTTTGCATATTGATGAAGATGGTGCCAGAAAATTTTCTAGCAATTGTTGTTGGAGTTTCTCCATGCTACAACCACTGTGAGATGTCTCTTGCAATTTATCAGCAATGGTGCCAGAAAATGTTCTTGATGGCAATAACTATGTGTATACCAAGTCGTTGGGACTCCAAGTGCAAAGTATTGTAGCAAGTATATTTTCCCCACAAGGGTGACTAGAGGGTTTATATCGAACTCTCGAGGAATTAACTTAGAGAGTTCTCCTATTTTATTTTTCAAGGAACCTACAAAAAAAAGTATTTGCCTTGTGTCCTCAACTCCACTGTGTGGTTGTCAAGCACAAGGTTTTGTATTCGTAAAACTAAAAAATAAAATATAAATTAAAAAGTAAAAACAATATATTTAGACAAGAAAGTAAAAACAAAAGAAGAGCTCACAATGGTTGCAACCTCCCCAAGTTTGGGTGTTTGCATATTGATGAAGATGGTGCAAGAAAATGTTCTAGCAATTGTTGTTGGAGTTTCTCCATGCTGCAACCACTGTGAGATATCTCTTGCAATTTATCAGCAATGGTGCCAGAAAATATTCTTGATGGCAATAACTATGTGTATACCAACTCGTTGGGACTCCAAGTGCAAAGTATTGTAGCAAGTATATTTTCCCCACAAGGGTGACTAGAGGGTTTATATCGAACTCTCGAGGAATTAACTTAGAGACTTCTCCTATTTTATTTTTCAAGGAACCTACAAAAAAAAGTATTTGCCTTGTGTCCTCAACTCCACTGTGTGGTTGTCAAGCACAAGGTTTTGTATTCGTAAAACTAAAAAATAAAATATAAATGAAAACGTAAAAACAATATATTTAGACAAGAAAGTAAAAACAATAAGGTAAAGGTCTTTTGGTATTTTGTTTAATTTTACTAATAGTAAAAGTGTTTTTGTTTTTTAAGATTTAATTGCAGAAAATATAAAAGCAATGAAAGTTGTTTCTTATGAAAAAAGTTGGACCGAGGTTAATGGATTCACTTGTCTATTCTCTCATTAAGGTGTAATGGACATAAAACAATTCATAAGCAATATAATATTGATAAAACTTCATTATGTGTATCATCAGCATTCATATGGGCATCAAGTCATGTTTTAAAGATGATGCAACATGTCTCAGTTATACTTCTCTAGAAATGGAAATACTCTGTGCTATCTAGAATTAAGAATAAACATATTATAGCCTTAAGTACTTTGACATTATGTTTGAATAACAAATGTACTACCTTGAACAAACAAGATCATTTGGGCTATCACTAGATGATATTAACACACGCATTCACTCTATCCCTAATGAAGTAACAAAATAAAGGTAAAAACCATTGTGAATCTTGAATTTTGTTGTCACTTTCGAATCACCACCACCATGTTACTACAACTAATACACATGTTTCCATACCACTACAACAAATATGTTAACTTGTGACCTTATCATAGTGATGGAAAATGAAATCTTCATAGATTTATGATGATTTCTCACAAGATAGTCATAGGATGTTTGGATAGGTCAAAATCCTATAGAATTACGACGATTTGTGTCAAAATCATCGTAATTTCATCATATGAAATTGTCATAACCTGCACGATACATCTTAGAGCCTTATTTATACCATATTATGACCAATTTAAATAGTCATGGCATTTAAAATATGATAAATTGAAATGATAGGTCAGCCACATCAGAAATTGTGCCTCTGTATCAGCCTACATATCATATATTCAATTTAATTTTTTTTATTTGTGTCCATGTGTCAATTTGGCCCACCCAACTCACATGGTGGAACCGTTAGCTCCCCACATCCTAAACAAATAAGGTACAAGTAATTGTTGGTTGAGGGGATCGAACCCGCGATCCACCCGCTCACCATCTCTACCGATGTTAGCCACCAGGATAGAACTCCTTTCGTGGCATATAACCACGCACATGCTTCGTTAACTTGACTTCCATCTGTTGGGTCTGGACCTCGGTGGACCGACTCCACCTATTATCCTCCCTTTTTCATTAAGGTTTTCTGTAGCCTAGGAAGGGAGACGGGCTACGGTGTCCGCTTGTCCGGCCTTGACTAGGTCCGGGCCAACTCAGCTGGTCCGGTTAGGATAGTTTTTTCTTCTTTTCTTTTTTCTTTTTTTGTTTTCGTAATTATTTTGTATCTTTTTCATAACAAGTCCAAAAATAATAATTTTTATCTCTAATTTTTTATAAAATTTAGTAGATAATCTTAAGGTGTTAATTAGCAATACATTGATTATTTAAAATAGTGGATTTACTAATCCCACATTAGTCCATAGTAGGGACAATATCATAATTCAAAATATGATTTTAAAATTAGCGTTTTGGCTTCAAAATTTTGGGTGAGTGCAATGGATTTATGATGAAATGGCATATTGTGAACCTAGAAATGATTTTTTCTGAAAAATCTTGAGCAAACAATCATGTACTTGTGGTTCAATTTAGACCCACTTCCTAACGAATCGGTAGAAATTTGTCTTTTTACAAGAGGTAAATGGAAAGCTTTTAAGATACACCGGTTGGTTAATTATCAATGGAATATGGTCTAATATTTTTGAAAGGTGGTTGGTTCACAAAGCACCCCATTTTTGCACTCAGAAAATGGAAAATGATTTTTTTTGTTCAACAAAAATGAAAACTTCCTCATGCAACAGTATTCACCATTCAAAGATACATGTGTGCACAATATGGGCACATTATCGCAAACTATGCCATAAATTTTGCCATAACATTGGTGATTTGTCTTGAAAGCCATAAAAGTCCGTACATGATAACTCATTTCTGAGAACACATTTTAAAGATATTTTTGATTATTGAAGTTTGTTATTTTTCATGGATACCATATCATATAAAACGACGCAATCAGAAGGTTTTCAAATTATTTTAATTAGTTATGCTGATTTCAAAACGCGGTAAAAATGGCGAGAGTGATTGTTCTCGTATAGTGGTTGAGTCTAGTTAAACTATTAATGGATCTCTAATGAAACAACATATTGTGAACATAGAAAAGAATTTTCTGAAAAATCTTGAGCAAGCAATCATGTACCAGTTAAAATCAACCCACTTCCTACCGATTTGGCAGGAATTAGTCTTTTTGCCCAGATGTGCATGAAAATATTTTAGATACCCCAGCTGGTATATTGTCATATTATGTGGTCTAGTTTTTTGAAAAATGGTGCGGTAATATTTTTAAACTTACTTTATGTGGTTGCTTCACAAAACACCTCATTTTCTGCAGTCGGAAAATAGAAAATGGTTTTTCGTGCAACAAAAATGAAAACTTCCTCTAGCAAAAGTGTTCGCCATTCCAATATGCACACATATGCACAATATGAGCATATTATCACAACATAGTGATTTTGGCCATAATATTGGTCTTTTGACCTAAAAGCCATGAAACTGCATATATGATAGCTCATATCTGTGAACACTTTTCCAAGATATTTGCAATATTTCATGTGTGTTATTTTTCCCAGATACTATGTCATATAAAATAATACAATGCGAAGGTTTTCCATTTTTTGATTTTTTTTAATTAGTTACACTGACTTCAAGACACAGTTAAAAATGTGGTAGTGACCGTCCTCGTCTTTGGTTGAGTCTTGCTGAACTCTGAGTGGATCTATGATAAAACAACATATTATGAAACTAAAAAATGTTTTTTGAAAAAAAATCATGAGCATTAAATCATGTACATGTAGTTCAAATAAGACCCACTTCCTACCGATTAACCAAAGGTGCATGGAAAGATTTTGGATACCCTAGTTGGGACATTGTCCATGGAATATGGTCTAGTATTATTGAAAACTGGGGTGGTAAAAATTTTAAAACTTACTTTCTATGGTTACTTCACAAAACACCCATTTTCGGCACTCGAAAAATAGAAAATGCCTTTTTTATGCAATGAAAATGAAAACTTCCTCTAGCAACATTGTTCGCCATTCCAAGATACACATGAATGCACAATATGGGCATATTATCATAAACTATGCCATAATTTTTTCCGTAACATTGGTCGTTTGGCATGAAAGCCATGAAACTTCATACATAATAGCTCATTTCTGGGAACACTTTTCCAAGATATTCGTAATATTTCAAGTTTGTTATTTTTCCCGGATACTATGTCATATAAAATGATGTAATACGAAGGTTTTCCATTTTTTGATTTTTTGAATTAGTTACGACGGTTTAAATACACTGTCAAAAAACGGGAGTGACCATCCTCATCTAGGGGTTGAGTCTTGCTAAACTCTTAGTGAATCTCTACTAAAACAGCATATTGTGAACCAAAAAATCGTGTACTTGTAGTTCAAGTCAGACCCACTTTCTACCGATTTGGCATGAATTTGTCTTTCTGTGCAAGGAAATATTTTAGATACCCCAGTTGGAATATTATCCATGGAATATGGTCTAGTATTTTTGAAAATTTGCGTGGTAATATTTTAAAACTTACTTTGTGTGGTTGCTTCACAAAACACCCTATTTTGGCACTCGGGAAATAGAAAATGGCTTTTTTGTGCAACGAAAATGAAAAATTCTTCGAGGAACATTGTTCTTTATTCAAAGATGCACATGTATGCACAATATGGGCGCATTATGACAAACTATGCCATGATTTTGGCCATAACATTGGTCGTTTAGCCTGAAAGCCATGAAATGTACATGATAGCTCATTCCTGAGAACACATTTCCGATTACATGGAAATATCGTGCACACATGTACATCTTGGAATTGCGAATAGTGTTGTTAGAGGAACTTTTATTTTTGTCGCACAAAAAAGTGATTTTCAATTTTCCGAGTGCAAAAAAATGAGGTGTTTTGTGAACCATCTAGTCAAAACACGGGAAACCGCCTCCCATAGATCATCCTTATCGGCCTAATCTGGAACGTCTAGATCCGATCCAATGTCTGGCCACTCACCCGAAGAAGCACACCATACTCCCTAGTCCCCACCGCACCCATGGCCCCAACCCTAAACTCACCAACTCTGGATCACCTCCCCTCACACGGCTGATTCTCCCCTCTCACTAATTCACAGCGGTGTAGCTCTCTAGATGCACTCGTGGCCACCACCCTCTGCCTTCCAACCGATCCACACTCTCCCTTCTCTCTCACCGGCTGAGCCTGCTGACTCATATACTAACGATCTCGTTGGGGAACCCCAAGAGGAAGGTATGATGAGCACAGCAGTAAGTTTCCCTCAGTTACAAAATCAAGGTTATCAATCCAATAGGAGCAAGGAAACACCTCAAAGGTGTTGCTAGCTGAGCTTTGGCAGGGCGCACTAACGGTGCTAGTAGCAACGTGGAATCCTGCACAACACAACCACAGAGCTTTGTCCCCAACTTGCGATGAGCTTGTCAATCTCACTGGTTTTGCTGAAAACAAAGGATTAGACGTATCGAATGGAAGAAAGTAATAGTTTGCAGAAAGTAAATAGAAAACAGTAAGCAGTTGACTGTAGATTGATTGTAAAAGAAAGGACCGGGGTCCATAGTTCACTAGTGGTGGTTCTCCTTAAGATAGATAACATGTTGGGTGAACAAATTACAGCGGGACAATTAACAAACATTGAGAAAGCATACAAGCATATACTAATCATCTTGACTCCTTTGAGATTTTATTGGGCATTACAACATTATACATAGACCGCCATCCAACTGCATCTATGACTAATAATCCACCTTTGGGTTATCATCCAAACTCTCTTAAGTATTAAGTTGCAAGCAACAGATAATTGCATTACGCATTGCGTGTAAAGTAAACAATACGATTGTTCTATGAACAAAGGATTGTTGTTTTCTCCCTAGTAGCAACAACACATCTAGTACCTTAGAGATTTCTGTCATTTCCCCAGATTACTAGAGGCATGAACCCACTATCGAGCATAAATACTAACACTTGGAGTTGCTAGCATCTACTTGGCCAAGATAGATACTCAATAATCAAACTGAAATAGCATCTCAATATCCATCGGATCCCCGCAAACACAACATGTAGGAATTACAAATAGATGATATTGATCATGAACGGAGCTCACAAGATCTAAACATGATAGCACAAAGGAGAAGAACCAGCCATCTAGCTACTACATGGACCCATAGTCCAGAGATGAACTACTCACGCTTCACACCGGAGGATTGCATGATGATGAAGAAGGCCTCCAGGGTGAATTCTCCCCTCCGGCAGGGTGCCGAGAAGAGCTTCAGATCCCTCCCGATCTAGGGATGGAGATGACGGCGGCTAGAGACTCTTTCGTGGAATTTTGATCGGGTACTTAGGGTTTTTGTATCGGAGGCATCTTATAGTCGGAAGGGGAGGCCGAGGGGGTGCCTAGGGTGGTCAGACCACCCCCTGGCGCGGGCTAGGCTAGGCCGCATGGCCAGGTGGTGTGGCGGCCCCCTGGCCCCTCTCCGTCTCGTATTCTGGCTCCGTGTCCTCCTCGGTGAAAAACTGACTTTGGCTTTTGTCCCGTCCAATTCCGAGAATATTCATTTTCTGACTTCCTAGAACCAAAAACAAGAGAAAACAGGCAACTAGGACTGTGGCATCTTGTTAATAGGTTAGTCCAAGAAAGTGTATGAAAAGTACTCCAAAGTTGGAACAAAAAATAAGAAAGTAGATAAAACCAAGCATGGAACATCAAAAATTATGGATATGTTAGCAACATATCAACATCCCCAAGCTTAACTCATGCTCGTCCTCAAGTAGGTAAGTGATAAAAAGAAACAATAATTTTTTAGGTGACATGCACCATCATAAACTTGATCAAAGTATTTGTAAAACATTGAAAGCTAGGATCATAGTACTTCAACATAGCATGAAAGATAAAGTTCTAGCAATAAGACATAGCAACTATGTTGCAACATAAAAAGGTACAAACAAAAGATTCATGAATAACAATGCTTTGCAAGACGTTTGTTTGTTTCACATAAAAAAACATAGCATAGTGGCATTCAGCTTGTCCCTCATAGAGTAGCAAATATAAATGCATAGGACACCTTCAAAGTTCATAAGAGTGACTACATAGAAGTAGTTTAAGAACAAGCAATATCAAGTTATGCATCAATCAACAAGTCTTGGGACAATGCACATAGAACTAAGAATGGCCACTATGCTCTCAAAGTAGGTGCATAAAGGTAGAAGGTGGAGACTCAACATAAAAGTAAAAGAAAGGCCTTCATAGAAGGAAGCAAAGATTCAAGTTTCAAAAAGAGCTTCCAAAAATTATGGTACTTGTTAGCTTTAAGCTCTCATTGCCCCTATCATAAGCATCTTTAAGTGATTAAGGTTAAAGTGACACAACTAAGAGGATATGCTTGACAAGTTATAAGCCGAAATCTCATGCCCCTTACTTACAAAGACCGAACCTCATGCTACTCAACTTTAGTCACAAGTAAGCTCTTGTCATTGTAAGTACATATGTATCATAAAGAACCGCCAACGGGGTACCCCTTGCACATGATACAGGAGCTATCCCATAATCAAAATGACAAGGCAATCAGACAATGAGCATCTCAGTGATCTTTTTATTTGCTATTTGCATAGGTTTTTATTGAGGATGCTTCATAGAGTGCTCATTATGGTGATGCTGCAAGTTTCCACCATGATTAGGCATGGCTTAGGCTAGCGGCCCAGGCGTTTCTCTAACACACATATAAACTCCATGATCTTACAAGTTCCACTTTTATTTCACACCGCTGGGATCCATAAGCAAAAGAACATGATATCAATGGGGTACAAAGTACAAGTGCAATGTTGAAAGCGTTCCCCATGATACATGGTTCTGCTAATTTCACCTTATAAAGCGCAAGCATATACGCAACAAAGATGGACACAATGGTTCAAGTTTATTAAATGCAAGAAAAGTAAAGTGTGCCATCAAGTTCATGAGAGCTTTAATCACTAATTTTCACATAACAAGTTTAATTCAGAAGGTAGATAAAAACATGAATATACTTGGAATACCAAATGCTAATAGGTAGGTATGGTGGACTCTTTGGAATAACTTGGTTTAAGGAGTTGGATGCCTGAGTGGAACTCACGCTTGGTTACGGAGGCTAGCAAAAGACTGGGAGCGACAAACTAAGAGAGCAATAATGGCCATAATCATGTAGAGCAACAAAACATCATTGATTAAAGCATAAAATGATATTACAAGTCGAAAACTATAGTATCATCAAGGCTATGGTGACTTTGGATAGTCATAACATGGTGTGAGCATGTGCCAAGTCAACCCAAATAAAGCATCAAAAGAGAATACCACAATACTATGCTTTAATATGCTAAAACAACGCATGATTCTTCCAAGGCACATTAAGCAATATCAATTGTTTATAACATGTCATGCTATAGCAAAGAACACTAAGCATAAAGCGAAAACAATATCAAGCATGGCATGACAAAGCATAGGCCACAGTCAAAAACAAGCTCTCTTTACCACTTAAGCATGAATTTTCCTACTCTTTTCCAATCCAAATCAAACTATTTGAAAACCAATGTATGAAATATGGGGTCCAACCAATTTATTCAACAAACTAATACAACCAAGCAAACGAAAAACCAAAACGAAAACGAAAAAAGAAGACGCTCCAAGAACAATACAACCGTGCATGAAACAATAAAAATAAAGTGTTTGGAAGAAACCTGGGATTTTTATTGATGAAGAAGGGGATGCCTTGGGAATCCCCAAGCTTTGACGCTTGTACTTCTTGGATATTTATTGTGGTGACACGCGTGGCATCCCCAAGCTTGAGCTTTAGTCAATTCTTTATCTCATTACTCATTCCTTCCATACACCTGGAATTTTTCCTTCATACAAAACTTCACACAATCTTTATTAGCAATATTAGTGCACTCAAGATAATAAGTCTTTAGGTTCAGTTTCAACACCAATAAAACTTCCAATAAAACACAAGCTACTGTAGCACTTCCCTCAAAAATCTCAATTCCCCAAAAAAACTCAAAAAGGAACCAACAAGAAGCAAATGCAAATAATGGCAGAAATTTGTCAAAACAGACCAGCAGGTAAAGACGAATTTTTTCGAAGACCTTCTATTGCTAAAATCCAAAGGTGTTGAACTAACGAAAGTTAGATAACAACCTGGGGCAGAAGAACAAACATTCACGCCTCAAAAGGACGTACAGAGATTTTACACAAATTTTTACAGTGAAGAACAAAAAACTGTTTCGGGACATCAACTTTCCCAAACATTACTTCTCTCTCATTAGGGCACAAAAAGCAAATAAAAAGGATAAGGAGAGGTTATTACAGAGGTAATAACTTTCAAGAATCATCTAAAACTTTTGGGTTATCTCCCAATAATTACTTTCTTTAACGCCTTTAAGTTAGGCATAATAATTTCGATGATGCTCACATAAAAAATACGAATTGAAGTAAAAGAGAGAATCAAGAAGAAAATTCAAAACACATTTAAGTCTAACCCACTTCCTATGCATAGGAATCTTATATGCAAATAAATTCACAAAGAACAAAGTGATAGGCATAGGAAGATAAAACGAGAGTAACTTCAAAACTTTCAGCAAATAGAGACGTGTTTCAGTACCATGAAAACTTTTACAACCATATTTCCTCTCTCATAATAATTTTCAGTAGCCTCATGAATAAACTCAACAATATAACTATCACATAAAGTATGCTTTTCATGATCTACAAACACATAATTTTTATCAAGCTCAAAAATAGTGGGATTAAAACCTTCAAACCCACTTTTAACAATTCTATAACAAGATGACTGATCATTCAATATAGGACCATCGTCTAGAGCTTTATCATAAATATTTTCTAAGAAAAACTCTTTAGTACAATGCATTTCGAAGTTAGGCACAAATAAAGGATTATCATAGATAACATGAGCATAACATTCATTCTCCTTTGGTAAGCATGGGGGACAATCAAATAATGTAAGGGATAAAGAGTTACTCTCATTAGAAGGTAGGCATGGGTAGCTAATCCATTCTTCCTCATTTTTGTCGTGGTGGTGTCATGGCAGATGCCATGGATAGGCTAAAGGTGGGGACTAATACACGCTAGGGGAATCCAGGGAGGGATAGTGAGGTGATTCGTCACACCGAAGTTCGTATTTGCTTTGCTTCCAAGATTACAAGTGCTCCTCGAGCTGTATTGGTGAGAGGAGGAAGAAGAAGCTCTCTTACTCTCTCACACAGTTCACTCTAAAAAACCTCAACCAAATCAGAATAGCGAACCCCTTCTACAGAGGCCCTAGCCCTCCTTATATAGGGGTGGCTAGGTCTCCACTTAGGGCATACGTGGAGGCATATTCCTGAGAACATGTCTTCTCCCAAAGTAGTAAACCGACCGGGTTGCTTTTCCCCCGCGTCACGCATGCATATGCTACGTGAGCCTCTGCGGCGCCTGCGTCAGCCTACATGGGCGGCGTCACCATTGTCGGCCACGCCTCGGTGGTCCTGCCCTTGTCCGCTTCGCTCATGCAGTGCGTACCAGGGCTTCTTTTGACCAGCAAGATTCCTTCCTTCTCCTAGAAGCTAGATGTGACCCGGACCATAGTTGATCCGGCCACACCCGTTCTTGCATACAAGTTAAATAGGCATTTCTGACTTACTGCTTAAGTCGGTTGAGACTTAGTTAGGCGGACGCCCCTGGTCCGGGTTACCCCGTGATTCGGCCTGCCTTGAGGTGACCCGGCCAGCATCCGCTTTGGCCTTGCCGAACCGCGTCTAACTCGGCCTTTATACCCCGGCGTGACCCTACCCGGGGGTATCCCCCCAACATTAGTCCCCGAAGCTGGTGCGGTCTTAGCTGCCTTGGCTGCTAAGGCCACATCAGGTTCAATTATATTTGAGCTTTGGACGCTATTTCTGAGTTACCTCCTTATCTCGGATTATATGGATTTAAGTTCCCTTCGCATGTTCCAAGTTTTCACTTGCAGGCCGGGTTACCACTTCAACTCGGACCTCATGGTTTTACTTTTCCTCTGCACATTCCAAGTTTTCATTTGCTGGCCGGGTTACCACGGTTCCATCCGGGTCTTCTTTCCTTCTCTCGTACGCTAACCCACGTGAAGGCTAATCATTAGGTTGCCTCATTTTAAGGGCCTGCTACAGCAACTGCCGCAGTAATTGTCAGCCATCACTGTGCGGGTCACGTCACGCCTGCCTCCTCGTTTACCGCATCAATGCGTCATGTCATGGGATCAGCCCCACCCTGTGGCCTTCTGTGTGGCTCCCTGCTGATTGGTTGATGCGGGCTATACACGGCCACACCTTGTGGCATTCCCGCAGGACACGATCCCACTTTCCCCTTGAGGGAGTGGTTAAATAGGGGAGGGGCGCACCCCTTAGGATTTTCCCCCCTCCTGCGCCCCTCTGCCCCTAGCTCTTCCTCTTCTTCGTCTTCCCCGCGACAGCGCTGCCGCCAGTGCTTCTGAGTAGCAGCGCCGCCGCCGCACTGCTTCCCCACACCTCTGCGTCGCCGCCACCGCTACGCACCTCCCTCACCACGGGTCGCTGCCAATCTAGGCCTCTGCCCCCCACCGCCGCTAGCGCCAGCGAGGGCAGCGAATACCAGATGACGGAGGAGGATCTCGTCGTCGCCGAGCAAGAGATGGAGGAAGACACCGTGACGGTGGACAGTGGTGCGTGGGCCGGGTCCTGGGTCTGCCAAGACGACCTGGACTAGCTCTACCGCACCAGACGCATTCCCGCCGGCATCGCTGCGCGTCTCGCCTCCGCTGAACTAGCCCCCTCATCCAATCCGGGTGAGTACGTTGTGTTCTTGTCCCACTTTTAGCGGGGGTTCGGTTTGCCGGTCAGTGATTTCTTCCGAGATTGGCTAAACACCTACGAACTCTAGCCGCACCACCTTCCTGCCAACGCTATTACCTCTCTTTCCGCTTTCGCTTCTATGATCGAAGGCTATGCCGGACTATGGCCCACGAAGGAGCTATGGATCCGGTTTTTTGTCCTTCATCGTAATGTCATCCCGAACATCCAACTCGATCCGGAGGACAAGCAGCTCACTCAATTCGGAGATGCGTCCATCTCACCCTGGAGGTTTTCCGTTTTCCCCTAGGTCACCGGGCTAGACTCCTGCAAAGGATGGGCCCGGACTTTCTTTTATGTTCGGAATACGGGCACCGAAGACTTGATCCGGCTGCTTCCCTATACTCCGGGTCCACCTAACCCGGAATTGTGGGACGTCGTCCCCAAGAAGCCCACGGCCTTGGCCAACCAGGTCAACAAGAGGTTCGCAGAACTGAAGAAGCTCAAGTTGCGCAACGAGGATGCTATGATCACGTTCGTCCGCAACCGGATCTCCCCCCTCCAGAAGCGCACTCACAAGGTGTGTCACATGAGCTTCTGCCGCGACCCCAACCGGACCTCATCCTTTGAGTTGAGCAACACGGAGATCTATCGCCGGGTTAAGGCTCTCTTCACCACCCACAAGGACTTCTCCGGTGAGTGGACGTGGGGAATTGAGCATTATTGCCGTGATAGGCTTCCTCCCGCGGTAAGCTTTGTGGCACAAACTTACACCGGATTTAATTTTATGTCGGTCATTGTTGCATTTTTGACTCTGTTGTTCATTCTTTTCCTCAGCTATTCCTTCAGCAGACCCTCGAGGACGGCACCGATCCAACCCTTAAGTGGGCGTCTGACCGGGAGACCCTGGATGAGGAAGAGCCGGACCAGGAGATGTTCCTCTCGATGACCGACGCTATGAAGCGACCCACCATTAAACCCTCTTCTATTAAAGATTGGCCTGATGATGAAGATGACTCGGATGTCGAGGTGATGGAACCTGTTGACGATGTCCCCCTTTCTTATGCTTTTTCGGCATTAGCTAACCCCGGTGGGCATATCCACGAGGACCCTCCCCTTGCTACGGGCGAACCCGTTCCGGTAGCGCCGAAGAAGAAGCGCAGAGCTGCATCGAGTTCTTCCTCCGGACCTTCTCAGCCCGTCAAAAGGCGAAAGAAGTCTGGAGACAAAACTGCCTCTAAGCCAGCAGGCAAGGCCCCAGCACGAAGGGCTCGGAAACCCAAGGAGCCCCAAACCTCAGATGCGTAAGTCTTTTTTTTCTCTGCAACTTGTTCTTCATTGCGTTGTTGTAGTTTATCTTCTGACATTATTTGATTCGGCAGGGCTGCGGTGGAGGTCCCTCAGAGTGGATCTAGTATCTCTTTGCCACTCCGTCCTAGCCCTTCTCCCCCTCGTGACGACGAGTCACGCCCGCTGAGCCCTATTCCAGAGGGTTCTGCGGCTGCTCCGGGTTCTACTCCACCTCGACAAGAGGGGGGTAACCTCGGAGCGATGGAGGCCGGCCCAGCCAAGGCGGCGACATCCACAACTTTGGCTTCGCCGAAACCAGCAGCTACTAAGACTACCTCGGCACCAGCACCAGCTCCAGTACCAGCACCAACACCAACTCCGGCACCAGCACCAACTCTAGCAGCAAGAACATCAGCAGCAGCACCAGCTCTAGCAACCAGAGCACCAGCGCCAAGCTCCTCCGCCTCGTCCGAGTCTTCTCAATCTTGGCGAGGAAATACTCTGGCAGCTCCTAAGGGAAAATCCGCTACAACCACTTCCTCTTCCCAGCAACCAAAGGGCAAGAAGGCTCCTGACGCTTCTAGGGCAGCATTCGTCGAAGCTGGGAAGCGTACCCTCGCATCCATGCTTCCCAAGAAAGCTCCAGCAGCGAAGGACGCCCCTGCCGAGCCAACTGACGCACAACGGATGGTTCTGCACACCAGCCCAGCCCTTGCCTTGGTTGAGAGGAAGGAGGCGCATGCGAAGGGCTTGGTGGCGCCCCATATGCCTACCGGCGAGCGGTACCCTCCGATGTTGATTGAATTCGTCAACAACTGGAACAAGGCGGAGTTCGTCCATGACGATGATCTCCCGGAGAGTTTTGGCCCCGCCGAATTTTCCGCCCAAATGAACACAGCCGCTAAGGCAATCAACCTCGCGGGTCGGATGATGGAGGTACGTCGCTTCCCCTTTACATGCTGTAGATAATGATGATATAACCATTAGTCCCCGAGCCTCCGGGGGAGTAACTTGTTACTCGGCCGGATGCTCCTTAGAAAACTAATGTAGCTCCATGAGAACTTCGAATATGCACACACCTAGAGCCGGGTTAAGTTCCACTTGGCCCGGATCTTGTAGACTTCGAAAATGCACACACCTAGAGCCGGGTTAAGTTCCACTTGGCCCGGATCTTGTATACTTCGAATATGCACACACCTAGAGCCGGGTTAAGTTCCACTTGGCCCGGATCTTGTACACTTCGAATATGCACACACCTAGAGCCGGGTTAAGTTCCACTTGGCCCGGATCTTGTATACTTCGAATATGCACACTCCTAGAGCCGGGTTAAGTTCCACTTGGCCCGGATCTTGTATACTTCGAATATGCACACACCTAGAGCCGGGTTAAGTTCCACTTGGCCCGGATCTTGTACACTTCGAAAATGCACACACCTAGAGCTGGGTTAAGTTCCACTTGGCCTAGATCTTGTATACTTCGAATATGCACACACCTAGAGCCGGGTTAAGTTCCACTTGGCCTAGATCTTGTACACTTCAAATATGCACACAGCTAATTTATGTTTATGTACTCTTTTCAGGTGACCACCAATCGCCGGAGTGCTGAATTCCAACGTCTCCTGGATACTCACAAGATGCTACGTGCAAAGCAAGCTGCACTTCTCGCGGAACACGAGAAAAGGGGTAAATTTCTCCCTTGGCACTTCTCCGTTTTTTTTCATCTTCCGCTGCCGAACTAATCTCATCATTCGGTTTCCGTAGCTGGGGTGGAGGCTGAGAACAAGATTATGTGGAAGAAGCTGGAGCAGATCAAGGGTAAGTCATTTTTGTCCGACCTTACTGTGCTTTCCATCTCCTTTCCTCCTTGGCTCGGCAAACATTCATACCTCGGCTCTGCCGGGTCAACACACTATTTCAGCATCTCTTGAAGATAGTGTGCTCATGCCTGATATGATGCTGCATTTTCTCGAACAAGCAGGGCAGCATCAAGCCGAGCTCAAGAAGAAAGACGATGAGCTTGCCCTCCTCCGGACCAAGGATGATGAGATTGCTAGGCTCAAGGCTGAGATGGAGAAAATGAAAGCCCAGCACCAGTCCGAGCTCCAAACGGTTGGCCAGGATTTCACAGAAGAGCGCGAGCACCTCACTCTCCAGATCGCCAAGGACCAGGATCTACTCAAGGAGTCCGACATCCAGCTTGGGTTGGCGAATGTTGAGCTTGCGCAGCTTCGCAAAAGGCGTGATGACTGTACCAGGGAGCTGACCCGGATCCTTAGCCATATATCACGTAAGTTCCTTCCCTTATCCGACATACTTCTCCGGGTTACTTCATATGTCTTTTATTTACCTTCTTCCTTTGCCTTGTTTTTAGGCAAATTTCTAGAGGGCACTGCTATTGCGAGCGCAGCAGTTGTGGACTTCTGCCGAGAAAGGGGTACTCCCGCCGCTCCTGATGGTGAAGAGATTCCCTATGACATGGAGGACCTGTTGGTCAGCTTGTCATCTCGCGTGGAGCTCATCAAGAATTATGGCAAGGACATCCTCGACGTTGTAGTTCGCATCTTCAACACGTTCTGGCCTGGAGAAGATACTCCGGAGACCACCGCAATTCTTGTTGAGAAGCTGATGGAAACCGAGACCCAGCTCGACCTCTGGAGGGAGTCCGCTGGACGCGCTGCAGCTGATACCGTTCTTCACCACATACTCACGTGGTACGAGAAGATCGATCTCAACCTCCTGACGTGTCTGCGCACCGGATCCAAATGGACCAATGACCCGGAGTGGGTAACTCGGCGCTAGGCTTGCACTCATAGCCTCATCGAATACGCTCTCATTCATGAATGGGTTGAGGGACCGAGCTTCCTAGAAGCGGCTGGGGACGAAGAGGTTGAGAACGATGAAGATGGCTCGGACGGTGATGGAGAGGACGACGCCTCGGATATCGAAGACGGCGAAGATCACGCCGAACTTCCTCCTCCTGCTGCTCCTTGAGCGAAAAAACTTGAAAATTTATCAGATCCCCGGTATGCCGGGTGGAGTTGTATCCCATATACATGTGATATTTTGCTACTAAGTTCCTATGCCGGATTAACTTGGGCGTAGTCCCCGAGTTTCTTTTTCTTGTTCGTCCAATCTTTTGGCTCGGCTCGTGTCTACCTTAATTCGGTTTTATGACTTACGAATCCGAGCTTCAAAAATTGTCTTAACAATACTGGGAAACTTTTAGGCTTAGCTCAAAAATAAAACAGCATAATAATGTGTAAGTAAATACAAGGTTAGTCCAAAAAACAAACGTCGGCTCGATTAAGTTCTTTTCCTTAGTCGTTTTTCGTGTGCTACGCAATTCCAAACTTGTTCTCTTGCTTGCCATGAAGCCAATTCTTGTTGGACAGCAGCAAGTCAAAGAGTTGGGTTCTTGGTGCTCACACATTACTAATCCGAGTTAAGTAGAACAACTTATTCCAGCTAACGCACAAAAGACAACAAATGTTATTAAGGCAGTCCCCGAGTTACTGCTCGAGGTGCCAACAGTTCATTGATAAGCTCATTGCCGGCATACATACCGACACATGAGAAGACTCGGATACATACACCTCTTTGCTAAGTGTAGAAAGGACGAAGTAGAGCTACATTCCATGGACGCTTAGATTCCTCGTTGGACCTGTCCGCCTTGTTCTTTTCCTGTGGCTTTGCATCTATAAGATAATAAGAATCATTGTGCAACACTTTGCTCATGATGAACGGCCCTTCCCATGGGGGGGGATAATTTATGCATGCCAGCAGTACGTTGTACCAACCGGAGCACCAGATCGCCTTCCCGAAAGACTCGGGGGCTTAGTTTCCGGCTACGATAGCGTCGGAGATTTTGCTGATATATGGCGGATCTGGACAATGCCAGTTCTCTCGCTTCTTCCAGCAGATCAACATCATTTTGCCGGGCTTCTTGCACTTCGGCTTCTGTGTATTGGGTGACCCTAGGCGAGTCATGCTCTATGTCGGCTGATAATACAGCTTCTGCCCCATATACCAAAAAAACGGCGTATAGCCTGTTGATCGATTCGGAGTTGTTCTTAAACTCCACAGTACCGCTGGTAGTTCTTCTATCCAGCACCCCGTTGATCTTTGCAGCGGCTCAATGAGCTGGGGTTTTATCCCGGATAATACTAATCCATTGGATCTTTCCACTTGTCCGTTCGATGCGGGGTGGGCTACCGAGGCTACGTCCAGCCGGATTTTCTTATCCCGGCAGAAACGCGCAAATGCTCCTTCCGCAAAATTTGTGCCATTATCAGTTATGATACTGTGAGGATAACCGTACCTCAAGATGATGTCTTTGAGAAACGTTACGGCCGTAGCTCCATCACACTTTCTTATAGGCTTCACTTCGATCCACTTCGTAAACTTGTCCACCATGACCAAAATATGAGTCATATTTCCCCTTGCTGGTTTGAACGGGCCAACCATATCCAAGCACCATATGGCAAATGGCCAAGTAATTGGTATGGTCTTGAGTTCCGACATTGGCATGTGTATCCTGGTAGCATACCTCTAACAACCATTACATTTTCTCACCAGATCTTCTGCTTGCTCTAAGGCACTTGGCCAGTAGAATCCATGCCGGAAAGCTTTTTCCATCAAGGCTCGGCACGAGGCATGATGCCCACACTCCCCTTGATGTATATCTTGGAGGATGTCAAGCCCTTCTTCCAGGTCAACACATCGCTGGAGGACATTGGTCACACTCCTTTTATATAGTTCAGAATTGATGATCGTGTATGCCTTTGCCCTCCTCTGTGTTTGCCTAGACAACACTTCCTCAGTGGGTAACGTTCCATCTTTCAGGAATTGAAATATAGGTAGTGCCCAAGCTGGTATCGCTCGCACAGGGAACACATCCTCATCAATTTCCATCATATCCACCGGCATGAATTCAACCGGATTGGGCTGAGCAGTCCCCGGGTTCGCTGAGGCAGTCCCCGGGTTTCGCGCGCCACCTCCCGTGTCAATGTCCATGGGCACAGCTCCGAATTCCGTGTCCTCCGGGACATAAATTGAGTCGGTTTCTGGGGACGGCCTGATGGATGGTTTCCTGAGGTGCTCTAATGCTACACCCGATGGAATTGCTTGTCGGGTTGACCCGAGCTTTGGCAGCATGTCGGCAGCCTCATTTTCCACCCGGGGTACATGGTGAAATTCGCATCCCTCAAAGTAACCAGATATCTTCTGCACATGAAATCTGTACAGTGCCATGTTTGGATCAAGGGCGTCCCACAGTCCCGACACTTGCTACACCACCAAATCCGAGTCGCCAAAGCATATGACCCGATGTATCCCAATCTCTTTTGCCACCTTGAGCCCGTGCACAAGTGCTTCGCACTCAGCGACATTGTTTGATGCCGCGAAATGGATCTGCAGCACGTATTTCAGCTGGTCCTTCTTTGGCGAGGTAAGTACAACTCTGGCACCTAGCCTGGTTTTTGTTTTTGATCCGTCAAAGTGCATTCGCCAATAGTTCGGATCTGGAAGTGGCGGTTCGTATTGCACCTCGGCCCAGTCCACAAAAAAGTCCGCTACAGCTTGAGATTTGATTGCTTCTCTTCTGTCATATTGTGGCGCATAAGGAGCTAGTTCAATTGCCCATTTTGCAATTCTGCCACTCGCATCCTTATTACTCATTATCTCGGATATGGGGGCCTCACATATTACCCTGATGGGATGTTCCTCCAAGTAGTGCTTCAGTTTCTTAGCGGCCATGTACACGCCATATGCCACCTTTTGATAGTGTGGATAGTTCTGCTTTGAGGCTGATAATACCTCGCTCAGGTAATACACCGGCCTTTGCACCGACTTACCTTCCTCGTCGCGTTCCACCACTATCACTTCACTTACAACTCGGTTGGTTGCGGCTATATAGAGGAACATTGGCTCCTTTGATAGTGGTGAGGCTAACACTAGTGCAGTGGCTAACATCTTCTTCAAGTGGGCAAAGGCTTCATTGGCCTGCGCCGTCCAAACGAACTTATCCGACTTTTTCATGAGTTGGTAAAGAGGCAATGCCTTTTCTCCCAACCGACATACAAACCGACTTTACGATGCCAGGCAACCCGTGAACTTCTGGACATCGTTAAGACACTTCGGCAGTTCCATCCGTTCGATGGCCCGGATTTTAGTTGGATTAACCTCGATACCTCGGCTAGAAACAAGAAAACCGAGCAATTTTCCAGCCGGGACACCAAAGGTACATTTTTCCGGATTAAGTTTCATCCGGAACCTTCTTAGGTTCGCAAACATTTGCCTGATATCGTCAAGGAGCGTTTTGCTTTCCTTGGTCTTGATAACCACATCATCCACGTACACTTGTAAATTTTGACCGATTTGGTCGTGCAAACATTTTTGCATACATCTTTGGTACGTTGCCCCTGCATTACATAAACCAAACAGCATGGTGCGATAGCAATAAGCCCCATACGGGGTAATAAACGCAGTCTTTATTTGATCATCCGGATTCAGAGGTATCTGGTGGAAACCAGAATATGCATCAATGAATGACAACAATTCACATCCAGTAGTTGAGTCTATGACCTGATCTATCCTTGGCAGTGGAAATGGATCTTTTGGACACGCCTTGTTGAGGTTCATGTAATCGATACACATTCGCCAAACCACCGCCACATTCGGATCGTCCTTCTTCTTCTCCACCGGCACCGGATTAGACAGCCAATCTAGGTAAAGAACCTCCATGATAAATCCTGCAGCTAGTAACCGAGCTATCTCATCTCCGATGACTTTCCACCTATCTTCGGCGAAGCGGCGGAGAGGTTGCTTCACCGACTTTGCTCCGGGTCTCACACTCAAAGAGTCATCGGCCAACTCCCTCGGAACACCTTGCAAGTCTTGTGTGGACCAAGCAAAAATGTCCCGATTTTCACGGAGGAAGCTGACGAGCTCGCTTTCCTATTTATCACTTAACCCGGCACCAATTGTTACGGTGCGCTCTGGGAACATATCATCAACGGGAACCTTCTTGGTATCTTTCGTGGCTTGGAAGGAGACACTTCCATGCGGGTTACTCAGCGCCGGCATATACTGTTGCGCAGACTGAGCCAATGCCGCCACCTCTTGAATTTTCCTTTTCTCCTGCGCAATCACAAGTGACTTGGCTAAGTTAGACCCGGCCGACGCACACTCCATGGAACATCGGAAATCCCCAGCAATGGTAATCACTCCGTTTGGTCCGGGCAACTTCATCTTCAAGTAACTAATATGATAGCTTGCCATGAACTTGTTCAGCGTTGGCCTTCCGAGTAACGCGTGATACGCACTTTCCAAGTTCACCACCTCCAACTCCAAATTTTCAGTTCTACAGTTATCTCTCGTGCCGAACAATATGTCAACCCGGACCTTCCCTATGGGCTCGCAAGAAATGTCGGGCACAATGCCATGGAAAGTTGTCCTCGTGGCCTGTAGCATGTTCTCCGAGATACCCAACTTGCGCATGGTGTCCGCATACATGATGTTAATGCTACTGCCAGTGTCGATCAGTACCTTTGAGAACCTTACATTAATGCTAGGCCCAACGAATGTCGGATCGAGCACCAACGCATACGAACCAGGGCTTGGCATAAGCTTGAGATGATCCTTGATGCTCCAGGTGATTTCTTGGTCAGACCAAGGAATATACCTCATCACTGCAGGCATTACTGCATTCACCTCCATATGTCTGCGCTGCAAGCTCTTCCTGTCTGTTTCCTCAGTGGTGAACACACAATAGCTCTGATGATGCTCTTTGTACTCATTTCTCCCCTCATTTCCGGGGTACCTCTGATCTGGTTGATGCTGATTTTCCACCTGATGCACCACATCCCTTCTCTCATTGTTATCATACCTCGGCGGAGGGGGAGGCAACATTAGCTGTTGCGTGTTCACTCCGGAGAGCAATTGCTGCCGGGGTAACTCCTGCCGAGGTTGGTCATTCCGGGGTGCCTGAGCATTCCCCGAACCACCTTGTTCAATCTTGCGCATCCACTCACATTGCCTTGTTGTATGACCCGCTGGGTTACTCGGATTTGGCGTGTGAAACTTACACGGTTGATCCAACATCGACTCATAAGTATACCTCGGACGGTCCTTCTTTTCTTGCCACTATTTCTTTTGCTCTGGCGTCCAAGTTTTCTTGCCATCGTTTCTCGGAGTCCATTGCCCTCCAGTTTTCTGGCGTTGACTGCCCCCTGCTCCGGGCTGATCTTGATTCACAACCGCAACTTGTTGCGAACCGTATCGATGATCCGGTCTGTCATCTCTTCTTTTCCCTCTATAGTCATTCCTCCGGGATGACCCGGCTCCATCTCTCTGGTAGTACTCATCGTTTCACTTGTTCGACACGAGCCTAGGTTGAGTCGGATCACCCAGAGCATACGAATCAGCAATCCGGATCATCTCTGCCAACGTGGTTGGCATTTTCCTTTGCAACTTTTTCCAAAGTTCGCTTGCATATCTGCACCCTTGCGCAAACCACGCTATGGCCTGTGATTCTATCACGCCCTCACACGAGTTTCTCATGGTACACCACCGGGTTAAAAACTCCCGGTCTGTCTCATTCGGCCTTTGCTTGCACATAGCTAGGGTCTGCGGCCTATTTGGCCTCTGATATGTACTTGAAAAATTGCTGATGAACATCTCCTCGAAATCTATCCACCAGTTAATGCTTCTGGGTGGCAAATTATTCAGCCATACCCTTGCTGGCCCCTCCAACATCTGGGGTACGTATCGTACAGCCCACCTCAAGTTACCCATGGCAATTTTCACAGTTGTAGCATAATTTATCAACCAATCCTCCGGCTTGGTACTACCGTCATACGTCTTTGTGCCCCTGGGTAACTGGAAGTTGGGTACCGGTGGCTCCTTCATGATCCGGGGCCCAAAACACGCTGGACCCGGTGGACCTTGAAATTCGATTTGTTCCGACCTATACAGTCGATCCAGTTTCAACCTGGCATCATCCGGCATCAAATCCCTGCTTCCCAATCTTGACCCTATCACATGATAGTCCGGCCTTGGGTATCCCGCGTTTGCCATTTCCGAATCTCCATCGTTGTACCGGTCTTGCTCTCGTGGAGCACCTCTCTGTTGCATACCTCGGCCGGCACTTTGCTCTTGCCTTGGTATATTCCGCTGCTGCGGTTGCCCTGCTCCTGCCGAGTTTCGCTGGCCGGCATTGCCGTTGACGGCGTTTCCTTGACCGGCATTGCCTTGGTCGCGGTTACCCCGGCCAGCTTCACCTCGGCTCACACTTCGTCGATCATCATTTTTCTGTGCTTCTTTTCCTTTCCCTTCCCGTGTTGGGTCATACGGGATGATCTGCTTGTTCCTTCTGGCCGAGGTTACTACCTCTTCTCTCCTTGGACCACCATGAGGAGACGATGCGGCCTGCGGATTTCTCCGGGTTACCCATCGCCGAATGGACGATCTTGGAGGCTCCAGCTCTCTCTGGGTTAGCTCGGAGTAGTTCCTCATTTTGTCTGTTCGCGATCCGAACCAGCTCATTGACCCTATCTTGTTGTCTTTGACGGGCCTCACCTGTTAGACCCTCTAACTCGGATGCAGCTGCATCCGCTGCTCGGAGGTTTTTCGCCGGGGTACTATACCTCGGCAGCCCCATGTTGGGGAGATACCCCCGGGTAGGGTCACGCCGGGGTATAAAGGCCAAGTTAGCCGAGGTTCGGCAAGGTCAAAGCGGATGCTGGCCAGGTCACCTCAAGGCAGGCCAAATCACGGGGTAATCTGGACCTGGGGGCATTCGCCTAACTAGGTCTCATCCGACTTAAGCAGTGAGTCGGAAGTGCATGTTATACTTGTATGTAGGAACAGGTGTGGCTGGATGAACCATCATCCGGGTCACAGCAAGCTTCTAGGAGAAGGAAGGAATGTCGCTGGTCAAAAGGAGCCCCGGTACGCACTGCCTGAGCGAAGCCAGCAAGGACAGGACCACTGGGGCGTGGCCGACAAGCGTGACGACGCCCGTGTCGGCTGACGAGGGCGCCGCAGAGGCTCACGTAGCTAAAGCATGTGTGACGCGGGGGAAAAAGCACCCCGGTCGGCTTACCACTTTGGGAGGAGGCATATTCTTAGGAATATGCCTCCACGTATGCCCTAGGCAGAAACCGAGCCTCCCCTATAAAAGGGGGCTAGGGCTTTTGTAGAGGGGGCTGGTCTTTCTACTATTCTATTCTGTTTGGGCTAGGGTTTCGGACGTAATCGGTGGGTGAGAGTAAGAGAGCTCCTTCTTCCTCCTCTCGCTAATACAGCTCGAGGAGCACTTGTAATCTTGGAAGGAAATCAATACAAACTTCTGTGTGGAGTATCACTCCACTAACCCTCCCTGGATTCTCCTAGCGTGTATTAGTCCCCACCTTTAGCCTATCCATGGCATCTGCCGTGACACCACCACGACACCCCACAGACAAACAGTTTTCTGATTCCTCAATTCCAGTATCACCTTCTCTGTTCATTTCGCTTATGAGATTTCTCCCCTTCACTTTTACAGCGTCAACTTTGTTCATCTTTGCGTACTCACGCAGCGTCATGTTCAATGACTGCTCAGCCGCGGCAATCTTTTTCGCACCCTCTAGTATTTTTTGCCTAGTTTCCTCTAGCTCGGCTTGTGCCCGAGCCGGATCTACTACTGCTACTACAGGGTTGGCCAAGCTATCCATCGCTTCCCTCAACACATTCTCCGGCATCTCTAGTGGAGGACCTCTACCTTTCCTCGGTGCCTTAGGCGTTACCTCCGGATCTGGCGCCGGATCCTTGCTTGCGCCTGCGCCAGGCGCAGTCATCATCACCTCTGCGCGGTCCGGAGAGCGAGCGATACACGCCCCGCGAACTAC
This sequence comes from Avena eriantha, assembly GCA_910589775.1. Classification (NCBI taxonomy): domain Eukaryota; kingdom Viridiplantae; phylum Streptophyta; class Magnoliopsida; order Poales; family Poaceae; genus Avena; species Avena eriantha. Next base: position 174,082,025 of record OU342743.1, on the reverse strand, counting down.
GGTGAGGGGTGGCTCCCCTGCCTCGACGACGTGTCGCGGATGAACACATGACACATCGACAACAACATAGACCTTGTGCGCACCGAGCTTGACGAAGAGGTCGTTGCGCGGAAGCGGGCGCGTGCCGAAGCAGCCAGCATTGTCACTGACGAAGTCCAGCGCTCCAAAGCGCTGAACGAGCCCGGAGACGATGCGTTCGCCGGTGCCGATGAAGTTTCCCGTACGGATCTTGACCCCTGCTAGCGCCGCTAGCCCCACGGTGGGCGCCAACTGTCGTGGTGGTGTCACGGCAGATGCCATGGATAGGCTAAAGGTGGGGACTAATACACGCTAGGGGAATCCAGGGAGGGATAGTGAGGTGATTCCTCACACCGAAGTTCGTATTTGCTTTGCTACCAAGATTACAAGTGCTCCTCGAGCTGTATTGGCGGCGAGAGGAGGAAGAAGAAGCTCTCTTACTCTCACACACAATTCACTCTAAAAAACCTCAACCAAATCAGAATAGCGGAACCCCTTCTACAGAGGCCCTAGCCCTCCTTATATAGGGGTGGCTAGGTCTCCACTTAGGGCATACGTGGAGGCATATTCCTGAGAATATGCCTTCTCCAAAAGTAGTAAGCCGACCGAGTTGCTTTTCCCCCGCGTCACGCATGTAGATGCTACGTGAGCCTCTGCGGCGCCTACGTCAGCCGACATGGGCGTCGTCACCCTTGTCGGCCACGCCTCGGTGGTCTTGCCCTTGTCCGCTTCGCTCATGCAGTGCGTACCGGGGCTTCTTTTGACCAGCGAGATTCCTTCCTTCTCATAGAAGCTAGATGTGACCCGGGCCATAGTTGATCCGGCCACACCCGTTCTTGCATACAGGTTAAATAGGCATTTCCAACTTACTGCTTAAGTCGGTTGAGACTTATTTAGGCGGACGCCCCCTGGTCCGGGTTACCCCATGATTCGTCCTGCCTTGAGGTGACCCGGCCAGCATCCGCTTTGGCCTTGCCGAACCTCGGCTAACTCGGCCTTTATACCCTGGCATGACCCTACCCGGGGGTATCCCCCCAATAATTTTGTTCATCACTCTCCTCCTCTTTTTCATCTAATGAGCTTCCTGTTTCAGCAATTTCTTCTTCCATAAGCTCCTGCAAGGCATTAGTATCTTCCGTTTGTGGAAAGCATCTATTAATATATTCAAGAATGTAGCTATTTTCTTCCTTGTAATTATCAAAGCAACATTTAAGTATATCATAAACCTCATATTTATAAGGTGATTCATCAGTATTTTCAAGCAAACTAGCAAGTTCAAATGCACCCTTCCAAGCAATAAATTCTTCAGTTTGTTCCACATCATAAAAGTCATAATTTCCTTTAACATAATAAGATATGGTAGCATTATCATTATACTCACATTGAAAAGGGAGGTGTTTATACCTCCTATAGCAACAAGATTTATCAATGCAATAAGTAACATTATAAGTAGAGCACACGTTTCTAGCAATGGTATTCAATTTATCAATTTGTTCCCATCAGAGTTTCCCTTTTTGTGACAAGCGGTGTTCATTATAATAATATTTTTGTTCTTCCATGAACCCACCTTGCCAATTAGATTCAAATTCAAAGAAACCAACCATTGATAGAAAGCATGATAAAGCAAGACAATAACAAACCAATAAAAATAACAACTATAGCAGGAACTAATTTTTTTTGTGTTTTTGATAAAAGAAACAAGCAAACAAAGCTAAAATAAACTAAGCAAAACAAATCAAAGAGATTGGTTATGAGGAACTCCCCTTGTGAAGATGTCCTTGACTCCCCGGTAACAGCGCCAGAAAAAGTACTTGTTGACTCATATACTAACGAGCTCGTTGGGGAACCCCAAGAGGAAGGTATGAGCACAGCAGTAAGTTTCCCTCAGTTATGAAACCAAGGTTATCGATCCAGTAGGAGCAAGGAAACACCTCAAAGTTGTTGCTAGTTGAGCTTTGGTAGGGCGCACTACCGGTGCTAGCAGCAACGTGGAATCCTGCACAACACAACCACAGAACTTTGTCCCCAATTTGCGATGAGGTTATCAATCTCACCGGTTTTGCTCAAAACAAAGGATTAAATGTATCGAATGGAAGAAAGTAATAGTTTGCAAAAAGTAAACAGAAAGCAGTAAGCAGTTGACTATAGATTGATTGTAAAAGAAAGGACCGGGGTCCATAGTTCACTAGTGGTGGTTCTCCTTAAGATAGATAACATGTTGGGTGAACAAATTACAGCGAGGCAATTGACAAACATCGATAAAGCATACAAGCATATACTAATCATCTTGACTCCTTTGAGATTTGATTGGGCATTCCAACATTATACATAGACCGCCATCCAACTACATCTATGACTAATAATCCACCTTCATGTTATCATTCGAACCCCCTCTAGTATTAAGTTGCAAGCAACACATAATTGCATTACGCATTGCATGTAAAGTAAACAATACGATTGTTCTATGAACAAAGTATTGTTGTTTTCTCCCTAGTATCAATAGCACATCTAGTACCTTAGAGATTTCTATCATTTCTCCAGATTACTAGAGGCATGAACCCACTATCGAGCATAAATACTAACTCTTGGAGTTGCTAGCATCTACTTGGCCAAGATAGCTACTAACAACGGAAAGCATGCAAGATCACAAATAACAAAGACATGATAGAATCAATAATCAAACTGAAATAGCACCTCAATATCCATCGGATCCTCGCAAACACAACATGTAGGAATTACAAATAGATGATCTTGATCATGAACGGAGCTCACAAGATCTAAACATCATAGCACAAAGGAGAAGAACCAGCCATCTAGCTACTACATGGACCTGTAGTCTAAAGATGAACTTCTCATGCATCACACCGGAGGCTTGCATGATGATGAAGAAGGCCTCCAGGGTGAAATCTCCCCTCCGGCAGGGTGCCGGGAGCTTCAGATCCCTCCTGATCTAGGGATGGAGACGACGGCGGCTACAGACTCTTTCGTGGAATTTTGATCGGATACTTAGGGTTTCTGTATCGGAGGCATCTTATAGTAGGAAAGGGAGGACGAGGGGGTGCCTAGGGCGTCCAGACCACCCCCTGGTGCGGGCTAGGCTAGGTCGCGCGGCCAGGTGGTGTGGCAGCCACATGGCCCCTCTCCGTCTTGTATTCTGGCTTCGTGTCCTCCTCGGTGAAAAACTGACTTTAGCTTTTGTCCCGTCCAATTCCGAGAATATTCATTTTCTGACTTCCTGGAACCAAAAACAGCAGAAAACAGGCAACTGGCACTGTGGCATCTTGTTAATAGGTTAGTCCAAGAAAGTGTATGAAAACTACTCCAAAGTTGGAACAAAACATAAGAAAGTAGATAAAACCAAGCATGGAACATCAAGAATTATGGATACGTTAGCAACGTATCAGAGCCCAGCTATGCCTTCCACTGTTGCAGCCTTGGTGACCTCCCACTGTTTGATTCCCCACCCTCTAGACACGATCCTCCATACCGCTTCTCCAATCAGGACACCGCGCGGAACCCCTAGTTTTCTTCCCTTCTGGCGATGACACGACCCCGCCCTCTAGACACGATTGAAAGGCAGTCGCACAAGCAGATGAGGTGGCACTACAAGTTGTTGATAGATGGCTCTGAAGGCATCGAGGCAGGTCGGGTCTCGCTTCTCGTCAACACCGTCGATGGTGGCCCTAAGCAAGGGGCTACGATGATGGCAGCCCCGAGGATTGGGGTCTAGCGATGGTGGGAGCAGTAAGAGGGGTGGATGTAGAGGAGGAGGGGAGGACATGGTGGAGAGAAGTGGTCATCCATGTTAGCCGAGCAGGAGCGCAGGAACACTATCGCCTTGACCAAGAACAAGCACAGGTTCGTTCATGCCTCCTGCCTTCTTCATTTTATTTCCATTGACTATAAATTTCGGCTCTGCTCTAGAGCCTAGATGCTTGACTGATTGCTTAATTGACTGCTTTCTTTAGAAATTTGTATTGTTGATTGATTTGTGTAGCTGTCCTATGGTATAAGCGATTGTATAGGAAATTCAATGCTTAGGTAGTTACCTGCTCTCTTAGTACCAGGATATGAGTACATCAATACTCAGTTGAGCTTTCATTTGTGCTCTCTCATGTATGGGAAGATTACGCTATGTATCCTTATTTTCCCAGCACAACATCTATAACACTATGTACAATCAGTTTTATGCCTATATGGAATCACATATCTAATACATAATATCTCAGTGTAAGAAGTGGTCTAGTGTGTGATACATTGCAAATGTATCTATAATTTTTGATGTTCCATGCTTGGTTTTACCCACTTTCTTGTGTTTTGTTCCAACTTTGGAGTACTTTTCATATGATTTCTTGGACTAACCTATTAACAAGAGCTACAGTGCTAGCTGCCTGTTTTCTACTGTTTTTGGTTCCAGGAAAGTTAGAAAATGAATATTCTCGGAATTGGACGGGACAAAAGCCAGAGTGCCTATTTTTCCAGAAGTCGTCAAGTGCTATAATACGAGACGGAGAAGGGCCAGAGGCCGGCCACACCACCTGGCCGCACGGACAGGCCTGACCCGTGCCAGGGGGTGGTGTGGTGGCCCCTAGCACCCCCTCGGCCTCCCCTTCCGCCTATAAGATGCCCTCGGGACGAAAACCCTAAGTACCCGATCAAAAATCCACGAAAGAGTCTATAGCCACCGTCATCTCCATGTTGGAGATATGCCCAAGAGGCAATAATAAAAGTGATTATTATTATATCTTTGTGTTTATGATGAATGTTTATATCACATGCTATAATTGTATTATAAGGAAACACTAATACATGTGTGTTTTGTAAACATATAAGAGTCCCTAGTAAGCCTCTTGTTGAACTAGCTTGTTGATTAATTGATGATCATGGTTTCCTGATCATGGACATTAGGATGTGATTAATAAACAAGGTTATATCATTAGGAGAATGATGTGATGGACACACACCCATAGTAAGCATAGCATAAAATCAAGTCATTAAGTTCGTTTTGCTGTAAGCTTTCAAATACATAGTAACCTATTCCTTCGACCATGAGGTTATGTTAATCACCATCACCGGATGGATACTTTGATGAAATCAAACGCCGCTTCATAACTGGGTGGTTATAAAAGTGTCATTGGGTATTCTGAAAGTATGTGTTGAAGCGCATGAACCAAGATTGGGATTTGTCCATCCATATGACAGATAGATATGCTCTGGGCCCTCTCAGTGGAATGTCATCTAGTTAGCTTGCAAGCATGTGACTGGGTCACAAGGGATGACATATCACGGAACGAGTAAAGAGTACTTATCAGTAACGAGGTAGAACTAGGTATGGAGATGCCGACGATCAAACCTCGGATAAGTATAGTATCGCGAGACAAAGGGAATTAGTTTCGTATGTAAGTGGTTCAATTGATCGCAAAGTCATCGTTGAGTATGTGGGAGCCATTATGGATCTCCAGGTCCCGCTGATGGTTATTGATAGGAGATGTGTCTCTATCATGTCTACATATTCACGAACCGTAGGGTGACACACTTAAGGTTCGAAGTTGTTTTAAGTAGATATGGAATGTGCGTTGGAGACCGAATGTTGTTCGGAGTCTCGGAATGGATCCGGGACATCACGAGGAGATCCGGAATGGTCCGGAGAATAAGATTCATATATAGGGGGTCATTTTCTAAGTTAGAAAATGTTCCAGAGTGTTTGTATGAGGATTCTAGAAGGTTTTGGAATGTTCCGGAAGGTTCTAGAAGATATCTTGGAGTTTGCTTGAAAATCAAGATAGGGATCAAGGAGTCCTGGTGGGTCAAGATACGGAGTCGTGGGGGAGGAGGACTCCTCCCCCCACCTCCAATCCGCCGGCCATACAAGGGAGGGGAGTCCTACAAGGACTCCCCCTCCCTAGGCGCCTCCCTTCTTTAAATAGAGGGGCAGGGGCGCCCCCTCCTCCTGGCTCCCATAACACCCAATCTCTGCCGCCTCTCTCCTCCACCATCTTCTGCACAGGCATAGGCGAAGCCCTGCAGAATTCTCTACTCCACCACCACCACCACGCCATCGTGCTGCTGGGATTCCGTGGAGAAGATCTACTACCTCCGCTGCTCGCTGGAACGGGGAGAGGAAGGTCTGCTTCGACTCCGCACGTGTGACCGACTGCGGAAGCGCTGCCGAATCACGGCGCCGGAAGGATCGTCTATTTGACCGACGGCGGAAGCGCTGCTGGAACGCGACGCCGGAAGGATCGTCCACACGATCTTGAGATCGGCAAGTGATCGACTACATCAACCACGAGATCTAATCTCGTTAACGCTTTCGGATCTACGAGGGTTAGTTCCTATCTATCTCGTTGCTCATGTCTAATAGATTAGATCTTGGCTTTTATCTAGATTAGATCTAGGTTTTGTTCGTTCTTGCGGTAGAAAATTTTTGTTTTCCATGCTACGAACCCATCAGTGGTATCAGAGCCGTATCTATGCGTAGATCTGTTGCACGAGTAGAACACAATGTTTTTGTGGGCGTTGATGCTTTTGTTGTCGGTGTCTTAGCGTGTACTTTGCATCTTGCGGCATGGTGGGATGAAGCGGCTCGGGCTAACATTACATGTCATCGCACATGAGACTTGCTCCACGCTTGACGTGCAACTTGCTTTGCACAAGTGGCTTTGCGGGTGTCTGTCTCTCCCACCATAGTTAAGATTCGATTTACAATGAGCATCTTGACAACACTTGTATCAACGTTGTGGTTCTTGTTCGTAGGTAAGATCGGTCTTATGCGAAAGCCCCAAACCACGTAAAACTTGCAAAGAAAATTAGAGGCATCTAACTTGTTTTTGCAGGGGTTCTGTGATGTGATATGGCCATCATGTGATTGTGATTGTATTTGATGTATGCAATGATCCTTGTTGTAATATGGCAACCGGCAGGAGCCTAATGGTTGTCTTTAATTCTGTTAAGACCTGCGTGTCTATTCATCTTGTAATAGCTTTATTCCAAGTAGTTGTAATAGTTGTTGGTGATGATGGACAACCATGAAGCGGCGCCACTGACCTTGACGCAATGCTGGTGATGATGGAGATCATGTTCGTGCTTTGGAGATGGAGATCAAAGGCGCAAGAAGAAAGGGCCATATCATATCACACTAATTATGAATTGCATGTGATGTTAATCCTTTATGCATCTTGTATTGCTTAGATCGCGACGGTAGCATTATAAGATGATCCCTCTCACTAAATATCAAGTAATAAAGTGTTCACCCTTAGTTGGCACCGTTGCTAAGACTCGTCGTTTCGAAGCATCTCGTGATGATCGGATGTTATAGATTCTGCGTGTGCATACAACGGGTACAAGCCAGATTTGCACATGCAGAAACTATGGTTGTCTTGATGAGCCTAGCATGTGCAGACATGGTCTCGGAACACGGAATACCGAAAGGTAGAGCATGAGTCATATAATTGATATGATGAACATGAAGATTGTTCGCCGATGAAACTACATCTTCTCTCGTGAAGATCGGACTTGGTTCGTGTAATCACTAAGACAATGTGAGGGATGTTGTTTTGAGTGGGAGTTCACCTAGTTAGTTTAATAATTAAATTTGAACTCAATTTGTCATAAACTTAGTCTAAACTACTTGCAAATTGTTGTAGATTATGGCGACCCCCTCCATCAATTTCAATGCGTTCCTAGAGAAAGAAAAACTTAAGAACAATGGAAGCAATTTCACGGACTGGTTCCGTGGACTGAAGATCGTCCTCAGGGCTGGTCAGTTGACCTATGTGCTCGATGCACCGCTAGGTGACCCACCTGCAAATAATGCCACCGATGACGAAAAGAATGTTTTCGCCACTCGGAAGAATCATTACTCCACAGTTCAGTGTGCCATCCTGTACGGTTTAGAAGCGGAGCTCCAACAACGTTTTGAGCACCACGACCCGTTCGAGATCATTAAGGAGCTCAGGCTAATTTTTGAGACTCGCGCGGCCATGGAGAGCTATGAGGCCTCCGAGAAATTCTTTAACTGTAAGATGGAAGAGGGAAGCTCCGTTAGCGAGCACGTGCTCACCATGTCTGGGTACGCTAAGAAGCTCCAAGAGTTCGGAATATCGATTCCTAATGAATTGGGGATTCATCGTCTCCTTCAATCACTGCCACCAAGTTACAAGAACTTTGTGATGAACTACAACATGCACTGCATGAACAAGACGTTGCCTGAACTGTCGTCCATGCTGAAAACTGCTGAAGTGGAGATCAAGAAGGAGCAACAAGTGTTGATGGTCAATAAGACCACCAATTTCAAGAAACGGGGCAAACCTAAGAACAAGGACAACTTCAAGAAGGATGGCAAGAAAGCTGCCGCACCTGCTAAGAAGTCCAAGGCTGGTCCCAATCCTAAAACTGAGTGCTTCTACTGCAAGGGTGCTGGTCACTGGAAGCGTAACTGCCCCAAGTACTTGGCGGATCTGAAGAACGGCAACATCAAGAAGAAAGGTATATTTGATATATGTGTTATAGATGTGTATCTTACTAGTAATCGTAGTAGTGCCTGGGTATTTGATACTGGTTCGGTTGCTCATATTTGTAACTCGAAACAGGAACTGTGGAATAAACGAAGACTGGCAAAAGACGAGGTGACGATGCGCGTTGGAAATGGCTCCAAGGTTGATGTGATCGCCGTCGGCACGCTCCCTCTACATCTACCTTTGGGATTAGTTTTAAATTTAAATAATTGTTATTTGGTGCCTGCGTTAAGCATGAACATTATATCTAGATCCTGTTTATTGCGAGACGGTTACTCTTTTAAGTCTGAGAATAAAGGTTGTCCGATTTATATGAGTAATATCTTTTATGGTAATGCACCTGAGATGAATGGTTTATTCTTACTGAATCTCGATAATAGTGATACACATGTTCACAACATAGATGCTAAACGAATAAAATTGAATGATAATTCTACATACATGTGGCACTGTCGTCTTGGTCACATTGGAGTGAAGCGTATGAAGAAACTCCATTCTAATGGACTTCTTGAATCACTTGATTTTGAATCACTTGAAAGATGCGAAGCATGTCTAATGGGAAAAATGACTAAGACTCCATTCTCTGGTACAATGGAGCGAGCTACAGACTTATTGGAAATAATACATACCGATGTGTGCAGCCCAATGAGTGTAGCATCGCGTGGTGGATATCGTTATGTTCTCACTTTCACGGATGACTTGAGTAGATATGGGTATGTCTACTTTATGAAACATAAGTCCGAAACTTTCGAGAAGTTTAAGGAATTTCACAGTGAAGTGGAAAATCATCGTAACAAAAAGATTAAGTTTCTGCGTTCTGACCGCGGGGGTGAATATCTGAGTTACGAGTTTGGCATGCATTTAAAGAAATGTGGAATACTTTCACAGTTGACACCGCCGGGAACACCACAGCGTAATGGTGTGTCCGAACGTCGTAATCGAACTCTCTTAGATATGGTTCGGTCTATGACGTCTGTTACAGATTTACCGTTATCATTTTGGGGCTATGCATTAGAGACAGCCGCATTCACTTTAAATAGGGCACCATCTAAATCCGTTGAAACGACACCGTACGAATTGTGGTTTGGTAAGAAACTTAAGTTGTCGTTCCTTAAAGTTTGGGGTTGCGAAGCATATGTAAAGAAGTTACAACCTGATAAGCTAGAACCCAAAGCGGAGAAATGCGTCTTCATAGGATACCCTAAAGAAACAATTGGGTATACCTTCTATCATAGATCCGAAGGCAAAGTTTTCATTGCAAAGAATGGATCCTTTCTTGAGAAGGAGTTTCTCTCGAAAGAGGTAACTGGAAGGAAAGTAGAACTCGATGAGGTTGTTGAACCTTCTCTCGGATTTGAGAGTAGCGCAACACCGGAACATGTTTTTGTGCCGCCTACACCAATTGGAGAGGAAGCTAATGATAATGATCATGAAACTTCAAATGAAGTTACTGCTGAACCTCGCAGGTCAACGAGGGTTCGTACCACTCCTGATTGGTATGACTCTGCCTTGAACGTCATGTTGGTGGACAACGATGATGACCCTGCGACGTATGAAGAAGCTATGGTGAGCCCAGATTCCGACAAATGGCTAGAAGCCATGAAATCCGAAATGGGATCCATGTACGAAAACCAAGTGTGGACTTTGGTGGACTTACTGGATGGCCATAAGGCTGTCGAGAACAAATGGATTTTCAAGAGAAAAACAGATGCTGATGGTAATGTTACCGTCTATAAAGCTCGACTTGTCGCGAAAGGGTTCTGACAAATTCAAGGAGTTGACTATGATGAGACTTTCTCACCAGTAGCAAAGCTAAAGTCTGTGAGGATTTTGTTAGCAATTGTTGCACATTTCGATTATGAGATTTGGAAGATGGATGTCAAAACGGCGTTCCTTAATGGTGACATTGAGGAAGAGTTATATATGGTACAACCCAAGGGTTTTGTCGACCCTAAAGATGCTGACAAGGTATGCAAACTTCAGCGCTCCATTTATGGACTGAAGCAAGCATCCCGGAGTTGGAATCAACGTTTTGATAAAGTAATCAAAAAATTTGGATTTATACAAACTTATGGAGAAGCTTGTATTTACAAGAAAGTGAGTGGGAGCTCTGTAGCATTCCTAGTACTATATGTAGATGACATACTGTTGATTGGGAATGATATAGAACTTCTTAATAGCGTCAAAACCTATTTGAATAATAGTTTTTCAATGAAGGATCTTGGCGAAGCGGCATACATTCTAGGCATCAAGATTTATAGAGATAGATCAAGACGCCTAATAGCGCTTTCACAAAGTACATACTTGGACAAAGTTCTAAAGAAGTTTAGAATGGAAGATAGCAAGAAAGGGTTTGTGCCCATGTTGTCAGGTAAGACCTTGAGTAAAACTCAAAGTCCAGCTTCGGCAGAAGATAGAGAGAAAATGAATAATATTCCCTATGCTTCGGCCATAGGTTCTATCATGTATGCCATGCTGTGTACAAGACCGGATATAGCACATGTTGTTAGTTTGACTAGCAGATATCAAAGTGATCCTGGAATGGAGCACTGGACAGCGGTCAAAAATATCCTAAAGTACCTAAATAGGACTAAGGATATGGTTCTTTCTTATGGAGGTGATGAACAGCTTGTTGTAAACGGTTACACCGATGCTAGTTGGAACACCGATCCGGATGACTCAAAGTCACAGTCGGGATACGTATTTATTTTGAATGGTGCTGTAGTGAGCTGGAGGAGTGCGAAGCAAAGCGTTGTGGCGAAATCTTCAACTGAATCGGAATACATAGCTGCTTCGGAGACTGCACAAGAAGCCGTTTGGATGAAGGAATTCATTACTGAACTCGGCGTGGTTCCCAGTGCGTTGGACCCGATGGCCATCTACTGTGACAACACAGGTGCCATAGCTAATGCGCAGGAGCCAAGGTCACATAGCAAGCTGAAGCACATCAAGCTACGTTTCCACGCTATTCGCGAGTATGTCCGAGATGGTGACATAAAGATTTACAAAGTACACACTGATCTGAATGTGGCAGATCCGTTGACTAAACCTCTCCCTAGGGCAAAGCATGACCAACACCAAAACGCCATGGGTGTTCGGTATATTACCATGTAATCTAGATTATTTACTCTAGTGCAAGTGGGAGACTGTTGGAGATATGCCCAAGAGGCAATAATAAAAGTGAATATTATTATATCTTTGTGTTTATGATGAATGTTTACATCACATGCTATAATTGTATTATAAGGAAACACTAATACATGTGTGTTTTGTAAACATATAAGAGTCCCTAGTAAGCCTCTTGTTGAACTAGCTTGTTGATTAATTGATGATCATGGTTTCCTGATCATGGACATTAGGATGTGATTAATAAACAAGGTTATATCATTAGGAGAATGATGTGATGGACACACACCCATAGTAAGCGTAGCATAAAATCAAGTCATTAAGTTCGTTTTGCTGTAGGCTTTCAAATACATAGTAACCTATTCCTTCGACCATGAGGTTATGTTAATCACCATCACCGGATGGATACTTTGATGACATCAAACGCCGCTTCGTAACTGGGTGGTTATAAAAGTGTCATTGGGTATTCTGAAAGTATGTGTTGAAGCGCATGAACCAAGATTGGGATTTGTCCATCCATATGACAGATAGATATGCTCTGGGCCCTCTCAGTGGAATGTCATCTAGTTAGCTTGCAAGCATGTGACTGGGTCACAAGGGATGACATATCACGGAACGAGTAAAGAGTACTTATCAGTAACGAGGTAGAACTAGGTATGGAGATGCCGACGATCAAACCTCGGATAAGTATAGTATCGCGAGACAAAGGGAATTAGTTTCGTATGTAAGTGGTTCAATTGATCGCAAAGTCATCGTTGAGTATGTGGGAGCCATTATGGATCTCCAGGTCCCGCTGATGGTTATTGATAGGAGATGTGTCTCTATCATGTCTACATATTCACGAACCGTAGGGTGACACACTTAAGGTTCGAAGTTGTTTTAAGTAGATATGGAATGTGCGTTGGAGACCGAATGTTGTTCAGAGTCTCGGAATGGATCCGGGACATCACGAGGAGATCCGGAATGGTCCGGAGAATAAGATTCATATATAGGGGATCATTTTCTAAGTTAGGAAATGTTCCAGAGTGTTTGTATGAGGATTCTAGAAGGTTTCGGAATGTTCCGGAAGGTTCTAGAAGATATCTTGGAGTTTGCTTGAAAATCAAGATAGGGATCAAGGAGTCCTGGTGGGTCAAGATACGGAGTCGTGGGAGAGGAGGACTCCTCCCCCCACCTCCAATCCGCCGGCCATACAAGGGAGGGGAGTCCTACAAGGACTCCCCCTCCCTAGGCGCCTCCCTTCTTTAAATAGAGGGGTAGGGGCGCCCCCTCCTCCTGGCTCCCATAACACCCAATCTCTGCCGCCTCTCTCCTCCACCATCTTCTGCACAGGCATAGGCGAAGCCCTGCAGAATTCTCTACTCCACCACCACCACCACGCCGTCGTGCTACTGGGATTCCGTGGAGAAGATCTACTACCTCCGCTGCTCACTGGAACGGGGAGAGGAAGGTCTGCTCGACTCCGCACGTGTGACTGACTGCGGAAGCGCTGCCGAATCGCGGCGCCGGAAGGATCGTCTATTTGATCGACGGCGGAAGCGCTGCTGGAACGCGACGCCGGAAGGATCGTCCACACGATCTTGAGATCGGCAAGTGATCGACTACATCAACCACGAGATCTAATCTCGTTAATGCTTTCGGATCTACGAGGGTTAGTTCCTATCTATCTCGTTGCTCATGTCTAATAGATTAGATCTTGGCTTTTATCTAGATTAGATCTAGGTTTTGTTCGTTCTTGCGGTAGAAATTTTTTGTTTTCCATGCTACAAACCCATCACTCCATCCCTAGATCGGGAGGGATCTGAAGCTCTTCCCGGCACCCTGCCGGAGAGGGGAATTCACCCTGGAGGCCTTCTTCCTCACCATGCAAGCCTCCGGTGTGATGCGTGAGTAGTTCATCCTTGGACTACGGATCCATCTAGTAGCTAGATGGCTGGTTCTCCTCCTTTGTGCTTTCATGTTTAGATCTTGTGAGCTCCGTTCATGATCAATATCATCTCTTTGTAATTCTGCATGTTGTGTTTGCGGGGATCCGATGGATATTGAGATGCTATTTCAGATTGATTATTGATTCTATCATGTCTTTGTTATTTGTGATCTTGCATGCTTTCCGTTGTTAGTAGCTATCTTGGCCAAGTAGATGCTAGCAACTCCAAGAGTTAGTATTTATGCTCGATAGTGGGTTCATGCCTCTGGTAATCTGGGGAAGTGACAGAAATCTCTAAGGTACTAGATGTGTTGTTGCTACTAGGGAGAAAACAACAATCCTTTGTTCATAGAACAATCTTATTGTTTACTTTACACGCAGTTCATAAAGCAATAATCTGTTGCTTGCAACTTAATACTGGAGGGGGTTCGGATGATAACCTAAAGGTGGATTATTAGTCATAGATGCAGTTGGATGGCGGTCTATGTATAATGTTGTAATGCACAATTGAATCTCAAAGGAGTCAAGATGATTAGTATATGCATGTATTGCTTTCTCGATGTTTGTCAATTGCCCCGTTGTAATTTGTTCACCCAGCATGTTATCTATCTTAAGGAGAGCCACCTCTAGTGAACTATGGATCTCGGTCCTTGTCTTATAACTTTTACTTCTTTCCATTCGATACATTTAATCCTTTGTTTTCCGCAAAACACGGTGAGATTGAAAACCTCATCGCAAGTTGGGGACAAAGTTCGGTGGTTGTGTTGTGCAGGTCTCCACGTTGCTACTAGCACCGGTAGTGCGCCCTTCCAAAGCTCAGCTAGTAACACCTTTGGGGTGTTTCCTTGCTCCTACTGGTTCGATTAAACCTTGGTTTCATAACTGAGGGAAACTTGCTGCTGTGCTCATCATACCTTCCTCTTGGTGTTGCCAACGAGCTCTACATCATCATCGCTCCAGCATTTTCCTGGCACCATTACAGAGCCATTAGTGTGCTACATGCATCGGACTTGAATCCTTGTAGGTAACATTCTAGTTATCTGTAAATGAAATAGGGCTCTTGTTCGGTCATATTTTTCACTAAAAACTAAACAGAACAGAATGGAAGAACTTCAGAACTTAATGTTTCTGTTACAAAATTAAAGGGGGGAATTATAGCACCTACTACCCTAGAAATGAGTTGTACATACTTGAATAGCAGCATCCTTGATGCTTACTGATAGCTACTTCTCTTGGTTGTTCTCATAGGCCTAATGGAATGTGTGCTGGAGCGCATCAAAATGGAAAGTTATGAAGCTCTTTCCTAATGCCACAATGTGATTTTTTTTGAACAATGACAGAGTATAACATAAATTTTGCCTGCTGCATGGCCATGTTTTCTTCATGATCCATGTTAACCCTGTTTCCATTGACTTTTCAGCCACAAGGTTCATCTTGGATCTCCCCCTATATTTTCTCTTATAGGTAATTCATGACATACTTTTTTTAGTTTCTCACCCTGTTGTATTTAACCTGCGTTTACTGTTTATGAGTTCACTCCTTTGCTTGATCTACATTGCATTTTGAGCCTCTGATGCAAGTATTAATGAATTCTATGTAAAGTTCTAGTTATTGGACAATGTAAAGTGTTATGGGCCATTGATTGGTTGCATGATGTTATCTAGCGATTAACTATTTTACTGTTATTTTTCATGCTATAGATGCATAAATAGGATGGTGGATTATATATGCATGTCGTTGGAGGTGGATTGTAAGCCTATCACAAGACAAACTTCACAGCCTCAAGGTATTTATCTTGAGCTTATGGAGGAGAATTTAGTATGCATCTCATTGACTAGGATGTTGTTGATGAAAAAAGATGTTGCTGTTGAAAAATCTAGTAGGGGATAATTGTATTATTTTGAGCACCTCAATTGCATAAATTTTATTTGTTTGTTAGTATCAGTACTAAAATAAATTATATGTTGTGATTACTTTTTTTTCAAATGTCCCATGTATGTTGTTACTCTGTTATGCCCACATGTCATCTGGACCTATCATCTTTTATGAATATGTGTGGCTTTAATTAAATATACGGAATCCAACAACATATGGACCTCAAATGCCTAATATTCGCATGCAATATTAAGTCTTATCCCAAATTTTGGGATAAATGCATAGCATGCTTATATCTCCCAGATTGTTGTCCCGAAAATTTGTGCTAGCTCGCTAACTCTTTAATTTTTATCAGATCCCAAATGATGCCAAAAGCAACGAGTCTATGTTGTTCGATGGTGAGACGACAACATCTGTCGTGAGGAGAAATAGTCAACATATCCAAACCAGGACTAGATCTACAGCTTGGTTAGGTGCCTGAACTAGAACATGAGCTTGGAATAGACAATGATCTTTTTTGTCACATAGATAACCTTCATGTACAAAGATAACCTCATATTAAATATGATGTGTTCTGAACATATGTTGCGAAAGACATACAGTTGCATGGCCTTTTGACCTGACAGAAGTGGTAGTGTTTGTATTTATCTATTTTGTTGGAGTGTGTATTCTTAGAGCTTAATTTGCATGTGGGACTTGTGAAACTAAAATATGACGAGTGGGCCCAATGCAAAAGGAAAATCTGACAAGTGGGAGCAGCCCTGAAATGTAAATAAAAACCCAAAATATTGTGCTAGAAAGGAAAGTCCCAATAAGAAATGAACATTAAAAGAGGTGAAGGACCCAAAAGTAATGGACAGTAAAAGGGCAAAAACCTATAAAGGAAGATGGCCAAATTCTTGGGCTTGTCCCATATAGAACACTAAATTGATCGGGCTGATTTTGCTTCAAGACAATTTCGTTTTGACACAATTTTGCCATGTCGGCTCGACCACGTAGGACCTAACATGGCTAGGGCAGATCATCCATGACGATATTGAATCGTCATAGAGGTTATGATGATCTAATATCATCATAGTCGGTGATGACGATTTAAAAAAACATTGTTATAGTTCTTAGCTACGACCATGTTTCGACGATCTCATTTTTATCATAAGATCATCATAGATGGGCTATTGTGAAGATTCTGTGAAAAAAATGGAGAGTTGAAGAAGCCAAGATTCCTTGTAGTCCACATATGCCCTCTCAAACATGTTGGATCAAAACAAGTACTAAAGAATGGGGCACATAATATGCATATACCAATACATCTCAGGCATAATATAGAATTCCAATCTCAAATATCAACTCACAGAATAAAGATCCACCACATAAGAATTATATATGACCATAATCATGTTGGGTAGCTCATATGATACTAGAACAGTGATATATCAAGAGAGAAATCGATCAAGCTACTGCCACAAACTCATAGTCCAAAAGTGGACTACTCCCTCTTTATCACGGTGATGAAGCCAGAGATGTTGGAGAAGGTAGAGATCCCACCAGTGGCGGCTCCGGTGGGGTTTCCTCCCTCCAATCTTTGTTGGTTCTATCTCTATTTCGGTGTTTCTCTCTTTCTGCGCCGCCTCCTTCGAGATCATCCCGAGGGGGTCTTTTTATAGGTAGTTTTAGGTCAAGACTTCGAGGCTGAGATGAAGATGGACGGACGCAGAGTATTGAGGTGGGAATAATCTTGGGTGGCGTGGCCTAGGGTGGGGCTCATGCCACCTGGGCTCATTTGGGCCTCCGACATCCTCTCTTGTGGTTCGTGTGCTCTAGATGCTTCTCTTTGCAAAAAATGCTTCTCGAAAAATCACTAGACCATTTGACTTCATTTAGGTCCTTGAAAGATAAAAAATGCGCAATACAGGGTTTTCTTGTCCTGTGGAGTTATAAAACACATAAAGGGGATCATTGGTAAATCCCCATAAATCAATGCAAAACATGGATATAACATTATATAAGTTACAAACATGTGGGAATCTGTATCAATAAACTACAAAGTTTATGTATGCATTTTACATCCATCAGTAGGTCCAAGTAACAACACCCTATGTGGCTCCACCATGCTCACAAAGCTTGTACCCTGGGACTTATTTTTGACAAGGTGGCTGAGAGCCGCCATGAGAGACTCATTAGTGAAGCCAACCATGTCCATGACGGCCATGTAGAGGTCAGGGTGCATGTTAGTTGGCTTGTCCTCCCAGATGACATGGGCGACTTCTTTGATAGCGGATGTCATGCTGGTGAAGGAAATGAGCTCATCATCGACAAGGGTGCCTTGCTTCCTCTTCCCTATAGAAGCTAGCCTATTAGGGATGTTAATGGATGGCTTATTAGGGCCATCGAAGATCACCGTGTCCAACTCATGGATGTCCTGATCATCAGGTCTAGGTGCTTGTGGAGGTGTCCCGAGTGTCTGACTTGAGCCCATGGCGTACTTACTGGTGGCTAGGCCAAACGAGAATATCGTCTACATCTCAGGGTAGTTGGGGATGGGAACGTTCAGGAACTCAGCGTCCTTGCAGTGATCCTATGATTGAAAGAGAGTGTTAGTTGTGCATGATCATGATTGTTCATGGTGTGCAAGAAATGCGCAAGTTAGTGTGCTAACCATGGGGTGCCCAAGATAGTGCTTACTCTCTAGGATGATGGTTTTGGTGTCTTTGTACCATTGGACACCGCTTAGATCCCTGGTAATGGTGATCCACCTGGCCCTCCACTTTCTCAGGTGAATGTACAACTGAGTGTGGCTACAATCAGCTCCACAATGCTCAAACAGAGCCTTTACACAGGTAGTGAGATGGATCTCCTTGAATACCTTGTTAGTTCGGATTCCGCTCTTGATCATTTCGCACATATTCTCAAGGATGAAGGTCGACATGAAGGGCAAAAATTTCACGGTACCCATCATTGTTGCAGCCTTCTCTGCCCAGTCGGATGATGACTGGGTTTCCCGCATCCACTAGCGTTGTTGCACTACTTGTAGCAGCAAATTTTATTTATGAAGTACGTCCCTTGGAAGCTTTGTGGATGGAAACAACACAACCTCACAACCACATTGTCAACGATGCCACGTTTACATCCAAAACGGTGTTTGAAAATAGTCTACACTATAAGTTGCTAGAATAAAAGTAAACAAGAGAGCTTTAAAGTAACTAGTAACAAAGTAAATAACAAAAGTAAACTAAAGCAAGAGAGTGTTTATGAAGTATTGTGTGATGTTATTGAGGGGTTCTCAAGGAGTGTAGGATTTACCACTAGCATGGGAGAATTATGTATGATTAGGATGAGCTATATATTCCATCATGACATGTGTGGAGAGAGCTCCATAGTAAGATGTTCACTACAAGTATTGTGAGCAATCGCTTCTACAAGTCAAGTACTGAGGTCATCTCTAAATAACCACTACGATGCTTGCGAGAAAATCACTTCTACAAACCACCACAGTTAAGGGTTTCCCCATGAATATCGTAATGAGCTTAGTGAATCTCTCCTAATCCTCCTTTGACCGTGTAGGTTATAAGCCAATGCTTACAGTCACAAAATAGCACTAGACATACTTCCATACATGTCCCAAGGGTAGATCCCTATCTTTAGTCCCTAAGGCAAATTATATGTGGTCGACTTCACATAACATCTAAAGAGAGAGATCTAACACCGTATCATAAATCAATAGATTAAGGACCAAAGTTATAGATCATATTTATTTCAATGCGTAATAATAATAGGGTTTCTTCATATCTCCCCAAGAACAAGGCAACTACTCATACATGAAGGGGATCAACATCATGACAATAGTATGGATGATATATGAACGTACTATTAAATACAAGTGCAAACCCACAATAGAATTTGGATTCCAACAAAGTAAACAAAGGGGATCAAGGTTGGAGACGTTGTTGATGAAGATGATGATGAAGATCGATGCATAGCCCTTCAATATGCAAGCCTCCTCCTCCTCCTCTTGAGTGGTATGATGGTGGAGATCTTGTATGCGGCGGCTATGGAGGTGGCGGAGCAGCAGAGAATCCGCCCCCAAGGCATGGATGGATGGATCTGGAGGCGGCTAGGGTTCCCCTCTCTAAATAGGCATCCTAGAGGTCGGTTTTGTGAACCGACGGTGCTCGGGGCCGAATATCACCATCGGGCCTTCACAAATGTTGTTCCGTTTGACGAAACGGAGCTAACAGAGGGCGGCACAACCATACGGTACGGGCAGGCTCTGCCCGTACCTCGGGTCATTAAACCATATGTCCTTTTGCGGTATTTTGGCCGTCATTTCTTCACACAGACTTCGATGGAGGTGTACTTTGGCTCATTGGATTCGTATGGACGAGGAATACAATACCATGTATTGGATCAGCAATATGATATGATGGAAAATATGACTTTTCCACATCTCATATGGCTAAGTCTGACGCCTGTAACTTCTCCATATTGAATCCTCTTGGCTCCTTTTATCCATGATTGTCCATATCACCTACACACAAGTCAAAAACAAGAAAAAGTAATAGAATCCTACTAAAACTACTATTTGTGCAAAGTCCATATGAAAATAAATGAGAAGTGTGATGAGTGACAATGTGAATAATTTGTATGCTTAAATATGCATCATATTTGCATTGATCATAGGCCTTGTGTGCCTTCTCGGCCTTCTTATCCTTCACAAACATTACAACAACACGTGCATGAATCTTCCTCGCCAAGGACTGCATCGGATCATGGCAGTTTGTTGCAACGCATTCCGAGACTTGCACGGCATTCTTAGGATCTGGCTAAGAATCATCCACAAAGGATGGGATCTGCGACTCTCCAAAGAGGGGCAAGACCTATGTAAAATTGTCACATAGGGAGTCCTACATTCAACACGGATGACGGCACAATGTAACATAACCCAACAAGCTCTAATGGCAGTATAGAGCAATGATCTAAAACCAACTCTCAATCTACAATGATCGTAGCTACAGATGAACTGACACAAGATGTAGATCTAACAAGGCAGTAGTTGCAGATGATCAAACACAAGTTCTAGATCTAACAAGGCAGTAGCTACAGATCATCTAACACAAGATCTAGATCTACTTACAGTCACACATGAACTATATGGTGTGGAGGCATGATTACTTAGTCATCGCTAGAAGTGGAGGAGAACTCGACTCAGAAGTGGTAGTAGGCTTGTCATCGTTGTCACCGTCGTCACCGCCTAAACCGAAGATGAGTGTGTCGCTTACCTGCTCTCCGACCCGGCAGTGGAGCTCGAAGGGAAGGGGAAACTGGTGGGTTTCCATATCGAGGTGAGAGTAGGGTAGAAAGAGGATGGGTTTCGACGGGATGTGACGGAATCCTTCCCGTCCCCCTTTTTGTTGCATCATGTGCATGCTCGCCCCATCTCCATGTGTGGTTGTACTCGTATAAGAAATCTCCATTTTTGTATCTAGGGAGCGCACAAAGACGATGGTGGTGGTTCACTGGAAACGGCCAAATCGGCAGTTCCTAGCGGGCCTGGGCCAAGGTGCTTTGAGGTCCGTTCAGGCCACAAATGTGGAGGCCGGACAGGCAACCAATCAGTCTGATTTCGTCGCCAATGGGCCTGCCCTGACCTCAAGGCCTACCAAACGCGCTCCTAAGTGTTATGTCCTAGCGGAGGTGATTGATGTGGTTCGCCTTTCACATGTTGCAACCTTTTTTAATGGTTCTATAACTTTTTTATAGAAAAGAATCATGCGATATACTCCCTCCGTTCCAAAATAAGTGACGTGAGTTTGTCTAAATTTGGATGTATCTAGACACGTTTTAGTATAGATACATGTGAATCTAGACAAATCCAAGTCACTTATTGAGGGAGTATTAATAATAATCAGCAAGCGTACAAAAAAATCAAATATAACAAAAATTGTAAATTATGGATTTATATTTCCTTCAGAATTTACGCTGAACTTTGGTGGGATATGAATTTGTTTCTAACAAATGCAACCGAAAACCCTAATTGTGTGGTCTGCTTGGTGTGCCCGATCGCCGTTGCGGTTCTTTTTCCAGTGATGTTCGAGAAGCAAAAGGAACGGACACGATTGACACCATATATTCGCACTGCGCCGCCACGCAAAACCGTGGAAGGCGAATGCCGCCCGACTCGAGTCCGACCGGAACTCACATCCGTCAGCCGCGTCCGTCCTGATTAAGAGGGGAGCACGGCCCGATCGGCAGCAGCACAGCCACAGCAAGTTGCCCGATCGATCGGCACGATCCTGTTGCTATATATACTCACGCACACAAACTAGGGCAGTATTTGAGGGGATTCAACCGCAAGAAAACCGCCGCCACAGTAGTCCAGACTCCAGACATGACCACCACCATCGGAGATCCGCTCGGGCACCCGGCGTTTGTCCGAGGACGGGAGGAGGAGGCGGTCGGCGAGGAGCGCTACGACTCGGACTCCGACGACGACGACGACGTCGACCGCTACGTGTTCCTCGCGCGCCAGCCCGATGCGCCGGCGGAGGCCAGGGACGGTGATGGCGCGATGCCGGGTGGAGGAGGAGGCGGCGACTGTGGGCGCAAGAGGCGTCCCTCGGAGATCTTGGCCCACGCCCCGCCAGCGGCCAAGAAGGCTCGGCTTTCCCTGGCAGCGCCGCGCGCCGCCTCCGCGGAGGAGTCTGGGAGCGAGGAGGCGACGCGTTCCCCGGAACGGTTCCGGGGAGATCTTGATCAGGGAAAGAAGAACAAGAAGCGTCGCCGCCGCGGAGGAGAGCCACAGGCGGCGCGAGGCAAGAGAAGCAGGGTATCGGACAGCGAGGCGAGGCCGCCAGGGTCGCAACATCGGCACGTGATGGTGGGGCAGGAGACGTCTGCGGCGGCGGCAGCGGGAGCTCCGGGCAGGCGCTTCTTGTGCAGCATATGCGGGAGAGGCTTCGGCAGCTACCAGGCGCTCGGCGGGCACGTGCACCGCGGCCACACCAAGAAAGCAAAGGACGCGATCGCCGCGGCGAGTCGCGGGGACGTTACCGGCAACGGCTGCCGCAACGAGGAGGTGGCCATGGCCGATGGTACTGAGAAGGCCGCGGTGGCGGCGAGCCCTTTGGAATCCGATGGCTATTGGAAGAAGACCCTCCTCGCCGCCGCAGCTTGTCGTCAGGATGCTGATAGCAGCAGTGGCGACAGCAACTGCAACGAGGAGCAGATGTTCATAGATGCCCGCGGCCATGGAAATGTCGAGGGGGAGAAGGTCACAGCTGTAACAAGCCACGATGATTATGATGATGACGGCAAGGGCACGGAGGGGAAGGCCGCCGTCAGAAGATGCCACGAGTTAGCCGCCATTGGCAATGGGAATAGCATCGTACGCCAAACGCAGTACAGGTGCGGCGTGTGCGGACAGGAGTACCTATCAGGCAAGGCGCTCGGCGGGCACATGAAGAAGCACCGGAAGCTGTCACCGCACAACGGCAGCAAAGAACGGAGATCACCGGAGGTGGACGGTGGCGCTGGCCAGAAGACCGCTGTTGCAGCGAGCCCCGCCGCAGCTTGTCGTGGGGATGTCGATAGCAGCAGTGGCGACAGCAATAGCAATGAGGAGATGTTCATCAATGAAGCAAACCACCGCGGAGATGGGAACGTCGATGGGGAGAATGTCACCTCTGCAACAAGCGACGACGATGACGGTACAGTGGGGAAGGCCGCCGTCGGAAGATGCCACGAGTCAGCCGCCATTGGCAATGGGAACAGCGCTGTACGCGAAAAGCAGTACAGGTGCGGGGTGTGCGGACAGGAGTACCCATCAGGCAAGGCGCTCGGCGGGCACATGAGGAAGCACCGGAAGCTGTCACTGCACGACGGCAGCAAAGAACGGAGATCACCAGAGGTGGCCGATGACGCTGGTTATGGCCAAGAGAAGTCCGATGTGGCAGCGAGCCGCGGGGAATTCGATGGCCATGGGAAGAAGAAGAGCCTCGACACCGTAGCTTGTCATCAAGATGTGGATAGCAGCAGTGGCTACAGCAACGAGGAGATGTTCATCGGTGCAGCAAAACACGATGATGCTGACGGCAATGGCAACGGCACCGTTGGAAGATGCCACGAGTTAGCAGCCACCGTCATTGGCAATGGGAACAGCATTGTAAGCAAGACGCAGTACAGGTGCGAGGTGTGCAGCAAGGAGTACCTATCAGGGCAGGCTCTCGGCGGGCACATGAGGATGCACCGGAAGAATGACGGCAGCAAAGAACGGAGATCACCGGAGGTGGACGGGATACCAGATCAGAGGGCTGTTGTGATCGCAGGAAACAAGCAGTCCACAAACAACCAATACGGCAGACCATTTGGTGGAAGCTTGATCGGTTGGGTGTAGTCTAAGTACTAGGAAAAAATCTTCACAACTCTATCATCTCTGCTGCTTGTAGACTGTAATGGAAATTTCTGAGTTGTGTTCTTTTTGTTGGTCATTTAGCTATCTGAAATCATTTTCTTATGTACAAAATCGTGGGGAAAAGTATTTTACGGGTCAAATAGACCATTTTCAGAACAGAGTACAGAGCGTAAGAATTAGCTACTGGTCCTGTTTACCATCAAGCTCAAGGATGCAGCAAGACGCCATACCAAGAAACTCGAAAAACTAAAAAAGAAAGATCCCGGTCGTTGCAATTTTCATCGGACGATTTGTGCACATGCCAATGTGCAAAGGCTAGAGACAATTCTGACATTTAACAACACGCAGTCAACACATATCATGGAATTAGAGAGCTTGATCATTCCCACTGTACAGTGATGGCAATCTGTATGCTGTCTCGAGATGTCATCTCTCATCTATAGGGAGGTGTACAATCAAACAAGATCTAAGACCAAACATGGTGGAAACGATCCATCAAAAAATAATGATTAGAACCAAGGCAATGCTAAGCTAAATGCCATATTTCTCACTTCGAAAAGGACTACATGCTGATTTCCATTTAAACTAGTCGAAAACTATTCATATGCCGAGGTTTTTTACCCAGGCAATATCTTCTTTAGTTGGATAAATAATAATGGGGGGCTATCTTAAAAAAGATGAATAGTCGAAGTTCCATCAAAACTTCCTCCAGCCATGTTATAAATCGATGTAGAAAGAATGTCCTCTCCATCCTTTTAGCTTCAAACAAAGCTTCACAAGAAGTTCGTGCAATGGTCTCAAATGATTCCAAGGAAGAACCACCAACCTTCAAAGCAGTTCACTGTTAGCGAGGGCGAAAAACCTCCGAATAATAAACAAACAGAATGGAGGTGTCTCCAAGATGCGACTTTGATCATTATTTTTTATACAAATGCAAGAATCGAGAAAGTGCAGAATCGTGAAATACTTGCATGACAAATCTGAAGATAATATTTTGAGTCACTAAATTTGATAATCTTTCTAAATATACAGTAAGAGTTTAAAAAAAAAGTTTGTCTTCACGCTTTCTAGGAAGTAACCTATTTTGGAACAGAGGTGGGTACTTTTTGGTGCTTCAAATGCTAACTAAATGAGTAATTAGACATGACCCAGAATTTAATAAAACCATGATACGATGTCACATCGGCCTTTCGTAGAAAAGAAAAACAGATAAAGATGGATTTATGTAAGGGAGGCTATAGTAGAAAGAACACTGAGTAAAGACATTTTACCCAAAAAATAAGCATAAAGACTGGAAATCTTATTACTCCTCAAGTTGTTAGTTCAAGCCCATGTAACAACTATGACAAAATCCCACAGTTCGATTCCATGCTTCCTACGATATATATCAATTATTTTGCATTACAGATTTAACTCTGAATCATAAAGCCAATAATAGAATCCAGTGGGGGAAAACAAAGAAAGAAAACAGGATATAACAACCTATATATTTATGCTAGTAATTCAATTTCAACTTACCAGCACATGATTGACTGCACGTAAACAGTCATTTGTCTTGAGCATCAGCAAGATTTCCCTTGGTAGTCTATGGAGGAGCTCCGAGATTTGTGGTAAATATAAGGAAGCATACATCTGTGACCAAGAAACAAGAAGTTAACAACCACGTAAGAGTGGACCATCATCAAGGATCTCAGGTTCAAGGGCTCCAAAAATAGGTTAATATGTAAAACTTGACTGACAAGAAGGCACAATTGCCAATCCAATTGCAATTGCCAATCCAATTGAACTTATTACTCCCTCCGATCCAAATTAATTGGCTCGGATTTATCTAGATTCGGATGACATCCGAATCTAGATAAATCCGAGCCAATTAATTTGGATCGGAGGGAGTACAAGAATGACAACACAAGCACATCTTCGATAAAAAGAGGGAAGCCATGAATCAGTTCCTGGTTTAGCAATTTCAATTCGACATTATACTACTGTAGGAAAGATAAAGAAGATTTGAGTCCTGGCACTAGTTGAAACAATTAGGACAATCACATCACAAGTAATAAGTAACTTCTTTCGAGTGAAGTGTGAGGACATGTTAATATTCTCCAGTGCGCTCATGGGTTACTGAATGTTGTTAATTTGCATTGGTATATGTGGCACGTAGGGTGGCCAGTAAGAACAAAATAATGCATAACAAAAATCACCTGAACTTCAGCACGATCGGTATTCTTCCCATCCAGGACAAGATGACCAACAGATGGGTCAATGACGCTTTTCCATGGCTTCATTGTGAGAACACCAGCAAAAAGTGCGTAAAGATCATCCCCAGCACCTAGTCTGACACTGTACTCCTTAATTGCTTTCTCGTCAGCAAGAACAAGCGCCTACATTAAACAAACGTGGTAGAGAATATTAAGTACTGAATCATGACCAGAAAAGAAGTTGGAATAGCAGTGTCACCTTCCAAAGAGAAGCATAGTTCATCCTCATAGAGTAATCAAGTTCTTTGTAAAGACCATGGTCAAGAAGGATCAGTTGTGGACG
Organism: Avena eriantha; assembly: GCA_910589775.1. Lineage (NCBI taxonomy): Eukaryota > Viridiplantae > Streptophyta > Magnoliopsida > Poales > Poaceae > Avena > Avena eriantha. Next base: position 174,055,618 of record OU342743.1, on the reverse strand, counting down.
TTTCCATCCTACACTCCATAAAATAATTCAGTTAGTGCTGTTATACGGATGTACAACAACACAGAACAATGCACTAAACTGACCTATCTGACAAATATCGGCAACGTAATCACTCATAAATTCACACATCTCACATAACAAGATGCATCTTGTTGTACTAATCGTCATCAGTTAAAGAAGCTACCTACCACTGTTCTTCTCATCAAATGTAAATACCAATACTGGTATATGCGCTAATCATTTAATGTAGCATAATTACTAATGACAGAAGATAACTCTGGTGCATTTCAGAAAAAAACTAGAATTGGAGGACTTGTTGGATTTGTGATGCTAGTAAGCGAGGTACTAACCAAACCATTTTTTACTGTCTTGTGGCAAGGGTCTGATCATCATATTTGCAGCATGGGGATCACAATGAACGAAACCATGCTTGAAAATCATCTCAGCAAATGCTTTATTGACCTGCACAACTGTTAAGTGAGTATCCATAAAGAACTCATTACCACATTTGTTTTGAAACAACTGTACTTTTGACAACTTACTAGGTTTGAAACATCAACCGGGCGAACCCCGATGTCTTTAATGCCTTTAACATCAGTTACCTCCTTGGCATCCATATACTCCATAGTGAGAATTCTTGATGAGCTGAGGTTCCAATAAACCTTGGGGATGTATATGCTATTCGCAATGTGAGGAGACAACTTTCTGAAGTTAACCAAACATCTTTCACTGTTTTGAGCTTCACACAGAAAATCTAATTCCTGAAACCATGAAAGAAGTTTGTGCAGACTCCAGATTATGTAACCTGTTCCTTAGCTTTTCTTACAAAGAATAAAAAGTAAAATAAAGATATCACCTAGGAAAGCATACTGATGAGCATAAAATTCAATATGAACAGTAGGGAATCATGGACATAAATTGACAAAATTAATTATGACATGATAAACCATACAAAAAGGATAATGCATTTTCCAGGGGAAATAAAAAGAAATTATAAATCCAGGAACCAATGGAAGGTACCTTAGGCGCACTTTCTCGAATTTCATCAACTAACCACCTACATGGACCAATTTTAGTGGTATTAATGTAAAATGGCACGGCATGAAAATCAACATTGTTAAAACCTATTTACAGTCAGATCAAATTACGAAGAATACATACAAATCTTGGGTTGCTGGTGAATTGATAGGGTTTAGTTCAACATGCAAACAGATGACATGAATTAAGGACAAACATATAACTTCTTGCCTCACGCAAAATGATATCTTCCTAACACATGTCCATGTGCATTTGAAGTTGCAATGTCATTGGTTGAAGCTTCTTTTGAATCCTTGTACAATTTGTTAATAAATGGTTAAAAAATGTATGTCATTTTTAGTAATTGATGATCCTTACAATCACGGTAGAAAGGTGACTCTAAACGAGTGGAATCTTTAGTAACTTTGTTTGCAGTGTCAACCACAAAAAAATGGAAGAATTAAAACATTATTCTCTAACGGCAAGCATCAAACATGTCCTTATTCATAGTGTCCGAACCATAATAAGGAGCTGGAAGATAAACTTAGGTATTTATAATTCCTCAAATAGAGCTGTTAGGCCAAAGTATACACAGGAGACATGTGCAATTAAACAAGATGGAAACATCAATATCGTGTTTGCCTTGCTAATGATTTGAGGGAAGGTGTCTCTATCATAACTAACTCTAAACATCAATGTAAGACTAAGCTTTTGAGGTGGTATGTTAAAAAACGGAGAAAAAAAGGAAGCACAAAGAAAAGTTGCTCCCATTCACTGGTTATACCTGTAGTCAAATGTAGGAAAGATATAATGAAGAGCATTCACTACTAAATCCACAGTAGCGATATCTATTACAGAAGTATCTGTCAAGTGGTCATGTTGAACCTGTAAGTCAAGGCAGTGGTCAAGTAGGTAAAAGGGAGGCAGCAATCAGGTTAAATCTGAACTCTGTATCATAATGTAGATGATCAAACTATACACAAGTGAACTCTAGAGAACTTTTCTTATATATACCTTAACAGCAACTTTTTTACCATCATGTGTTGTGGCGGCGTGAACTTGCGCGAGAGAAGCACTTGCAATTGGGACAGGGTCGAATTCTGCAAAAACCTACACCAACAGGATAAAGTGAAAGAGAAACATTGTGTCAGAGTTTCTTCTAAATTAACAAACCAGCTGAGCATAAATCCACCAAATGACTCAAGCATGAATATTTCATTGGCCAACAACTGCAGCAAGCACGGTCATTCAGATTGTGGGTCTTTGTTAATTAATATACAATCACAGATTGTCATGCACTCTGTGCAGCAGCTAAAGTAGTTCTCCTACAGCAAGAAGTAGGAAAAGATAGTAGTGCAGGGAAGGGTGATATATGGAACTAACGGTTTCCGGCAATTCTCCAATATCCTTCTTGAACACTCCACGGACTTCCTCTAGCGACGAGACTGGGCATCTCTTCAGCATCGACGCCCTCATCGTCTGCACGTACTCCTGTGGCACCACATACTCCTAAAAAACAAGTAGCCGATCCTCAGTGGAAAATTTAAGCAATCTTACAAGCGCCCGGGTCAATTCAGAGGATACAGAGTTGGAATTCCGTACCAGCTGCGCGATGTGCTGGCCGAGCTTGATGTAGATGCCGCCGTTGCGGAAGCAGAGCTCCTGGAGGCGGTTGGCGGAGCGGAGGTGGGTCTCGTGCTTGGCCTTGTGCCATGCTTCGGAGTCCGGCTCGAGGCCCAGGAGGGAGTACTGGTAGTCGAAGGCGATGGTGGCGGCGGCGACGGAGTCGCGGAGGAGGCGCGGGGGCAGGTGCGTGCAGATCTTGAGGGTCTTGGCGGGGTCGTCGGAGGTGGCGATGGCGGCCCCGCCGGCGCCAGTGCCCAGCGCGAGCGCCGCCGTCAAAGCCCGCCGCCACATGACTGCCTATGCGTCGGTGTTTGCTTGCCGTGCTCGTGCGCGCCCCCTCTTCTCCGCTGGTCTTTCTTTCTTCCGCTGCAAGATGTTCGGAGCGACGGGTCGGTCGGTTGGCCCTATACTGCAGTCGGGCAGATGGTCTTTGTCACGATGGAATTCGTGTGTTCGCGGGATCCGTTCGTTTATAGCGACGTCACGGTCGGCTCGGCGTGCGTAATTGGTCCACTTATTACGTTTGAAAATTCTAGGACACGAATTTGAAAATTTTGGAAGATCCTTACACCAACGTTCTCCTTCATTTATGCACATCGATGTTATTAGTCCCTGAGTTTCCTTACAAAAAAAGATAATATTTTAGAAGTCATACGGCGTAAAATTTGACCAAGTTTATTTAAAAAAACATCAACTATACTATAATAGAGATGTTAAATGAAAATATTCGTGATAAGTCTAATGATATTGATTTGATCTTGCAGATGTTAACAGTGTTTTTCTCAAAAATTGGTCAAACTTTAATTTACTTGACTTTAAAAAAACTTACAGGTATTCCTTTTAGGAACATAGGTAGTATTGTCAACGATAACCTTCACTATACACGAGTTGGAGGTATGAATAATGGACCAATAACTAATCCTCTTATTAAGTGGTTTCAATTCTTAAGTGGTGACTGAACTCTCGCCTCCCGTGTCGCTCTCGGGCGACACCGGGGGCCCTAAACCCTAAAGTTGCTGCTACGGGGATTCCGGTGGTGGTCGGAGCCAGAACCGATGATGCCCTTATGCTTTCTAATAATGCAGAGTAGGAAGGCTTCAAGCTATGATAAAAATGGCTTTATATTTTGCTTGTTGTAGGCTTTCTCTATAATTTATAGGTGTCGTTCTTTTCAATTTGTGCTTGTCTTGTAAGCTTGTAACCCCAACGGTGTCGTATTTTGTAATACTCCTGGCCGGTTGAGGGTTTTGTGAATTCAAAGTTGGGCTTTTTGAGCCTTTAGTCTAAAAAATTCTTAAGTGGTTTTGATCTTTAGGTAAAATTGTCACATTGATTTGTTTATAGTGACCCTCAAAAGGTGAAAATATGTTGTGCCTATCTTGTGTTATAATTTTTATTTTCTTGGGTCACAGGTATCCTACTATATCAAAAGGGGCACTTTGGCAAAGTAGAAGAAATTAACATGTTAAAAGATCTCCAATATTTCTCCTAAATGTTCATGAGAACAATCTCCAATCTATATTTTTTTGGAACACCCTGACAAACATCTCATGCTATCTCTAAACAAGATTGAGAGGCTGACGTGAAAACCACTCTAGAATGTATTAATGTTCGCCAGTACTACCACTAAGTTTGATGTACACTCTGAACCACAAAGTCTTTGGTTTTCCCTATCTTGAAGTCTATTGTAGAAGTTCGGGACTTCCAAGTGAAGTTGGGTTGGAACCTATGGGTAGGGCTGAGCAGTTTTTTTTTAAAAACCTCTTTCCAGAGGCTTCTCTGTTAGGTTTGGAACCTCCAAGATCATACTCTGCCAAAACTACCTAGCACATACCTTTCTCGGGAACCTGTGAGCACTCCTTCCTAGTATTCTCGGGGCATTTCCGTTTTTAGAGGTTCTTAGATCAAGCAGGTACCATCTCTCCTGAAATTGATTTCCCACCCAACTATCCAAATGTTAAATCAGTTCGATACTATCGAGTTTCACCATTTGGAAGTTCCAAGCACGTTACTTTGTTCGGTAATGAAGGGATTTTCTCTTTTCTCCTCATATCCCTCCATACTTTGGCCTTGTTCGGTTAGTCCCATCCCCATTGTGATTGGCCGGGTTTCACATTTGCCACCCGCGCGAAGGAAAATATAGGCCCAGCCAAAATTCGTGTTTGGTTATACCCTGCCGGGATGAACCCTCAGCCCAAACCCGCCCATTCCACCGGGCAGAAAAAATCGTGTGTCCACCCGTGGAAAATATCTCGAGAGGTGAGAGATGCAACTTTGCGACCAGTTGGGCGCGACAACCGCCGCCCTGAATGCTAATCCTCGATCACTCTTGTCTTCCATGGCCACCTCCACTTCCACTAGGCTGGCCCGTGCTCGGCAGCACCGCTGGTGGAAGGACAATGGATGTTGCATAGAGGGGGCGAATAGGCTTTTAAAACAATTACGGTTTAGGATCTAATAAATGTGGAATAAAACTAACGTTTAATTTATCAAAGCACAAAACCTAAAACCACTAGGTTCAACTAACTGTACCAACAATCTATGCTAAGCAAGACAAGCAACGAGGTGATAGCAAGATATAATACTTCAAGCACAATGACTATCACAATGTAAATTGCATAAGTAAATGGCTCGGTTGAGAGATAACTGATGGACACAGAGACGATGATTTTTACATCGAATTTCACTTCCAAAGAAGCTACGTTTATGTTGGAGAGGTGTGACGGTGCAATGCACTCCGAACGCCAGAAATGCTCACCTTGAGGCGTGGTGGCTTGATGCTCACCCAAATCCACACAAGGCCTCACTCCAATATGCGAAGGTACGCAACTCACTGATGTCACAATAGGCTCACCCTATTCTCTTGTGAGCTTACCACAAAGGCCTACTCACGATCCACTATGGGACACTTGAGGGTGGTCACCGAACCCGTACAAGCTTGGGGAAATCTCCATGACTCAATTGGAGGGCTCCCAAGAATCACCACAAAGACCTCGACCTTGAGGGATCTCCACAACCACAGAACTGACTACAGTTCCAAAGAACACAAGAAAAACAAGCCAAGAGCTTGAACTCTCCAAATCTCCAAGGAGAACTCAAACCTATGCACCAAATGCAAGAGGCAAGTCATTCACTCTCAAATTTCACCAAAGCTGCAAAAGCTATTTGGGGAATAATAGAGGAAGAACACAAGAGGAGAACACAAAACTCTCCAAGATCTAGACCCCAAGGATTCCTTCACAAAGAAAGGATTTGGTTTAGTGGGGTTGTAGATCTAGATCTGCTCTCTCAAATCCCTTAAAAAGATGTAAGAATCATAGGCGTGAGAGGGGGAGAGGAGAATCTCTTCAAGGTCAACAATGGAGGAGAGAGAGGTAGAAAAATGGACCAAAAGAGCTAGTGCCCAGGAAGGGGAAGAGGAGCCCCTTTTAAATAAAGGGCTCCCTGAATCTGATCGTTTGGGCCAAAATGTGCCTGGCTGGTAGTACTGATGAGCCACCAGAAGTTCCGGTAATCCCGATTCCAATAGCTCGAAAGCAGTTGAAACGACCTGGTTGTATAGGCCGGAAGTTCTGCGCGACCCAGGCCGAAACTTCTGGCCGGTACTACCGGTCTACTAACGCCCAAGTACCATTAAACCAAACGCGACCAAACTTCAGGAAACCATGATCATATATTAATCAACAAGCAAGTTCAACAAGAGGCTTACTAGGGACTCTTTTATGTTTACAAAACAGACAAGTATTAGTGTTTCCTATTAATACAATTATAGCATGGGATGTAAACATTTATCATAAATACAAAGATATAATAATAACCACTTTATTATTGCCTCTTGGGAATATCTCCAACGGTCTCCCACTTGCACTAGAGTCACTATTCTAGATTACATGGTAATATACCTAACACCCATGGAGTTCTGGTGTTGGCCATGTTTTGCTCTAGGGTGAGGTTTAGTCAATGGATAAACCATATTAAGATTAGTGTGTACTTTGAAAATCTTTATGTCACCATCTTGGACATACTCGCGAATAGCATGAAAACATAGCTTGATGTGATTCAGCTTCTTGTGTGACCTTGGCTCCTGTGCATTAGCTATGGAACCCATGTTGTCACAATAGATGGCCATCGGGTCCAACACACTAGGAACCACACCAAGCTCAGTAATGAACTCGTTCATCCATATCGCTTCTTGTGTAGCCTCCGAAGCAGCTGTGTATTCTGATTCAGTTGAAGATTTCGCCACAATGCTTTGCTTGGCACTCCTCCAGCTCACTACTGCACCATTCAAAATAAATACGTATCCAGACTATGACTTAGAGTCATCTGGATCGGTGTTTCAACTAGCATCGGTGTAACTGTTTACAACAAGTTGTTCGTCACCTACATAAGAAAGAACCATATCCTTAGTCATTTTCAGGTACTTTAGGATATTTTTGACCATTGTCTAGTGTTCCATTTCAGGATCACTTTGATATCTACTGGTCAAACTAACAGCATGTGTGATATACGATCTTGTACATAGCATGGCATACATTATAGAACCTATGGCCGAGGCACAGGGGATTTTACTCATCTTCTCTCTATCTTCTATCGTAGCTAGACTTTGAGTCTTACTCAAGGTCTTACCTAGCAACATGGGTAAGAACCCTTTCTTGCTCTCTTCCATTCTAAACGTCTTTAGAACCTTGTCCAGGTATGTACTTTGTGAAAATGCTATTAAGCGTCTTGATCTATCTCTATAAATCTTGATGCCTAAAATGCATGTCGCTTCGCCAAGATCGTTCATTGAAAACCTATTATTCAAATAAGCTTTGACACTTTAAAGAAGTTCTATATCACTTCCAATCAACAATATGTCATCCACATATATCACTAGTAATGCTATAGAGCTCCCACTCACTTCTTGTAAATACAAGCTTCTCCATAAGTTTGTATAAATCCAAAGTTTTTGATCACCTTATCAAAATGTTGATTCTAGATCCGGGATGCTTGCTTTAGTCCATAAATGTGCACTGAAGTTTGCATACCTTGTCAGCATCTTTAGGATCGACAAAACACTTGGGTTGTACCATATACAACTCTTCCTCAATGTCACCATTAAGGAATATTGTTTTGACATCCATCTGCCAAATCTCATAATCGAAAAATGCAGCAATTGCTAACAAAATCCTCACAGACTTTAGCTTCGCTACAGGTGAGAAATTCTCATCGTAGTCAACTCCTTGAATTTGTCGGAATCCTTTTGCGACAAGTCGAGCTTTATAGATAGTAACATTACCATCAGCATCTGTTTTTCTTTTAAAGATTCATTTGTTCTCGATAGCCTTGCGGCCATCTGGTAGGTTCACCAAAGTCCACACTTGGTTTTCGTACATGGATCCAATATCAGATTTCATGGCTTCTTGCCATTTCTTGAAGACCGAAAAGCATTGTCAATGCTCAGGAGAACATGGTTGATGTAGATGAGCCGAAGCCGACCTCAAGGTCGTGATGAAGTCCTTGCGCTCCTGTGGATCCAACGACTTGAGTGACTCAAGTGTGACACCTCGCGGGGAGTTACACACGTCCGTTGCATGACGATGACTCCCGCTTCCCCGATCCAGCAACAGTTGTGGAAGTAGATCTCCTGGATCCGAATCTCGCAGCGCGACGGCGCTCCGCGGTGAAGATGTCTCTCGTTCGCGCAGTCCGAACATGGGACCACGGTCATGAGAGAGAGAGAGAGAGAGAGAGAGAGAGAGAGAGAATATCAATTGGAGGTCTCCCCAAAAGTGAGGAAACCTTTATTGAATATTGTGTGTATTTATCTGGCCAAATACCCACACTATATATAGGGGATGGGAGGTACTACCTCCCTCAAAGTCCTGGGGTGGGACTAAAGGAGAGGGAGAAGGGGGCAGCCACCGGCCGGCCCTAGTGGGCCTCGCGCGGGGGGGCTGGCCCAGTCGGCCACCCCCTTGCCCCTTCTCCCCTCTTACCTTTCCCTAATGGGCCCTCTTCCCTCCGGAATTGGCCCATTAAGCCTTTTGACCTTTAAATTGATTTTTATTTTATTAAATAATTATTAATAAATGATTAAATCAATATTTAACATTCATTCACATATTATTCAATCTCTGTGGCTATGGAACACCTTCCACCTCCACTCCGGACATCCTCTAGACTTACCAAAACCCTTCTGGTTTTCTCTCTACTATCCTTCGGCGATTCTTCCGATCCTATAAACACTCTCTAAGCATCATCTACTCTTAAGCGTGATACCCTACGGTTCGGGAACACTCCAGACATGGTCGGGACACTCCCGGGCCAATGATCAATAGAGGGACCTGGATGGTCATGTGACCCATGTGCGTTCCATGAAGATCTTTTGTCGTTTGAACCGGGACAGTCTTGTCTTATTCCCTTTGTCTCTCAATACTTGCATTGCCCGAGATATGATCAATGACATCACCATGTCATGTTCAATCTCGTTACTGAACAATGCTACTTGACTCATTCGGATAAGTGATATCCCTGTGATCAAATCACATGCTGCGCATCTATTGGATATCTCCGTGGCTATCGAACACCTTCCACCTCCACTCCGGACATCCTCCGGAGTTACCGAAACCCTTCCGGTTTTCTCTCTACTATTCTTCAGCGATTCTTCCAATCCTATAAACACTCTCTAAGCATCATCAAAGCCTTAAGAGTGATACCCTATGGTTCAGGAACACTCCAGACATGGTCGGGACACTCCCGGGCCAATGATCGACAGAGGGACCTGGATGGCCATGTGACCCATGTGCGTTCCACGAAGATCTTTCGTTGTTTGAACCAGGACGGTCGTGTCTTATTCCCTTTGTCTCATGATACTTGCATTGCCCAAGATCTAATCAATGACATCACCATGTCGTGTTCAATCTCGTTACTGAACAATGCTACTTGACTCATTCCGACAAGTGATATCCCTGTGATTAAATCACACGCTGCGCGGCTATTGGATATAACATCTCCTGAGTGGGCCTGATTATTGGCTCAACACGTCGAGCTCGTTGGGGAACCCCAAGAGGAAGGTATGATGAGCACAGCAGCAAGTTTTCCCTCAGTTATGAAACCAAGGTTATCGAACCAGTAGGAGCAAGGAAACACCTCCAAGGTGTTGTTACCAACTTGGAATCCTGCACAACACAACCATAGAACTTTGCCCCCAACTTACAATGAGGTTGTTAATCTCACCGGTTTTGCTGAAAACAAAGGATTAAATATATTATGTGGAAGAAAGTAATAGCTTGCAGAATGTAAACAGAAAGTAGTAAACAGTTGTAGATTCATGGCAAAACAAAGGATCGGGGTCCATAGTTCACTAGTGGTGGTTCTCCTTAAGATAGATGACATGTTGAGTGAACAAATTACAGCAGGGCAATTGACAAACATCGAGAAAGCATACATGCATATACTAATCATCTTAACTCCTATGAGAAAGCGGGGCAATTACAGCGGGGCATTACAACATTATACATAGACCGTAATCCAATAGCATCTATGACTAATAATCCACCTTCAGGTTATCAATCCGAACCCCCTCTAGTATTAAGTTGCAAGCAATAGATAATTGCATTACGCATTGCGTGTAAAGTAAACAATACGATTGTTCTATGAACAAATGATTGTTGTTTTCTCCCTAGTAGCAACATCACATATAGTACCTTAGAGATTTCTGTCACTTTCCTAGATTACTAGAGGCATGAACCCACTATCGAGCATAAATACTCCTTCTTGGAGTTGCTAGCATCTACTCGGCCAAGATATCTACTAACAACGGAGAGCATGCAAAATCGCAAATAACAAAGACATGATAGAATCAATAATCAATCTGAAATAGCATCTCAATATCCATCGGATCCCCGCAAACACAACATGTATATTACACGTAGATGATCTTGATCATGAACGGAGCTCACAAGATCTAAACATGGTAGCACAAAGGAGAAGAACCAACCATCTAGCTACTACATAGACCCGTAGTCCAAGGATGAACTACTCACGCATCACACCGAAGGCTTGCATGGTGATGAAGAAGGCCTCCAGGGTGAATTCTCCCCTCCAGCAGGGTGCTGGGAAGAGCTTCAAATCCCTCCCGATCTAGGGATGGAGATGATGGCGGCTACAGACTCTTTCGTGGAATTTTCATCGGGTACTTAGGGTTTCTGTATCAGCGGCATCTTATAGGCGAAAGGGGAGGCCGAGGGGGTGCCCTAGGTGGCCGCACCACCCCCTGGCGCGGGCCAGGCCTGGCCGCGCGGCCAGGTGGTGTGGGCGGCCCATGGCCCCTCTCCGTCGCGTATTCCGGCTCCGTGTTCCCCTCGGTGAAATACTGACTTTGGCTTTTGTCCCATCCAATTCCGAGAATATTCATTTTCTGACTTTCCTGGAACCAAAAACAACAGAAAACAGGCAGCTGGCACTGTGGCATCTTGTTAATAGGTTAATCCAAGAAAGTGTATAAAAAGTACTCCAGAGTGTGGACAAAACATAAGAAAGTAGATAAAAACCAAGCATGGAACATCAAAAATTATAGGAACGTTTGCAACGTATCAACATCCCCAAGCTTAACTCCTGCTCGTCCTTGAGTAGATAAGTGATAGAAAGAAAGAATAATTTTTGAGGTGATATGCACCATCATAACCTTGATCAAAGTATTTGTAAAACATTGATAGCTGGGATCATGGTACTTCAACATAGCATGAAAGACAAAGTTCTAACAATAAGACATTGCAACTATGTTGTAACATGAAAAGGCACAAACAAAAGATTCATGAGTAACAATGCTTTGCAAGATGTTTGTTTGTTTCACATAAAGAAAACATAGCATAGTGGCATTCAGCTTGTCCCTCATAGAGTAGCAAACATAAATGCATAGGACACCTTCAAAGTTTATAAGGGTGACTAGATACAAATAGTTTAAGAAAAAGCAATATCAAAGTTATGCATCAATCAACAAGTCTTGGGACAATGCACATAGAACTAAGAATGGCCACTATGCTCTCTCAATAGGTGCATAAAGATAGAAAGTGGAGACTCAACATAAAAGTAAAAGAAAAGCCTTCATAGAAGGAAGCAGGGATTCAAGTCTCATAAAGAGCTTCCAAAAATTATGGTACTTATTAGCTTTCAGCTCTCATTGCCCCTATCATAAGCATCTTGAAGTGATTAAGGTTAAAGTGAACAAACTATGGAGTATATGCTTGACAAAGTATAAGTTGGAAATCTCATGTCCCTTGAATACGAGGGCCGCTCCTCATGCTACTCAAGTTTAGTTACCGGTAAGTTCTTGTCATAGTAAGTACATGTGTATCATAGAGAACCGCCAACAGGGTACCCCTTGCCTGATGATATGGAAGAATCCGCATATCAAAATGACAAGGCAAGTAGACAACGAGCATCTCAGCAATCTTCTTATTTACCATGGGAAACTGGTGCTTTTTTCTCTCTTTCCTCTTTCCTCTTTTCTCATATCTCTTTTTTCTCTTTTTATCAATATCTGACTCTTTTTTTATAAGAAGAATGCTTCATAGACAGCTCATTATGGTTACGATGCAGGTTTCCACCATGATTAGGCATGGATTAGACCGGCGGCCCAGGCGTTTCTCTAACACACATACATAACTCCATGGACTTACAAGGTCCCCTTTCATTTCACACCGACAACATCCATAGACAAAAGAGCATGATATCAACTAGGTACAAAGTACAAGTGCAATGTTGAAAGCATTTCCCATGACAGCATGGTTCTGATAATCCCCAACATATAAGTGCAAGCATATACAACATAGACAACGCAATGGTTCAAGTTTATTAGGGGTAAGAAAAGTAAAGGGTGCCATCAAGTTCGTGGGAGCTTTAATCACTAGTTTTCTCGTAACAAGTTTAATTCGAAAGGTAGATAAAAACATGAATATACTTGGAATAGCAAATGCTAATAGGTAGGTATGGTGGAAACTTTGGAATACCTTGGTTTTATTTGGTGCTGGATGCATGAGTGGAACTCCTACTTGGTTATGGAGGCTAGAAAAAGACTGGGAGCGACCAACTAAGGGAGCAATAATGGGCATAATCATGCAAAGCGACAAAACATCATTAATTAAAGCATAAGGTGATATTACAAGTCGAAAATGAAAGGATCATAAAGGATATGGTGACTTGGGATAGTCATAACATGGTGTGAGCATGCGCCAAGGCAACCCAAATAAAGCATCAAAGAAGAATACCACAATACTATGCTTTAATATGCTAAAACAACGCATTATTCTTTCAATGCACATTAAGCAATCTCAATTGTTTATAACATGTCATGCTACAACAAAGATCACTAAGCATAAAGCCAAAACAATATCAAGCATGACATGACAAAGCATAGGCCACAGACAAAAACAAACTCTCTTTACCACTTAAGCATGAACTTTCCTACTCTTTTCCAATGCAAACCAAACTATTTGAAAACTAATGTATGAAAGAGGGGATCCAACCAATTTATTCAAGAAAACTAAGGAAACCAAGAAAACGAAAACCAAAAACAAAAACAAAGATGCTCCCAGAACAACACAACTGTGCACGAAACAATAAAAATGAAGTGTTTGGAAGAAACCTGGGATTTTTATTAATGAAGAAGGGGATGCCTTGGGCATGCCCAAGCTTTGACGCTTTTACTTCTTGGGTATTTCTTGGGGTGACATGCGTGGCATCCCCAAGCTTGAGCTTTAGTCCATTCTTCATCTCATTACATCATTCTCTCCATACACCTGAAAATTTTCCTTCATACAAAACTTCACACGATCTTTATTAGCAACATTAGTGTACTCAAGATAATAAGTCTTTGTGTTCAGTTTCAACACCAATAAAACTTTAATTAAAACACAAGCTTCTGTAGCACTTCCCTCAAAAATCTCAATTCCCAAAGAGAACCCAAAAAGGAACCAACAAGAAGCAAATGCAAATAATGGCAGAAATCTGTCAAAACAGACCAGCAGGTAAAAACCAATTTTTTCGTAGACCTTCTGTTGCTCAAATCAAAAAGTGTTGAACTAACGAAAGTTAGAAAACAACCTGGGGCAGAAGAAAAAAAAAATCATGCCTCAAAAAGACTTACAGAGATTTTACACGAATTTTTACAGTGAAGCACAAAAATCTGTTTTGGGACAGCAACTTTCCCAAGCATTACTTCTCTCTCATTAGAGGTTACTCTTGGCACAAAAAGCAAAAAAAAGGACAAGGAGAGGTTATTACTGAAGCAATAACTTCCAAGACTCATCTAAAACTTTTGGGTTATCTCCCAATAAGTACTTTTCTTTAATGACTTTAAGTTAGGCATAAGAAGCAAGAAAAAGAATCAAGTGTTCTCAAATGAAGAAGCATTAAGAGCAAAAAAAATTTCATAGGAGAGGCAAAAGGAATCTTCTCTCTATTCTTAGAGAAGTGTTTTATACCTTTCTTGAGTGGGAGTTCATATTTAATGGTGCCTTCTTTCATATCAATAATGGCACCAACAGTTCTAAGAAAAGGTCTTCCCAAAGTAATAGGACAAGAAGCAATGCATTCAACATCCAAAACATAGAAATCAACGGGGACATAGGCATTGTTAACCATAATAATAACATCATTAATACTCCCCATGAGTTTCTTTTTAGCATTATCATCAAGCGGGATATTTAAATAACAATCTTCCAATGGTGGCAAATCAAGCATATCATAAATCCTTCTAGACATAATAGAAACACTACTATCAAGATCACATAAAGCTTTGAAATCAAAATAATTCACTTTCATATTAATGATGGGTTCCCAACCATCTTCTAGTTTCATAGGAATAGAAGCTCTATGTTTCATCTTTTCTTCTTTAATTTTTATGAGACCATCAGTAATGTGTTTTGTAAGGGCCATATTCATAGCACTAGCATTAGGACTTTTAGAAAGCTTTTGTAGGAACTTAATTACTTTAGAGATATTGCAACCATCAATATCAATATCATAATTATCATCTAAAGTAGTAGAGATATTACTAGCTTCAACGCTAGTGGTAGTGATAGTAGAAACACTAATATTTCTAGCAGATTCATCTTATCTTTCCCACTTAGCATGCAATTCAGGTAATAGTCTAACATTTTCATCAATTCTAACTTGTATGGCATTAGTAGCAGCAAAGAGATTATGAATAGTTTCAGGTTTAGCAGCCATTTTATTCAAATAAGATTGTGCTTCAGCCAATGATGCTATATTTCTTTCAGCATTAGAGAGTTTTTCCTCAATAGTTTTATTGAAAGCAGTTTGTTGAGTAATAAAATCTTTAAGCATAACTTCAAGTTCAGAGGGAGCACTCCTATTATTGTTGTAGGAATTTCCATAAGCATTACCATTATTGGGAGGATATGACCTATAGTTATTATTACCAAGATTATTCCTGTAGGCATTGTTGCTAAAATTATTATTTCTTATAAAGTTCACATCAACTTGCTCTTCTTGAGCAACCAAAGAGGCCAAGGGAACATGATTTGGATCAATATGAGCTTTCCCATTAACAAGCATAGACATAATAACATCAATTTTATCACTCAAGGAGGAGGTTTCTTCAATAGAATTTACCTTCTTACCTTGTGGAGCTCTTTCAGTATGCCATTCAGAATAGTTAACCATCATATTATCCAGAAGCTTTGTTGCAGCATCCAAAGTAATGGTCATAAAGGTACCTCCAGCAGCAGAATCTAGTAGATTTCTTGAAGAATAGTTCAATCCTGCATAAAAGGTTTGGATAATCATCCAAATAGTTAGTCCATGAGTGGGACAATTCTTTTCCAAAGATTTCATTCTTTCCCAAGCTTGAGCAACATGTTCATTATCAGATTGTTTAAATTTCATTATTTCACTTCTCATAGATATAATCTTAGCAGGAGGATAGTATTTTCCAAGGAAAGCATCTTTGCATTTAGTCCAAGAATCAATACTATTTCTAGTTAGGGATTGCAGCCATTCTTTAGCTTTTCCTCTCAAAGATAAAGGAAACAATTTAAGCTTAATAATATTCCCATCTATATCCCTATGCTTTTGCATATCACAAAGTTCAACAAAGTTATTTAGATGAGCAGCAGCATCTTCAGTACCAATACCAGAAAATTGTTCTCTCATAAGAAGATTGAGTAAAGCAGGTTTTATTTCAAAGAAAGTAGCTTCAGAAATAGGTGGAGCAATAGGTGTGCACATGAAATCATTGTTTTTGGTGCTAGTAAAGTCACACAACTTAGTGTTTTCAAGATTAGTCTTTTTTGTGTTTTTAATAAAGAAAGCAAACTAGTAAAACTATTTTTTTGTGTGCTTTTCATAAAGAAACAAGCAAACAAGGGAAAAATAAACTAAGCAAAACAAATAACAAAGTAAAGAGATTGGTTATAAGGGACTCCCCTTGTGAAGATGTCCTTGACTCCCCGACAATGGCACCAGAAAAAGCTTTGATTATTGGCTCAACACGTCGAGCTCGTTGGGGAACCCTAAGAGGAAGGTATGATGAGCACAACAACAAGTTTTCCCTCAGTTATGAAACCAAGGTCATCGAACCAGTAGGAGCAAGGAAACACCTCCAAGGTGTTGTTACCAACTTGGAATCCTGCACAACACAACCACAGAACTTTGCCCCAACTTACAGTGAGGTTGTCAATCTCACCGGTTTTGCTGAAAACAAAGGATTAAACGTATTGTGTGGAAGAAAGTAATAGCTTGCAGAAAGTAAACAGAAAGCAGTAAACAGTTGTAGATTGATGGTAAAAGAAAGGACCGGGGTCCATAGTTCACTAGTGGTGGTTCTCCTTAAGATAGATGACATGTTGGGTGAACAAATTACAGCAGGGCAATTGACAAACATCAAGAAAGCATACATGCATATACTAATCATCTTGACTCCTATGAGATTTGATTGGGCATTACAACATTATACATAGACCGTAATCCAATTGCATCTATGAATAATAATCCACCTTCAGGTTATCAATCCGAACCCCCTCTAGTATTAAGTTGCAAGCAATAGATAATTGCATTACGCATTGCATGTAAAATAAACAATACGATTGTTCTATGAACAAAGGATTGTTGTTTTCTCCCTAGTAGCAACAACACATCTAATACCTTAGAGATTTCTGTCACTTCCCCAGATTACTAGACGCATGAACCCACTATCGAGCATAAATACTCCCTCTTGGAGTTGCTAGGATCTACTCGGCCAAGATATCTACTAACAATGGAGAGCATTCAAGATCACAAATAACAAAGACATGATAGAATCAATAATCAATCTGAAATAGCATCTCAATATCCATCGGATCCCCGCACACACAACATGTAGATTACAAATAGATGATCTTAATCATGAACAGAGCTCACTACATGGACCCGTAGTCCAAGGATGAACTACTCACGCATCACACCGGAGGCTTGCATGGTGAGGAAGAAGGCCTCCAGGGTGAATTCTCCTCTCCAACAGGGTGCCGGGAAGAGCTTCAGATCCCTCCCGATCTAGGGATGGAGATGACGGCGGCTGCAGACACTTTCGTGGAATTTTGATTAGGTACTTAGGGTTTATGTATCGGAGGCATCTTATAGGCGAAAGGGGAGGTCGAGGGGGTGACCTAGGTGGCCGCACCACCCCCTGGCGTGGGCCAGGCCTGGCCGCGCGGCCAGGTGGTGTGGGCGGCCCCTAGCCCCTCTCCGTCTCATATTCTGGCTCCATGTCCCCTGGGTGAAATACTAACTTTGGCTTTTGTCCCGTCCAATTCCGAGAATATTCATTTTCTGACTTTCCTAGAACCAAAAACAGCATAAAATAGGCAGCTGGTACTGTGGAATCTTGTTAATAGGTTAGTCCAAGAAAGTGTATAAAAAGTACTCCAAAGTGTGGATAAAACATAAGAAAGTAGAAAAGACCAAGCATGGAACATAAAAAATTATAGATACGTTTGCAACGTATCAGGGCCCTTAAGTATCTTTCTGTCATGTGGACGGACAAATCCCGCTCTTGACATATATTGCCTCTACGATTCCTCCGAGTACCTGAACACACCTTTATAATCACTGTATTACCTAGGGACGCTTTATGCTATTTAAGAACTCTCGGGAGACAGTGATTGATATAGCCTCACGGTCTAAGGAATATTCTACGAGGATCCATTTCTAATCATCGTAACTTGAACTTCGTGACACGATCGGGTCACGATGTTTAGGTTGGGTATTGGTTCATCATATCATTCTCAGAATGAGTTGACTCCATTTCCAACTAGCATAAATGCCACATGATCAGGAAACTTGATCATTTGTTGACCAATGAACCAGTGACTAGAGTTTCACTAGGAACCCCTGGTTGTTTATATATCACACGTGTATTGATGTTTCCTCTCAATACAGTTATAGCATGATATAAAACTTAATCATAAACTTTATGAAATATGATAACAATCCTTATTATTATTTGTCTCTAGGGCATATTTCCAACAGTCTGCCACTTGCACTAGAGTACAAATAAACTAGCTGCATTTGTTCTTAATCATTGGCATCATATACCTGGTTGAGTCTTGGGCATGTTCTTTACAGTCCCAAATCCTTTGCAACTTACTAATGTCACCTTGATTGACATTGATACTTTATCATCACATGATAACATCTATGTGTATGCATCGTCACTATGGCAGCAGAACGAGGCCGGATTCCAGGAGCCTATAGTGACTTTAGATCAACCTCGAGGGCTTTCTCATGGGCATTGTGCCCTGGGACACATCATTCTACGTTAAAAGTGAACTAGCCCCGTCATAACATTATACAACACTTTAGATGGTACCCTTATCTATTATTATAAATGTTTTCATCGAAACACGAGTGCACTCTATGCAACTTTTGATGTTTTGTTCACCTCGCTTCCTACTTGACTTTAGTCGGTATTTACAGGAGTTTCTAACATATTCCCTTATAACATAACCCTTTATGCTTTAAGATATGTCATCTTTATGGATCTGGAAAATATGTCTACAGTTCTCTTTTAGACACTATGGACAAACTTAGCTCAACATGCTGTGATTCAAACTTAATCACTTTTAAATGTTCCTTATTGGATCATATATTATGTTAAGTTACTATCATGGTTTTCTAAGATAGAACCAATGTCTCAACATAGTGGATGATGATCATCCTTTTCTTTCTTTCAACCATTGATGTAAAACTTAATACTGTTCTTAACTTGAGTTATTAGGACCAGTTCCTTAATTAACTTCTATTCTGAAAACCCTTTTAAGAATCCTTTAAGGAATACTACATAATATCATAATACACTTATTATCAACTTTTACCCCTTATAAATCATTATTTATTGTTACTTGCGCTTTTATTCTTAATGTGTCGTATACACACTTAAGAATCACTCATTTAATCTCCTATGCAAAATATGTTCCTAACATATTTGGGTATGTGTCACTACTCTTACACAAACTATGTTCCTATATATTTGAATTTGAGACTTATTTTGCTCCCTCTAAAAAAATATGTCATTCACATATTGTTTTAGGAAGACTTTCATAGCTCCCACTCAATTTTATGAAAATTGCATATCCACTTACTATTTTGAACGATTTCAAAATCCTTTGATCAAATATCAAACTTGGAGATTTACTATGAGATACTAGTACTTTTACTAGTTTTAAATCCTCTAGACATTCAGCACACTTGAATCAAATTCATCTGAATTCGTCCAATACTTGACAAATTGTGCGTTTGTCAGTTACCCCCTTTTCCACTATGTCTTTCCAGTCATTTGGGAAAATTACAAGTAACTCCTTTACTTGTAAGATTCAGCAATGAATTGCTTTCTAATCTCAAGGGAATTTTGCTTCTAGGATTTCTCATAATTCTAGTTTACCATTATTTCCTTAGTAGTTCGTAGGTATGTCATATTCTAGTAATCATAACAAATGATTCACAAATGTCTCCATACAAGATATGGGATACATTTTGAATCCTACTTTATGTAGTAAAAACACCAGTGGGGAAAATCACAATGATCATTATCATTGATTCTTTCCTTTTGTGAAGAGAATCATTCAGGAATGTTTTCCTCTCAACACTCTGATGCAGGGTTTTGAATCCTCATCATGTTTTTCACTATCTTCCATTTGCTCCATAATCGAGAAATATCACTGAATGCGAACTTTCTAAAAAATATACCAAAATCCAAGCAATACTAGTTTTGCTTCCCTTTTTGGTTTCAGCTATGGATTTCACATTCAAAGTTTCCAATGAATACTCTACAAGGACTTATTCGCTATTGTTTTGGTTATATCGAATAACTCCAAAACTTCCACGACGATCCATACTAGATATGGCGCCAATCTCACGAATCCATATGGTTCACTATATGTTCTAATTGAGTGCTAACTATTTCTAACTGATGGTCTCTACATCTACACTACAACGATTTATTTGGCGCCATCTATTCACCCATTTTGATATCTAATATCACATTGTGATGCTTTGCAATTTGACGTTTCAAAACACTTTGCATTCCACAATTTCTTCTATGCCAATCTTATAAAGTTGAATTTCATTACTATTGATCAAATCGTAGTAATTAGATTCTCATTTATCTTTAATACCCTTTGTTTGATGAAACAATTTGATCATATCAAATAGTTTCATACTTATGTTTCCTTTGGTAAACTTCTATACACATTTAAACAATCATACAATGATAATTACCATTTTGTCAAAACACAATACATCGAATATGTATTTACTTTTAACAATTTATTAAAACACTTTGTATTCAAGTAATACACGGTGTTCAAGTTATTTTGCCAAACTTAGCATGATTCATATGTGACAAGAAATCGAATGTCTTTCACATATTATCATTATAACTTTGAATTTAAACAATGGTTTCATTCATTAACGAACATATCATTAAGTTGGGTATTTTAAGGCATTTCAATATTTTACAAACAACAAGGATAATTCACATATAATCGAACAAGATATGAACACGAATAGAGATCATTCATAAAAGTGGAACAACTGTTTGTTACAAATTGATATGAATAACCGTCTCACAAAGTGTGAGACACACTAAAGAAGTTCACAATATTTTGATTACAATAACTATCCTAAACATAAACTACGTGATAAACATCGAGGGAGAGTGTCGTTGGCTATCATCATCATGCTCGCCATCAACACGCAATGTCACCTCCTCTTCAGCAAGCACCTCTATGCAGAAGGACATGTTTTCAGCTAAATAGAACAAGTATAAAATATACTTAACACTACAAATGTGTTTGCAAGATTATAACATTTATAAAATTGTATATCAAATATATACCTTTGTCATCAATGACCTCACCGGTGATTGGTTCAACCTTTACGTTCCTGAAACGTAATATGAACTCTTGGAAATCCAATGTTTCTGAATCACCACTCAAGATGCTACTCCGGACATGTCCTTCGTAGCTAGGAGGCAACGAACGAAGCAGCACACCTATCGCAAATGGATCATCCATCCAGTAGTCCACGAAGTGAACCAGTCTCATGTGTGCATCAAGCATGCACTCCAAGTGACTCTTCAGACATGTGTGCTCCTCCATATGTATGGAAAGGAACTCTCCAAGCAGCTCTACTTCAACATGTGCACATGGCTTATGAACTCTGATATCATCTGATCCACCATCGAATATGGATCAAGATCACCCATGAGCGGATGGATTTCATCCACCATCCTGTAACACATTATTATATGAATGTAGGTGGACATCTCTTGACGATAGTAGCGGTCTGCCAGCTCTTGTGTGGTCTCATAGTGGTCTGGCTTAGTCAAATCCATCGTGCGGCGTATGTAGTCTACCACATGATTCCTAGTAAGGTGATCATTCAGGCGCACAAGCCAACTAGGGAAGTTGGATCCATCAAGCCTAAGTTTCTCACCCATTACCCATTCCTCAATGACAAAGTAAGCTTCACGGTGAGCCAAATCTACATTTATAATTACAAAAGGAATTTAGACTAAGTTTATAATTAAATGAGTTAATAATAAATCTACTCAGAAACACATATCCCCTGAAGGGTTCTAGTGATAACACGACCCCTTTTCCCCCACATCTCCCCCGATCATCACGGCCATCAATGTGGGTTCTAGGGTGGAGGCTAAACATCGTACACATCATTCATGCGACTCGTGCTCGATCTTTCGACCATCCGCGTTCCGAGGCCACGTCTCTATTATGTGCTAGGCTTGCCAACTCAACCTTAGTGTATTCGCTATACAACATGGCTTACACCCACTGTATGCGAACGTAGATATGTCTGACAGCCGATCATCACGGCCTGCCTCATACCAAAGAACTTTCTTGGTGGTGCACACTAATCATTGGTAATTTTAACAGGGATCATCTTATTAGGCTACCGTCGAGTATCTAATACTAGCACACAATAGGATATACAAACAATAACATTGAATGTAAATGCGATGTGATATGTTCCTTCACGTCGTGATCTCCATCCGTCATCACCGGATTACGGCGCCAGGGTTCCGGCACCGTAGACACCAGGGTATCGGTGTCTTTCCGGCGTGGTAGTCTGTCACCTCCGTGACTATCTACTACTACGTAACACAAGGTAATCACTTTACCTTTGCCACAACCATATCACAAAGCAATGTGATACATTGCAAATGTATCTATAATTTTTGATGTTCCATGCTTAGTTTTATCCACTTTCTTGTGTTTTGTTCCAACTTTGGAGTACTTTTCTTATGATTTCTTGGACTAACCTATTAATAAGAGCCACAGTGCTAGCTGCATGTTTTCTGGTATTTTTGGTTCCAGGAAAGTCAGAAAATGAATATTCTCGGAATTGGGCGGGGCAAAATCCAAAGTGCCTATTTTTCCGGAAGTCATCAAGTGCCAGAATACGAGACAGAGAGGGGCCAGAGGCCGGCCACACCACCTGGCCGCGCCGCCAGGCTAGGCCCACGCCAGGGGTGGTGTGATGGCCCTGGCACCCCCTCGGTCTCCCCTTTCGACTATAAGATGCCCTCGGGACGTAAACCCTAAGTACCCAATCAAAAAATCCACGAAAGAGTCTGGAGCCACCGTCATCTCCATCCCTAGATCGAGAGGGATCTGAAGCTCTTCCCGACACCCTGTCGGAGAGGGGAATTCACCCTGGAGTCCTTCTTCATCACCATGCAAGCCTCCAGTGTGATGCGTGAGTAGTTCATCCTTGGACTACGGATCCATGTAGTAGCTAGATGGCTGGTTCTCCTCCTTTGTGATTTCATGTCTAGATCTTGTGAGCTCCGTTCATGATCAAGATCATCTATTTGTAATTCTGCATGTTGTGTTTACGGGGATCCGATGGATATTGAGATGCTATTCCAGATTGATTATTGGTTCTATCATGTGTTTGTTATTTGTGATCTTGCATGCTTTCCATTGTTAGTAGCTATCTTGGACAAGTAGATGCTAGCAACTCCAAGAGTTAGTATTTATGCTCGATAGTGGGTTCATGCCTCTGGTAATCTAGGGAAGTGACAGAAATCTCTAAGGTACTAGATGTGGTGTTGCTACTAGGGAGAAAACAACAACCCTTTGTTCATAGAAAAATCATATTGTTTACCTTACACGCAGTTCGTAAAGCAATAATCTGTTGCTTGCAACTTAATACTGGAGGGGGTTCGGATGATAACCTGAAGGTGGATTATTAGTCATAGATGCAGTTGGATGGCGGTCTATGTATAATGTTGTAATACCCAATCAAGTCTCAAAGGAGTCAAGATGATTAGTATATGCATGTATTGCTTTCTCGATGTTTGTCAATTGCCCCGCTGTAATTTGTTCACCCAGCATGTTATCTATCTTAAGGAGAGCCACCTCTAGTGAACTATGGATCCCGGTCCTTTTCTTTACATACAATCTATAAACTGTTTAGTGCTTTGTGTTTACTTTCTGCAAACTTTTACTTCTTTCCATTCGATACGTTTAATCCTTTGTTTTCCGCAAAACACGGTGAGATTGACAACCTCATCGCAAGTTGGGGACAAAGTTCTGTGGTTGTGTTGTGTAGGTCTCCATGTTGCTACTAGCACCGGTAGTGCGCCCTGCCAAAGCTCAGCTAGTAACACCTTTGCGGTGTTTCCTTGCTCTTACTCGTTCGATTAAACCTTGGTTTCATAACTAAGGGAAACTTGCTGATGTGCTCATCATACCTTCCTCTTGGGGTTCTCAACGAGCTCTACATCAACCACGCACCAGCACTTTTCTGGGTGCCGTGCATTGAGCCATCAAGCATTTTTCTGGCGCCGTTGCCGGGGAGTCAAGGACATCTTCACAAGGGGATTCCCTCATAACCAATCTCCTTACTTTGTTATTTTTGTTTTGCTTAGTTTCTTTTTGCTTTGTTTTCTTGTTTCTTTATCAAAAACATAAAAAAATTAGTTTTACTAGTTTGCTTTCTTATTTCAAACATACAAAAAAATTAGTTCCTACTATAGTTGTTATTTTCGTTGGTCTGTTATTGTCTTGCTTTGTCATGCTTTTTATCAATGGTTGGTTTCTTTGAAACTGAATCTTATTGGCAAGGTGGGTTCACGGAAGAACAAAAATATTATTATAAGGAACACCGCTTGTAACAAGAAGGGAAACACTTACAAGAACAAATTGATAAATTGAATATCATTGCTAGAAACGTGTGCTCTGCTTATAATATTACTTATTACTTTGATAAATCTTGTTGCTATAGGAGGTATAAACACCTCCCTTTTTAATGTGAGTATAATGATAATGTTACCATATCTTCTTATGTTAAGGGAAATTATGACTTTTATGATGTGGAATAAATTGAAGAATTTATTGCTTGGAAGGGTGCATTCGAACTAGCTTATTTGCTTGAAAATACTGATGATGCACCTTATAAATATGAGGTTTATGATATACTTCAATTTTGCTTTGATAATTACAAGGAAGAAAATGGCTATATTCTTGAATATCTTAATAGATGCTCTCCACCAATGGAAGACACTAATGCCTTGCAGGAGGCTATGGAAGAAGAAATTGCTGAAACTGAAAGCTCATTGGATGAAAAAGAGGAGGAAGAATGGATCTACCCATGCCTACCTTCTAATGTGAGTAACTCTGTATCCCTTACATTAATTGATTGTCCCCCATGCTTACAAAAGGAGGACGAATGTCATGTTCCTGAGGATTCTTTTGAAAATGTTTATAATAAAGCTCTAGTGCTTGTAGATCATGAAAAGCATGCTTTGTGTGATAGTTATATTGTTGAGTTTATTTATGAGGCTACTGAAAATTATTACGAGAGAGGAAAATATGGTTGTAGAAGTTTTCATGGTACTGAAACACCTCTCTATGTGCTAAAAGTTTTGAAGTTAATTTTGTTTTATCTTCATATGCCTGTCACTTTCTTCTTTGTGCATTTATTTTCATACAAGATTCCTATTCATAGGAAGTGAGTTAGACTTAAATATGTTTTGAATTTGCTTCTTGATGCTCTCTTTTACTTCAATTCATATTTCTTATGTGAGCATCTTCTCAAACTATCATGCCTAACTTAAAGGTGTTAAAGAAAAATACTTATTGGGAGATAACCCAAAAGTTTTAGATGAGTCTTGGAAGTTATTACCTCTGTAATAACCTCTCCTTATCCTTTTTATTTGCTTTTTGTGCCAAGAGTAACCTCTAATGAGAGAGAAGTAATGGTTGGGAAAGTTGCTGTCCCGAAACAGATTTACGTGCTTCACCGTAAACATTCGTGTAAAATCTATGAACGTCTTTTTGAGGCGTGAATTTTTGTGCTTCAGCCCAGGTTGTTATCTAACTTTTGTTAGTTCAACACTTTTTGATTTGAGCGACAGAAGGTCTTCGAAAAAATTCGTCTTTACCTGCTGGTCTGTTTTGACAGATTTCTGCTATTTTCTGCATTTGCTTCTTGTTGGTTCATTCTTGAGTTCTTTTGGGGAATTGAGCTTTTTGAGGGAAGTTCTACAGTAGCTAGTGTTCTAATGGAAGTTTATTTGGTGTTAGAACTGAACCTTAAGACTTATTTATCTTGAGTGCACTAATGTTCCTATTAAGGATTGTGTGAAGTTTTGTATGAAGGAAAATTTTCAGGTGTATGGAAGGAATGAGTAATGAGATGAAGGATGGACTAAAGCTCAAGCTTGGGGATGCCACGCATGTCACTCCAAGAAATATCCAAGAAGTACAAGCGTCAAAGCTTGGGGATGCCCAAGGCATCCCCTTCTTCATCAATAAAAATCCCAGGTTTCTTCCAAACGCTTCATTTTTATTGTTTCATGCACATTTGTGTTTTTCTTGGAGTGTCTTATTTTTCGTTTTCGTTTTGGTTTTTCGTTTGCTTTGGTTTGCTTAGTTTTTTGAATAAATTGGTTGGACCCCCTATTTCATACTTTGGTTTGCAAATAGTTTGGTTTGATTTGGAAAAGAGTAGGAAAGTTCATGCTTGTGTGGTAAAAAGAGCTTGTTTTTGACTGTGGCCTATGCTTTGTCATGCCATGCTTGATATTGTTTTAGCCTTTTGCTTAGTATTATTTGCTGTAGCATGACTTGTTATAAACAATTGATATTGCTTAATGTGCCTTGGATGAATCATGCGTTGTTTTAGCATATTAAAGCATAGTATAGTGGTATTCTCCTTTCATGCTTTATTTGGGTTGACTTGGCGCATGCTCACACCATGTTATGACTATCTCAAGTCACCATAGCCTTTATGATCCTTTAGTTTTCAACTTGTAGTATCACTTTATGCTTTTATCAATGATGTTTTGTCGCTCTGCATGATTATGGCCATTATTGCTCTCTTAGTTTGTCGCTCCCAGTCTTTTGCTAGCCTCCACAACCAAGTATGAGTTCCACTCATGCATCCAACTCCGTAAACCAAGTTATTCCAAAGAGTCCACCATACCTACCTACTAGCTTACGCTATTCCAAGTATATTCATGCTTTTGTTTACCTTCCAAATTAAACTTGTTATGAGAAAACTAGTGATTAAAGCTCTCACGAACTTGATTGCACACCTTACTTTTCTTGCCCTTAATAAACTTGAACCATTGTGTCGTCTATGTTGTATATGCTTGCACTTATTTGTTGGGAATTAGCAGAACCATACTTTCATGGGGAACACTTTCAACATTGTACCTAGTTGATATCATGCTCTTTTGTATATGGATGTCGTCGGTGTGAAATGAAAGGGGAGCTTGTAAGTCCATGGAGTTATGTATATGTGTTAGAGAAACGCCTGAGCTGCTGGTCTAATCCATGCTGACATGGTGGAAACCTGCAGCGTAACCATAATGAGCTGTCTATGAAGCATTTTTCTTATAAAAAAGAGTCCTATATTGAGAAAAAAAAAGAAGAAAAAAAAGAGATTATGAAAAGAGGAAAGAGAGAGAAAAGCACCATATTCCCATGGTAAATAAGAAGATTGCTGAGATGCTCGTTGTCTGCTTGCCTTGTCATTTTGATATGGGGATTCTTCCGTACCATCGGGCAAGGGGTACCCCGTTGGCGGTTCTCTATGATACACATGTACTTATAATGACAAGAACTTACCGGTGACTAAACTGGAGTATCATGAGGAGCGGCCCTCGTATACAAGGGACATGAGATTTCTGACTTATACTTCGTCAAGCATGTACACCATAGTTTGTTCACTTTAACCTTAATCAGTTCAATATGCTTATGATAGGGGCAATGAGAGCTAAAAGCTAATAAGTACCATAATTTTTGGAAGCTCTTTATGAAACTTGAATACCTACTTCCTTTTATAAAAAGGCCTTTCTTCCACCATTATATTGAGTCTCCACCTTCTACCTTTATGCATCTATTTTGAGAGCACAATGGCCATTCTTAGTTCTATGTGCATTGTCCCAAGACTAGTTGATTGATGCATACTTTGATATTGCTTGTTTTAAACTATTGTATCTAGTCACTCTTATGAACTTTGAAGGTGTCCTATGTATTTATATTTGCTACTCTATTAGGGACAAGCTGAATACTATTATGCTATGTTTTCTTTATGTGAAACAAACAAACGTCTTGCAAGGCATTGTTATTCATGAATCTTTTGTTTGTACCTTTTCATGTTGCATCATAGTTTCTTTGTCTTACTGCTAGAACTTTGTCTTTCATGTTATGATTGAAGTACTATGATCCCAGCTTTGAATGTTTTACAAATACTTTGATCAAGTCTTTGATGGTGCATGTCACCTTAAAAATTATTCTTTATTTTTATCACTTACCTACTCGAGGACGAGCAGAAGTTAAGCTTGGGGATGTTGATACATTGCAAATGTATCTATAATTTTTGATGTTCCATGCTTAGTTTTATCCACTTTCTTGTGTTTTGTTCCAACTTTGGAGTACTTTTCTTATGATTTCTTGGACTAACCTATTAACAAGAGCCACAGTGCCAGCTGCCTGTTTTCTGCTGTTTTTGGTTCCAGGAAAGTCAGAAAATGAATATTCTCGGAATTGGACAGGACAAAAGCCAAAGTGCCTATTTTTCGGAAGTCATCAAGTGCCAGAATATGAGACGGATAGGGCCAGAGGCCGGCCACACCACCTGGCCGCGCGGCCAGGCTAGGCCCGCGCCAGGGGGTGGTGTGGTGGCCCCTGGCACCCCCTCGGCCTCCCCTTCCGACTATAAGATGCCCTCAGGACGTAAACCCTAAGTACCCGATCAAAAATCCATGAAAGAGTCTAGAGGCGCCATCATCTCCATCCCTAGATCGAGAGGGATCTGAAGCTCTTCCCGGCACCCTGCCAGAGAGGGGAATTCACCCTGGAGGCCTTCTTCATCACCATGCAAGCCTCCGGTGTGATGCGTGAGTAATTCATCCTTGGACTACGGATCCATGTAGTAGCTAGATGGCTGGTTCTCCTCCTTTGTGCTTTCATGTCTAGATCTTGTGAGCTCCGTTCATGATCAAGATCATCTATTTATAATTCTGCATGTTGTGTTTGCGGGGATCCGATGGATATTGAGATGCTATTTCAGATTGATTATTAATTCTATCATGTCTTTGTTATTTGTGATCTTGCATGCTTTCCGTTGTTAGTAGCTATCTTGGCCAAGTAGATGCTAGCAACTCCAAGAGTTAGTATTTATGCTCGATAGTGGGTTCATGCCTCTGGTAATCTAGGAAGTGACAGAAATCTCTAAGGTACTAGATGTGTTGTTGCTACTAGGGAGAAAACAACAATCCTTTGTTCATAGAACAATCGTATTGTTTACCTTACACGAAGTTCGTAAAGCAATAATCTGTTGCTTGCAACTTAATACTGTAGCGGGTTCGGATGATAACCTGAAGGTGGATTATTAGTCATAGATGCAGTTGGATGGTGGTCTATGTATAATATTGTAATGCCCAATCAAGTCACAAAGGAGTCAAGATGATTTGTATATGCATGTATTGCTTTCTCGATGTTTGTCAATTGCCCCGCTGTAATTTGTTCACCCAGCATGTTATCTATCTTAAGGAGAGCCACCTGTAGTGAACAATGGATCCCGGTCCTTTTCTTTACATACAATCTATAAACTATTTACTGATTTGTGTTTACTTTCTGCAAACTTTTACTTCTTTCCATTCGATACGTTTAATCCTTTTTTTTCGCAAAACACGGTGAGATTGACAACCTCATCGCAAGTTGGGGACAAAGTTCTTTGGTTGTGTTGTGCAGGTCTCCACGTTGCTACTAGCACCGGTAGTGCGCCCTGTCAAAGCTCAGCTAGTAACACCTTTGGGGTGTTTCCTTGCTCCTACTGGTTCGATTAAACCTTAGTTTCATAACTGAGGGAAACTTGCTGATGTGCTCATCATACCTTCCTCTTGGGGTTCCCAACGAGCTCTACATCAACTACGCACCAGCACTTTTCTGGGCGCCGTGCATTGAGCCATCACAATGCCCCCTGCAAAACAAAGTTAGACGCCTCTACTTTATCTTTGCATGTTTTACATGGCTGAATGGGCTTTCGCACAAGAACGATTCTTACCTACGAACTATCAGGACAACACTGATCAAGTAGTTGTCTATACTACACCCCTTTCGGGGCCCTCCATTGCAAATGGCATACCAACTAATGCGAGAGAGACAGACACCCCCAAAGCCACTTTATATGGTACAAGCCGTATCAAGCGTGGACCAGTCTCGCGAATGAGCGTGTAAAGTCGGTTGGGGGCCGCTTCATCAAGCATTTCTACGGTATACACAAGTACATGTGGGAGGGTAACAACTAAAAGATCAACACCCAGATGCTACATCTCGTGTGTTCTACCCGTAGTAGCATTACTACGCATAGATCTAGCTCTAATACCACTTTAGGGGTTCCGCGTATGAAAACAATAAAATTTTACCCTACGCCCATGAACCCCTGATGTTGCCAGGACCTATCTATTAGTAATGCAGTAACGGGATGGGATTTTCGCGAACTTACTCTTGAAGACCGAAAAGTGTTGTCAATGCTCCGGAGAACGTGGTTGATGTAGATGAGTCGAAGCCGACCTCAAGGTCGTGATGAAGTCCTTGCGCTCCTGTGGCTCCAACGACTTGAGTGCCTCAAGTGTGACACCTCGCGGGGAGTTACACACGTACGGTGTGTGACGATGACTCACGCTTCCCCGATCCAGCAGCAGTTGCGGAAGTAGAGCTCCTGGATCCGAACCTCGTAGCGCGACGGCGCTCTGCGGTGAAGATGTATCTCGTTCACGCAGTCCGAACTTGGGACCACGGTCATGAGAGAGAGAGAGATAATATCAATTAGAGATCTCCCCAAAAGTGAGGAAACCTTTATTGAATATTGTGTGTATTTATTTGGCCAAATACCCCCACTATATATAGGGGGAGGGGAGGTACTACCTCCCTCAAAGTCCCGTGGTGGGACAAAAGGGGAGGGAGAGGGGGGCAGCCACTGGTCGTCCCTAGTGGCCCCCGCACGGGGGGAGGGGGGGGTCTGGCCCAGCCGGCCACCCCTTGCCCCTTCCCCCCTCTTACCTTTCCCTAATGGGCCCTCTTCCCTCCGGAATTGGCCCATTAAGCCTTTTGACCTTTAAATTGATTTTTATTTTATTAAATAATTATTAATAAATGATTAAATCAATATTTAACATTCATTCACATATTATTCAATCTTTGTGGCTATGGAACACCTTCCACCTCCACTCCGGACATCCTCTGGACTTACCGAAACCCTTCTGGTTTTCTCTCTACTATTCTTCGGCGATTCTTCCGATCCTATAAACACTCTCTAAGCATCATCTACTCTTAAGCGTGATACCCTACGGTTCGGGAACACTCCAGACATGGTCGGGACACTCCCGGGCCAATGATCAATAGAGGGACCTGGATGGCCATGTGACCCATGTGCGTTCCATGAAGATCTTTTGTCGTTTGAACCGGGACAGTCTTGTCTTATTCCCTTTGTCCCTCGATACTTGCATTGCCCGAGATATGATCAATGACATCACCATGTCGTGTTCAATCTCGTTACTAAACAATGCTACTTGACTCATTCTGATAAGTGATATCCCTGTGATCAAATCACACGCTGCGCATCTATTGGATATAACTTCTCCTGAGTGGGCCCTTACATATCTTTCCGTCTATTGGATCACACCTTTATAATCACTGTATTACCAAGTGATGCTTGATGCTATCTAAGCACTCTCGGGAGACAGTGATTGATATACCCTCACGGTCTAAGGAATAGTCTACGAGGATCCATTTCTAATCATCGTAACTTGAACTTCGTGACATGATCAGGTCACGATGTTTAGGTTTGGTATTGGTTCATCATCTCATTCTAAGAATGAGTTGACTCCATTTCCAACTGGCATAAATGCCACATGATCAGGAAACTTGATCATCTATTGACCAATGAACCAGTGACTAGAGTTTCACTGGGAACCCCTAGTTGTTTATATATCACACATGTATTGATGTTTCCTCTCAATACAATTATAGCATGATATAAAACTTAATCATAAACTTTATGAAATATGATAACAATCCTTATTATTATTTGTCTCTAGGGCATATTTCCAACAGGCTCATCATTGCTTCCTCATACATCATAGGGTCGTCGGTGTTGTCCACCAACATGACATTCAAGACAGGGTCATACCAATCAGGAGTGGTACGAACCCTCATCAACCTACGGGGTTCAGTAGCAACTTCATTCGAAGTTTCATGATTACCATCATTATCTTCCTCTCTTATTGGTGCAGGCAGCACATAAACATCTACCAGTGCTGCGCTACTCTCAAATCCGAGAGAAGGTTCAACAACCTTGTCGAGTTCTACTTTCCTTACAGTCACTTCTTTCAAGAGAAACTCATTTTCAAGAAAGGATCCATTCTTGGCAACGAAAACTTTGCATTTGGATCTATGATAGAAGGTATACCTAATTGTTTCTTTAGGGTATCCTATGAAGACGCATTTTTTCGCTTTGGGTTCAAGCTTGTCAGGTTGTAACTTTTTTACATAAGCTTCGCAGCCCCAAACTTTAAGGAATGACAACTTAGGTTTCTTACCAAACCACAATTCATACGGTGTCATTTCAATGGATTTACATGGTGCCCTATTTAAAATGAATGTGGTTGTCTCTAATGCATAACCCCAAAACGATAATAGTAAATCTCTAAGAGACATCATAGACCGAACCATATCTAAGAGAGTTTGATTACGATGTTCGGACACACCATTACACTATGGTGTTCCTGGCGGTGTCAATTGTGAAAGTATTCCGCATTTCTTTAAATTCATGACAAACTTGTAACTTAGATATTCACCTCCGTGGTCAGAACGTAGAAACTTAATCTTCTTGTTATGCTAATTTTCTACTTCACTTTTAAATTCCTTAAACTTCTCGAAAGTTTCGAACTTATGTTTCATAAAGTAGATAGACCCATATCTACTCAAGTCATCTGTGAAAGTAAGTACATAAAGATATCCACCATGCGATGCTACACTCATTGGACCACACACATCTGTATGTATTATTTCCAATAGGTCTGTAGCTCACTCCATTATCCTAGAGAATGGAGTCTTAGTCATTTTTCCCATTAGACATGCTTCGCATCTTTCAAGTGATTCAAGGAGACCATTGTATGGAGTTTCTTCATGCGTTTCACTCTAATGTGACCAAGACGACTAATGAGTGCATATGTGCATCATGTTTTACATTGTTATTTTGCATTGTAGATGTAGGATCTTGGTATTTTATGGCGCTCGCGTGCACATTTTATGTCTGTTTTCACCAGGATCAGGACAGATGATGGATCCAATGGATTCAATTCTTGCAGCAATTGTATTGTGGAGAAAAGGAGTCAAAACAACGTAAATCCCTTATTTGGGAAATATTAATAATACTAGAAGAAAACTAGAAGCGAACAAAGGAGGGAGAGAGTTCAACAACCAACTATAAGACCAGAGCAAATTTTTTGGCCGTATAGTTGGTGCCGCCTCCGCCTTGTCAAATAGTTTCGCCCCGTGCAACTAGTTCAGGGAGACGACATACAGAATACCCAGAAATTTCCGAAACCTCACCTCCGGAAGGCATCTGGAGGGGGAACTCATCTGCTAGGGATCCATCTTCAACCTGTGCAGATCTGGAAGGCTAAGGCATTGATCTTCATCATCCACCGCTGCATCACCACCATCTACATCTTGTCTATATCTTGTTGTAATTGCCGTATTCGTTGTGGATTTATATAAGTACTATTCATCTATAATTGTTTCCATTACCATTGTTATGATGTTGATTGCCTCCATGTCTGAGTAGATCTCTAGTTCTTGGGGAGATGTAGAAACCCTAGCATATGATTGAGATGAGATAGAGATTATTATGTTATACATCATTATGTGTATGTGTTAATTGTCTTCATCTTGATGTTGGGAGTTGTGCACCTCCTTAACTTTTTCCTCTTATGGGGACTCGATGAAGGGGATTACTTGTTGGTAGACGGAAGGATGATAGCACTTACTATGACTATAAAGCTATTGTCATTCTTTACGTACTAACTTGGGAAACAAGGAGAACTCATAAAGCCATGTCCATGCCACGGGAGAAATCCCTTAATAGCGTAGTAATTCGATTGATGTAGATTGTTGTCTGATGTGGTTATGAGGATGATGTGTGTAGTGGTTGCTGGCTATTCATCCATATATGGAGCTCCTCCCACATACATACATATTATGAGAATATTCGTTATAATAATCTTGATTACTTAGTCTAAATTGCTAGCGGTGTATCCACTATTCTCCGAGAACGCCCTTTTCCCATTGTACTTCCAAAGTTCTATTACACACGTGATTCTTACTTTCTGCATTAAGTTTTGCTTTACTTTAAATTACCAAAAACCCAAAAACAACTGTACTTTTCTTGCATCTTAAAGTTATTTATGAAGTACTTCGTTTAGTTGTAGTTAAAAGCATTTTAGTCTTTCTCCTACTGCTCCCTATGGGATCGATATCTTTATTTCGAAACTAGCTACAAACGATCTATGCACTTGCAGTCATCAAGCTATTTTCTAGCGTCGTGATGTCTACGCACTTCTATTCTTGTAGACAGTTGTTGGGCCTCCAAGTGCAGAGGTTGGTAGAACAACAGCAAGTTTTCCCTTAAGTGGATTACCCAAGGTTTATCGAACTCAGGGAGGAAGTGGTCAAAGGTATCCCCTCTCTAGCAACCCTGCAATCAAGACACAAGAAGTCTCTTGCGTCCCCAACACACCCAATACACTTGTCAGGTGTATAGGTGCACTAGTTCGGCGAAGAGATAGTGAAATACAAGTGGTATGGATAATTATAAGTTGTAATGGTGATAGAAAACAGCTTGATGGCGTGGAAAAGACTAAAGGCAAACTGAAATAAAGATGGAAGCAAGCAAACATGTAACAGATCTAATTGCAAACGGTGTTTCAATGTTTAGAAACAAGGCATAGGGATCATACTTTCACTAGTGAACACTCTCATATAAATATATTCTTCTTATGATACTACTCTTAACTACTCTCCGGTTGAACACTCTCGTAACAAAGGACGAAGGTAAAGGCATCAACAAATAAAGCCACCTCTAACTTCCGTGGACGGAGTAAAATTGCTGGATCCACCGATTCAATGTACAAAGCGAATGATAAGAGTAGTGGTATGGTAGCTACTCCATCCCGCACTCAAAGCATTACTTTGCACATGAATGGGAGAATTATGCAACCAACTCTCGGAATTCAGACTGAAGATCTTGACAAGCGAGGTTCAGAACTAAGAACTAATGCAGACTCTGCATCGGATCTGGCGTAGATGATGTCGTCGCGTCGTAAAACACCGGAAGGCACAAGAAGGAACAAAGAGAAGTCCAACAGATAAGGATTCCACAGATAGCACGAAGACCGGATGTAGAAGCATCGTTGCCAAAGGAGGAAGCGAAACCTGAAGGTACGACGGAAACCCACCCACGAGAATTCCTGGACTCGAAGAAAAGATAAGAGAACAGATCCAAAACACGTAGAGGTAAGAGGAGAACAGCAGAGGGGTAAGGAGTAAAAACAGACCTAATGAGATCTATCCAACCGATTTTGCAAAAATAGTTTTGACACTCTACTTCGGCCATTAGCTAGGTTATCCTACAGGCTGGACTTGTGGGGTATCGCAACTGCTGAGCTCTGATACCACTCTGTAACACCCTCAAATCGGCCCTACGCAAGTTTTAGCCCTTTCCGCCAAACCCGCATAGAAACGATTCAAGGATGCCCACTAGGCACTTTCGTGCGGGTGGAAAACGAAGTAATACCATGAGACCCACAGAAGAGATATATATACAATAGCGACTCCATGAGTCAAGAATACAGATATACTATACAAGATCCAAATCACCTTGAAAAGGATAGAGCGTCCGACTACGGACAAGATGCAAATGGGACTAAGAGCCCTGAATAATAACCAATGGCGTCCATAACCCTGCCCAGGCCAAGCCGGAAGGGTAACCCTGCTAACGACGTCGATCTCAAACCTGCTAAAACAAAAGGGGTGCCGGCAAAGGGCAAAGGAAAAAGAGGAGCGTCAGTACTGAGGCCAGTACACGGCGAGGCTAGAATTTGGCGGCTCTCGCCTACACAGGTATGGTGGACTGAAGCGGCAGCGCAGCGGCGCTAAACAACCTATAGAGACTCAATACAACTGGCGGTTATCAGAGAGGGATAAGAAAGACCTATTCGGATCCAACCTGAAGCTAACACTGAACAAACCCATCATGTTATTCCCCCTCGAGACCAAACGAGGAAGTCGGACCAAGGAACTCACACAGTTGGCAATTTTACTCATTCCATTATAGTTGAAGCACTTACTAGTCAGATATATAGCATGAGTCATCCTAAAGCATAAGTAGTGGGCAGTTTTAATTACCATTCCGTTGTAGTTGGAACATTTACTAGTCAGATGTAGTTGTCCTGAGAAATCCCAAACCCAACAGTTGTTGGCACTTTTATCTCATTCCATTGGAGTTGCAATACTTACTAAGCAGGTGTAGCATGACACAGATCACCCTAGTTGTTGGCATTTTTACTATCCATTCCGTTATACTTGAGCTGATTACTAGTCACATATTAAGTCAATTTTATAGCACTACTTTAGTTATGCTTGTCTATGATCGAGATACTTTGCTCCAAGTCGTCCATAACGGCGGACACGGCTTTCAGAAAGTTTTACCCTGCAGGGGTGCACAAATAGCAACACACACTCGATCAACCTCGGAAAAACCAACTCAAAACCCAACGAGGCTTTCACGATAAAGCGATCACAGGATTCATAAATATTTCAGGGGGCCACCCCACTAAGCTACCCGCAACGAAGTTGGCCGGCTCCGGAACGGACCCAGGGTTTGCGACGACGGCTGTAAATGACTGGGAACCCGAAAGTGTGACTGGGCTTGTCGATACCGCGAAAACGTGGCGCGATCCAAAACAGTACAGGTGCTCCACGCACAATCTTAAATAAAGCAGTAACATGGCATAAGTACAGGATAGTAATAAAGCCCCAAACTACTTTGTGGCCCCAAGAAATAGAAATGAATCAAGCTCTGGCTCAGGGGGTCCATAAGGCCTCCCGCTGGATAGTGCGAAATTTCAAGGAACAAGTATCAAGTACTCAGGGTCCTACGGGACACAAGTGAGCGTGGAACAACCAAATAACATCTATTGCCCACCGATGCCTCTACATTAGTTATATCTAGCAATTTAATAGTTGTGTTTAAAGTCATGAGCATCTCCACCATTAACATCTGCCAGCATTTCAACAACTGTGGTACTTGACAACACGAGATCGCACCTGAGCAAGCAACTACGACTCGCGAGGCCAGCTATCTACTAAACACGGGTAATAGGAGGTGTCCAAGGCAATATAGAGGCTGCACGGGATATAACTGGGGTACGGAAACTAAAGCATCGTGACACGGATAGCAATAGATCAACAGGAGGAAATAAAGACTATAAATGCAAAATAGGTAGAAGGGGGAAGAGATGCTCGCCTGGGAAACACTACCGACGGATCATATCTGGAGAACTTGTCGACACTCACATCCACTCATCGGCCTAATCCGTGAAGAAGCAAACACTAGAAGAAACACCGGATGCAATATTTAATACTACGGCAGAAGATCCGGCATGCTTATGATATGATGCATGGCATGGCACAGATGCGGTGCAACTAGGCAATATTAAGCGGAACCGGGGTCCCGACAATTAATTAAACGGTTCAAGTTATTTAGAACTCCCGCAATTTAAACGTTGTATTAACAGGGTGAAACATGGCATTGGTTGGCTACACCAATTTAAATGGAGTCCGGAATAAGACAAAGATATCCCGCAAGAACACTCCATATTTAAATATGAGGTGAATCGACAAAGTACCCACAAACCCTAAAATATGTATGCGACATGAACAATTAATGCAACAAGGAGATATTATATATTATAAAAATAGGGGTCTCGGGTAGGGAATCACATTAGGGTTCCGAAGATCTTGGGGGGAGGTCGACGGGGTTCGACGGGGATCAGGTTCGGTCTCCGGGGTTCAGGGTCTTCGGATCTGAGAAGGAGATCATGGCGGTCCGGGGGAAGAGCTCGGTGTTTCCGTGTGGAAGGCCTCGAGGGTTTGGTGGCGGTGATCTTGACGGGTACCACCACACCGGAGATCGCTGGAGACAGTCTTGAGATCGCTGGAGACGGTCTTGGCTGCACTCACGGAAATAGAATTCGATGGCATCACAGCCTTCATTGTCTAACTGCACAAATAATACTCCAAAGCTCCAATTGCTCCACAGTCACACCAACAAACGGGCAGAGAGCCAAACACATCAAGGACTAGCTCCGGTACGAGGAGGCCGGACGGAAACACCACCGCAGGGTCACAACCACTAGCAATAGAGCACCATGGGTCTATGGGGATCATGACGCGGACGACCCGAACGGGGACGAGGACGCCCGTGAGGCCGCAGACGAGCGGCTCCCAGCGGTAGCGCCGCAAGGCAGAGGCAAGGCGGCCCTGGCGGTGCAGAGCTGCGGAGGCGCTGGATGCGGGACGGGGCGAGGCCAGCGACGTGGAGGCGCGGGGCCGCAGGTCGGGGAGGCACGGCCGGCGGTAGGGCCGAGGCGGGGCGACGGCGACGCGACTAAGGAGGGCGGCGGCGAAACGCGGGTCCTGGCGTCTGGGGAGGAAGACGCGGGGTGGTGGGCCAGACGCGGGTGGAGATCATGGCGGCTCGGAGAGGAGCTCGGGCTCCGGCGAGGTGACGCGGTCCACGGCCGAGATGGGGTCAGTCGAGGTCGCGCGCGGTGAGGAGAGGAGGGCGCCGACGACGAGCACAGGGGCGGCTGCTGGCGACGCCGGCCGACGGAGTTGAGGAGGATGAGGCCGCGGGGGCGCTTGGCGAGGAAGGAGGCGGCTCGCGTGGAGTGGAGGAGAAGCGGCGGCGGCGGTCGAGGGATCTAGCGGCGGCGAGCCCAGGCGGGTCGGAGGAGCGCTGCGGTGGCGGCTCAGGGCCGGAGGCGATGGCGACCGGAGCGAGGCGGCCGAGCCGAGGATGCGGGATGGAGGAGAGCACGGGGTGCGAGGTGGCTTGCAGAAACAGAGGGAGTCCTGCGGGAGGAGAGAGGGGGTGAACGGAAGGAGTGGGCTTGGCTCGCGGGGGGGGGGGGGGGGGGGGGGGGGCGTGTCGGCCAGCCAGGTAGGGCGCGGTGTGCGGCGGGTGAGGACCAGGTGGGTTGTCCGCTTGCGGCAGCGTGGGGGCGCGCGCGGCTGGGCGGGAAAAAGGTGGGCCAGGGCATGGGAAGCGAGGTGGCAGCAGGTGAGTGGGTGGAGATTGGGCTAGGGTGATGTGGCGCGATGTGATAGGGTGGGGTGAGGTGGAGGGAGGCTGGGTAGGATAGGATTGGGTAGAATTAGGACTAGATATTTTAGACTAGGGTTTGGAGGTGGCCGGCCGGGCTTTCGGGCCAAGCGGATTGCCTCCCAAAAATAAATTAAATATTTTATTTGTTTAAAACGGGGCGTTTAAAATCTGTTTGTAGACAAAACAAAATATTCCGGACAGCCCGGGGTTTTGATTTGAAATAAAGGCGGGGAATATTTAGAAAGCAAAACTAGGCTTTTAGAAAAATAGTTTTAGACAACCATGCATGATGATGACGATGCTCAAATGCAATGTGGCATGATGACATGAGCATGCGGTCATGATGATGCAATGCACAAAAACACAACGATTTTCTAGTAGTGGTTTTAGCGGGATGCCACAATTCGACACCACTAACAATGGATTTCGCCCTCGAGATCCGCCTCATGGTACCGGGAAGAAGGTCGGCGATCTGAATCTTCTCGCTTTGTGTAGATCCTCGCGACACCACTAACAAGAGGTCGTTGTCCGTGATTGTCGAGAGGACACTCCGGTAACAAAGGACGAAGGTAAAGGCATCAACAAATAAAGCCACCTCTAACTTCCGTGGACGGAGTAAAATTGTTGGGTCCACCGATTCAATGTACAAAGCGAATTATAAGAGTAGTGGTATGGTAGCTACTCCATCCCGCACTCAAAGCATTACTTTGCACATGAATGGGAGAATTATGCAACCAACTCTCGGAATTCAGACTGAAGATCTTGACAAGCGGGGTTCAGAACAAAGAAGTGATGCAGACTCTGCATCGGATCTGGCGTAGATGATGTCGTCACGTCGGAAAACACCGGAAGGCACAAGAAGGAACAAAGAGAAGTCCAACAGATAAGGATTCCACAGATAGCACGAATACCGGATGTAGAAGCACTGTTGCCAAAGGAGGAAGCGAAACCCTGAAGGTACGACGGAAACCCAACCACGAGAATTCCTAGACTCGAAGAAAAGATAAGAGAACAGATCCAAAACACGTAGAGGTAAGAGGAGAACAGCAGAGGGGTAAGGAGTAAAAACAGACCTAATCAGATCTATCCAACCGATTTTGCAAAAATAGTTTTGACACTCTACTTCGGCCGTTAGCTAGGTTATCCTACAGGCTGGACTTGTGGGGTATCGCAACTGCTGAGCTCTGATACCACTCTGTAACACCCTCAAATCGGCCCTATGCAAGCTTTAGCCCTTTCCGCTAAACCCGCATAGAAACAATTCAAGGACGCCCACCAGGCACTTTCGTGCGGGTGGAAAACGAAGTAATACCATTACACAATAGTCCTCAATGGGACCCACAGAACAGATATATATACAATAGCGACTCCATGAGTCAAGAATACAGATATACTATACAAGATCCAAATCACCTTGAAAACGATAGAGCGTCCGACTACGGACAAGATGCAAATGGGACTAAGAGCCCTGAATAATAACCAATGGCGTCCATAACCCTGCCCAGGCCAAGCCGGAAGGGTAACCCTGCTAACGACGTCGATCTCAAACCTACTAAAACAAAAGGGGGTGCCGGCAAAGGGCAAAGGAAAAAGAGGAGCGTCAGTACTGAGGCCAGTACACGGCGAGGCTAGAATTTGGCGGCTCTCGCCTACACAGGTATGGTGGACTGAAGCGGCAGCGCAGCGGCGCTAAACAACCTATAGAGACTCAATACAACTGGCGGTTATCAGAGAGGGATAAGAAAGACCTATTCGGATC
Source organism: Avena eriantha (assembly GCA_910589775.1). Classification (NCBI taxonomy): domain Eukaryota; kingdom Viridiplantae; phylum Streptophyta; class Magnoliopsida; order Poales; family Poaceae; genus Avena; species Avena eriantha. The sequence continues at coordinate 174,014,745 of OU342743.1, read as the reverse complement.
CAACCTGAAGCTAACACGGAACAAACCCATCATGTTATTCCCCCTCGAGACCAAACGAGGAAGTCGGACCAAGGAACTCACACAGTTGGCAATTTTACTCATTCCATTATAGTTGAAGCACTTACTAGTCAGATATATAGCATGAGTCATCCTAAAGCATAAGTAGCGGGCAGTTTTAATTACCATTCCGTTGTAGTTGGAACATTTACTAGTCAGATGTAGTTGTCCTGAGAAATCCCAAACCCAACAGTTGTTGGCACTTTTATCTCATTCCATTGGAGTTGCAATACTTACTAAGCAGGCGTAGCATGACACAGATCACCCTAGTTGTTGCCATTTTTACTATCCATTCCGTTATACTTGAGCTGATTACTAGTCACATATTAAGTCAATTTTATAGCACTACTTTAGTTATGCTTGTCTATGATCGAGATACTTTGCTCCAAGTCGTCCATAACGGCGGACACGGCTTTCAGAAAGTTTTACCCTGCAGGGGTGCACAAATAGCAACACACACTCGATCAACCTCGGAAAAACCAACTCAAAACCCAACGAGGCTTTCACGATAAAGCGATCACAGGATTCATAAATATTTCAGGGGGCCACCCCACTAAGCTACCCGCAACGAAGTTGGCTGGCTCCGGAACGGAGCCAGGGTTTGCGACGATGGCTGTAAATGACTGGGAACCCGAAAGTGTGACTGGGCTTGTCGATACCACGAAAACGTGGCGCGATCCAAAACAGTACAGGTGCTCCACGCACAATCTTAAATAAAGCAGTAACATGGCATAAGTACAGGATAGTAATAAAGCCCCAAACTACTTTGTGGCCCCAAGAAATAGAAATGAATCAAGCTCTGGCTCAGGGGGTCCATAAGGCCTCCCGCTGGATAGTGCGAAATTTCAAGGAACAAGTATCAAGTACTCAGGGTCCTATGGGACACAAGTGAGCGTGGAACAACCAAATAACATCTATTGCCCACCGATGCCTCTACATTAGTTATATCTAGCAATTTAATAGTTGTGTTTAAAGTCATGAGCATCTCCACCATTAACATCTGCCAGCATTTCAACAACTGTGGTACTTGACAACACGAGATCGCACCTGAGCAAGCAACTACGACTCGCAAGGCCAGCTATCTACTAAACACGGGTAATAGGAGGTGTCCAAGGCAATATAGAGGCTGCACGGGATATAACTGGGGTACGGAAACTAAAGCATCGTGACACGGATAGCAATAGATCAACAGGAGGAAATAAAGACTATAAATGCAAAATAGGTAGAAGGGGGAAGAGATGCTCGCCTGGGAAACACTGCCGACGGATCATATCTGGAGAACTTGCCGACACTCACATCCACTCATCGGCCTAATCCGTGAAGAAGCAAACACTAGAAGAAACACCGGATGCAATATTTAATACTACGGCAGAAGATCCGGCATGCTTATGATATGATGCATGGCATGGCACAGATGCGGTGCAACTAGGCAATATTAAGCGGAACCGGGGTCCCGACAATTAATTAAACGGTTCAAGTTATTTAGAACTCCCGCAATTTAAATGTTGTATTAACAGGGTGAAACATGGCATTGGTTGGCTACACCAATTTAAATGGAGTCCGGAATAAGACAAAGATATCCCGCAAGAACACTCCATATTTAAATATGAGGTGAATCGACAAAGTACCCACAAACCCTAAAATATGTATGCGACATGAACAATTAATGCAACAAGGAGATATTATATATTATAAAAATAGGGGTCTCGGGTAGGGAATCACATGAGGGTTCCGAAGATCTTGGGGGGAGGTCGACGGGGTTCGACGGGGATCGGGTTCGGTCTCCGGGGTTCAGGGTCTTCGGATCTGAGAAGGAGATCATGGCGGTCCGGGGGAACGATCTTCGGGTTCCGGGGGAAGAGCTCGGTGTTTCCGTGTGGAAGGCCTCGAGGGTTTGGTGGCGGTGATCTTGATGGGTACCACCACACCGGAGATCGCTGGAGACGGTCTTGGCTGCACTCACGGAAATAGAATTCGATGGCATCACAGCCTTCATTGTCTAACTGCACAAATAATACTCCAAAGCTCCAATTGCTCCACCGTCACACCAACAAACGGGCAGAGAGCCAAACACATCAAGGACTAGCTCCGGTACGAGGAGGCCGAACGGAAACACCACCGCAGGGTCACAACCACTAGCAATAGAGCACCATGGGTCTATGGGGATCATGACGCGGACGACCCGAACGGGGACGAGGACGCCCGTGAGGCCGCAGACGAGCGGCTCCCAGTGGTAGCGCCGCAAGGCAGAGGCAAGGCGGCCCTGGCGGTGCAGAGCTGCGGAGGCGCTGGATGCGGGACGGGGCGAGGCCAGCGACGTGGAGGCGCGGGGCCGCAGGTCGGGGAGGCACGGCCGGCGGTAGGGCCGAGGCGGGGCGACGGCGACACGACTAAGGAGGGCGGCGGCGAAACGCGGGTCCTGGCGTCGGGGGAGGAAGACGCGGGGTGGTGGGCCAGACGCGGGCGGAGATCATGGCAGCTCGGAGAGGAGCTCGGGCTCCGGCGAGGTGACGCGGTCCACGACCGAGATAGGGTCGGTCGAGGTCGCGTGCAGTGAGGAGAGGAGGGCGCCGGCGACGAGCACAGGGGCGGCCGCTGGCGACGCCGGCCGACGGAGTTGAGGAGGATGAGGCCGCGGGGGCGCTTGGCGAGGAAGGAGGCGGCTCGCGTGGAGTGGAGGAGAAGCGGCGGCGGTCGAGGGATCTAGCGACGGCGAGCCCAGGCGGGTCGGAGGAGCGCTGCGGTGGCGGCTCGGGGCCGGAGGCGATGGCGACCGGAGCGAGGCGGCCGAGCCGAGGATGCGGGATGGAGGAGGGCGCGGGGTGCGAGGTGGCTTGCAGAAACAGAGGGAGTCCTGTGGCCCCTCTCCGTCTTGTCTTCTGGCTCCGTGAGTCTTCCGGTAAAATGGGAACTTTGACTTTTGTCCCGTCCATTTCCGAGAATATTCATTTTCTGACTTTCCTAAAACCAAAAACAGCAGAAAACAAGCAATTGGCACTGTGGCTCTTGTTAATAGGTTAGTCCAAGAAATCATATGAAAAGTACTCCAAAGTGTGGACAAAACACAAGAAAGTAGATAAAACCAAGCATGGAACATCAAAAATTATAGATACATTTGCAATGTATCAACATCCCCAAGCTTAACTCCTGCTCGTCCTCGAGTAGGTAAGTGATAAAAAGAAAGAATAATTTTTGAGATGGCATGCACCATCAAAGACTTGATCAAAGTATTTGTAAAACATTCAAAGATGGGATCATAGTACTTTAATCATAACATGAAAGACAAAGTTCTAGCAATAAGACACAGAAACTATGATGCAACATGAAAAGGAACAAACAAAAGATTCATGAATAACAATGCTTTGCAAGACGTTTCTTTGTTTCACATAAAGAAAAAATAGCATAATAGTATTCAGCTTGTCCCTCAATAGAGTAGCAAATATAAATGCATAGGACACCTTCAAAGTTCATAAGAGTGACTAGATACAATAGATTAAAACAAGCAATATCAAAGTATGCACCAATCCACTAGTCTTGGGACAATGCACATAGAACTAAGAATGGCCACTATGCTCTCAAAGTAGGTGCATAAAGATAGAAGGTGGAGACTCAATATAATGGTGGAAGAAAGGCCTTTTTATAAAAGGAAGTAGGTATTCAAGTTTCATAAAGAGCTTCCAAAAATTATGGTACTTATTAGCTTTCAGCTCTCATTGCCCCTATCATAAGCATCTTGAAGTGATTAAGGTTAAAGTGAACAAACTATAGAGTATATGCTTGACAAAGTATAAGTTGGAAATCTCATGTCCCTTGAATATGAGGGCCGCTCCTCATGCTACTCAAGTTTAGTTACCGGTAAGTTCTTGTCATAGTAAGTACATGTGTATCAGAGAGAACCGCCAATGGGGTACCCCTTTCCCGATGATACGGAAGAATCCTCATATCAAAATGACAAGGCAAGTAGACAACGAGCATCTCAGCAATCTTCTTATTTACCATGGGAAAATGGTGCTTTTTTTCTCTCTTTCCTCTATTCTCAACTCTTTTTTTCTTTTTCTCTTTTTCTAAATCTCTATCTCTTTTTTATAAGAAGAATGCTTCATAGATTGCTCATTATGGTTATGCTGCAGGTTTCCACCATGATTAGGCATGGATTAGACCGGCGGCCCAGGCGTTTTTTTAACACACATACATAACTCCATAGACTTACAAGCTCTCCTTTCATTTCACACTGACGACATCCATAGACAAAATAGCATGATATCAACTAGGTACAAAGTACAAGTACAATGTTGAAAGCGTTCCCCATGACATCATGGTTCTACGAATCCTCAACATATAAGTGTAAGCTTATACAACATAGACGACACAATGGTTCAAGTTTATTAGGGGCAAGAAAAGTAAAGTGTGGCAACAAGTTTGTGAGAGATTTAATCACTAGTTTTCTCATAACAAGTTTAATTCGGAAGGTAGATAAAAACATGAATATACTTGGAATAGCAAATGCTAATAGGTAGGTATGGTGGAATCTTTGGAATAACTTGGTTCTATTTGGAGTTTGATGCATGAGTGGAACTCATACTTGGTTATGGAGGCTAGCAAAAGACAGGGAGCGACCAACTAAGAGAGCAATAATGGCCATAATCATGCAAAGTGACAAAACATCATTAATTAAAGAATAAAGTGATATTACAAGTCGAAAACTAAAGGATCATAGAGGCTATGGTGACTTGGGATAGTCTTAACATGGTGTGAGCATGCGCCAAGTCAACCAAATAAAGCATCAAAGGAGAATACCACAATACTATGCTTTAATATGCTAAAACAACGCATGATTCTTCCAAGGCACATTAGGCAATCTCAATTGTTTATAACATGTCATGCTATAGCAAAGATCACTAAGCATAAAGCCAAAACAATATCAAGCATGGCATGACAAAGCATGGGCCACAGTCAAAAACAAGCTCTCTTTACCACTTAAGCATGAATTCCTACTCTTTTCTAAACCAAACCAAACTATTTGAAAACCAATGTATGAAACAGGGGGTCCAACCAATTTATTCAGCAAACTAAGAAAACCAAGCAAACGAAAAACCAAAACGAAAACAAAAAGTAAGACACTCCAAGAACTACACAACTGTGCATGAAACAATAAAAATGAAGTGATTGGAAGAAACATGGAATTTTTATTGATGAAGAAGGGGATGCCTTGGTCATCCCCAAGCTTTGACGCTTGTACTTCTCGGATATTTCTTGGGGTGACACACGTGCCATCCCCAATCTTGAGCTTTAGTCCATTCTTCATCTCATTACACATTCCTTCCATACACCTGAAAATTTTTCTTCGTACAAAACTTCACACAATCTTTATTAGCAACATTAGTGCACTCAAGATAATAAGTCTTTGGGTTCAGTTTCAACATAAATAAAACTTCCATTAAAACACAAGCTATTGTAGCACTTCCCTCAAAAATCTCAATTCCCAAAAGAACTCAAAAAGGAACCAACAAGAAGCAAATGCAAATAATGGCAGAAATCTATCAAAACCAACCAACAAGTAAAGACGAATTTTTTCGAAGACCTTCTGTTGCTCAAATCACAAAGTGTTGAACTAACGAAAGTTATATAACAACCTGGGGCAGAAGCACAAAAAGTCGCGCCTCAAAAGGACGTATAGAGATTTTACACGAAATTTTACGGTGAAGAACAGAAATCTGTTTCGGGACAGCAACTTTCCCAAGCATTACTTCTCTCCCATTAGAGGTTACTCTTGGCACAAAAACCAAATAAAAAGGATAAGGAGCGGTTATTACGGAGGTAATAACTTCCAAGACTCATCTAAAACTTTGGGTTATCTCCTAATAAGTACTTTTCTTTAACACCTTTAAGTTTGGCATGATAGTTTGAGAAGATGCTCACATAAGAAATATGAATTGAAGTAAAAGAGAGCATCAAGAAGGAAACTCAAAGCACATTTAAGTCTAACCCACTTCCTATGCATAGGAATCTTGTGAAGAAACAAGTTATGAAAGCACAAAGCAACAAGCATAAGAAAGCAAAACAAGTGCAACTTCAAGACTTTCAACATAAAGAGAGGAAACTTAATTTTGTTGAGATACATAAAACCATGTTTCCATCTCTCATAATAACTTTCAGTAGCCTCATTAATAAAATTAACAATATAACTATCACATAAAACATTCTTATCACGAGCCACATGCATGAAAGAATTAATACTCCCCACATAAACATAGTCATTCTTATTAATTGTAGTGGGAGCAAATTCAACAAAATAGCTATCATTATTAATCTCATCACCATAATCATCAAATATAGGAGGCATATTGTAATCATAATTAATTTTCTCCTCAATAGTAGGTGGACTGAAAATATCATATTCATTATTGTAATCATCATATATTAGAGGTGTAGTATCATCATAAGCAATAGAATAATTATCTTCCAAAGTGTGTTCATTTGTAAACATATCATCATTGGAAGGATCATGGATAGCACTAATAGTATAGCAATTATTAATATCATCATTTTCAGAATTGGTACCGAAGAGATTTGCAATATCAAAAGTAGTGTGCTTTTCCCAATCATGATCACTACTATAGGTAATAGGCATAGGAACATCATCGAGTTCAGACTCATCAAAAACTATAATACGAGCAACATGTTTAGGGGAAAATACTATTTCCTCTCTTCTTTTACTCCTCCTCCTCTTCTTTTTCTTCTTCTCTTTAGGAGGGAGAGGCTTGAAAGGAAGCTTCTCCATATACCCTGGTTTATTGTTAGAGACAATAGAAGAAACTTTGGAGGATTCCTTCTTTTCATTAATAAGATCAAAAAACATATTAGTCCTGTCATATTTTGGTAAAATCTCATCTTCTATAATATTTTGTTTGTAAGTATTTGTGTGACAATTATCAACACAATAAAGATGACAACCATGCAGGACGCTATTCATATCAAAAGCACTCATATCTACCAAAGAGGTTTTTCTTGATAATTCTTCACACCCCAAAAATAATGTAAGTTCATCATGCTGATTAGGAGTGATCATGTCATCACAATACAAACTTGCTGTACTCATTGGGTTAGAAGGGATATTATTATGGCCTGAGCATTGAAAATTGAAATGACCCACTTCAAAGCAAAGTTCAGAAATAAAAGGATAGAGGGCACAAACTTTTTTACCAAGATCATTTAGAGCCCTATACCATGTTCTAGTTTTTTCATTCCTGTGGGTGATACAATATTATTCTTCAATTTGATTATTCTCACAAGGTCTATGTATTCCACAAAAATTAACATGCTTATAAGAAATAGTACTTTCAGAGGTTTGAGCATGTTTATTGCTATCATTAATAACAATTTCATTTTCCATGCAAGTGTCTTTAAAAGGCTCATGATACATGTCCCATTTTTCTTTAGGAGCATTAATATGAGAAGAAAAGGTTCTAAAACAATCAATAAGAATTTGAGGATCGAGACCATATTTACTACTAAGCTCTCGAAAATCGGTAGTTTCAGCGAAAGACTTAATGCAATCATACTCATAGTTTATACCTGGTTCTTTACCTTTGTTGTTATACCAATCTTCGGTATTGCTTTGAATTGTTTCAAGAAGATCCCACTTAGCTTTGACCTCCTTACTTGTGAAGGATCCCTCTAAACAAGTATCTATATAGTCCTTGTAATGTCCTGAAAGCCTTGCATATAAGTTATTAATAACAATATTACTAGGGAGATCATGAATGGGACATTTGAGCATTAGTGACTTCAGTCTCCCCCATGCTTGGGCAATACTTTCTCCATCATGTGGATGAAAATTATAAATGTAATTCCTATCTTTATGAATTTCATGAGGAGGATAAAATTTAGAGTAAAAGAGAGATTCAAGTTCCTTCCACTCCAAATGATGAGGATCATCTAGTATCTCATACCACTCCCTTGCTTTGCCCTTAAGTGAAAAAGGGAATAGCTTCCTCTTAACTTGGTTCATTGAAATACCTGCACACTTGAACAACTCGCATAATTCATGTGTAAAGAGTAACTGATCACTAGGATGGACAGTTCCATCTCCAAAATAGCAGTTATTCATAACACGTTCAACAATTTTTATAGGTATTTTAAAAGGGATGCTTTCATTATGTGGATTTAAAATATCACAAGTATCATTAGAATTACCACATACGGGAGATAAAGTATCATCAGAGCAAATTTTCTTCTTTAAAGCTGGGGAACTAAAAAGATCATTTTCATAAAAACCAACTTCCCCAAGCTTAGACGTTTCCATAGCATTAGTAACAAAGGTGTTCAAAAGATTCATACTAATAACATTGCTATTAGCATGCAAAGAAAGTTCCACGGGTTTTTTAATTTTATTTTCAGACAATTCATGTTCTATATTAGGAAAAATACTAAAAAGCTCTCTAAGTTTGTTGTTCTTTTCCATTAAGCCTAACTAGTGAAAACAAGAAACAAAAAGACAAAATTGCAGAATCTAAAGGAAATAACTTTGAGCACTCACACCGGAGGATGTGAGTACCTTTTACCTTACCTCCCTGGCAACGGCGCCAGAAAATAGGTTGATGTCTACGCACTTCTATTCTTGTAGACAGTTGTTGGGCCTCCAAGTGCAGAGGTTTGTAGAACAGCAGCAAGTTTTCCCTTAAGTGGATTACCCAAGGCTTATCGAACTCAGGGAGGAAGTGGTCAAAGGTATCCCCTCTCAAGCAACCCTGCAATCAAGATACAAGAAGTCTCTTGCATCCCCAACACACCCAATACACTTGTCAGGTGTATAGGTGCACTAGTTCGGCGAAGAGATAGTGAAATACAAGTGGTATGGATAATTATAAGTGGTAACGGTGATAGAAAATAGCTTGATGGCATGGAAAAGACTAAAGGCAAACTGAAATAAAGATGGAAGCAAGCAAACATGTAACAAATCTAATTGCAAATAGTGTTTCAATGTTTAGAAACAAAGCATAGGGATCATACTTTCACTAGTGAACACTCTCATATAAATATATTCTTCTTATGATACTACTCTTAACTACTCTCCGGTTGAACACTCTAATCGATGGTAGGGCTATAACAACACACTTCAAAGTTCATCTTCCGCATCTAGATAACCCGACACTATCACCTTGAGTACTAGATGGTTCAAAGAAACACCACAATTTCATAGAGACATCCAACTCCAAATATAACTCATAACAAGAATTTGTAGTCTCTAGCCTAAGTGCCACCATGGTGTGCACACTGTCAACTTCACACACATGGGGAGAGGAGAGATCTATTAAAGCACTTGAGTAGCAAGGTAGATCTATAGATTACAAGCTCATGATCACAATATAATTATGCATAGACAGAGAGACGAACACATAGCTAGCGGTATAACCCTTAGCCTCGAGAGAGAACTACTCCCTCCTCTGTTGGAGATATGCCCAAGAGGCAATAATAAAAGTGGTTATTATTATATCTTTGTGTTTATGATGAATGTTTACATCCCATGCTATAATTGTATTATTAGGAAACACTAATACATGTGTGTTTTGTAAACATATAGGAGTCCCTAGTAAGCCTCTTGTTGAACTAGCTTGTTGATTAATTGATGATCATGGTTTCCTGATCATGGACATTGGATGTGATTAATAACAAGGTTATATCATTAGGAGAATGATGTGATGGACACACACCCATAGTAAGCGTAGCATAAGATCAAGTCATTTAAGTTCGTATTGCTGTAAGCTTTTAAATGCATAGTAACCTAATCCTTCGACCATGAGGTTGTGTTAATCACCATCACCAGATGGGTACTTTGATGACATCAAACACCGCTTCGTAACTGGGTGGCCATAAAGGTGTCATTGGGTATTCTGAAAGTATGTGTTGAAGCACATGGACCAAGATTGGGATTTGTCCATCCATATAACGGATAGATATGCTCTGGGCCCTCTCGGTGGAATGTCATCTAGTTAGCTTGCAAGCATGTGACTGGGTCACAAGGGATGACATATCACGGAATGAGTAAAGAGTACTTATCAGTAACGAGGTAGAACTAGGTATGGAGATGCTGACGATCAAACCTCGGATAAGTATAGTATCGCGTGACAAAGGGAATTGGTTTCGTATGTAAATGGTTCAATCGATCACGAAGTCATCGTTGAGTATGTGGGATCCATTATGGATCTCCAGGTCCCGCTGATGGTTATTGATAGAAGATGTGTCTCTATCATGTCTACATATTCACGAACCGTAGGGTGACACACTTAAGGTTCGAAGTTGTTTTAAGTAGATATGGAATGTGCGTTGGAGACCGAATGTTGTTCGGAGTCTCGGAATGGATCCGGGACATCACGAGGAGATCCGAAATTGTCCGGAGAATAAGATTCATATATTGGGGATTATTTTCTGAGTTAGGAAATGTTCCAGAGTGTTTGTATGAGGGTTCTAGAAGGTTTCGGAATGTTCCGGAAGGTTCTAGAAGTTTTCTTGGAGTTTGCTTGAAAACCAAGGAAGGGATCAAGGAGTCCTGGTGGGTCAAGACTAGGAGTCGTGGGGGAGGAGGACTCCTCCCCCCCTCCCCAACCCGCCGGCCCAAGGAGGTGGGGAGTCCTACTAGGACTCCCCCTCCCCAGGCGCCCTCCCTCCTTTAAATAGAAGGGGGGAGGCGCCACCCCTTGACTCTCCTCTCATAACTCCCAATCTCTGCCGCCTCTCTCCTCCTCCTTTCTTCTGCACAGGCATAGGCGAAGCCCTGCAGAATTCTCTACTCCACCACCACCACCACGCCGTCGTGCTGCTGTGATTCCGTGGAGAAGATCTACTACCTCCGCTGCTCGCTGGAACGAGGAGAGGAAGGTCTGCTTCGACTCCGCATGTGTGACCGACTGCGGAAGCGCTGCCGAAACGCGGCGCCGGAAGGATCGTCCACTTGACCGACTGCGGAAGTGCTGCCGGAACGCGATGCCGGAAGGATCGTCCACACGATGTTGAGATCGGCAAGTGATCGACTACATCAACCATGAGATCTAATCTCGTTAACGCTTTCGGATCTACGAGGGTTAGTTCCTATCTATCTCGTTGCTCATGTCTAATAGATTACATCTTGGCTTTTATCTAGATTAGATCTAGGTTTTGTTCGTTCTTGCGGTAGAATTTTTTTGTTTTCCATGCTACGAACCCATCAGTGGTATCAGAGCCAGGTTCTATGCGTAGATCTGTTGCACGAGTAGAACACAATGTTTTTGTGGGCGTTGATGCTTTTGTTGTCGGTGTCTTAGCGTGTACTTTGCACCTTGCGGCATGGTGGGATGAAGCGGCTCGGGCTAACATTACATGTCATCGCACATGAGACTTGCTCCACGCTTGACGTGCAACTTGCTTTGCACAAGTGGCTTTGCGGGTGTCTGTCTCTCCCACCATAGTTAAGATTCAATTTACAATGAGCATCTTGACAACACTTGTATCAACGTTGTGGTTCTTGTTCATAGGTAAGATCGATCTTATGCGAAAGCCCCAAACCACGTAAAACATGCAAAGAAAAATAGAGGTGTCTAACTTATGAGTAATATATTTTATGGTAATGCACCTGAGATGAATGGTTTATTCTTACTGAATCTCGATAGTAGTGATACACATGTTCACAACATAGATGCTAAACAAATAAAATTGAATGATAATTCTACATACATGTGGCACTGTCGTCTTGGTCACATTGGAGTGAAGCGTATGAAGAAACTGCATTCTGATGGACTTCTTGAATCACTTGAAAGATGCGAAGCATGTCTAATGGGAAAAATGACTAAGACTCCATTCTCTGGTACAATGGAGCGAGCTACAGACTTATTGGAAATAATACATACAGATGTGTGCGGTCCAATGAGTGTAGCATCGCGTGGTGGATATCGTTATGTTCTCACTTTCACGGATGACTTGAGTAGATATGGGTATGTCTACTTTATTAAACATAAGTCTGAAACTTTCGAGAAGTTTAAGGAATTTCAGAGTGAAGTGGAAATTCATCGTAACAAGAAGATTAAGTTTCTGCGTTCTGACCGCGGAGGTGAATATCTGAGTTATGAGTTTGGCATGCATTTAAAGAAATGTGGAATACTTTCACAGTTGACACCGCCGGGAACACCACAGCGTAATGGTGTGTCCGAACGTCGTAATCGAACTCTCTTAGATGTGGTTCGATCTATGATGTCTCTTACAGATTTACCGTTATCATTTTGGGGCTATGCATTAGAGACAGCCGCATTCACTTTAAATAGGGCACCATCTAAATCCGTTGAAACGACACCGTACGAATTGTGGTTTGGTAAGAAACCTAAGTTGTCGTTCCTTAAAGTTTGGGGTTGCGAAGCATATGTAAAGAATTTACAACCTGATAAGCTAGAACCCAAAGCGGAGAAATGCGTCTTCATAGGATACCCTAAAGAAACAATTGGGTATACCTTCTATCATAGATCCGAAGGCAAAGTTTTTGTTGCAAAGAATGGATCCTTTCTTGAGAAGGAGTTTCTCTCGAAGGAGGTGACTGGAAGGAAAGTAGAACTCGATGAGGTTATTGAACCTTCTCTCGGATTTGAGAGTAGCGCAGCACCGGAAGATGTTTTTGTGCCGCCTGCACCAATTGAAGAGGAAGCTAATGATAATGATCATGAAATTTCAAATGAAGTTACTACTGAACCTCGCAGGTCAACGAGGGTTCGTACCACTCCTGATTGGTATGACTCTGCCTTGAACGTCATGTTGGTGGACAACGCTGATGACCCTGCGACGTATGAAGAAGCTATGGTGAGCCCAGATTCCGACAAATGGCTAGAAGCCATGAAATCCGAAATGGGATCCATGTACGAAAACCAAGTGTGGACTTACCGGATGGCCGTAAGGCTGTCGAGAACAAATGGATTTTCAAGAGAAAAACAGATGTTGATGGTAATGTTACCGTCTATAAAGCTCGACTTGTCGCGAAAGGGTTCCGACAAATTCAAGGAGTTGACTATGATGAGACCTTCTCACCAGTAGCGAAGCTAAAGTCTGTGAGGATCTTGTTAGCAATTGCTGCACATTTCGATTATGAGATTTGGCAGATGGATGTCAAAACGGCGTTCCTTAATGGTGACATTGAGGAAGAGTTGTATATGGTACAACCCAAGGGTTTTGTCGATCCTAAAGATGCTGACAAGGTATGCAAGCTTCAGCGCTCCATTTATGGACTGAAGCAAGCATCCCGGAGTTGGAATCAACGTTTTGATAAAGTAATCAAAAAATTTGGGTTTATACAAACTTATGGAGAAGCTTGTATTTACAAGAAAGTGAGTGGGAGCTCTGTAGAATTCCTAGTACTATATGTAGATGACATATTGTTGATTGGGAATGATATAGAACTTCTTAATAGCGTCAAAACCTATTTGAATAATAGTTTTTCAATGAAGAATCTTGGCGAAGCGGCATATATTCTAGGCATCAAGATTTATAGAGATAGATCAAGACGCCTAATAGCGCTTTCACAAAGTACATACTTGGACAAAGTTCTAAAGAAGTTTAGAATGGAAGATAGCAAGAAAGGGTTCGTGCCCATGTTGTCAGGTAAGACCTTGAGTAAGACTCAAAGTCCAGCTACGGTAGAAGATAGAGAGAAAATGAACAATATTCCCTATGCCTCGGCCATAGGTTCTATCATGTATGCCATGCTGTGTACAAGACCGGATATAGCACATGTTGTTAGTTTGACTAGCAGATATCAAAGTGATCCTGGAATGAAGCACTGGACAGCGGTCAAAAATATCCTAAAGTACCTAAATAGGACTAAGGATATGGTTCTTTCTTATGGAGGTGATGAACAGCTTGTTGTAAACGGTTACACCGATGCTAGTTGGAACACCGATCCGGATGACTCAAAGTCACAGTCGGGATACGTATTTATTTTGAATGGTGCTGCAGTGAGCTGGAGGAGTGCGAAGCAAAGCGTTGTGGCGAAATCTTCAACTGAATCGGAATACATAGCTGCTTCGGAGGCTGCACAAGAAGCCGTTTGGATGAAGGAATTCATTACTGAACTTGGCGTGGTTCCTAGTGCGTTGGACCTGATGGCCATCTATTGTGACAACACAGGTGCCATAGCTAATGCACAGGAGCCAATGTCACATAGCAAGCTGAAGCACATCAAGCTACGTTTCCACGCTATTCGCTAGTATGTCCGAGATGGTGACATAAAGATTTGCAAAGTACACACTGATCTGAATGTGGCAGATCCGTTGACTAAACCTCTCCCTAGGGCAAAGCATGACCAACACTAGAACGCCATGGGTGTTCGGCATATTACCATGTAATCTGGATTATTGACTCTAGTGCAAGTGGGAGACTGTTGGATATATGCCCAAGAGGAAATAATAAAAGTGGTTATTATTATATCTTTGTGTTTATGATGAATGTTTACATCCCATGCTATAATTGTATTATTAGGAAACACTAATACATGTGTGTTTTTTAAACATATAGGAGTCCCTAGTAAGCCTCTTGTTGAACTAGCTTGTTGATTAATTGATGATCATGGTTTCCTGATCATGGACATTGGATGTGATTAATAACAAGGTTATATCATTAGGAGAATGATGTGATGGACACACACCCATAGTAAGCGTAGCATAAGATCAAGTCATTTAAGTTCGTATTGCTGTAAGCTTTTAAATGCATAGTAACCTAATCCTTCGACCATGAGATTGTGTTAATCACCATCACCGGATGGGTACTTTGATGACATCAAACACCGCTTCGTAACTGGGTGGTCATAAAGGTGTCATTGGGTATTCTGAAAGTATGTGTGGAAGCGCATGGACCAAGATTGGGATTTGTCCATCCATATAACGGATAGATATACTCTGGGCCCTCTCGGTGGAATGTCATCTAGTTAGCTTGCAAGCATGTGACTGGGTCACAAGGGATGACATATCACGGAACGAGTAAAGAGTACTTATCAGTAACGAGGTAGAACTAGGTATGGAGATGCTGACGATCAAACCTCGGATAAGTATAGTATCGCGTGACAAAGGGAATTGGTTTCGTATGTAAATGGTTCAATCGATCACGAAGTCATCGTTGAGTATGTGGGAGCCATTATGGATCTCCAGGTCCCGCTGATGGTTATTGATAGAAGATGTGTCTCTGTCATGTCTACATATTCACGAACCGTAGGGTGACACACTTAAGGTTCGAAGTTGTTTTAAGTAGATATGGAATGTGCGTTGGAGACCGAATGTTGTTCGGAGTCTCGGAATGGATCCAGGACATCACGAGGAGATCCGGAATTGTCCGGAGAATAAGATTCATATATTGGGGATCATTTTCTGAGTTAGGAAATGTTCCGGAGTGTTTGTATGAGGGTTCTAGAAGGTTTCGGAATGTTCCGGAAGGTTCTAGAAGTTTTCTTGGAGTTTGCTTGAAAACCAAGGAAGGGATCAAGGAGTCCTGGTGGGTCAAGACTAGGAGTCGTGGGGGAGGAGGACTCTTCCCCCCCTCCCCAACCCGCCGGCCCAAGGAGGTGGGGAGTCCTACTAGGACTCCCCCTCCCCAGGCGCCCTCCCTCCTTTAAATAGAAGGGGGAGGCGCCACCCCTTGACTCTCCTCTCATAACTCCCAATCTCTGCCGCCTCTCTCCTCCTCCTTTCTTCTGCACAGGCATAGGCGAAGCCCTGCAGAATTCTCTACTCCACCACCACCACCACGCCGTCGTGTTGCTGTGATTCCGTGGAGAAGATCTACTACCTCCGCTGCTCGCTGGAACGAGGAGAGGAAGGTCTACTTCGACTCCGAACGTGTGACCGACTGCGGAAGCACTGCCGAAACGCGGCGCCGGAAGGATCGTCCACTTGACCGACTGCGGAAGCACTGCCGGAACGCGACGCCGGAAGGATCGTCCACACGATCTTGAGATCGGCAAGTGATCGACTACATCAACCACGAGATCTAATCTCGTTAACGCTTTCGGATCTACGAGGGTTAGTTCCTATCTATCTCGTTACTCATGTCTAATAGATTAGATCTTGGCTTTTATCTAGATTAGATCTGGGTTTTGTTCGTTCTTGCGGTAGAAATTTTTTGTTTTCCATGCTACGAACCCATCATCCTCATCACGGGAATCGGCAATGGTGATGAAGATGGTGGTGGAGATCGATGGAGATGGCTCCGGGGGCACTTCCCCGTCTCGGCAGGGTGCCGGAACAGAGACTTTCCGTCCCCCGAATCTCCCCTTCGATGGCGGCGGCGCTGCGGAACTTTTCGTGGCTGGAGGCTGCAAATTCGTGGGTGGAGGTGTCTCCCACGAATTAGGTTTCCTCCCTTTATATAGCTTCTCGGATTTCCATCACCCCATCTTGGGTTGCAGTAAATCAGGCCTATCGGCCATGTACGGACTCGGAATCAGCTAAATTTTATGTCCAGAATGTTTGTCGCGAAATTTCCAACAAATTTGTAGTTGAAGATGTTACCGTTTGATGCTGTCTTCGACCCGAAATGTGACCATCTTCAAAAAGAGTTCTGAGACAGATTTCTGGAAAATCCCAATTTGACTCCAACAAGGTTTCCACTTGTATTCTTGGTAATTTCTACACAGCAAAGTGTAAAACAAGAACATTGTGCACTTTTGAAACTATTAGTAGGTTAGTCCAAATAAATCATAAACTTTATATAAAAAGAGTATCAAAACTATATTATTAGCATAAACCATCAAAATTATAGATACGTTATGGACGTATCACGTCGTTGCCAGGGATCTAAGCGCTATAAGTCACTTTACTTTTAGTTATTTACTTTCATTGTACTAATTTTTACTTGAGTCGCAGGACCGCAACTATGGATAACACTCAGCATTTGAACCAGCTTGAGGCAGTAAGGAAAATGGGTTTGCCCATGGATGCTTTTATAGTTGTCAATAAGAGCATAAATTCGGATAGAATCAAGATCCACCCTTTATTATTTGAACTATTGCACTCTAAGAAATTTGCAGGAACCAATGTAGAAAGTCCATATGGACACTTACAATTCTTTGAAGACATTCTCAGTTCGTTCATTTTCGACGACTGTAATCTTGATATGGTTAAAACCCAGTTGTTTAGACAAACTCTCTCTAATAATGTTTGCGACTGCTACAGATCTTTTTGTGCAGAAGCACCAAGGACTTCGGAGGAATTGACAACCAAATTCCTATCAAAATATTATTCCGAAAGTAACGCTCACAGGATGAGAGGTATTATTATCAGTTTCAAAAATAATCCCAGTGAGGGCTTATATGAAGGATATCTAAGGTACAAAAGCTACCTAGATAATTACCCCATCATCGTTTGCCTGATTGGTTAATCACCAATAACTTTTATGGAGGGCTAAATATTGAAAATAGGATGAATCTAGACCCTACTTCTAATGGCAGTTTTCTATCTTATACCTATGATGAAGCTTGGAATCTAATAATAAAAATGAGAGAAGCAATGGAAAATCTTAATGATAAGGAAAACATTACAAATAGTTTTTCTGAGTATGCTTGCATTAAAGATTTCCTTGTAGATGAAAGTACATATACAATGATTAAAACCCTCGGTATTGATTCTTACTCAGTAAAGAAAATTATAGAGAATTGTGCAGGGCATTTGCAGGTACCTACAGAATGGGAACCTCGTAAACCCCTTGAAGATAAGAAGCGTGCAAGAGTGCTGATGGAAGAATTCTCCTCGATACCTATTCAAGGGATCGTTGAAAAAAGGCAGAAAGAGGAAGAACAAATAAAGAAGAGATCAAAGAAACCAGAAAGGAATTCTAAAGCTACCAATATAAATAATGTTATATTAAAAGATCTTATGGAAGCACGAATAGTGGATGATGAAGTGGTTATGTTAGACCTTGAAACCTTAGAATTCATCAAAGGTAAGGTTCGAGGTAACGAAACTTCTAAACCAATGACCCCTATATATTGTGGAGAAACTTTCTTATATGGAATTTGTGAGTCAATTTCCACTATAAATATTATGCCTGTATCGCTTTATGAGGAACTCCGCTACAATTTAAATAATCCAGATGTGGAACCGGTAGACACTACTATTAAATTGTTTAATAGAACCAATACAAAACTGGAAGGAGTAATCAGAAATATCTATGTCTTTATTGGGTCACTCATGTACCCCCTTGATTTTCATATTGTTGATATGCCTCGAGATTCTTTTTGTCCTATTCTTTTAGGCAGGCCTTTTATTTCCATCACCAAAGCTCGAGTTAATAATAAGAAGGAGACTATTTCCCTAATGTTTGGAGAAGAGGAAATGACATTTCACTTTGCCAAACTAAAGAAGAGGCCATATGAAGTGGAGGATATCAAGGAAGGAAAGACTATTGCCGAGCTGGTGGTAATTCATTTCAGTATTCCACAAGATGAATTGGAGAGGAGCCTGATTAATTGGGAGGAAGCACCAGATGATGAGGAGAAAGAAGACATGGACGATTACCTTGATTCAATTCTGGAAGCACAAAATCCACATGACTATGAAGAACTGGTAAGAAAAGGAGATGAAGAGCCTCCACCAATAGAATTGAAAAAACTTCCAGACAATATGAGGTATGAATTTTTAGATAATGAAAAGAAATGTCCTATCATTATTACCAAGAATCTATTGGAAAATGAAACAAATAAACTCATTTTAGTTTTGGTTAAGCATCGTGAAGCCTTTGGATATGCATTAAGTATTATTAAAGGAATAGATCCATCTATCGTAACACATAAGATTACCATGCTTGAGGATGCTGAACCTGTAGTAGATACACAAAGAAGGCTTAGTCCTAGAAGTAAGTAGTAAGAAAAGAGGTTATACGCTTACTAGATACTTGCATAATATATCCTATTTTTGACAGTAAGTGGGTTAGCCCAGCTCATTGCATACCAAGACAAGGTGGTCTTGATGTTGCTATGAATGAGGATGGTGAGCTAGTTCATGTAAGGCCCATTGTAGGATATCGTATGTGCATTGATTTTAGAAAGCTAAACCATGAGACACAGAAAAATCATGAACCTATACCATTCATGGATAAAATCTTAGAAAGACCTAGTACTAATTCTTACTTTTGTTTTCTTGATGGTTATTCTGGATATTCTCAAATTGCCATACAACCGGAAGATCAAGAGAGAACAACTTTCACTTGTCCTTATGGCACATATGTTTATAGATTAATTCAGTTTGGCTTATGTAATGCAACAACAACTTTTCAGGAATGCGTTCTAAAGATTTTTGATGATTTTGTTGAGAAGACTATGGAAGTTCTAACAAATGATTTTCTTGTTTGTGGAATAACTTTTGATAATTGCCTTTACAATATAACCAAAGTCTTGCACAAATGCAGGCAATTGAACTTGGTTTTGAATTGGGAACAATGTCGTTTCATGGAAAGAGAAGGTAAAGTTTTTGGGCATACAGTTTCCGAGAAGGGGATAGAAATAGATAAAACTGATATAAATGCTATAAAAAATCTTCCAATACCTCAGGACATTAAAAATCTAAAAATGTTTCTAGGACATGTAGGTTTTTATAAGCAATTTATAAAAGATTTTGCTAAAATAACAAATGCCCCTTACCAATCTTCTTGATAAAGAAACTCGATTCTATTTATATCATAACTGCATTGCGGCTGTTGAGAACCTTAAGAATGAACTAGTGTCAGCACCTATCATGCAATCTCCAAAATGGGATGAACCTTTTGAAATCATGTGTGATTCTAGTGACTATGCTTTAGGGGTTGTGTTGGGACAGCGAGATGGAAAGAATTTGAATGTTATTTATTACGCTAGTAGACCTCTTAATAAGATTCAGAAACATTATGCTACTACAGAAAAAGAGTTTCTAGCTATAATTTTTTGCTTGCGACAAATTTAGATCTTACATAATTAATTCTAAGGTAATAATTCATACGTATCACCAAGCTTTGCATCACCTCCTTGTGAAAAAGGATGCTAAGCCCAGGTTGATTAGGTGGGTTTTATTACTACAAGAATATGATTTGCAAATAGTAGATAGGAGGGGTAAAGATAATCTGGTAGCAGATCATCTCTCTAGAATGGAGGGAATAATCAATAACCTCGTACCTATTAATGAATCATTTCCGGGAGAATATTTAGCAAATGTTGAAACTCCTGATCCATGGTATGCAGATTATGCTAACTATCTAGCAACAAAATTTATACCTCCTGGTATGTCAAGAAATCAAAAGATGAAATTCTTTAAAGATCTTAAATATTACTTTTGGGATGATCCGTATCTATATCGTCATGGACTTGACCAAATGATTCGGAAGTGTGTTCCTAACCATGAAATGAATGCAATATTGAAAGTTTGTCATGATAGTCCGTATGTAGGGCATCATGCAGGTAAGAGAACTGCTGCAAAGGTACTTCAATCCGAATTCACCTTGCTCAAGGATGCACATAAGTATGTGGAATACTGTGATGCTTGCCAAAGAAGAGGTAATATAGGTAGGAGACAAGAAATGGCTATGAATTATAGTCTCATAATTGAACCCTTTGATGTATGGGGAATGGATTACATGGGACCATTTATAGAGTCGAATGGTTATACTCATATTCTTGTTGCTGTTGACTATGTTACTAAATGGGTTGAAGCTATTCCAACAAATCATGCGAATGCAGCTACCTCAGTGAAGATGATCAAAGATGTCATATTCCCCAGGTTTGGAGTTCCTAGATTTTTAATTACTGACGGTGGTTCTCATTTTATGAAAAGAACTTTCAGGAAGATCCTCAATAAGTATGGAGTAACCCACCGTGTTGCTTCACCATATCATCCCCAAACAAGTGGTCAAGTGGAACTCTCAAATAGAGAACTGAAGACCATACTCGAGAAGACGGTGGACAAATCAAGGAAACACTGGTCATACAAATTAAATGACACTCTATGGGCATACTGTACTGCGTTTAAAAATCCAATGGGTATGACACCTTATAAGATGGTGTACGGTAAGGCATGCCATTTACCTTTAGAACTGGAACACAAAGCTTTTTGGGCAATCAAGAACCTAAATTATGATCTCAAAGCAGTTGGGGAAAAGCATTTATTAGATATTCATGCTTTAGATGAGTTTAGAAGTGAAGCCTATGAGAATGCTAGATTGTTTAAAGAAAAAGTGAAAACATGGCATGATAGAAAAATAGAGAATAAAACTTTTAAAAGTGGAGACAAAGTGTTGCTCTATAATTCTCATCTTAAGTTGTTTCCAGGAAAGCTCATATCAAAGTGGGAAGGCCCATATATAGTTGAAGAAGCTTTTTTATCAGGAGCAGTGAAGCTCCAAGGAGAAACACCCTCTCTTGCATGGGTGGTAAATGGACAACACTTGAAGCATTATCAAGTAAAAGAAGATATAAGTGTAGTCACCATAGAATTGAGCACCCCAAAAGAAGTGATAAAGCAAAGATATACGAGGAATGGAACTGTAAGAAGAATGGAGAGACGGAATGAGCAGTACTATGGTCACGCTATTGACCATAAAAGAGCGCTTCATGGGAGGCAACCCATATGAAATAAAGGTTTGAGTAAGTTATTAAATTTTCAGTTAAAGTTTAGTTTGAGTATTGTGTTAAATGAGAAACAATATATGCTCTAGCAAAGAAGAAGGAAGATTGATGATGGAAAAATTGGTCGAAAATCTAAGCTGACATTTTTCTATCAAAACTCGATATTTCGTTAAGTTTCAGATTAATAAAGAATCCTTGGAGAAGCAAAAAAAATTTGGTGGATACAGAAGGTTTAACGACCAACTATACGACCGGAATATTTTTTTGGCCATATAGTTCGGTCGTATAGTTGTTGCGACATCACCCCTTCCATCCACAAAAAGGTAATGAGAGTTTAATGACCAACTATACGTCCAGAATTAAAAATTCCGCCCGTATAGCTGGGTCATATAGATATCAACGCCTTTGACAAAATAATTTCCTGAGAACTGAGAGTTTAACAACCAATTATACGGCCGAAATTAAAAATTCCGCCCGTATAGTTGTGGTCGTATAGTTATAACCCATCTCTAAAAATGTTATTCAGAGTCCAGAGAGTTTAATGACCAACTATACGGCGAGAATAAAAATTCCCGCCCGTATAGTTCCGGCCATATAGTTAATTCCACCGTAGATTTAATCCATAGTCGGTTCGAAACTATACAACGGGAGCTATACGAGTCGCGCTCGTTTAGTTGCTCGTTACGCAAGGGGCTAGGGTTTTTGACCTCTCCTTTTAAAGCTGATCGCATCTAACCCTTTTCATTAAGTTTTCGTAGGGCTACAGCCTCCAGCCTCGAAAAATCCTCACCATCCCTATGCAAGCCCCTTTAACAACATCCATGCAGCGAAGCCATGCAACCCTTGCATGTCAACAAGATCTAGAAGAAAAAAGAAGAGAAGCCCATGAAGAGGATCGAAGAGGGAGAACCTAAAGGATCGTCGTCATCATCCGGCCCAGAGATCAAGCCTCTCCCAAATTGGGAGTACATGTTCCCGCAAAGTATGGAGATGATGAGACAAGTTGAGCGGGGAAGGAACAAGGATGAGTACCTCCCTAATCCTTATCGTTACAACATAGGATACTATTATAAACCTTCTCTTGGTTCATCACCTCTTAAACCTAAGAAGGTGCGGCAAGATGAGATTCATGATAAGATCTATGAGTTAGAAAAGTCTTCTAAGGCATGCATTGAAACAATTGGAGAAGGGATTGACTCCTACTGTATGATGAGCAAAGACCTTGAGAAGAAGGTCCATGACATCGATGGTAGAGTTGGTTTCTTAATTAAAATTGTCTTTGAGTTGACAGACGAAAAGAAATTCCTCAAGAAGAAAATGTTGAAGCTCCAATATGACATGGCCGAGCTCAGCATTCGCTTTGCAAGCATAGTTAAAGATGGCAACATAAAAGAAGAGGGTGACGATCTTTCTACCTAGGAGGAGGAATAGGTACCAACAAGGAGTTAACTGATCCCGCCTAGCTTGATTCCAAACTTGGGGAGACCTTTAAAAGACCTTGTAATCTTTCTTATAAGTTTTATATTACCGTTTTTGCATTAGTTCAAACTAGAAATAAAGTTTGCATCATTAGAATTCCCTTCAGGAATAGTCGATCCCTTTAATGAAATTCCAAGTTTATTATTATTATATATGGAGCAATATTGAGTTTGTGTTTGCTTTATTGATATATTGATGGCTTGAGTATAATTTAACTTGCACTTGATGATAAGCAATAGGAGTCTTCCACACCATTGGTATTAATAGAACACATAAATGTAATTTGGTTAATATGTTGTAAGTTTACAATTTGATTTACAAAGAAGAACTATCTATACAATTGAGTTGAAAAAGAAACCTTGAACAAATAAAAATGTAAGTGCTATCAAAATAGAGTGAGAACAAATCGAGGTAGAATATTCAAGTCATAACTATGCTTCATATACAATTGGAATTTGATAATTGAGATCGTTAAACTTTGAATTCCTACATGAAGTGGAATGTATGGCTAGCTCCTTTGCACAACAATTAAAACAAAAGTGTGAGCATATATACAAATGAGAAGAAAAAGAGCGAGTGTGCAAAGAGCAAATAGGCATACACCATCATACTCTAGTATGACAAAGAAACACTTTTGAGATTTTGAATCCCAAGTGAATATGTTGGTCCTAAAAACACTTGGGACTACCTCGCTAAATCATTCGGTTGAACCAGATACTTTTATATTATGTTGAGATTCATCTTTTATGAACTTTTAATCACTAAGGTGTGGAAGCCTGCTAATACTATTCAAATGGTTCAAGTAAGGTACTATTCATGAACTTATTCCTATGTATCGTATATGATAAACACATGCTGCAACCGCCTCATTTATTTTATCGACTCAACTTCATGAATATGAGGATCACATCCATTAAGCTAAACTAGCTCGGGACGAGCAAGAGGCTAAGCTCGAGGAAGTTGATGAGTGCATATCTACATCATGTTTTACACTGTTATTTTGCATTGTAGATGTAGGATCTTGGTATTTTACGGCGCTCGCGTGCACATTTTATGTCTGTTTTCACCAGGATCAGGATAGATGATGGATCCAATGGATACAATTCTTGGAGCAGTTGTACTGTGGAGAAAACGAGTCAAAAACAATGCAAGTCGCTTATTTGGGAAATATTAATAGTACTAGAAGAAAATCAGAAGCTAACAAAGGAGGTAGAGAGTTCAACGACCAACTATACGACTGGAGCAAATTTTCCGGCCGTATAGTTGGCGCCGCCTCTGCCTCGTCAAATAGTTTTGCCCCGTGCAACTGGTTCAGGGAGACGACATACAAAATACCCAGAAATTGTCGAAACCTCACCTTCGGAAGGCATCTGGAGGGGAAACTCATCCGCCAAGGATCCATCTTCAAACTGCGTAGGTCTGGGAGGCTAAGGCATCGATCTTCATCATCCACCGCTGCATCACCACCATCTCCATCCATCCCATCTACATCTTGTCTATATCTTATTGTAATTTCCGTATTCGTTGTCAATTTATACAAGTACTATTCATCTATGATTGTTTCCATTACCATTGCTATGATGTTGATTGCCTCCATGTCTGAGTAGATCTCTAGTTCTTGGGGAGATGGAGAAACCCTAGCATATGATTGAGATGAGATAGAGATTATTATGTTATACTTCATTATGTGTATGTGTTAATTGTCTTCATCTTGATGTCAGGAGTTATGCACCTCCTTAACTTTTTCCTCTTATGGGGACTCGATGAAGGGGATTACTTGTTGGTAGACGGAAGGATGATAGCACTTATTGTGACTATAAAGCTGTTGTCATTCTTTTCGTACTAACTTGGGGAAACAAGGAGAACTCGTAAAGCCATGTCCATGCCACGGGAGAAATCCCTTAATAGTGTAGTAATTTGATTGATGTCGATTGATATCTGCTGTGGTTATGAGGATGATGTGTGTAGCGCTTGCTTGCTATTCGTACATATATGGAGCTCCTCCCACATACATACATATTATGAGAATATTCGTTATAATAATCTTGATTACTTAGTCTAAATTGCTAGCGGTGTATCCACTATTCCCCGAAAACGTCATTTTCCCATTGTAGTTCCAAAGTTATATTACACATGCGATTCTTACTTTCTGCTTTAAGTTTTGCTTTACTTTAAATTACCTTGATCAGTCAAAAACCCAAAAACAACTTTCCTTTTCTTGCATCTTAAAGTTATTTCTTAAAAACTTCATTTAGTTGTAGTTAAAAGCATTTTAGTCTTTCGCCTACTACTCCCTGTGGGATCGATATCTTTATTTCGAAACTAGCTATGCACGATCTGTGCACTTGCAGTCATCAACGATAGTGCCACATGTATGTGGAATTATCATTCAGTTTTATTCATTTAGCATCTATGTTGTGAAAATGTGTATCACTAAGATTCAATAAGAATAAACCATTCATCTCAGGTGCTTGACCATAAAGGATATTACTCATATAAATCGAACAACCATTATTCTCAGACTTGAACGAATAACTGTCTCGCAATAAACAAGATCCAGATATAATGTTCATGCTTAACGAGGCACCAAATAACAGTTATTCAAATTTAAAACTAATCTCGAAGGTAGATGAAGAGGGAGCATGACGACGATGATCACATAAACCTTGGAGCCATTCCCAACGTGCATCATCACCTCGTCTCTCGCCTGTCTTCATTTATTCTGCAGCTCCTATTTCGAGTTACCAATATGAGCAACCAAACCTGTATCAAATACCCAGGCACTACTACGATTACTAGTAAGATACACATCAATAACATGTATATCAAATATACCTTTCTTCTTGATGTTGTCGTTCTTCAAATCCGTCAGGTACTTGGGGCAGTTGCGCTTCCAGTGACCTTCACCCTTGTAGTAAAAGCACTCAGTATTAGGCTTAGGACCAGCCTTGGGCTTCTTAGCAGGCGTTGTAGCTTTCTTGCCGTCCTTCTTGAAGTTTCCCTTTTTCTTAGGCTTGCCCTGTTTCTTGAAATTGGTGGTCTTATTGACCATCAACACTTGGTGCTCTTTCTTTATTTCCACTTCAGCAATTTTCAGCATCGAGAAGAGTTTAGGCAATGTCTTGTTCATGCAGTGCATACTGTAGTTCATCACAAAGTTCTTGTAACTATGTGGTAGTTGAAAGTGCATGTGTGCCCCCATGTGTGGTTTTGGTAATTAATGACAATCTTTATGGACTTATGTTTGCATTGAGTTTTACCTGTAGATTTGTCCATAGGCAATGCTTGAACCATATGTTGGCTTCAAGGTTGGGAGAAGAATAAAGTAAATAAGATTAAGTGTTGACCAAGGTTTCAATGAGTGATCCGGAGATTGGTCAAGTGAGAGTTGATCCTATAGCTAGTGTGTCTTGAAGACTAAAGTTGGGGAGATATCTCTTATATACCTTCAAGACACCAACATAATGAAGAAAGAAGAATTGATGTGCAAGTTCAAGATGAGCCATCTCGAAGAGATAATTTGCTTAAAGCTTTCCATCCTATGGTGATCATGGATATGGTAAGATGGCATACCCAAAAGAGAATCTCTACCATAGTGAAGTATGGGAGCAATTTGCAAGTCCTCACCAAGCTAGCGCAATCAAGAAATGTGTTCCATCTTGAGGTGGATAAGATCGCTATCGGCAAGCTCAAGTAGAATATGCTCAAGGCAAAGGTATGTTCTTGATAAGGTTTTTTTCTTATCGGTCTCATGGTGTTAGTTGGGGAGACCGGTTTATAGGATAGATAGTCGTACTATCAAGAGGGGCTCTCGAGTGAGTAACTTGATCATATCCTTCAGAGAGAGCTCAAACCTTTGCATACTTGGCTTCATCTTTATTTGTTGTTATGTGGATCTTATCCATGTGCATCTCTTGAGCTTGTGTTAATCATGACAAGGCCAAGTTCATAAAAAACGGATTTCATATGCATTCTCTATTGCATTTTTGATGTTGGAGGTTTTACCGGTTTGTCTTTTCTAGATAGGTTAAACATTTCATCATTTGGTTCTATCCTCCCTTGATGGACTATGATGGTTCTCTGCATGATCTTGTAGATCTCGTTACTATCTTCGAAACGAGCCCAAGATCATCAAAATCGGAGTTCGGATGCAAAAGTTATGGTCGTTTCAGTTTTGCTATTTCTGTCAGTTTTGCCTTGGGCGGAATGTCCGGCCGTTTTCAGCCAGAGTGTCCGGCCCGACCAGAATGTCTGGCTAATTCACGCCGGACTGTCCAGCCCTGGGATCTTGTCGACCTCCTCGGACATTCAGAACACCATATCGGACTCCACCCAGACTCTAGCCGGAATCTTCGTAGGCCAAGTGTCCGGTCAGCATCTCCCGGAGTGTCCGGCTGATGCTGGCCAGACTGTCCGGGGTAAGTTGGTCCCAACGGCTCTAATTCTAGGGGCCCTATATAAAGGCCCCTTCTTCTACCTTGGTTGCTGCGGTTTTTCCAACCTCAAGAACCCTAAAACTGAGCCACCATTGTTGATCCCTTGAGCTTGCTTCCCTCTCAATCCCTCCTATGATTCTTGCATATTCTTGAGGGATTTGATAGAGGAGATCTAGATCTACAATCCCACCAATCAATCTCTCCTCTAAGTGAGGGGAACATATTGGGATCTAGATCTTGGAGTCTTTTGTGGATTTCCTCCATTGTTCTTCCTCTCTTATTCCCCCATAAGCTTTTGTAGCTTTGGTGGAATTTGGGAGTGAAGGACTTGAGCACTTCTTGTGTTCTTGCCATTGCATTTGGTGCATCGGTTTGAGTTCTTGGTGAGGATTCGATTGGGTAAAAAGTGAGAAGCTTTTTACTCTTAGGTTCATTGGAACCCTAGACGGTTTGGTGGTTTTGCAGGTTTGTGGATTACTTGGGGCCTCCAATTAAGTTGTGGAGCTTTCCCCAAGCTTGTTTGTTGGGACCCTCCAATTGAGTTGTGGAGAAGTGCCCCAACCTTGTGAGAGGTTACGGATTACCACCGACAAGTACATTGATAGTGGAAGTGTGGATCGATCCCGTTGGGGTGAGATTCACAGGAAAACAAGGGAGGCCTTTTGTGGCGTTGGTGGTTTGATACCACCCCCTCCAAACGAGACGTACTCCATGTTGGGAGGAATTCGGTAAAATATTGTCGTCTTCGTGTGCCTCAGTTATCTCTATATCCGAGCTCTTACTTATGCACTTTACTTTGTGATAGCCTTCGTGCTTGAAGTATATATATCTAGCTATCACTTAGTTGCTTGTCTTGTGATGGCTCAATGCACGGCGCCCAGAAAAGTGCTGGTGCGGTGTTGATGTAGAGCTCATTGGGAACCCCAAGAGGAAGGTATGATGAGCACAGCAACATGTTTCCCTCAGTTATGAAACCAAGGTTTAATCGAACCAGTAGGAGCAAGGAAACACCCCAAAGGTGTTACTAGCTGAGCTTTGGCAGGGCGCACTACCGGTGCTAGTAGCAACGTGGAGACCTGCACAACACAACCACAGAACTTTGTCCCCAACTTGCGATGAGGTTGTCAATCTCACTGTGTTTTGCGGAAAACAAAGGATTAAACGTATCGAATGGAAAGAAGTAAAAGTTTGCAGAAAGTAAACACAAAGCAGTAAACAGTTGTAGATTGTATGTAAAGAAAAAGGACCGGGATCCATAGTTCACTAGAGGTGGCTCTCCTTAAGATAGATAACATGCTGGGTGAACAAATTACAGCGGGGAAATTGACAAACACCGAGAAAGAAATACATGCATACACTAACCATCTTGACTCCTTTGAGACTTGATTGGGCATTACAACTTTATACATAGACCACCATCCAACTACATCTATGACTAATAATCCACCTTCAGGTTATCATTCGAACCCCCTCCAGTATTAAGTTGCAAGCAACAGATTATTGCTTTACGGACTGTGTGTAAAGTAAACAATATGATTGTTCTATGAACAAATGATTGTTGTTTTCTCCCTAGTAGCAACAACACATATAGTACCTTAGAGATTTCTGTCACTTCCCCAGATTACCAGAGGCATGAACCCACTATCGAGCATAAATATTAACTCTTGGAGTTGCTAGCATCTACTTGGCCAAGATAGCTACTAACAACGGAAAGCATGCAAGATCACAAATAACAAAGACATGATAGAATCAATAATCAATCTGAAATAGCATCTCAATATCCATCGGATCCCCGCAAACACAACATGCAGAATTACAAATAGATGATCTTGATCATGAATGGAGCTCACAAGATCTAAGCATGAAAGCACAAAGGAGGAGAACCAGCCATCTAGCTACTACATGGATCCGTAGTCCAAGGATGAACTACTCACACATCACATCGGAGGCTTGCATGGTGATGAAGAAGGCCTCCAGGGTGAATTCCCCTCTCCGGCAGGGTGCCGGGAAGAGCTTCAGATCCCTTCCGGTCTAGGTATGGAGATGACGACGGCTATAGACTCTTTCGTGGATTTTTGATCAGGCACGTAGGGTTTTCGTCCCGAGGGCAATATATAGGCGGAAGGAGAGGCCGAGGGGGTGCCGGGAGCAGCCACACCACCCCCTGGCGCGGGCCAGGCCTGGCCGCGTGGCCAGGTGGTGTGGTGGCTCCCTGGCCCTTCTCCGTCTCGTATTCTGGCACTTGATGACTTCCGGAAAAATAGGCACTTTGACTTTTGTCCCGTCCAATTCCGAGAATATTCATTTTCTGACTTTCCTGGAACCAAAAACAGCAGAAAACAGGTAGCTGGCACTATGGCTCTTGTTAATAGGTTAGTCCAAGAAATCATATGAAAAGTACTCCAAAGTTGGAACAAAACACAAGAAAGTGGACAAAACCAAGCATCGAACATCAAAAATTATAGATACATTTGCAATGTATCAACATCCCCAAGCTTAACTCCTGCTCATCCTCGAGTAGGTAAGTGATAAAAAGAAAGAATAATTTTTGAGGTGACATGCACCATCAAAGACTTGATCAAAGTATTTGTAAAACATTCAAAGCTAGGATAATAGTACTTCAATCATAACATGAAAGACAAAGTTCTAGCAATAAGCAAAGAAATTATGATGCAACATGAAAAGGCCCAAACAAAAGATTCATGAATAACAATGCTTTGCAAGACGTTTGTTTGTTTCACATAAAGAAAACATGGCATAATAGTATTCAGCTTGTCCCTCAATAGAGTAGCAAATATAAATGCATAGGACACCTTCAAAGTTCACAAGATTGACTAGATACAATAGTTTAAAACAAGCAATAACAAGTTATGCATCAATCAACTAGTCTTGGGACAATGCACATATAACTAAGAATGGCCAGTATGCTCTCAAAGTAAGTGCATAAAGATAGAAGGTGGAGACTCAATATAATGGTGGAAGAAAGGCCTTTTTATAAAAGGAAGTAGGGATTCAAGTCTTATAAAGAGCTTCCAAAAATTATGATACTTATAGCTTTTAGCTCTCATTGCCCCTATCATAAGCATCTTTAAGGTGGTTAAGGTTAAAGTGACACAACTAAGAGGACATCCTTGACAAGTTATAAACCGAAATCTCATGCCCCTTACTTACGAAGACCGATCCTCATGCTACTCAACTTCAGTCACGAGTAAGCTCTTGTCATTGTAAGTATGTGTGTATCATTAAGAACCGCCAACGGGGTACCCCTTGCACATTATACGGGAGCTTTCCCATAATCAAAATGACAAGGCAAGCAGACAATGAGCATCTCAGCGATCATTTTAGTTGCTATTTGCATAGGTTTTTATTGAGGGTGCTTCATAGAATGCTCATTATGGTGATGCTGAAAGTTTCCACCATGATTAGGCATGGCTTAGGCCAGCGGCCCGGCGTTTCTCTAACACACATACAAACTCCATGATCTTACAAGTTCCACTTTTATTTCACATCGCCGGGATCCATAAGCAAAAGAACATGATATCAACGGGGTACAAAGTACAAGTGCAATGTTGAAAGCGTTCCCCATGAAACATGGTTCTGCTAATTTCAACTTATAAAGCGCAAGCATATACGCAAAAAAGAAGGACCCAATGGTTCAAGTTTATTAGATGCAAAAATTAAAGTGCGCCATCAAGTTCGTGAGAGCTTGAATCACTAGTTTTCTCATAACTAGTTTAATTTGGAAGGTAAACAAAAGCATGAATATACTTGGAATAGCATAAGCTAGTAGGTAGGTATGGTGGACTCTTTGGAATAACTTGGTTTAGGGAGTTGGATGCATGAGTGGAACTCATACTTTGTTGTGGAGGCTAGCAAAAGACTGGGAGCGACAAACTAAGAGAGCAATAATGGCCATAATCATGCAGAGCGACAAAACATCATTGATCAAAGCATAAAGTGATAATACAAGTTGAAAACTAAAGGATCATAAAGGCTATGGTGACTTGAGATAGTCATAACATGGTGTGAGCATGCGCCAAGTCAACCCAAATAAAGCATCAAATGAGAATACCACTATACTATGCTTTAATATGCTAAAACAATTCATGATTCATCCAAGGCACATTAAGCAATCTCAATTTTTTATAACAAGTCATGCTACAACAAAGAATACTAAACATAAAGCCCAAACAATATCAAGCATGGCGTGACAAAGCATAGGCCACGGTCAAAAACGAGCTCTTTTTACCACATAAGTATGAACTTTCCTACTCTTTTCCAAACCAAACCAAACTATTTGCAAACCAATGTATGAAAGAGGGGGTACAACCAATTTATTCAGAAAACTAAGAAAACCAAGCAAACTAAAAACCAAAACAAAAACGAAAAAGAAGACGCTCCAAGAAAAACACAACTATGCATGAAACAATAAAAATGAAGCGTTTGGAAGAAACCTGGGATTTTTATTGATGAAGAAGGGGATGCATTGGGCATCCCCAAGCTTTGAAGCTTGTACTTCTTGGATATTTCTTTGGGTGACACGCGTGGCATCCCCAAGCTTGAGCTTTAGTCCATCCTTCATCTCATTACTCATTCCTTCCATACACCTGAATTTTTTTCCTTCATACAAAACTTCACACAATCTTTATTAGCAACATTAGTGCACTTAAGATAAATAAGTCTTAAGGTTCAGTTATAACACCAAATAAACTTCCATTAGAACACTAGCTACTGTAGCACTTCCCTCAAAAAGCTCAATTCCCCAAAAAAACTCAAAAAGAAACCAACAAGAAGCAAATGCAGAAAATGGCAGAAATCTGTCAAAACAGACCAGCAGGTAAAGACGATTTTTTTCGAAGACCTTATGTTGCTCAAATAAAAAAGTGTTGAACTAACGAAAGTTATCTAACAACCTGGGGCAGAATCACAAAACATTACAGCTTAATCCGACATACATAGCTCTCTCACGAATGTTTACGGTGAAGCACAAAAATCTGTTTCGGGACAGCAACTTTCCCAATCATTACTTCTCTCTCATTAGAGGTTACTTTTGGCACAAAAAGCAAATAAAAAGGATAAGGAGAGGTTATTACAGAGTTAATAACTTCCAAGACTCATCTAAAACTTTTGGGTTATCTCCCAATAAGTACTTTTCTTTAACGCTTTAAGTTAGGCATAAGAAGCAAGAAAAAGAATCAAGTATTCTCAAATGAAGAAGCATTAAGACCAAATTTTGTCTTCGTAGGAGAAGCAAAAGAAATATTTTCTCTCTTTTTAGGGAAGTGTTCTATACCTTTCTTGAGTGGGAGTTGATATTTAATGGTGCCTTCTTTCATATCAATGATGGCACCAATAGTTCTAAGAAAAGGTCTTCCCAAAATAATAGGACAAGAAGCATTGTATTCAACATCCAAAACATAGAAATCAACGGGGACATAGGAATCATTAACGATAATAAAAACATCATTAAGACTCCCCATGAGATTCTTTTTAGCATTATCATCAAGTGGAACATTCAAATAACAATCTTCAAGAGGAGGCAAATCAAGCATATCATAAATCCTTCTAGGCATAATAGAAACACTACTATCAAGATCACACAAAGCTTTGAAATGAAAGTCATTCACTTTCATATTAATGATGGGTTCCCAGCCATCTTCTTGTTTTATAGGAATAGAAGCTTTATGTTTCATCTTTTCTTCTTTAATCTTTATGAGAGCATCAGTAATGTGTTTTGTAAAAGCCATGTTCATAGCACTAGCATTAGGACTTCTAGCAAGCTTTTGTAGGAACTTAATAACTTTAGAGATATAGCAACCATCAAGATCAAAATCAAATTTATCATCTAAAGTAGTAGAACTATTACTAGCCTCAACACTAGTGATGGTAATAGTAGAAACACTAATGTTTCTAGCAATTTCATCTTCTCTTTCCCACTTAGCATGTAATTCAGCTAATAGTCTAACATTTTCATCAATTCTCACTTGTATAGCATTAGTAGCTACAAAGGGATTATCATTAGTTTCAGGTTTAGCAGCCATTTTATTCAAAGAAGATTGAGCTTCAGCCAAAGATGCTATATTTCTTTCAGTATTAGAGAGTTTTTCCTCAATAGTTTTATTGAAAGCAGTTTGTGTGCTAATAAACTCTTTAAGCATAACTTCAAGTTCAGAAGGAGCACTCTTATTATTGTTATAAGAATTTCCATAAGCATTACCATTGTTGGGAGGATATGGCTTATAATTTTTGTTACCAAAAAATTTCCTATAAGTATTATTACCATAAGCATTGTTGCCAAAATTGTTATTTCTTATAAAGTTCACATCAACTTGCTCTTCTTGAGCAACCAAAGAGGATAAAGGAACATTATTTGGATCAATATGGGCTTTCCCATTAACAAGCATAGACATAATAATATCAATTTTATCACTCAAGGAGGAGGTTTCCTCAATAGAATTTACCTTCTTACCTTGTGGAGCTCTCTCAGTATGCCATTCAGAATAATTAACCATCATATTGTCCAGAAGTTTTGTTGCAGCACCCAAAGTGATGGTCATAAAGGTACCTCCAGCAGCTGAATCCAATAGGTTCCTTGAAGAATAGTTCAATCCTGCATAAAAAGTTTGGATGATCATCCAAGCAGTCAGTCCATGAGTGGGACAATTCTTTACCAAAGATTTCATTCTTTCCCAAGCTTGAGCAACATTCTCATTATCAAGTTGTTTAAACTTCATTATTTCACTTCTCATGGATATAATCTTAGCAGGAGGATAGTATTTTCCAATAAAAGCATCTTTGCACTTAGTCCAAGAATCAATACTATTCCTAGTTAAGGAATTCAACCATTCTTTAGCTTTTCCTCTCAAAGAGAAAGGAAACAATTTCAGCTTAATAATATCACCATCTATATCCCTATGCTTTTGCATCTCACAAAGTTCAACAAAGTTATTTATATGGGAAGTAGCATCTTCATTACCAATACCAGAAAATTGCTCTCTCATAACAAGATTGAGCAAAGCAGGTTTTATCTCAAAGAAAGTATTTTCAGCCACAGGTGGAGCAATAGGTGTGCTCATAAAATCATTGTTGTTGGTGCTAGTGAAGTCACACAACTTAGTGTTTTCACGAGTAGTCATTTTTGTGTGTTTTCAAATAAGAAAGCAAACTAGTACAACTAATTGTTTGTGTTTTTGAATAAGAAACAAGCAAACAAAGCAAAAAGAAAACTAAGAAAAACAAAAATAACAAAGTAAAGAGATTGGTTATGAGGGACTCCCCTTGTGAAGATGTCCTTGACTCAGTGTCGGCGCTAGGAAAATGCTGGAGCGATGATGCTGTAGAGCTCGTTGGGAACCCCAAGAGGAAGGTATGATGAGCACAACAGCAAGTTTCCCTCAGTTATGAAACCAAGGTTTAATCGAACTAGTAGGAGCAAGGAAACACCCCAAAGGTGTTACTAGCTGAGCTTTGGCAGGGCGCACTACCGGTGCTAGTAGCAACGTGGAGACCTGCACAACACAACCACAGAACTTTGTCCCCAACTTGCGATGAGGTTGTCAATCTCACCGTGTTTTATGGAAAACAAAGGATTAAACGTATTGAATGGAAAGAAGTAAAAGTTTGCAGAAAGTAAACACAAATCAGTAAACAGTTGTAGATTGTATGTAAAGAAAAAGGATCGGGATCCATAGTTCACTAGAGGTGGCTCTCCTTAAGATAAATAACATGTTGGGTGAACAAATTACAGCGGGGCAATTGACAAACACCGAGAAAGCAATACATGCATATACTAATCATCTTGACTCCTTTGAGACTTGATTGGGCATTACAACATTATACATAGACTGCCATCCAACTGCATCTATGACTAATAATCCACCTTCAGGTTATCATCCGAACCCCCTCCAGTATTAAGTTGCAAGCAACAGATTATTGCTTTATGAACTGCGTGTAAAGTAAACAATACAATTGTTCTATGAACAAAGGATTGTTGTTTTCTCCCTCGTAGCAACATCACATCTAGTACCTTAGAGATTTCTGTCACTTCCCCAGATTACCAGAGGCATGAACTCACTATCAAGCATAAATACTAACTCTTGGAGTTGCTAACATCTACTTGGCCAAGATAGCTACTAACAATGGAAAGCATGCAAGATCACAAATAACAAAGACATGATAGAATCAATAATCAATCTGAAATAGCATTTCAATATCCATCGGATCCCCGCAAACACAACATGCAGAATTACAAATAGATGATCTTGATCATGAACAGAGCTCACAAGATCTAAACATGAAAGCGCAAAGGAGGAGAACCAACCATCTAGCTACTACATAGATCCGTAGTCCAAGGATGAACTACTCACGCATCACACTGGAGGCTTGCATGGTGATGAAGAAGGCCTCCAGGGTGAATTCCCCTCTCCGGCAGGGTGCCGGGAAGAGCTTCAGATGCCTCCCGATCTAGGGATGGAGATGACGGCGACTACAGACTCTTTCGTGGATTTTTGATCGGGCACTTAGGGTTTTCGTCCCGAGGGCAATATATAGGCGGAAGAAGAGGCCGAGGGGGTGCCAGGAGCGGCCACACCACCCCCTGGCGCGGGCCAGGCCTGGCCGCGCGGGCCAGGCCTGGCCGCGCGGCCAGGTGGTGTGGTGGCTCCCTGGCCCTTCTCCGTCTCGTATTCTGGCACTTGATGACTTCCGGAAAAATAGGCACTTTGGCTTTTGTCCCGTCCAATTCAGAGAATATTCATTTTCTGACTTTGCTGGAACCAAAAACAACAGAAAACAGGCAGCTGGCATTGTGGCTCATGTTAATAGGTTAGTCCAAGAAATCATATGAAAAGTACTCCAAAGTTGGAACAAAACACAAGAAAGTGGATAAAACCAAGCATGGAACATCAAAAATTATAGATACATTTGCAATGTATCATCTTGCTTAGCATAAGTTGTTGATTCAAATAGGTGAACCCTAGTTGTTCTAGGTTTTGTGCTTAACAAAGTAAACGCTAGTTTACTTCCGCCTTTGTTGAGCCCCTCTCGGAAAAGTTTTTAAACTGCCTATTCACCCTCCTCTAGGCGGCATCTATATCCTTTCAATTGGTATCAGAGCCCGGTCTCTCAGTTTAGGCTTCACCGCCTTGAGAGTAAAGATGTCGGCTAGGGCATTAGTGCACAATGAAATTTCATATTCGATGGCACAAATTATGATATATGGAAAACTCGTATGCTTATTCATTTTCGAGACATGGACCCAAATTTGGAGCGTATTGTAGATATAGGTTTTTTTCCTCCTATGGATTTTGAAAATCTATCTTGTGAGGATGAGAAAAACTTATATCTCGATGCTCAAGCTTCCAATGTTCTTATTAATTCTTTGAGCTATGTAGTTACTTCTTCAATCATACCTTTTTGGATCACTCATGAGTTATGGACAAAACTTCAAGATAAATATGATGTGTCCAACATTATTGAGGATGATTGTATTGCTTCCACTTCTGGTCGAGATGAGTTATCTTTTTATTCCACTTCACCAAAGTGTGGTAAGCACAAGGTAATGATATGGTGAGTGGTGGTGAACTTTGCAATTTTGATAGTGATCTTACTCTTATTGATACTTCTTCTCTATCTCACTGCAATGGTTCATCTTTGGACTTGAACATGTCTAGCACTATATATGAGTTACATGCTAGTGTTGATAGTCCTTGCATATCATGTATAAATTGCCCCAATAGATCTCATGATGATATGCTCTCCTTTCCTTGTTGCCATGATAAAAATGCTTCTATTTCCTCTAGTACTTGTGTTGCTAACCATGTAGAGGAAAACGAAGATCCTATTGGCCAAGACAAGATCTTGAATGAAGCGTCAAATAATTCATCATCATCACCACCATCACCAGCATCTCATGGTACCCACCTATGCCTTATGGCTAAGGATTCAAAGGTAACTCCTACTTTGGAACCCAATACCTCTTGTGATGATGAGGATGAGGATAATGAGGTAGAAGAGTTGAATGTTTATGATTTATATGAAAAGGGTGAGATGGTTTATCATGCTCTTGTTAATAATAATATTGCTTGCTCTAACTTCGTTGAAATCTTGGACTTTGCTATTAAGAGCAAAGAACATATTGATAAGTTAGAAGCACAAATTCAGGAGCATGAGAACACCATTGATAAATTGAGTAGCCTTGAGCATGAGTATGCTAATCAAATTGCACATCTAAATGAAGCTCTTGAAGAGGAACAAACCACTAAGGAATCTCTTGAGGAGACCTTTGATCTAGAGTTGTCTAGAGTGAAGGAATCTCATGATAGAGGTCCTAAGGTGTCTAGTGGTCTCATAAGTAAAAATGATGAGCTTCAAGTTGCTTATGCTAAACTCCTTGAGGATTTTGAGCACCTCAAAAATGGTTCTAGGGTTATCAAGGGTGAGCTCATCAAACTCACCGAGTCACATGAGCAACTTAAAACCTTTTACTCAAAAGAGATTTCAAAGTTTCCCTCACCTCTTGCAATTAATTATGATGCTTGTGCTACTAACTCTATTTCTTGTGAAGCATCTATTTTGAAGGAAAATGTTGAGCTAAAGACTCAACTTGCTTTGCTAACTAGCAAGTATGGGATCTTGGAAGAAAGTCATGGTAAGCTATCAAGCTCTCATGAGGATCTTCTAGCATCCCATGCTAGGCTAAAGTTATCTCATAAGGCTAGCTGTACAAAGGTAACATCTTCTGAGCCTCATGTGGTCACTAGCACAATCTCTACGAATAATGCTATATTGCCATGTGCTAGTCCTTGTAATTCGTCCACTCACATTATTGTTAAATCTTGTGATGAATTACATTCTTTGCCTTGTTGCTCTAGCAATGAAATTTCTACTTCCTCTAGTATATGTGTTGTCACTAACCATGTAGAGGAAACCAAAGAGCTCAAGGCTCAAGTCACTTCTTTGAAGAATGACTTGAAAAAGGGTCATGAAGGGAAGACCACACTCAACAAGATCTTGAGTGTGCAAAAATCCCCCAATGACATGAGTGGGCTTGGATTCAAATCCAATGTCAAGAACAAGTCCACTAACAACAAGAAGTCCAAGAGCAACAATAAAAATGGCCAATATCAAGTCAAGAATCCGGCCAACATTGTTTGCTTCAAGTGCAAGGAAGAAGGGCATCATGTTAGATCTTGCCCATTGAAGAAGAAGCCTCTTAGTGTGAAGCAACAAGGGAAGCAGCCTCAAGCTCTACCTCAAGTTAGTGATGGGCCTCTTCCTAAGAGGACTACTCGAACTCTTCCTCGAGTTGTGGCTTCACCTAAGAATAAAGATGGAAAGAGAAGAACTTGCTATATATGTCGTGAAAAGGGGCACATTTCTTCCTCATGCACTATTGGTATCTCCTCATCCAACCCTATTATTGTTGATTATGCTTATTCTCTTTATAAGGATGAGGTTGGCAATGTGTTTGCCAAATTTGTTGGTGCTCAATGTGGGTTCATGAAAAGAACCATTTGGGTTGCCAAGCCTATTATGACTAACCTCTTAGGACCCAACTTGGTTGGGTACCAACAAGCCGAAACTTGATCAATAGGTATTGTTGGAGGACATTGGAGGCTTGGCTACATTATGAAGAATTGAGGTATCTTCATCATTTATTCTTGTCAAGTCAAGCCATTTGGACTATCATGCTTCTATCATATATTCGATGTTCCTCCTTGCGGTAACATGTGGTCAACTCATTTACATTGAAAGTTACTTGCCCCTTGTGCATGTGTTAGTTTTGTACCTTGCATGTGCTTTGTATATGTTGTGCTTCCTACTTTCTTAACTTGAGAAATCAAGTATGTGTATGTTGACTTGCACACCATGTATGTGTTTCATGTTTGATCCTATTGCATCTTGTTTATATCTTACTTGGCTCTTGTGAGAGATTAATGGACTATCCCATTTTGGGGGAGTGTTATTCCTGGGCATTCCACAATCCTAAAAATGTGTGTACATGAGGAATACCACCTAGTATTTATATTGCAATATTATCTAGTCTCTATGTGGTATGATTCTCATGAGAAATTTAAGTTCTATAATGTCCATTAATTATATCTATGTGGATAATTTTTCCTCGTGTCGAGATTTATGGAT
Source organism: Avena eriantha (assembly GCA_910589775.1). Lineage (NCBI taxonomy): Eukaryota > Viridiplantae > Streptophyta > Magnoliopsida > Poales > Poaceae > Avena > Avena eriantha. The sequence goes on along the minus strand of OU342743.1, from coordinate 173,975,043 downwards.
GTATCACATTATGGGGGAGTCATATGCTTAGTGCATATCACAATCCTAGATAATGTGAAAATTCGAGGTTGTGCCACTTAGAATTGATATTGAGAATTATCTAGCTCCTATGTGACACTTTAGCTCATACACGTTCCAATTTGTTTGAATGTTTTATAGCTCATCTTTTGGATCTTGTTTGTGAGAGTTTTCTTGGTATGTGTTCCCCCATATTTGGACCTCCATATCCTCCATGTAAACCATTTGCTTCAAGTTACTTTAATCTTTTATGATTATGTGACTATTTGGAGCTATCAAGAATCTCGATCTAAGCATCAAGCCTAATTTTTATATTTCGTGATATGCTTATTGTAGTTAATATGATCATGATATCCTTGAAAACTACCTTGGGAAATGTTTCCCCATATTTCTTGTCATTGGACAAGTGGTCCTATAATATATGGTAGAATTTATTGATCATATTCACTTTGACCTTTGGTTTTCTTTGTCCTAGCTTTGGCCAAGTTTTACTTTTCTCCCATGTCTTCCTTACCTCTTATGAGAAGAAATGTTTTATCACATTATGGGGGAGTAATATACTTTGTGCATATTACAAGCCGAGAAAATGTGAATAGTTGAGGTTGTGTCACATATAATTGATATTGGAAATTATCTAGTTCCTATGTGGCACGTGAGCTCAAACAAGTTCGTTTTTGATATAATGGTTTTATCTCTTATCTTTTGGATCTTTTTTGCAAGAGATTTCCTTGGTGTGGGTTTCATCATATATGAATTATTATATCTAAGTTGGCAAGAATTTTGCCTCTAGTTATTCTAATCATTGTTGTGCATGATTGGTTAACTAGTTGAAACCCTCAAGGATCTCTTTCATGTCTTGGTTTTTAATTCCTATCTTTTGACACTTGCTTTCTCTTTGAATATGATCTTGGATATATTTTCTATCTACCACCGAGAAATATTTGCAAGACCTTTGTCCTTGGACAATCGGTACTATAATATGTGGTAGATCTTCTTGATCATTTTCACATTGGTTTTTGCTTTATTTTCCTTATCTCTTGCCAAGAACTTTTTGTGTATTGTATCCCATGTCTTCCTCAATCCATATGGATCTTTCTTTATATTGAAATCATTTAGTTCTCTAGCTGATGTAGGTAGCGATGATGATCCCATGTGTGTGCATTTTGTATTCAAATGCAGAATCTTAAATAATGCACTAATCATGGGGGAGTTCTCCTATATTATTTCTAACACTCATTTTATGCTTCTTCATAATATGTTTTGATCCATACCATGTTTTATGCCTTTGAAGATAAATATTTTCTTTGATACTTTGTGCCATTCTTGTAAAATGTTGAGAGTTTGGCTCCTTTGTTGGAAACTTTTATTTTTCAATTGGTATGTTTTTTGGGAGTTGATTTTCTCATTCCATGCTTTCTATTTAACCATTTGAATCATATAAATCGTTGAGCATTTTTATTTGTTTATCCTCTTTTGCTCTTTGGCTTTAGCTTAGTTCATTGGTTGAACTTGTGTTCGGTCATGTGTTGATTTGACTCTTTGATGCAATTTGGACACCTTCTATTGTGTCACTCTCTTGTGTGTGACTTCTTGGTTTACTTCGTGTTTTTGTTCAAATTGTATCTCCTTTTTGGTCCTTGAAAGTCTTGTGCATGCATATTTACTAAATGTATATATTATGGTATGATTGCTTTCTTTGGTCCAATATATAAGGGAAACTCCACCAAATCCTATTTTGGCTAAGATGTGCATGAAATTCAATTTCATATCAATATGCACATGTTTTTGTGGAGTTTGTCCTATGTATTGTAGTGTATCTAACTACTTTGGACCCAATGAGTTTGGGGACCATTGTATACTTGAATGTGTTTTAGGTACACTAGAGATACATTGGTTGCTTGTCTCAATAATAAGAAGATGTGGTGACTAAATGATAATTGGAGGCAAGCTAGGATGATCAACAAACGCATATCTACTACATCCTACCAATGGTATCTTTGTAACAAGTATCCCTCTCATGCATACTTTTCTAGCATCCAACCATTTTAGTTGCATCATGGCATGATTTCCTTTAGTTGCTTTTATTATGGTTCTTACAAGAATTTTATTGTATCATCCTTTTGTGGTATGAGTAAGTTGAGATGAATGCATATTTTGGGGAGTATATCAAAATCATGTTGATGATTCACCGATCCCATATATGCCAATCTAGAAATTATATTGTCAATGTTTTCCTCAATTTCTCTCATGTGCAATATGGATGAATTTGCAAGGTTTATTTGCTCTTTATGATACTTGTTGCCTTTCCCAATGCATTCCAACTATCTCTTGTTCCCTTGTGATAGTTGTGATGTACTTGTTGGTGTTTTAAGGTCATTAATGTTCAATAAGATAAATTTGAGCCTTTGGCCATGCCTTCTAGCAAAAATCTTATTGGCATTACCTATGACTTTTGATTGGATATCTTGTTCTTTCTCGAGTATCCATTTTGTGTGTACATGTTTCTTTGTGGATGTATATCTTGGTGATTATTGTCTACCTAGAAACTTATACACATGATTATGGCTAAATCTCTAGTTGATATCCTTTTGGCTTTGGAGTCCACCTTGTGCTCCTTCTTTATTCTTTGGTGGCTCCAAAAGTTTTTGTTTGAGTGCTTAACATTTTCATTTGCATCTTTTGGCACTTGTTGGTGTTAAGAAAGTTGATCTCTCATGCCTTGAGTTGTTATGTAAGTTTGGGGGAGCAAGGATACCACGTTTATGCACTTTGCATTCAAAGCAATTATTATATTTGGTGCATAAACCTTGGGGAGCTTTCCTAATTTACCTAAGAACACACATTTGCCTTCTTGTTATTGTTTGGTGTTTTGTTTGATTATGGGGAGTTAGGATTCCATAATTGTGAACTTTGTTGTGCATGAACCTTGGGGAGCTTCCTATTTTCATATAAACACCCATTTTCTATCATCATAATATCTTCTCTCTTGCTTGTGCTCGTGGTTTAAATGATACAGAGGGAATGAGGATGCCATGTTTGTGCATATTGTATTCAAATGCATATTATAATTTGTGCACAAACCTTGGGGAGTCTCATATTATTTAGATCACTCTCTTTTCAACCTTATCATAATAGCTATCTTTCTTTTGGTATCTTCCTTTTGTGAAGTGCTTCTTTCGATCTTTTGATTGCTTGCTTCATCCGTTGATGCTTCTTCACCATTTTATTTCTTTGCAATCTTTGGATCCTCGGTTTAGTTTGATTTCCTCATGGTATTCATCATTGGATACGTGCATTTGATTCCACTCATATTATGATAAATGCACACCATATGGAGGAACTCTCACTAAATTGGCCTTCTAAAGTTTTTCACCCATTTCGGCAATCGATGCCAATGGGGGAGAGGTTTTAGAGGGTTTTAGGGAATTTGGTTGTGTTTTGTGAGTTGTGTACTTAAACACTTGCCTCGTGTGCTTTGCATCCTAGTGTGTTGCATGGCATCTTGAATATATAGAGAAAACTCCACCACCGGTAATGGTTGGCAATATATGCAATGAAATTCAAGTTCATCCACACGGGCATAGATTGTGGGGAGTTTGCTCTATATTGTGTTTGTACTAACATCACATACTTGTGTTGTATTTGATGTTAGCACAACGTTTTGTTTGATTAATTCCTGATATAAACCCTCTCAAAGGGATTGTCATCAATTACCAAAATGGGGGAGATTGAAAGTGCATGTGTGCCCCCATGTGTGGTTTTGGTAATTAATGACAATCTTTATGGACTTATGTTTGCATTGAGTTTTACCTATAGATTTGTCCATAGGCAATGCTTGAACCAATGTTGGCTTCAAGGTTGGGAGAAGAATAAAGTGAAGAAGCTTAAGTGTTGACCAAGGTTTCAATGAGTGATCCGGAGATTGGTCAAGTGAGAGTTCATCCTATAGCAAGTGTGTCTTGAAGACTAAAGTTGGAGAGATATCTCTTATATACCTTCAAGACACCAACATAATGAAGAAAGAAGAATTGATGTGCAAGTTCAAGATGAGCCATCTCGAAGAGATCATTTGCTTAAAGCTTGCCATCCTATGGTGATCATGGATATGGTAAGATGGCATACCCAAAAGAGAAGCTCTACCATAGTGGAGTATGGGGAGCAATTTGCAAGTCCTCACCAAGCTAGCGCAATCAAGAAAGGTGTTCCATCTTGAGGTGGACAAGATCGCTATCGGCAAGCTCAAGTGAAATATGCTCAAGGCAAAGGTATGTTCTTGATAGGGTTTCTTTTTATCAGTCTCATGGTGTTAGTTGGGGAGACCGGTTTATAGGATAGATAGCCGTACTATCAAGAGGGGCTCTCGAGTGAGTAACTTGATCATATCCTTCAGAGAGAGCTCAAACCTTTGCATACTTGGCTTCATATTTCTTTGTTGTTATGTGGATCTTATCCATGTGAGGTTCTTGAGCTTGTGGTAATCATGACAAGCCCAAGTTTATCGAAAACGGATTTCATATGCATTCTCTATTGCGTTTTCGATGTTGGAGGTTTTACCGGTTTGTCTTTTCTAGATAGGTTAAACCTTTCATCATTTGGTTATATCCTCCCTTTATGTACTATGATGGTTCTCTGCATGATGTTGTATATCTCGTTACTATCTTCGAAACGAGCCTAAGATCATCAAAATCGGAGTCCGGATGCAAAAGTTATGGTCGTTTCAGTTTTGCTACTTCTGTTAGTTTTGCCTTGGGCGGAATGTCCGGTCGTTTTCAGCCAGAGTGTCCGGCCCGGCCAGAATGTCCGGCTAATTCACGCCGGATTGTCCGGCCCCGGGATCTTGTCGACCTCCCCGGACATTCAGAACATCATATCGGACTCCACCCGGACTCTGGCCGGAATCTTCGTAGGCCGGAGTGTCCTGTCAGCATCTCCGGAGTGTCCGCCTCTGTCGGACTGTCCGGCTGATGCTGGCCGGACTGTCCGGGGTAAGTTGGTCCCAACGGCTCTAATTCTAGGGGCCCTATATAAAGGCCCCTTCTTCTACCTTGGTTGCTGTGGTTTTTCCAACCTCAAGAACCCTAAAACTGAGCCACCATTGTTGATCTCTTGAGCTTCCTTCCCTCTCAATCCCTCATATGATTCTTGCATATTCTTGAGGGATTTGATAGAGGAGATCTAGATATACAATCCCACCAGTCAATCTCTCCTCTAAGTGAGGAGAACATATTGGGATCTAGATCTTGGAGTCTTTTGTGGATTTCCTCCATTGTTCTTCCTCTCTTATTCCCCCATAAGCTTTTGTAGCTTTGGTGGAATTTGGGAGCGAAGGACTTGAGCACTTCTTGTGTTCTTTCCATTGCATTTGGTGCATCGGTTTGAGTTCTCGGTGAGGATTCGATTGGGTGAAAGGTGAGAAGCTTTTTACTCTTGGGTTCATTGGAACCCTATACGGTTTGGTGGTTTTGCAGGTTTGTGGATTTGGGACCTCCAATTAAGTTGTGAAGCTTTCCCCAACCTTGTTTGTTGGGAGCCTCCAATTGAGTTGTGGAGAAGTGCCCCAACCTTGTGAGAGATTCCGGATTGCCACCGACAAGTGCACCGATAGTGGAAGTGCGGATCGAGCCCGTTGGGGTGAGATTCACAGGAGAACAAGGGAGGCCTTTTGTGGCGTTGGTGGTTTGATACCACCCCCTCTCCAAACGAGACGTACTCCATGTTGGGAGGAACTCCGTAAAATATCGTCGTCTTCGTGTGCCTCGGTTATCTCTATATCCGAGCTCTTACTTATGCACTTTACTTTGTGATAGCCTTCGTGCTTGAAGTATATATATCTAGCTATCACTTAGTTGCTTGTCTTTCTTAGCATAAGTTGTTTGTGCAAATAGGTGAACCCTAGTTGTTCTAGGTTTTGTGCTTAACAAAGTAAACGCTAGTTTAATTCCGCCTTTGTTGAGCCCCTCTCGGAAAAGTTTTTAAACCGCCTATTCACCCCCCACTAGGCGGCATCTATATCCTTTTAGTACTGATTGGAGGACACGATGAATCCCCAATGCATTAGGAATCGTTATTCCCAAATCTTGGAGCTTGTTCGCGTGCCCAGACATTTGGAGCACGTGCTCGCTAACGAAGCTGCGCTCTTCCATCTTACAGTTAAAGAACTTCTCAGATGCCTCATAGCTTTCCACGACCACATGAGTTTCAAATATCATTTTGAGCTCATTGATTATATCAAAAGGGTCGTGGTGCTCAAAGTGCTTCCGTAGCTCCGATTCTAAACCGTATAGGATGGCACACTGAACCGTGGAGTAGTGCTTCTTCCGAGTGACGTAAACATTTTTAACATCATCAGTAGCATCCTCTGCAGGTGGGTCACCTAGCAGTGCATCAAGCACATAGGTCAACCGACCACCACTCAGTACAATCCTCAAGCCACGGAACCAGTCCGTGAAGTTGCTTCCATTGTTTTTCAGCTTTTCTTTCTCTAGGAACGCATTAAAGTTGATGGAGGGGTCGCCATGATCTACAACATATTTGCAAAGAGTTTAGACTAAGTTTATGACAAATTGAGTTCAAATTTAATTCTTAAATTAACTAGGTGAACTCCCACTCAAAACAACATCCCTCACGTTGCCTTAGTGATTACACAAACCAAATCCACTACACCAAGTCCAATCTTCACGAGAGAATATGTAGCTTCAAAGTCGAACAACCAACATGTTCATCATATCATTCATATGACTCATGCTTTACCTTTTGGTATTCTGTGTTCTGAGACCATGTATGTACATGTTAAGCTCGTCAAGGTTAACCTTAGTATCCGCATGTGCAAATCTGGCTTGCACCTGTTTTATGCACACGTAGAATCTATAACATCCGATCATCACGAGATGCTTCGAAACGACGAGTCTTAGCAACGGTGCCTACTAAGGACGAACACTTTATTAATTGATATTTGGTGAGAGGGATCATCTTATAATGCTACTGTCGCGATCTAAGCAATACAAGATGCAAAAAGGATTAACATCACATGCAATTCATAATATGTGACATGATATGTCCTTTCTTCTTGTGCCTTTGATCTCCATCTCCAAAGAACGGACATGATCTGCATCATCACTAGCGTGGCATCAAGGTCAGTGGCACCGATTCATGGTTGTCCATCACTAACAGCAACTATTATAACTACTTGGAATAAAGCTATTACATGATGAAAGACACGCATGTCTTAACGAATTTAAAGATAGCCATTAGGCTCCTGATGCCGGTTGCCATATTACAATAAAGATCATCTCATACATCAAATATAATCACAATATCAACATGGCCATATCACATCACATGCCCCTGCAAAAACAAGTTAGACGCCTCTGATTTCCTTTGCATATTTTGCGTGGCTTGGGGCTTTCAAATAAGAACTGATCTTACCTACAAACAAGAACCACAACGCTGATACAAGTGTTGTCATATGCAAATTGTAAATTGGATCTTAACTATGGTGGGAGAGACACACACCCGCAAAGCCACTTGTGCAAAGCAAGTTGCACGTCAAGAGTGGAGGAAGTCTCACGTGCGCTGACATGTAAGGTTAGCCCGAGCCGCTTCATCCCACCATACCGCAAGATGCAAAGTACACCCGAAGCCAACAAAAACAAAAGCATCAATGCCTACAAAACCATTGTGTTCTACTCATGCAACAGATCTATGCATAGACACGACTCTGATACCACTGTAGGGTTCATAGCAGGGAAAACAAAAAAATCTACTACAAGAACGAACAAAACCAAGATCCAATCTATGGAAAAGCCAAGATCTAGTCTACGAGATAAGTGCAACAATATATATGAGAACTAACCCTCGAAGATCCAAACCCTTTAGCGAGATTGGATCTCATGGTTTATGTAGTCGATCACTTGTCGATCTCAAGATTGCGTAGACGATCCTTCCGACGCCGCATTCTGGCAGCGCTTCCGCACTCGGTCACACGTACAGATTCGATGTAGACCTTCATCTTAAAGGAAATATGCCTTGAGAGGCAATAATAAAGTTGTTATTATGTATTCCTTATATATGATAGATGTTTATTTTGCATGCTATAATTGTATTGATCGGAAACATCAATACATGTGTGTTTAATAAACAAAAAGGGTTCCTAGTTATGCCTCTCTTATAGACTAGCTTGTTGATTAACAAGATGATCAAGGTTTCCTGATCATGGACATTGGATGTTGTTAATAACAAGGTCACAGCATTTGTGAAATGATGTGATGAACATTCATCCGAAGTATAGCATTACGATCAAGTCATTATGTTTACATTGCTATAACTTCATACGAAGTAATCTTTATCCTTAGACCATGAGATCATGTTAATTGCTAACACCGGAAGAGTATCTTGATAACATCAAACGTCACACCGTAACTGGGTGACTATAAAGATGGGTTCAGTGCTACGAAGGTGTTATGTTGAGGCTCATGGATCAAGAGTGAAATTTTTCAATCCCGATGATGGATAGATATACTCTGGGCCCTCTCGGTGATATCACATTAAGGTAGCTTGCAAGCAAGTGATGTGATCACTAGAATGTTATATCACGGGAACGAGAAAAGAGTGCATGTCGGTAACAAGATCAAACTAGGTATTTGGATACCGATGATTGAATCTCGGACATGTATTATATCAAGAGACAAAGGGATTAAATTACAAGCGTTAAAGGTTCTCACGATCACAGAAGTCATCGTTGAATATGCAGGAGTCAGTATGGACCTCTAGGTCCCGCTTCTGATTATTGATCTGAGATGAGTCTCAATCATGTATGCATTATTCGCGAACCATAGGGTGACACACTTAAGAGTTACCAGACACCATTTTGGAGCACATATGTTTCAGACAAAGGAATTGCAAAGCGCAGGAATTGTTTCGACAGAAAACAGAAATTATTTCGGGTGAAATTGCAGAAAGTGGTTCTGCATGTGATATTGAAATATTTGCAAGGGGTTATATGTGAATGTTTGTTAATTAAAGTAATTAACAAAATTCTTAATAAATTTAATAAAAGAGTTTTATTAAATGAGAGAGCATTAAACTTGGAGAATTTTAATGCATTTAAAGTAGGGACTTTAAAGGGGAATGTGAAGAGGCATTTTAATGTGGAGGGGTTACCACCACATGAATGGGGTAGGTGAGGAGTCACCCCCCATGCGCCGGCCTTGGAGAGGAGGGGCACCCCCCTCCTCCTATAAAAGTCCCCCCTCTTCCTCCTTCTTCCTCACACCTCCTTGTGAAGGATCTCTCTCCCCCTCTAGAATTATTCCCCCATGGTCTCGGATTAGCGAGATACATGTTCCCGGTGGCATTTTGTCTGGAAGGAGTTGCTGCTTCCGCTGGATCGCTGGAGCGAGGAGGTGGAGGTTGTCCGATGGCTTGAACGTGTGTGCGAGTGCGGATGCGCTGCTGAGTTGCGGCACTCGGACTTCCTCACGATCTTGAGATCGGCAAGTGTACGACTACATCAACCATGAGTTCCTACTCGTTAACAAAACTCATTGTCTTTGAGGGTAAGTTCTCGTTGGATGTATGTCCACCCGTTGCTTTGTACCTAGTAGATAGATCTTGGCGTGTAGTTCTCATCGTAGGAATTTTTTTGTTTTCTATGTTGTGGACCCAACAGTGGTATCAGAGCCTGATCTATGCATAGGTGCTTTGCACGGGTAGTACACATATGTTTATATGTGGGCGATGATGATCATATTATTGCATCTTCTATGTATTTTGGATATTGGTGGCATAGTGGGATGAAGTGGCCCGGACCAACCTTACATGTCATCGTACATGAGACCGGTTCCACGATTGACATGCAACTTGTTTTGCATAAGTGGCTGGCGGGTGTCTGTCTCTCCTACTATAGTCAATATCTGATTTACAACGAGTTGATAATAACTTGGTTATCCTCGTTGTGGTTCATGTTCGTAGGTAAGAACGGTTCTATCTCTGAAAGCCCTAAGCCACGTAAAACTTGCAATTGATAAATTAGAGGCGTCTAGTTTAGATCGTTGCTGGGCTAGTGTCTTGATATGGTATTGTTGTAAGTAGATGTATGATAGATACTCTTACAACACATTCAACGTGTAAGTTCCATAGATCTTGGCCTTACACACAAAGGAATGATAGAGATCATACCACGATGCAAATGATAGAGATCAAATGCATGGACCATATCATCTCACTTTACACATTAGATGTTAGCATCTTATACTGCTAGTTTGGCGCTTTCTGTAGCATTGTAAGATGATCCCTCATTTAGATATCAAGATAAAAATGTGCTCTTCCTTGAGTATGCACTATTCTGTGGATCGTGTTTCGAGACATCACGTGATGATCGGGTGTACTTGAATCTACGCTTTCATAGGAATGGGTGTAAGATAGTTTTACACACGGGAATACTAAGGTTCTTACTTGGCAAGCCTAGCATGTACAGACATGGCCTCGGAACACGGACCGAAAGGTTAAGCATGAGTCATATAGTTGATATGATGCCCATATAGATGCTCGCCTTTGAAGCTACATCAACTCACGTGATGATCAGACTTGGTGTAGTTGATTTGGTTCATGTAATCACCAAAAGGACACGAGGGATGTCGTTTTTGAGTGGGAGTTCATTAGTAATTTGGATTAGTTGAACTCACTCTATCATAAACTTAGTCTAAATAAACTTTAAAAATTCTGTTGTAGATGGCACCACCTGCTTTTAATTTCAATGTGTTCACAGAGAAAGAGAAACTTGCTGCAAATGGTAGCAACTTCACCAACTAGGCTATGAATTTGAGGATTCTTGTGGGATCCCCGGATTGTTCATCCGAGAAATCCCTGTTATGCATATTTCCACGTTCCCATGATCAGTGAGCCGTGGAACATAACCGACAAGTATCATTACAATCATCCGAAACATAATAAAAATATAAGACTTACATAATTGCCATTATGGCTACATCAACCTTAGCAGCGAAACATCACCAGGCGTAGAGCCCAATCGTGCCTCAACCTACAGGCAGCTGACTGGGAAGACGGCCTAGATCAATGGACGTCACCTTAAACTCCTGAAAGTCTGGCCAAGTAAATAGTCAGGGACACAGCCGTGAGTACTTTTGAATGTACTCGCAAACCACCAAGATAAGGGAACAAAGGAAATGCAATTTTGACTGTGGCGAGATAGCTCTATCTGGGGTTGCTTTTGAAAAGCCTAAACTACCATTGAAGTTATGGCATCTCCATATCTTTGTTGAAAAAGAGTTTTGAAAACATGCTTCTGTTTTATAAATCAAGACATCTCCATATCCTTGTTGAAAAGAGTTTTTGAAATCAGTTTTGTAGTAAAAACCCTTTTTAAACATCTTCGACCCCACGGGTCCAAAACAAAACCTTTGGACTCGGATTCCCCCAGAACCGTCGTCCTCAGAGTACTTGTTTCCCAAACAAGCATAGTTTGGGTACTCCTAGCCAACACCTTTACAACTGTCCTTGACCATGGACACGGCTATTCGAATAGGTTATACTCTGCAGAGTTTGCACACTTTACCCACAAGAATCAATACATCCGCCGAGATACAACCATGGCCCACTATCACTGTAGATGGGGGTCCGGATAATCAAACCTAACTTTTTGCTTGTCTACACTAGCAAAGGCATGCTTTTCCTCTTGGGTTTGTTCTCCCCGGCAACGCGTATGTGGCTCCCAGCCATAGTCCTTCCTTCCGTACACGCGCATACCCAAGCCGCAACTTGGCGTATACCTTAAATCTGGAGACTCCACTTCCTTCCGTACTACCTAAGTCATACCGTCCGCGGGAGACCCAATTGTTGCACCGGCCTCCTGCCAGTTCAGGCTCACTCTTGCCGAAGGAAGCGACAGGCTTCAGACCTTGATCTGGTGGCGCCTGCCTGGAATTCTAGGGATTTCTCCCTATAAGCACGGTAGAAGTTGCCTCGGCTAAAGCGGACAAACTACGAGTTAAGCCCTAGCAACCTGGGGTAATGTGGTTGCGCGAATAAAAATTGTTCCAGTAAAGGCATAGAACATCCCATCACATCTTCTTGTTTCTCCTCATCACCATTTCTTTTGTTAAAACTTCCACCTGGGAATGATGCCTCTTCCTAGGGTTTTACTAAGCCGTTTTTGAAACCTTTGTAGTGGGGAAAATCCCAAAACAGTTTATTTTCTCAAACTGGGGTTTCCAAGGAGGTAGGATGCTAACCATCGTACTCTTGGTCTAAAGGGGATAAAATGATAGGTTCATAGGGGGGTGCCTCGAAGGACACGAAATCATAACTTGGAGGAGCCAAGTTATTATCGCAGTATTTGTAACACAAAACATGTAGTCATGCAATTTATAAAGAGGATATAAAACAGGTAAAAGAGAATAGGACATATATCAGAGTTCAGGAATGGTGGCTTGCCTGTGATCAGCAATACATCCCTGGACTTCTTCAGTTGACCAAGAATACCCAAATATATAATAATAAGAAATCCCTTCCTTCTTGTCGTCAGACACTCACACTATCGTCGTCATCGGGTATACATGCAAGCAGACAATACCACAATAAAAACAAGGCATACAACATCAAATCATACAGCAAACAATCATGAGAAGTAATACTGGACTTGGGAGGTTTTGGAGAAGTGGGATTCAGAGGGTGGAATTTACAAGATTGCCACTGGGTGTTTTCTCTAGGAAGATAGTTGTCAAGGCTAGATACAAAGAGCTTGGATAAGGGATATGTGGTCAGTAGGTTACCAAAGGGCAAAAGTGATATCCACAGATAGGTCTTGACAAGACAAAACCATCACAAGTGGTTTCACTTGATTATCACTTTTCTAGATGGAGTTATGCTTTTAATAGTGGACTAAACTCTAGTTTGAGGAAATAATTCACCAGAAAAGTTCTGGAGCTCCTACAATTATTTCCTTGGATGGTTTAGTAGTACTTGCTGTAATGAACCACTTAGAGTTGGAATTGGGTCAAAATAATTACCAGAATGCCCTTAGGAAATTCCCAAAGGCAGTTCTGTATGGCTCTTCTCCTTAATACCAGATTAAATCTACAAGAGGTATGGAGCTGGTTCCAAGGGAATATTCTAGGCATGTCCAAGACCTTTCTGTAGGCATTGGATTCACCCTTTTTGGAGTTGCCAAACTCCTGGAGTGATTTATTCAGTGAAAATACCCCTCACAGAGGTATTTAATTCACTAAAATTCAACCAGAGCTCAATAAATTCTGAGCTGCTGGGGTTTGGTAGATATGGGTTCTGGTGTGTATTGGGAGGTGGAATCAGGTCAAAACCACATTTGGTTAGACCTGGGGAAATTATCTAAGACAGAAAGTTGTTAGATTTGTTATTTTTGTTAAAGGCAGAATACTGTTCCACCTGGCATGGGACCTATGTTGGATGATAGGTACTTGAAATACCTTCCAGTAGGTCATGGATTCAACACAAATGGAGTTGTAAAACTCCCTATGGAAAATAATTAGTGTACCAGATACAATCTAGTAGAATAATTACTAGTAATTAGAGAAAATTATTTTGGACATGGGGTTGCCTCTGCATGTTTGAGAAAACACCAGAGAACCACCAGGAATTTGGATCTAGGCATTTGGATTAGGTTTACCATTTTATTTGGATTTAAACCTAGCAGAAACTTCTTTGGAATAAAAGGATATGCTAAAGGAAAAAGGAAAAGAGTGCGATGGGCCAGATCTGTGACTACTGGGCTGCAGAGGAGGATTCGGCCCACGGCGGGGCAGCGCGACGCGCGGGAGGGGGTGGTTCGAACCTGACGAGCAGGGCCTGCTGTTAGCGAGCGAGAGCGCCGAAGCGGTATAGGACGTTGTCGGTCGTTGGATCAAGTCGCGATGGACGGCTCGCCGACGTCGTCTTCGCAGAGACAGAGGGCCGGCGGCAGGAACCCTAGGTGGAGCAGGGAGGAGCGGGGAGGATACCTGGGGGCTCGAGGGAGGTCGAGGAGGCGGCAGGGTGACATGGTGGTCGACGACGAGCCGAACGAGGGGCGGCACAAGGGGATCTGGTGCTGGGAGGTAGCTGGCGCGTCAGAGGCCGAGGGCGACTTCGCCGGAGTTCAACGCCGACAACGGAGGGGTTAGTCCTAGGCAAAAAGAAGAGCACCATTAGATGCAGGAGAGCAAGGGGAGCTCGGGGGCTGACATGTAGAGGGAATGGGGAAGGGAGGAGAGAGCCTTGCTCGATTTGCTTGAGGAGGCCGAAGCTTCCTCCACTTCTTCTTTCGGGCAGCACAGAGCTGGGGAGGGGGTGTGGTGCTCGGGGGAGGCAAGTGGGAGTGAGAGGAAGTAGATGAGGGCAGGGAGCTAGCTGGGGGAGGGCTGCTGGCCTTTATACCATGGGGGAGGACTAGATGGGGTAAATTGCCCCTTAGGACAAGGGGGAGAGCAAAGCTGGCCAAGGATTGGTCCAGGGGGAGGTGGAGAGGGGTAGGATGGTAAATGGATCGTGCTGGATCAGGGAGGGAGCTGTGGTGATTTATTGTGGCAAATCCTTGTAAGATCCTTGTTGTCTCACTCTCCTTCTACTAGTACAAGGGAAAAATGGGAAGAGCTAAGGTGGAGCTACAGTGGTGGTCGATCCAGGGTGGTGCCCTCGTGCTGAGGAGGGGTTTCGATCAAGCTTTGGTGGAAATGGAAGTGGTTTAGATTAGTGGTTTGCTTAAAGGTCAACTATTGATCTACTAGATGATTGTGAAGGAAGTCCAAATATTTGCATTGGACCAGAGGAGAAAATGGTACTGGTGAGTAGAGGAGGTCAAGGTAAACTCCTAGGATTTATTTGGGATTTTTATATGGAGTTTAAGTCCACTTAAATCCATTTACTCAAAAAGGACAGAGGTGGTTTTTAGAAGATCATTTGATAAATTTCCATTGGACAAGGATGGATTTTGATGTGGGAGGGTCCCAGAGGTGAATACACACTTAGGGGAATTTTCCCAAGATTTATTGGGGATTAAAAGTATTTAAAACAATTATTATTCTAATTTAGCCATTTAAGAAAATGGACAAAAAGGAAATAATAAAGCTTCTCAAAAATATTTGTTTTTGAGATGGAAAGATATGATATGATATGTGTAACTCACATGCGTCAAAATTTGGGGAAGTGGTTTGGTGAAAACCAAACTTTCCTTTATGGAGGGAGTTTTGGAGATTTTGACCATTTAAGAAATTAAATAGCTTTGGGGCCTCAATAATTATGGATAATTATTGATAAATATTGAGGATCAGTGTAGAGGGTGTAGAAAAGGTGTAGCAAGCATTTTCAACCTTGAGGCATGAGATTCCAACTTGAATAAGATGGAAAGCAAGTTGGTGATCTAGGGTGGTGTTATTTTCATACCACCTAAACAGGCTTACATCTTGGATCTTAGAGCTCACCTTGGTGCAAGGGATAGATGTATAGATAGACCAGGTCATATAGATGACCATCGCAGGAGGAGTTTGAAATAATTGTATTTGAGGTGATCTAGAAGTGATGGCAAACTTTGCTGAAATTAAGGCTGCCTTGCAGAAAGTGTCAGGAAGCCTTCTAAACCAGGTGGGGTTAAGCAGCACAGGGATCCATTAGGAATAAGTGAAGTAGGTTCTGATAGACATCAATGAGTAGAACACAACCATGTAGAGAGTTGGTCCATAGAGGTTTGGATAGTTGTGAGGAGCTTTTAGCAAAGTTGGTATGATGGCTAGTTTTGCAGGAAATGTTATTTTCTTTTCTGCAAAACCATCATGGACAAGTGGGTTGTAGGAGGATCTAACCAAGGGTAATTGTGGGCCTTGGTAGTACTTAGGATGGTTAACAAGATAGTTCAAGTGCATTTCCAAAAATGCACATGGTTTGAGAAAAGGAGGCATTCAAAAAGGTGATGCTGAAACTGTTTCCAGACTTAGCCAAATTTGGCAGCTATGAGGATTTTGACTAGAGTATGAGAGGGAAAGTTCTTGGAGGAGTTGCAAGGTATCAGAGCTTTACAATAGGGTGATATGGAAGTGTAGAGTGAGTATAAGAGATCCAGGCTTGATATTGGTCATCAAGGGCTTGAGAACATCTAGGATAGAAGTCCTCAGAATGGATCTGATTAAGGGTTTTAGATGATCGCCTAGCGGCTAGGGATCATAACAAGGTTTGCTTTCTTCCTTAGGGATGGATGATTGGGAAACATCTTGATCCTAGTGATGATCTTCTAGAGTGGCTCATGCTACTTCCTAAGCAGACAAGTCAATCAACAGATCAAAGCAACTCATCAGACAACATATCAAGGCAACTCATCTTATACACCAATCAACTATTACTAGGGTTACCATCAAGCATCTGCTTGAGGTAAGGTTGGGGAATTTTTAAGAGGTTGGGTTTTGAATAAGATGAGGGTTCTTGGTATCTCTACCGAGAGTAGAGTTCAAATGCTTTGAAAGGAGGTTTTGGTAAAGCTAGAGATAAGATTAGTTGAGTGTTCTATCTTGAAAACATAAGGAGATTGTGGTATATATAACTCTCCATAGTTTTGTCAATAGAGGCTACCAGAATAGTTTTGGTTTCATAGGCATCTTGGATCCTGTTTTGAAATGCCAGAACATTTGAGAATATGTAAAGTAAGCCAAGATAGTTTTGGTAAATAGCTTTTGCCAACTGGGGTTGAGTTAAGGAGTATCCTAAGATACACTTCATAGGCACAAGTGCAAACAAGCAACAAGCAAGCACTGCACTAAAGCACTAGAAAAAGTTTTTGTTCCCCTGATTTTTGCATTCTGGACAACAAATCAAGGTTGCTGAAATTGGGATGTTACAATTCTCCTCGCTGCTGCACAAAAGCAATATGTGCTAGATGCGTTGCTAGGCCCCCCACCAGCTCCTGATGCCCCTGACGAGGAAAAGAATGTCTATGTGACTCGTCAGGAGGACCACAACTTAGTTCATTGCGACATACTGTATGGGCTAGAGCAAGAACTTCGAAAGCGTTTCAAAAATGGCAATGCCTTTGATACCATGGGAGAATTGAAAATGATTTTTGATACCCATGCTGCCGTAGAGAGTTATAATGCTACTGAAAAGTTCTTTAGCTGCATGATGGAGGAGAACAACTCCGTTAGTGAGCATGTACTCAAAATGTCTGGGTACGCCGATAAGCTTGTGTCCTTGGGAATAACGATTCCCATTGACTTAGGCATACATCGTGTTCTCCAATCTCTGCCACCTAGCTACAAGAGCTTTGTGATGAACTATAATATGCAAGGCATGAAGAAGTCTCTTTCCGAGCTTCTGTCAATGCTTAAGACTGCAGAAGTGGAGATTAGGAAAGAACATCAAGTGTTGATGATCAATAGGACCACCGGTTTCAAGAAGGACAAGAAAGGCAAGCACGAGGGAAAGAAGGGTGGAAAATCTGTTGCCGCACCTGAAAAGAAACCCCGAGCTGGCCCTAAGTCTGACACCGAGTGTTACTATTGCAAGGGGACTGGCCATTGGAAGCGCAATTGCCCCAAGTATTTGGCGGACAAGAAGTCCGGCAAGGCAAACAAAGGTATATATGATATACATGTTATTGATGTGTACTTGACTAGTACTCGCAGTAGCACCTGGGTATTTGATATGGGATCGGTTGCTAATATATGTAACTCCGTTCAGGGGCTGCGGAACAAGCGACAACTAGCAAGGGATGAGGTCAGGATGCGGGTCGGCAATGGATCAAAAAGTTGATGCGATCGCCAGTGGGACGCTACCTCTCCATATGCCATCGGGATTAGTTATAAACCTAAATAATTGTTATTTGGTGCCTACACTGAGCATGAACATTGTATCCGGATCGTGTTTGATGCAAAGTGGTTATTCTTTAAATCTGAAAACAATGGTTGTTCGATTTATAAGAATGATATCTTTTATGGTCATGCACCTGTGTTGAATGGTTTATTTCTGTTGGATCTCGATAGTAATATTACGCATATTCATAATGTTAATGCTAAAAATATTAAACTTGATAATGATATATCTGCATATATGTGGCATTGCCGTCTAGGTCATATTAGCGTTAAATGCATGAAGAAACTCCATTCTGATGGAGTTTTGGAATCACTTGATTTTGAATCATTTGATACATGTGAGCCATGCCTTATGGGCAAGATGACTAGAACGCCGTTTTCTGGTTCAATGGAACGGGCGACAGATTTATTGGAAATCATACATACTGATGTGTGTGGACCAATGAGTGTGTCAGCGTGAGGTGGATATCGTTATTTTGTTACTTTCACGGATGATTTGAGTAGATACGGGTATATCTATTTGATGAAACACAAGTCTGAAACCTTTGAAAAGTTCAAGGAATTTCAGAATGAAGTGGAAAATCATCGTAATAGAAATATCAAATTTCTTCGGTCTGACCGTGGAGGTGAGTATCTAAGTTACGAGTTTAGCACACACATGAAAGAGTGTGGAATAGTTTCACAACTCACGCTTGCCGGAACACCACAACGTAATGGTGTGTTAGAACGTCGTAATCGTACTTTATTGGATATGGTTCAATCTATGATGTCTCCGACTGACTTGCCACTGTCATTTTGGGGTTATGCACAAGAAACAGCTGCATTCACTTTAAATCGAGCACCATCTAAATCTGTTGAAATGACACCGTATGAATTATGGTTTGGAAACAAACCTATGGTGTCATTTCTTAAAGTTTGGGGATGCGATGTTTATGTGAAGAAACTTCAACCGGATAAACTCGAACCCAAAGTGGAAAAATGCGTCTTCATAGGATACCCTAAGGAAACGATTGGGTATACCTTCTATCACAGATCCGAGGGCAAGGTTTTTGTTGCCAAGAATGGATCCTTTCTTGAGAAGGAGTTTCTCGCGAAAGGTGTGAGTAGTCGAAAGGTAGAACTCGAAGAGGTTATTGAACCTTCTCTTCATGAAATGGCGAGTAGTGCAGCATCGGAAATTGTTTCGGATTGACTTCACCTAATGAAGAGAGAGCTAATGATATTGATCATGAAACTCCGAAAGAGGACACTACCGAACCTCGCAGGTCAAGCAGGACACGTGCAGCTCCTAAACTGTACCGCAATCCTATTGTGAATTTCATGGTTGATGAAATGGATGACCCTGCGACGTATGAAGAAGCGATGATGAGCCCGGATTCCAACAAATGGCTAGAAGCCATGAAATCCGAGATGGAATCCATGTACGAGAACCAGGTTTGGACCTTGGTGGACTTACCTCACGGTCGAAAGGCCATTGAGAATAAATGGATTTTCAAAAGAAAAACTGATGTTGATGGTAATGTGACCATCTATAAGGCTCGACTTGTCGCAAAGGGGTTTCGACAAATTCAAGGAGTTGACTACGATGAGACATTCTCTCACGTAGCGATGCTTAAGTCGGTTAGGACTATGTTAGCAATTGCTGCATATTTCGATTATGAAATATGGCAGATGGATGTCAAAACTGCGTTCCTCAATGGTAATATTGAAGAAGAGTTGTATATGATACAACCTAAGGGTTTTGCCGATCCTAAGGATGCTAATAAGGTATGCAAACTTCAGTGATCCATCTATGGACTGAAGCAAGCATCCCGGAGTTGGAATCCCCGCTTTGATGAGGTGATCAAACAGTTTGGATTTGTCCAAACTTATGGAGAGGCTTGTATTTACAAGAAAGTGAGTGGGAGCAATGTGGCATTTCTAATATTATATGTGGATGACATATTATTGATTGGAAATGATATAGATCTTTTAAATAGTGTTAAAAGTTATCTAAACAGCAAATTTTCGATGAAAGACCTTGGTTAAGCGTCATATATATTAGGCATTAAAATCTATAGAGATAGATCAAGGCGCCTAATTGGGCTATCGCAGAGTACATACCTTGATAAGGTATTAAAGAAGTTTAATATGGACGGAAGTAAGAAGGGGTTCTTACCTATGTTGCAAGGCAAGACATTGAGTAAGACTCAAAGTCCGGCTACGGCCGAAGAATGAGAGATAATGGATAAGATCCCCTATGCCTCGGCCATAGGCTCTATAATGTATGCCATGCTATGTACAAGACCGGATGTGTCACATGCTATTAGTTTGACTAGTATGTACCAATATGATCTAGGTTCCGAACACTGGATAGCGGTCAAGAACATCCTCAAGTACTTGAGAAGAACTAGGGATATGTTTCTTATATACGGAGGTGAAGAAGAGCTAGTCGCTAAGTGTTATGTTGATGCTAGCTTTGACACTGATCCGGGTGACTCTAAGTCTCAATCCGGATACGTATTTATCTTGAACAGAGCATCAGTTAGTTGGAGGAGTTCCAAACAACCTGTGGTGGCTGGATCAACGACGGAGGCGGAATATGTTGTTGCTTCAGAAGCGGCGCAGGAAGCGGTTTGGATGAAAGAGTTCATTACGGAACTAGGTGTGGTTCCTAGTGCATTGGACCCGATGGTGATCTATTGTGACAACAATGGAGCCATAGCCAACGCCAAGGAACCGAGGTCTCACAAGAATTCCAAGCATATTAAGAGCCGGTTCACTCCATCCGCGAACATGTCAAGGATGGAGATATAAAGATTTGTGAGGTACACACGGACCTAAATGTAGCAGATCCGTTGACTAAAGCTCTCTGTAGGGCAAAACATGATCAACACCAGAACTCCATGGGTGTTAGATTTATCACTATGTGAACTAGATTATTGTCTCTAGTGTAAGTGGGAGACTAAAGGAAATATGCCCTGAGAGGCAATAATAAAGTTGTTATTATGTATTCCTTATATATGATAGATGTTTATTTTGCATGCTATAATTGTATTGATCGGAAACATCAATACATGTGTGTTTAATAAACAAAAAGGGTTCCTAGTTATGCCTCTCTTATAGACTAGCTTGTTGATTAACAAGATGATCAAGGTTTCCTAATCATGGACATTGGATGTTGTTAATAACAAGGTCACAACATTTGTGAAATGATGTGATGAACATTCATCCGAAGTATAGCATTACGATCAAGTCATTATGTTTACATCGCTATAACATCATACGAAGTAATATTTATCCTTAGACCATGAGAGCATGTTAATTGCTAACACCGGAAGAGTATCTTGATAACATCAAACGTCACACCGTAACTGGGTGACTATAAAGATGGGTTCAGTTCTACGAAGGTGTTATGTTGAGGCTCATGGATCAAGAGTGGAATTTGTCAATCCCGATGACGGATAGATATACTCTGGGCCCTCTCGGTGATATCACATTAAGGTAGCTTGCAAGCAAGTGATGTGATCACTAGAATGTTATATCACGGGAACGAGAAAAGAGTGCATGTCGGTAACGAGATCAAACTAGGTATTTGGATACCGATGATCGAATCTCGGACATGTATTATATCAAGAGACAAAGGGATTAAATTACAAGCGTTAAAGGTTCTCACGATCACAGAAGTCATCGTTGAATATGCAGGAGTCAGTATGGACCTCCAGGTCCCGCTTCTGATTATTGATCTGAGAGGAGTCTCAATCATGTCTGCATTATTTGCGAACCGTAGGGTGACACACTTAAGAGTTACCGGACACCATTTTGGAGCACATATGTTTCAAACAAAAGAATTGCAAAGCGCATGAATTGTTTCGATAGAAATCAGAAATTGTTTCGGGTGAAATTGCAGAAAGTGGTTCTGCATGTGATATTGAAATATTGTAAGGGGTTATATGTGAATGTTTGTTAATTAAAGTAATTAACAAAATTCTGAATAAATTTAATAAAAGAGTTTTATTAAATGAGAGAGCATTAAACTTGGAGAATTTTAATGCATTTAAAGTAGGGACTTTAAAGGGGAATGTGAAGAGGCATTTTAATGTGGGGGGTTACCACCACATGAATGGGGGAGGTGAGGAGCCACCCCCCATGCGTCGGCCATGGAGAGGAGGGGCACCCCCCCTCCTCCTATAAAAGGCCCCCCTCTTCCTCCTTCTTCCTCACACCTCCTTGTGAAGGATCTCTCTCCCCCTCTAGAATTATTCCCCCATGGTCTCAGATTAGCGAGATACATGTTCCCGGTGGCATTTTGTCTGGAAGGAGTTGCTGCTTCCGCTGGATTGCTGGAGCGAGGAGGTGGAGGTTGTCCGGTGGCTTGAATGTGTGTGCGAGTGCGGATGCGCTGCTGAGTTGCGGCGCTCGGACTTCCTCACGATCTTGAGATCGGCAAGTGTACGACTACATCAACCACGAGTTCCTACTCGTTAACAAAACTCGTTGTCTTCGAGGGTAAGTTCTCGTTGGATGTATTTCCACCCGTTGCTCTGTACCTAGTAGATAGATCTTGGCGTGTGGTTCTCATCATAGGAAATTTTTTGTTTTCTATGCTGCGGACCCAACACATCTCCCCGTTCCAGCGGGCAACGGAGGTAGTAGATCCCCTCAGAATCCCAGCAGCACGACAACATGGTTGTGATGGTGGAGGAGAAATCTTGTAGGGCTTCTCCTAAGTCGGAGCAGGAGGAAGGAGGAGGAGAGTGTCAGCTAGGGTTTTGGGGTGGAAGGGGTAGAGGGGGGGCACCCACCCCTCCCTCTTTATATAGAGGGGGTGCGACCCAGGGTTCCCCCTTGGCCCCACTTCCCTAGGGCTGGCGCATGGGAGGGGGAGTTTCCTTCCCCCCAAGTCTTATCCCCTATAATCTTGGGATTTAAGTTTATCTTCTTAGAACCTTTCGAAACCTTCTAGAAGCTCCAAAAACTCCGGAATTTTTCCGAACCCCAAAAAATGAATTCCATTACATGAATCTTATTCTCCGGATCATTCCGGATCTCCTCGTGATGTCCTGGATCCAATTCGAGACTTCGAACAACATTCAGTCTCCAACTCATATTCCATATCTACTTAAACACCATCGAACCTTAAGTGTGTCACCCTACAGTTCATGAATTATGCAGACATGATCGAGACACCTCTCCAATCAATAGCCACTAGCAGAACCTGGATATCCATAATGGCTCCCACATATTCAACGATGACTTTGTGATCGAAAGAACTATTAACATACGATACTGATTTCCTTTGTCACGCGATACTCTACTTATCCGAGGTTCGATCATCGGTATCTCCATACCTAGTTCTACCTTGTTACCGATAAGTAGTCTTTACTCGTTCCATGATATGACATCCCTTGTGACCTAGTCACATGCTAGCAAGCTAATTGGATGAAATTCCACCGAGAGGGCCCAGAGCATATCTATCCGTCACTTGGATGGACAAATCCCATTCTTGATCCATGTGCTTCAACACATTCTTTCAGAATACCTAATGCCACCTTTATAACCACCGATGTCATCAAAGCACTCATCTGGTGATGGTGATTAACATGATCTCATGGTCGAAGGATTAGGTTACTATGTATTTGAAAGCTTGTAGCAAGATAAACTTAATGACTTGATCTTACCTATGCTTACTATGGGTGTATGTCCATCACATCATTCTCCTAATGATATGATATTATTAACAACATCCAATGTCCATGATCAGGAAACCATGATCATCTATTAATCAATAAGCTAGTTCAACAAGAGGCTTACTAGGGACTCTTTTATGTTTACAAAACACACAAGTATTAGTGTTTCCTATTAATACAATTATAGCATGGGATGTAAACATTTATCATAAATACAAAGATATAATAATAACCACTTTATTATTGCCTCTTGGGCATATCTCCAACAGAAAACCCGCAAGATTAAACACACAATAAGATGTTCAAGGGAAATCCATTTTTGATGAACTAGAGCTTGTTATGAAGATAACCATAAGCTCTAGATCCTCACATGGACAAGATCCAAACAACAACCAAGAAATATGATGCTATGTATGCAAAGGTTTGAGCTCTCACCTAAGAAAACGAACGAGCTACTCACTCGAGAGCCCCTCTTAATAGTATGACTATCTACCCTAAACCAATCTCCCAACAACTACAAGAGACCGGTAAAAAAGAAAACCTATCAAGATCATACATCTTCCTTGAGCATTCCACTTGATCTTGATGAAGACGGTCTTGTCTTTCTTAAGATGGAACATCTTTATCGATTGCTCTTGCTCGCGCGCACTTGATGAAGACTTGCGAATTACTCCCCCATACTCAATGGGAAAACCTATTTTTTGAACTTGTCTTCATCACTCCATGATCATCGAGGATAGAAAGCTTCAAGCGTGTGATATTCTAGAGATGGCACATCTTGAGCTTGCCCTTCATTTATTATAACTCTGTTATGATGATGTCTTGAAGATAACCATGAGGAACTCCATCTTTTTCTTCAAGACACTCTTGATATTATTATTATTACTACTATTATTATTATTCTACATAATTCCAATAGGCACAAAGCTCTTGGACATTGCGTCTTCTTCATTTCTTCATTTTAAACCCTAAAACCAACACATGGCCCAAACAATGCCAATGGACAAATCTTACAAGTGAAACTCAATTCAAACATTAACCCATAGATATTGTCATTAATTACCAAAACCACACGTGGGAGCACACGTGCACTTTTAGTTGGATCTAGTGGGTCCGTCATTTCCCACATGACACTGACCTAGTTCTCCTCGTCGATGCATCTGCCCCGTGTTGCGGCCTTGGCACCGGTGCCCAGAATGACATAAATAACACCCTCCTTTGATAGACTGGTCTTGATCGAGCCTGCAAGGTATCCTTGTCTTATGAATTTTCTTGGCAGTCTGCTAAGTTCTTGGTGCAGGCTGCGGCGGATCCGTCCCGTCCTCATGTATGACACGTATCCCTACAGGGATTTGGGTGTAGAGGCTCACTCAATCCCGTGTCGGATTAATTCCTCTAGGGGATTACTTGCACTACAACCGAACAAGGTCTTCATGGGGAAGTGAAGGAAGAAGAGAAGAGAAGAGAAGCAACCCTTGCCTAAGCCTAAAGCCACACATTTCCCCCTATCATTACACCTTCTAATACTTTTCCAATCGAATCTTGTGAGAACTATGGTGCTTTGAGACACTATACTTGTGATTCTATTGCAAGTGCTTCAATATCGAAGTGTTAGCCAAGTGTTGTTACTTCTTTGAGAGCTTGTGCCTCCTAGATCATCTCTAGCAGATGCCGCATATCGATTGGCCCACAAAATTTTGCCCCCTGATATGTGGTATCGAGACCCAAAAATGGCCTTTCAAGTTACCGTAAAAGGCCGAAAAGTGCAAAAAAATGTGGTATCCCGCATCGAGGCTCATCCGCCCTGCATATATTCGGTGCGGGGAGGCTTGGATGCGGTATCCCGTATCCATTTTCTCCTTCCTCCCCCACCCAGAAACCCTAGTCGCCGCCCGCCCACGTCTCTGATTTTGGCCACATCCACCGTCGAAGAACACATCGCCGCCCCAACCTCCGTGTCCACCCCCAATCTTGCCATGGACGGTCAATCGAGGCCCGAGTTGGGCGTACGCGGCCCCGCTTCTCCGGGTCGCGATGGGACCTCCGACCTGCGAGCTCGCCTGGCGCCACCGTCGAAGGAGCGCAAGCGCCTCTCCGAGTAGGGACACGGCCACGGCACCCTTGGGCGCACCCGCTTGACCCAGCCACGGACGATGCCGAGGAGCTCTTGATGGCCGAAATCTGCGTGTTCCCGCTGATCGTTCGCGAGCCCGCTCCCGACGACGAGCACAAGGAGTTGTTGGTGAACGAGGCCAAGTTTAACTCCCTGTGCACCACGCTCATGGACATCATGCAACGCCTGAAGCGCTTTTGCCTTGCATGTAGGGCGGAGAAGCGCGATCTTCGCCGTGCTAGTTGCCTTTCCCTCCGCGAGCACCTGGCATGGCTCGAGGCCCTCGAAGCCGACTACCCCGACGAGTACTTCACCAACGACGACTATGCCAACCAACAACGCCGAGGAGTAAGCGCGTGCCACCGCCGCTGTAGATGATCCGGTGAGTAGGTACCGCCGGTGGAGCTACGTAGATGGCAGGTGAAGTCTGGATGCATGGCGCAACATTATTTTGTTGCTAAACTTGTGTGGATCTTGATGATCAAAACCTCCCGTATGTATGAATCTAGCGTCAATCTGTGATGGTTTTTAAATATGCAGTTTAGGTTAGTGAATCTATTTTGTCAAGCGTTTTTCATATTGCAAACCAAGTTTTACATCTAGTGCATTCGTGTTTTACGGTACCGCGGGATGCGGTATCTGCTAGAGATGTTCTTAGTCAGTTAGAGAGTCACATGGTTACCTTCTGTGGCATGTTGTCGAGGAGCCAAGAAGTTTGTGGAGGCTAGGGTTCATATTACGTGTGAGGATCCACCACTTAGTGCTTAGGCGTGAACTTTGTGCCCTAACTCAAGGGGCAACAATGCATAGCACAATTCAAGTCCATCCAAACCAGGAATGGACAAAGTTTTAAAAATATGTCAATCTTATTACTCTTCATGGACAAATTAACATTGAACTTTCTAGTACATGCGGTGAATTGACACAAGTCGGAAGAAAATCAGCGGTTCAACTGAAATTTCCCCCAAGTACATTACTCCTGCTCAAACAATTTGAAGAGGAGGATTTTGTTTTCTTGAAACTCCAACCTTACGCGCATTGATCTCTAGCTCCATGGACAAATCAGAAATGTCTTTCTCGCAGCGAATGTAAAACTGATGAAGTCATGTTTACGGCATGCGAATTTCACAAGAAATCTGTAGGAATTCGTCATTGGAGTTTCCTCCCTTTTGCATTTGAACAAAGTAATAAAGTCTCTTACATGGAGTACATCGAACTCAAAACCATGCGAATTTCAAAAAAAGAACTCAAAACCATGCGAAGCAGCCAACTTTGCGAGCCCCGCGTTTGTCCCGATGCGGTAAAGCCGTAGGCCATCAGCAGTGGTCACGTGGCCGGCTCCCGTAGCACGAATGTGTGCCGTGTGTGCGTCGCACGCGTGACGCACCCGCCACGCCACGCAAACGCTTCTCACTCTCACTCCTCTCCACCTTCTCATCCCTTCCCGTCCATTCCCGATCCCATCCCCATCTCGCTACCTGCTTCGCTTTGCCCCAAGCAAACTCCCAAAAGCGGGGCAATCCTTCCTTCCTCCTCCCGCTAATCTCGGGCTCGCGGCAGGGCCGCGGTCGGGGCGTGGGCTCGGAGGCGCGCGCACGCACGCACACACGATCGCGATTGCAGTTCCAGTGCCCCTCGTCTCCGATCCCGCGTGGGCTGGTGATTCGAGAGCGGTTGGAGTCGGAGCGGAGGCGATGGGGCGGCTTTTCCTGATGCACCTCGAGGGGAACGCGTACAGCTGCAAGTTCTGCCGCACCCACCTCGGCCTCGCCGCCGACATCATCTCCAAGGTCCTGCCCCTTCTCTATTCCTCGCGAATCCTTGGGGCGGCATGGCGGGTGTGACAGCGACTTACGTGTTTCTGTCTCTTGCAGTCTTTCCATTCCAAGCACGGGAAGGCGTACCTCTTCAACCGGGTGTAAGTGGCCCTTCTCTTCGCCTTGATTTGTTCGTCGACTTGGCTGAATTTTAGTCCGCGTGCGCACGTAGCGGTTTGTAAAGTGGAATTTGGGGGAAATGTGGCTCCCGTCCCTTTCTTCATCCGTTCAATCTGCCAGGGCCTTCAGCAAGGCAAGAAGGAGAACAAATCACTGCGGCATGTCGTTTGCTTCTCGCGGCCTGACAAAAAGGGATTCGGACCACGGGGCCTCGCCTTACTCTGTTCAACAACCACGAGGAATAATGAGAATTAGGAACGTGTTGCAGTGTAGTAGGTGACGTAGGGAAAAGCCACTCTTGCGACAAGAGGAAAAAAATCGAGTACTAGGAAAAAAGGAGCCCTCTAAAACTGCGCTAGATTTTGGCCTAAATAGAACGTATAATTGCCAACTATGAAGTCACAGTGCTCTCCTGAACAGGAAGGTTAAAGAATCCAAGAGACAGGGAACGGTGGTCTCAGCCTTTTCTTTCATACCTTTTCTGTTTATGTATTTCTATTCAAGGCGCCATTCATATGGAGTATGTTGGACGCCAAAACAAGGCTAGGCTGGCTCTGATGCTGGTTCTAAATTTCTCCATCCTAGATTATGCCTACTTCTGTCGAAATTGGCCTCCAACGCAGCCTTTAGCAGTTAGTGTTACTTGCATGAACACTGCTCCATATGTCTGATCTCATATGTAATCCCGATCAGCTAAAGTTGCTTCATACACCACCATTCAATATGTTCGAAGTTGGTCTCCCATGCAACCCCTGAAAGCTAAAGTTACTTGCATACAACGATGCAGTGACCAGATTCCATTGGATTTTCTAGACCTTCAATCCTGATTTGTTGATGAGTAGAAGGTATGTCACAACTTCCATAAACTTCTGCTTCTGACCTCTAGTTTGCTGGATCAGCAAGCTTTCCTTGTATCAAGTATCAGCTATATTACCTACTCGCTACTACTGAAACCAATGCCTGAGGCTCACTAGTGGAAAATGGCAAGGTTCTTCCCCATTGTTTGACCCTTGTTTGCTATTTACCTCTTGATGGCTGCTTCGGAAGAAAAGGAGCAGGGTGGTGTTCAAACAAGAAGCCATTGGGGTCAAAGAGGTGTCCACCTCAATTAGAAAGATACCGCCCATGGCAGATCTTCTTTTATAGGTTGAACAAACCCTTAGTTCGTCCTAGTAGGTTAAGTTTGTTGCACCAGGTTGAAACTCTCCTTAATTGATTGATCAATTGGAAAACACATCAAAAGTAAATAAATAAAACATATGAATGTTGATTGACAGTGCTCTTATACTGTTAAAAACAGAAATTTGATATGGGTCACCAAACTGGTAATGAAGATCTTCCATCATATACACCAACTATCTTCTCAAATTCGATCTGATATAAGCCCATCTCTGACCAGGAGAAGAACAAGATAGTTTAATCATAGGCAAAACACATATCTCCATTTGCTTTGCAAAGAAATACATATCTCCATATATTGACAGCGTGAACACTCCAGACGTGTATTAGGCTAGTAGACTAGTAGGATACGAGTGGTTATTTCTCAAATTTGAGGTGCAGCGGGAAGTGTCTATTTCTCAGTCGACAATCTATAACGTCGATTCCCAACCTAACTGTTAGCTAGTTTGTTACACATTTTTAGAAATTGTGTGCGACTGTAGCTTTGCAGAAGTGCAACTAGGCAGTTGGCAGAGTTGCAGACAACTTTTGTGCAATTGTAGACTTCGTAGTGTGCAACTTGGTCAACTGAGTCATTACTGTGCTCTTGCTCTTCAATATATCAGTGATGTGTGACAGTTTTGTATTTTACGAATTTTTTACCGCCCTGAGGAAGAAAGTAAAGTATCTGTTACTCCGGTAGCAAAATACTGCCTTTCAGTCCATTTTACCTATTTCACAAATTCTTTGGTGTATCCTTAGTTGCCGTATCCTCCGGTGAGTTGTACTCCTTACGGTACGTTGTCCTCTTGCAGATTTGTCATTAACTCTTGTCTGTTCTGGCAGTGTCAATGTTACATCTGGAGTAAAAGAGGATCGGTTGATGATGACAGGAATGCATACTGTTTCGGATATCTTCTGTGTTGGTTGTGGATCCATTGTTGGATGGAAATATGTAAGGTTTTGTGATGGTCATTTTGCAATATCTTGTGCATTGCCTGTCCTCTAAGTTGTGTGGTGCCGCTGCTCTAGGAGTCTGCACATGAGAAGAGCCAGAGGTACAAGGAAGGGAAATTTATTTTGGAGAGGTGATCACCTTAACATTTTTTTGTGATGGTGTTCAAACAAATTCAAGAGCTCAGTTGAATTCTCTTGGGGCATTGAGCAGGTTTAAGGTGTCCGGCCCTGATGGGAGTCACTACTGGGGAATTTCACATGATCATCATGTGGGCGGAAGCGACGCCGACGACCTATGAAGCACACAACTCAGACATGGCCTGAGCTTGCTGTTCATCTCTGTAAATAACCCGGGTGTTGGGTCTTAGTTACCTGGGGGCTCGCTTCCATTCAAAAGCGTCCCCGGCGTAAATTGTCAATTCTAGATTACCTATTGTCCCTGCAAGTTGCCGGGGATCTACTTTATGTATATGCATGTGTCCTGTAGCCCCTAAAAGCTGTTGTATTCCTGGAATGACAGGCTCTAATGACTGAATAAAATGTGTTTCAGAAGTAATCTATCAGGCGTTTGAACTGAATATTTTTTTTCCTTTGAAAGGGTAATTTTGCATTCTTTACCACTATCAGGTGTTTAAGAAGTAATCTATCAGCCGAAGGAAATAAATTTTGAATTTTGTTGGGCCCCATGAGTCTGAGCCGTCTCTGTTAACAAACATGCCCGCCCTGATATTGCTGGATGCAAATACACTCTGAAAGGGCGGACACGATGCCACTCCAAATGAACAACGTTGTGGAAGGTGAAACTACCCTGAGAAGATGAGGGTTTTTCTTGTGGTGACAAGCGAAGCAATCTCTACCGGCACTCCAAATGAACAACGTTGTGGAAGGTGAAACTACCCTGAGAAGATGAGGGTTTTTCTTCTGGTGACAAGCGAAGCAATCTCTACCGGCGGCAGATATGCTATACAGCACCGAAACATGGCAACAACAACTAGGTCATGTTAATTGCGTGGATGAGTCGATTCTTGGTGACATTCTTTGATCAGGTGCTGGATGGCCAGATTTGTGTGGGCTCTGTTGGATAAGGAAACTATAAAGATGCATGTGCGCGCCACAGCCGAGCCTAGTGCAAGAGATGGATCTGCCGTATGATGGCACGCTGAATTCATCAGAGCTCTAGTAAGGATGTGGATGATCTAGACTGCGCGCTAGAAGAGCCTATGACGTACTCCCTCCGTTCAAAAATATAAGACGTTTTAGCTTTATGAATCGAATATATCTAGACTAGGGATGCAGACAGGACCACTATCTTCAAAGTCAGTACACCTTCTCTTCCGTGAGAACAAAGAGGCGGCGGCTAGGGTAAAAACCCTAGCAGCAGCCACGATCTGCTTCGTCCTCGCCGTCTTCGACCGAGCATCGACGGGTCCCCGCCTCCTCTGCTTGCCGCTCCGGCAGCAGGAGGAGGTGGGGACCTCGGACCTGCGCTCGGCGGTGTAGAAGGGTCTCTAAAGTTAGAGTTTGGTCATTCGGCATCATCGTTATGGTGGCTATGGCGGCGTTGTGCGGGACAAGAATAAGGTATACCCGTCTCCTCTTCCACCTCGTCGGCGACGATCCTGCTGTTGGCGTTGAGGAGGGTGAGGATTCGTCTGGTCACCGCTTTCATGGAGTGGTAGATCTCGTCCAGTCTACGTGTATTTTAGGTTTGGTGTTACAAGTTTCGGATCAATTCAAGGGTTCAATGACGACAACTTCATCTTTGGAGCGCTGGTCCTTAGGAACACGTGCACGAAGACTTCCCGACTGTCATCAACAACGACAATGCCGGCTCCGGTAATGGAGCGGCGACACGCGTCGGCGACTCGCTCTGGTGGGAGTAGTGGTCGTTAGGTGGTCCAAAAACCTCGATGTAATTTTTATTATGTTTAGGATACTTTGTAGTACTTCTTATGAAGTCATGAAATAGATCTGATCTTTTTTCGCAAAAAAGAAGACTAGGGATTCCGTTTCAGTCTCAATCAATACCACCTAATCACTGCTCCTTAATCAATTTGTGCTAATGCACTAATTACACGGACGTCCGTGTTGTCCGCCGGACACAGCTTGCATCCCTAATCTAGACGTCTTTTAGGTATAGGTTGGTAGAGGTTCGGAGTGAGCCTATACACTAAAAAGAGTCTAAAATGTCTTATATTTCTAAACGGAGGGAGTACGAGGCAAAGGACCTAGCTAGGCTCATCATAGTGAATTTTGATGAATTCATCCAAGTTGCAGTAACGATGTGGACAATCCGAAGGACCTCGCTTATATATATGGCTTCCCGCATCATTTTCGACACAAAGGAAGAGGCTAGAGTAAACTAAACTTGTGTTGGATTTCATTCCGGGGGAGCATTTCCTGTTTTTTTGTTTTTGTTTTTTTGACTTTGCTCATGCAAAGCAAGAGCTGCTTTAGCGGGCCTTGCAACGAACTATTGTTTTTTCTTGGACAGGCCTCTTCTTCTTCCCTTAAACAAAAATACCCATATTTTGACTCGAATTTGTTTAGATTTAAATATATCTAGACATGTTTTAGTACTAGATACATCCGAATCTAAATAAATTCAAGTCAACTAATATGGATCGGAGGGATGGAGTAATAATATTTGCAGGCTGCATATATACACTCTAAATCCATGTGTGGAACCGGCCGAAAGGGGTCAGTATGTATTGACACCACTCAATCATAGTAATAAAAAAAAACGTAATAGTATGTAGCGTATGATACATCGCCATCGCCATCGCTATAGCGATCATAGTAAACACAATAACGCCCCGATGGGGCGCAGTACCGCCGTGTCCCTGCCGACCTCGCCGGACACGTCAACGCCACCCACCCTCGATCGCACCATCTCATCTCATCATCACCATCATCAGTAGATCGCTCTTCCATTTTGGTGGCTACCGCGACGTCCACCTCCTCGTACGGTTGGCTGCCCGCCCGCCTGCTGGACCCGTCTCGCTTGGCCCGGGCGGAGTAGTAGCTAGGATTCATTCGTGGGCCTCTTAAAAGTTCACGACCGAAAGCAACGTGAAACGCTTCAATACTACAGCAACAACATGGCTTGTCCGTTCTAACCTGGAGCTTAGGCACGCGGCCATGCCGCTAACCTACAAACAATTTAATGGTTAAGATTATTAGAGATCATGGCAAGCGCCACCGCACACGTGTGCGGCCTGCGAGGGGAACCGAGTCGGCGTCGACTTGTCATCACGACGGATGTCTTATCTAAACTACGATCATCACGGGATGGGCGAGCGAGACTGGTAGTGGTGGAGCGGGAGTAGTAGTATAATACATGCCGGCCGGCCGGCCGGCCGGCGTAGCTGGAGAAGGCTATCGCGGTGGCGCCGCCGTGCTCGAGGGAGGCAGACTCTCTTTCTCCACTGGATAGCACGTCCCTCGTGGCATAGTGTACGTGTAGTAGTAGTACTAATTCCAGTACCAGCAAGTGGGAGGAAATATTGGCAGTAGTGCTGAAGAATTCAGCGTCGTCTCGTCACGGCGTCGTCGCACGTGCCGGACCGCGAAATCTTTGCTACCGCCCGTCGTTGTCGATTTCTTTTACAAGTGGGGTGGGAGCACGGGAAATCCACCCCTGGTGCCGTGCGTGCGGGGCGCCTGCTCCAGGTTACGGGAGCTGCCCGTGATCCCGCGACGGCAGCGGCCAGCTTTGCCCCCGTGTGCCGCCCGCCACGCACGCGCCAGCTAGCCATTCGCCCGGCGGCGCGAGGAAAGAAGGAAAGGTCGTGACGGGGCGGGGCGTGCGGACAAGCGGGAAGTGGACGGGAGCGACGGAAATTTCGAGAAGCTACGAGAGGGACGTCGCGCACTCGCTCGGCGCTGCCTTCCTGCCGTACGTGCGGTGCCGGGGAGATGGTGGTGGTGGTGGCACTGGCGGGGTGCAAAAGCAACAGCGGCTCGCGGCTCGCAGGTTCCGTTATCGCCGGGTGGATGTGGATGTGGATCTGCCCGCGCACGGGACGGGAGGGGGACGGCAAGGCCCGGTTATGGAAACCTGGGGGTTGCCTCGCTCGTGCGGTGCGATCGTGGTGATCCTTCCTGCCGCACCTGCTTGCTACACACACGGTCTTCGCACGAGCTTGAACTGGCTGCATCGCCCAGTCTTGCTTTTTTTTTTTTCTTAACGAGAGCCCCGAAGGCCTTGGAAGCTTTTCATTAAGAGCAAACAGCGGAGGTGTACAAAAATACAAAGCACCCCATAAGAAGAAGAAGAAGATACATAGGTTTCCATTTAATGTGGATAAGACCCTGCTGAAAAATATGAGTAAAAATCAGGACGCTCCCTATCACCACTCCGAGCAGAAGGCCAGCTGCACCGCCATCGAACACCGCCGCGGGGACAAAACCACTTGCTTCAGAGTCGACGTTGGACGCGGCCGCTGACCAGAAAAGGGGCCTCCGATGGAGGTTGAAGAGATGCCGGAGCACACCGGCTGTAACTGACGGCTCACAGCCGTCAAGATGAAGCTCGCCGGTGTCGCTTCCAAGCTCCGGTGATCCCCGACGGAATAGACCTCGCAAACTCCGTCAGTGCTGAATGACCCGCGCTCCAGCACAACACTCCTGTCACGGGTGGGTGAAGGCGGGCAGAGATGGTCGGAGAAGCGGGAAGAAGCCCGTCGAGATGGGAAGAACCGAAACTCCCCAGAGTACTCTGGCCAAGCCTTTCGCTCTCTGCTAACTGTAACCCCTTCCTCGCCGCCACGGCCGGCCAAGAGGAACAGGAAAAAGCAGCGAGCATCTAGATTGGCCCGAGCACCGATCCTGCGCTTATTTGTTGGAGTCGCTTCTCCGGTGTCTTCAACCTCCGAAACTCACTGGGAATCACCCACTGCGGCCTCCTGTCACTGCACCAAAACGCCAGGAGACAGAATCCAGTGCCTTCACTTCCTGTAGCCACAGCCCCGCACAAATCCTACCTCCCCACGCCGCCATGGCCGGCCGAAAGGGGATCAGCGGGCGAGCAGTCGCCATGGGAGAGAGAAAGCACGGAGAGGCAGCAGCCAACGCTCAGTCGGCCAGCACCCCAGCAGCCTCCCTCGCCACCAAGGCCGGCCGAGGAGGGAGGACACACAGAGCAGGCCGCCGCCAGGAGGGGGCCTTATTGGAGGCGCGGGCGGCCCTCCACCACCACGCCGCCGGCAAGCAGACAACGACGGCGAGAAGACCCAGCCCCCGACAGATCTGACCCCAAGAACCCATCTTTGACCTCCTGGCATAGAGCCAAAAAAAGGGCAAATAGCCAAACCCTAGACCTAATATATACAGGGGGGCCCGCGTCGGTCCTCAGCCTCTCACCGACGGCGGCGCCGGCGGGAGCGGTGTCGGATCGACCCAGGGCAGGCAGCGATTGGGGCGGTAACTGTAGCAAGGGGGAGGGAAGGGAGTCCAGCGAATGGTGACCCATCGCCTAGTCTTGCTGAGTATATCCAACGAGACGAGACAAAACTGACAGTCGCTGATACAGTCATACGAGGGTGAATGCAAAACTTACTTCAAATCGAGAAGTCCTTCTTGATTCTTTACATGTGTATTATGATCATTCACCCGTGTGTCTAAACAACAAAGGTGCCAAGTGGGATCCACCTAGATTCCTTTTTGACAAAATTTTACACTAAAAATCTTAAAATGAACTAGAAGCGAGGTGGGATCCTACTTGACACACTGTAAATAACATATATATTCCCTCCGTCTTAAAATAGATGTCGAAAATTTGTTAAAATTTGGATGAATCAGCACTATTTAGTATATAGATACATCCAAATTTTGACAAATTTCCGACATCTATTTTGAGACGGAGGGAGTAATACTTTTATTCGATATCTCATGCCATAACCACAATGTCGTTGCACTCGACTTCACAAAATCAAGTTGCTTAGAGCATGTGCTATGGGAGGTGCTTAGAGGAGTGCTTAAAAAATAAACCAACCAATTTGCTAAATATTGGTGCTTATTTCTATCGAAGAGGTGCCTAGTTAGGCATCTATCTAGTAAAAATAAACACCGTTGCTTAAAGATAACCCGATTTATTTTACTAAGAACCTTGCATTGTACATTCTCTTATATTCACTAATTATGGTCATTTATTCGGCGAACAGCCTCTTCTATCCTAGCCATCCTCTCATGTTGGATATTTTTCTCCTACCACTTTTCATTCCTTCCTCCATATTTTTTGGCATAACAACTAATCAAACAAGCCAAAGTACGCTATGAATTGTTGGAGTATTAGACAATTTTCGCATGAGGTTGTACTCTAGCTCCTTGAGAGGTTTAAAACACTCGTGTTTGTTTGTTTCAACGCTTTGCTTTTTTCTTTGCTTGCCTTTCTAGTTTGCTTTTGTTTTTTGTTTGTTTTTATTTTCTTAGTTCCTTACTTATTCGCAAGTTTTTATTATTATTTAATCCTTATTCTCAAAAATATAATTAAAAAAATCCGTTTTTCCTTTTTTTTTCTAAACGTGGTTTCGCACTTTGCCTCTTTGCTTTAATATTATTGTGGGAATAATTGTACTTGAGTTTTGAAGAAACACATCGCTATAAGGAAGAGGATTATAAAGTCACTCATAAGAGGTATGTCCTATGTCTTCCACTTTTAA
This sequence comes from Avena eriantha, assembly GCA_910589775.1. Taxonomy (NCBI): domain Eukaryota; kingdom Viridiplantae; phylum Streptophyta; class Magnoliopsida; order Poales; family Poaceae; genus Avena; species Avena eriantha. The sequence continues at coordinate 173,938,707 of OU342743.1, read as the reverse complement.
CGTTTGAGTTGTTTATTTTAGTTGGTTAATTTGCTAAGATACCATGCTAGTGGGAGTGATTCAAAATAATTAGAGTAAAGATTTTTATTGTTATGGATGATTAGTTGTGGAAGCTTTTGCTCTAGTTCTTTTAGCTAACCAAGTCTTGCATTGGAAATAATATTGTCAAACAAGTATAATAAGAAAAAGTCTGAAATTTATGACTTGTTTGATGAATGATTATCTTGAGAGTATACATTTAAAGATACTTAACCACATAGATGTTTAGATAGACTTGATGACACTCTTGAAAGGATTTGTTTGATTAAAATAAAGTCTAGCGGTAATTATGATGCATGCCAAACCTAACCTTGTGGATCAAACCGTGGTACTAGTTAAAGTTCTATGTTTCTCATGCACACCTTTGGATGACAACAACTCCGCTGGCCTATGAACGATCTATGGTATAACCCCGGATTTCGGCTATGAGTTAACGACATGAGTGACATATGTGTCAATATATGAGTAAGAGTATTGGTACTCTCAAAGGTTGTGCAAGCACATGTAAAAGAAACACTCAATGATCCTTAAAGAAGGAAAAAATATATGAAGATTGACATCAGGTCCTTGGCATGGTATCGCTACTACTCTTTTTTTTTGAAATACAATGATTGGATTAGAAGTGTTTTGATAGCCTTAATTTATGATGTGGGCGTCAATAAGACACTTTACTGTTATGCTACTTAGGACATAAACTCTCTTATTCAATTATGCTATTAAAATATCCTAGTGTTCATTGGCAAGCCGAGAGTTAACTAGAAGAATTGGATTGATTGTTACACTTCTAGTTATTTATACTTATATTTAACTTTACTTTGATTTTCTTGATTTATCGAAGCTTGTATAGTATTCTTGTCATCTCTCTAACTTTGATAAGCCTTTCAAATGGATGAAGTGTTGAACGCATATGACTACCAATCGTAAGTGAATTCTTATTCTCGTTGTTTCAAGTTTAAATGTTGAATTCCTTATAGTTCTTTTGTTTCTTCTTGCTCGAGGATGGTCAAGGTTTGAGCTTTGGGGAGGTTGATGGCTCCAAAAACAGCCATCTTCCACGGTGTTTAAATATTGTTTTTAGTCAAGCAATTGACAAGAAACTCTTTATCCTATCTGTTAGAGTATATTACGGTTTGGCAATATTAGGTAGTTTCATATTGTAATCTAAGTCTATCTCTATTAGGCTTCTTGCCCCCCAAATCTTCTAGTACTATATAAACAACCTAAGGGCTCACGATGTAATCACCTCTTGCAATATCAATACAATCTATACTTCCGCAATCTTTCATGGTATTAGAGTGTGTCGCTCCTCGGCCTAGGGTTTAGCCACCACCGCTTTCGCGGCACCGCCTTCGGAGAGATCGTTCTCCACCGAGGGCCACGCAATATTAGATTAGATCTTATTTCGCCAAAAATTTCTCGCTGGCCGCTTGACCGGCATTTCTTCTTATTTCACCGATCATAGATTGGATTGCATCATCCATAACCATATGTTGTCATGCACCTCTACTTCAACCTTGGCGTCGACTAAACTCCGACAAATCATCGTCAACAATCGTGGCAAGGAGGCTCCACGCGGCGCCCCAAGGGATGCCTTCACGCGCTGCGTCGGCTGCTCCGTCCTCACGTCGTCACCACGTCGGCCCGTCTTCGCCAACATCGAACGGGACACACGTCCCCAAGTACGCGCCTCGCCATCAACAAAGGGCTGCACCTTCATCAATCATGGTCATCATCACCGACAACCATCTACACCAACATCATCGCCACATCGTAGCCGCCACCACCGCTCAAGGTCTTCGTCAACGTCCACTGCTTTATGTTGCCGCACTCCAGCATGTAGATGAATAAAACGGGTTTGATCCCCAACATCTACTACCTCACCTTCAACAACGCGAAAAAGCTTCTGCATGTGGATGGATAAAATAGGTTGGATCTCGGCTTCTACTACCGCTATAGCCTGATCGCCATCGACAACCACCTCGCTATCTTCATCCACCACGACCTCGCCACCAGAGTCGCAATCTTTTTTATTTGCACCGCTCGTACTCAATTTTCTTCTTGCAACCACTTCGTCTACTCCGACACATACGACGCACAACCGACCGTACACGGAGCCCTTCCTCTGCTACTCCCTACGACTTTGGCTGCCATGGCTCGTGATGGTCCCTATCTTCGCACGTCTGGTATTGGAAACATCGATGCGTGCCTTCGTCCCTGGCGCGCTCCCGAGTTTGTCAAGCTTGGCAAGGCGTGTCGCCTACCTCAACTACTCCGACTCCAGGTACGTCTACATCAAAAATCACTACAGCGACTTATCTAGGCTCAATGACGACATCGACCACAATGCCATGACATCATCAACCTCATTGACTTCATCAATGGCGACTACATCACCAACGGCACCATCGACCATGACTACATCACCCTACTTCTGGCTACATCGACATCGGCATCCACCGGCATCCTCTCTAGTCCACGACTTTGGATTATGCTCCAGTCGGACCGTCTACGACGCTCCTGTTGTTTGCGTCACTACCGATCCGACTGCGGGGGGTGTTAGAGTATATTACAGTTTGGCAATATTAGGTAGTTTCATATTGTAATGTAAATCTATCTTTATTAGGCTTCTTGCCCCTCAAGTCTTCTAGTACTATATAAATAGCCTAAGGGCTCACGATGTAATCACCACTTGCAATATCAATACAATCTATACTTCCCCAATCTTTCACTGCCATTAATGACTAATAATTTCAAAGATATGCAAACCATTACTTTGATTTGTGTTGTGCAGAAAATCTTGCGTTTTAATGCAAAATTTGGAGTCATAATGAAGGTTTTGAGGAAGTCCATATGACAAAGTAATTCTGGAGCAAATACCAGGCGTCTATAGCCGTAACGACCACTAGTACAGGAAGGGCCTACCCGTACCATGTGGCGACGGCTTCGTCTCGTCAATCCCTACAACTTTCGTGAAGACGCCTATATATTTTGAGGCCTTAGCCGCCGCACAGAAGACCGTCATTCTTAGATTTGCATAACAACAACACCAAAGGAGATCCACACCATAGTTCATATCTTCCATCTTCCATTCCCTCCATTAGCCATAGCCATTACTTTGTACTTGAGATCTCCTTGTGATTCGGCGACCACTATAAGAATATTGGATTTCAATCTAAGTATTTTGCACAATGTTTTTTATCCTTGATCTTATTGTTACGAGTGACTAGTCCTCACAGGTTGCGGGTTGGGGAGAAACCTCGTAATAATTATGTGCATCAAATCTATGGGAGCATTGTGTATTGTTTGAAAGAGGAATTTGTATCTTTTTTGTCTCTTGTCTCGATATTTGGACTTGTAGGTACCCAAGATCCCATAGATTGATAAAGACTAGATGTGAGATACTTGGCTAGCGGCGATCTCATAGGAAGCCCAGTGACAGAAAGGGTAGTATGGTATTCGCTTAGCGACCCATTCGGGATCACAACAACATCACCACTTAATGGTTTGATATGTGTTTTACACTTAATAATCATTTTTAACCCGATACTTTGTGGTGCACTCGATTGGATCAAAAGACTATTACTATGCATGTTGCCTCTCAGGGGCTCTAGTATATTTGGATGTGTTGCCCACACGAGATTATCTCTATTAAAACATTACACATGACTATGCTTATTATTATCTTTTATCTCTTATTATGTGCAGCTACAGGTGGATCTTCAACCCTGGTCTATCTCCATCCATTGATTCAACCCATGATAAAGTAAACTAAATTGGTCCGAAAATGAAGGTAAAACAAAGAAACAAAGTCTTGTATATGTGCCCTTTTTATTTTGTTTTAGCGTTGTTTCCCAAGGTTTGATTAAATCTAGGTCTTCTAGGGAAAAAGACTATTATACTACATCCATAATCCAGATAGAAGGTATTGTTGGAAATATAGAGTCAAATAGTAGTAAGGACTATTATCATATTTCATATAGTTTATGATTAAGTTTTATATCATGCTATAACTGTATTGAGTGGAAACATCAATACACGTGTGATATACAAACAAACCAGGGGTTCGCAGTGAAACTCTAGTCACTGGTTCATTGGTCAACATGATCATGTTTCCTGGTCATGTGGCATTTATGCTAGTTGGAAATGAGGTCATATCCTTCCGAGAATGAGATGATGAACCAATACCCAACCTAAACATCATGATTCGATCATGTCACGAAGTTCAAGTTATGATGATTAGAAAAGGACCCTTGTAGACTATTCCTTAGACCGTGAGACTATATCAATCACTGTCTCCCGAAAGTGCTTAGATAGCATCAAATACCATCTGGTAAAACGGTGGTTATAAAGGTGTGTTCAGGTACTTGGAGGAAACCATAGAGGAAATATATGTCAAGAGCGGGATTTGTCCGTCCATGTGATGGGAAGATACTCAAGGGCCCACTCGGAGAAGTTATATCCAATAGCTGCGCAGCGTGTGATTAGATCACGGGGATATCACTTGTCGGAACGAGTCAAGTAGCGTTGTTCGGTAACGAGATTGAACACGATATGGTGATGTCATTGATCAGATCTCGGGCAATGAAAGTATCGAGTGACAAAGGGAATAAGACACGACTGTCCTGGTTCAAACGACGAAAGATCTTCGTGGAACGCACAGGGGCACATGGCCATCCAGGTCCCTCTGTTGATCATTGGTGCGGGAGTGTCCCGACCATGTCTGGAGTGTTACCGGACCGTAGGGTATCACGCTTAAGGGCTTGATGATGCTTAGAGAGCATTTATAGGATCGGTAGAATCACCGAAGAAAAGAAGGGAGAAAACCGGAAGGGTTTCGGTCAATCCGGAGGATGTCCGGAGTGGAGGTGGAAGGTGTTCCATGGCCACGGAGATTAAATAATATGTGAATGAATGTTATGTTGGGTCCGCAGCATAGAAAACAAAAAAATTCCTACGATGAGAACTATACGCCAAGATCTATCTACTAGGTACAAAGCAACGGGTGGACATACATCCAACGAGAACTTACCCTCGAAGACAACGAGTTTTGTTAACGAGTAGGAACTCGTGGTTGATGTAGTCGTACACTTGCCGATCTCAAGATCGTGAGGAAGTCCGAGCGCCGCAACTCAGCAGCGCATCCGTACTCACACACACGTTCAAGCCACCGGACAACCTCCACCTCCTCGCTCCAGCGATCCAGCGGAAGTAGCAACTCCTTCCAGACGAAATGCCACCGGGAACATGTATCTCGCTAGTCTGAGACCATGGGGGAATAATTCTAGAGGGGGAGAGAGATCCTTCACAAGGAGGTGTGAGGATGAAGGAGGGAGTGGGTGGCCTTTTATAGGAGGAGGGGGTGCCCCTCCTCTCCATGGCCGGCGCATGGGGGGGTGACCCCTCACCTCCCCCATTCATGTGGTGGTAACCCCTCCACATTAAAATGCCTCTTCACATTCCCTTTTAAAGTCTCCACTTTAAATGCATTAAAATTCTCCAAGTTTAATGCTCTCTCATTTAATAAAACTCTTTTATTAAATTTATTCAGAATTTTGTTAATTACTTTAATTAACAAACATTCACATATAGCCCCTTGCAATATTTCAATATCACATGCAGAACCACTTTCTGCAATTTCACCCGAAACAATTTCCGGTTTCTATTAAAACAATTCTTGCGCTTTGCAATTCTTTCGTCTGAAACATATGTGCTCCAAAATGGTGTCTGGTAACTCTTAAGTGTGTCATCCTATGGTTCGCGAATAATGCAGACATGATTGAGACTCCTCTCAGATCAATAGTCAGAAGCGGGACCTGGAGATCCATACTGACTCCTGCATATTCAACGATGACTTCCGTGATCGTGAGAACCTTTAACGCTTGTAACTAAATCCCTTTGTCTCGCGATATATTACATGTCCGATATTCGATCATCGGTATCTCCATACCTAGTTTGATCTCGTTTCCGACATGCACTCTTTTCTCGTTCCCGTGATATAACATTCTAGTGATCACATCACTTGCTTTCAAGCTATCTCAATGTGATATCACTGAGAGGGCCCAGAGTATATCTATCCGTCATCGGGATTGACAAATTCCACTCTTGATCCATGAGCCTCAACATAACACCTTCGTAGTACTGAACCCATCTTTATAGTCACCCTGTTACGGTGTGACGTTTGATGTTATCAAGACACTCTTCAGGTGTTAGCAATTAACATGATCTTATGGTCTAAGGATAAAGATTACTTCATATGATGTTATAGCAATATAAACATACTGACTTGATCGTAATGCTATACTTTGGATGAATGTTCATCACATCATTCCACCAATGATGTGACCTTGTTATTAACAACATCCAATGTCCATGATCAGGAAACCTTGATCATCTTGTTAATCAACAAGCTAGTCTATAAGAGAGGCATAACTAGGAACCCTTTTTGTTTATTAAACACACATGTATTGATGTTTCCGATCAATACAATTCTAGCATGTAAAATAAACATCTATCATATATAAGGAATACATAATAACAACTTTATTATTGCCTCTCAGGGCATATTTCCTTCATGTTAAATATTGATTTAATCATTTATTCATAATTATTTAATAAAGAGAAAATCAATTAAAGGTCAAAAAGGCTTAATGGGCCAATTCCGGAGGGAGAGGGACCAAGGGGGAGGCCGGCTGGGCCTTGCCCCCCCTCCCGCGGGGCCCACTAGGGGCTGGCCGGCAGCCACCCCACCCCCTCCTCTCCTTTAGTCCCACCCCGGGACTTTGAGGGAGGTAGTACCTCCCCTCCTCCTATATATAGTGGGGTATTTGGCCTAGAAAAATACACCAATAATCAATAAAGGTCTCCCCACTTTTGGGAGGACCTCTAATTGATATTTTCTCTCTCCCCTCTCTCTCTCGTGACCGTGGTCCCAAGTCTGGACTGCGCGAGCGAGAGACATCTTCACCGTGGAGCGCCGTCGCGCTGCGGGATTCGGATCCGAGAGCTCTACTTCTGCAACTGCTGCTGGATCGGGGAAGCGGGAGTCATCGTCACGCACCGGACATGTGTACCTCCCCGCGAGGTGTCGCACTTGAGGCACTCAAGTCGTTGGAGCCAGAAGGAGCGCAAGGACTTCATCACGACCTTGAGGTCGGCTTCGGCTCGTCTACACCAACCACGCTCTCCTGAGCGTTGACAACGCTTTTCGGTATTCAAGGGTAAGTTCGCAAAAAGCCCCTCATGTTACTGTATTACTAATAGATAGGTCCTGGCAGCTTCAGGGGTTCAGGGGCGTAGAGTAAAAATTTATTGTTTTTATGCGCGGAACCCCTACAGGTATCACTTGTCTCGCGGTGCAGGATCTCAATGGACTGGGTTTTGGAGGCCTGCTCTCCCGGGCGGTCGTGCACGCAGTCGCCGGGATGGGAAAGCCGAGAAAGCAGTGCAACAAGAGAAACATGGCGAGAGAGACAGAGAAATAATCGGATGTGTCTAGATTTGTTCTGTCTATCCCTCTATAGCCTGGGAGGTGAGCCGACCGAGTCGCCACGCGATGGAAGACAAGAGCACGCATCAAACATGCACACAAATGTTGACACGTACCCAACAGCTGGTGCACCATGCAAAATTTTAGTCTTCCATAAAACGAGTTTCTAACTCGAACTCAATGCACGAAATGGGTCGCGCATGCGGGCGAGGCGGGGCGGACAGAGGAGGAGGAGTACGCGTGGACCCCTTCGCTTCTCACTCACTTAGTTGGAGTGGAATAGCTCACCTTATAAGCTGGTCTAACTCTCTTCCAACTAGCAATGTGGGACTAAACTTTGTCTCCCACACAGTTGCCAAGCTGCCATAATAGATGTGTCTTGAGATTTCAGGATTTATTAGACTACATGGGCTGCATACATAGGCCGCAACTCATATAAATCTAACAATCCCCCATCAGATCTCAAAGGCACATCATATGCCTCATTAGTTCCAATCACTATTTAATATACCCGCAGTTTAGTGGATACTGTTAAGTTGAACTTCCACCTAGACAAAGAGATACTCTTGACTACAAGTGAACAATGGACTATGCCTTAAATTTTCAGTCTTATGCAGCAAATTTCACTCAATACCGTTAACGGTACTTGTCTACCATAGGATACCCCTCGAGTGGAGCTTATAAGTCATACTCCTCGGCCTTTCATGAGCTTCCCAGAGATTCACCCAAGTCTCATACATTGTGACTAGCAGTGTAACTCATATATGTGTGTTCTTTCAAGATCGCTCTGTAAGACAGAGTCTTTGCTCCTAAGGAGATAGACAAAACACGTTAAGATGTAATGAACCTTCCTAATAGTATATGAGAATTGCAAATGCAGTAGAGTCGGAGTATTAACAGTTTATCTCAACTCAGTTGTTTTAGTTTGTCTTTCCATGTCCTAATTCACTGGATCTCCGATCACATAGGTTGGCTTACCCTCTTGACAACTCACGTGGGTCTCAAACCCATCTCCCTCAATGCATTTTCTATAAAAAATTCTTGATAGTACTTTTAGAAAAGGATCTGCCCAATTCTTAGCCGTTTAGACATAATCGAATGATATAACTCCGGAGTATCTCAGCTTTCTGACAGACTAAGTATTCTCTTGACTTGTCTTGAACTCTTCATATTATCCTTAGAAATGTTCACTTTGACAACCATAGTTTGGTTGTCACGGTTCATAAGGATTGCCAGTGTTGGTTTTTCAACCATTGGCAAATCTGTTAAGAGTTCACGAAGCCATTCTGCTTCAATAGTCGCAATCTCTAATGCCGTGAGTTCTGCTTCTATAGTTAACCTCGTTAAGATGGTCTGCTTACAAGACTTCCATGAAACAACGCCACCACCAAGAGTGAATATATATCCACTTGTGGCCTTTATCTCATCAGCATCTGATATCTAATTTGAATCACTATACCCTTCAAGTACTCTTGGATACCCGATATAATGAATTCCATAGCTCATTGTTTCCTTTATATAGCGCATTACTCTCTCAAGAGAATGCCAGCGATCATCTCCCGGGTTGGCCACAAACGGGCTAAGTTTGCTCACACAAAGCGATATGTCAGACCTCATAGCGCAAGATAAATACATAAGTGAGACAATAATCTGAGAGTATCTCAATTGATCTCTAACTGCCTTTTGATTCTTTCGAAGCAAAATATTAGGATCATAAGGTGTAGGAGAGGATTTGCAATCATCATATCCAAATCGGCTCAACAACTTTTCCACATAATGTGATTGCACAAGTGTACGTAATCCCATTATTCTCATCTCTTAATAGCTTGATGTTTAAGATAACATCGGCTTCTCCAAGATCGTTCATCTCAAAACATAGGACAACTCTCAAAGTCTCAAAGTTTTGGGACAAGTCTCAAAGTTTTTGACCTTATTAATCACTTTGAGACTTATCCCAAAAATCAATATGTCATCAATATACAAGCATAGGACAACTCCCTCGTCCCCACCATGGTGGTAGTTTACACATTTGTTGGCTTCATTTACAACAAAACCCACAGATGTCAAAGTTCTTCAAACTTCGCATGCCATTGTTTGGGAGCTTGTTTGAGACCATACAAAGATTTCTTCAATTTACACACCTTTATTTCTTGACCTTCTAGTACAAAACCATGAGGTTGTTCCATGTAAATTTCCTTGTCCAACTCTCCATTTAGTAAAGTCGTCTTAACGTCTATTTGATGAATGAGAAGACCGTGAGAGGCACCCACTGATAGTAGTACTTGAATTATGGTCAATCTAGCCACATGTGAGTAAGTATCAAAGAAATCTCCGCCTTCTTTTTGGGTATAGCATTTATCCACAAGTCGAGCTTTTTACTTTTCAATAGTACCATCAGCCCTAAGCTTCTGTTTAAATACCCATTTACATCCTACAGGTTTACACCCATATGAACATTCAAATATCTCCCACGTTCTATTAGCCAAGATGGAATCCATCTCGCTTTGAACCGCTTCTTTCTAATAGTCTGCATCCATAGATGCAAAAGCTTCTAAACTAGTAGTGAGAGTGTCATCCACTAAGTATACAATGAAATCATTATCAAAAGACATTGCAGTCCTTTGTCTCTTGCTCCTTGTGGGAGCTTCATTGTCATCCTCATCAGAATCTAAACTCTCATCATCTAATTGTTCATTAGTCTCCATGGGAGTTTTAGATTAAGGAATTGGATCATATTCCTTATTAGATATGCTAGACATATCTCTCATTGAAAATATATCCTCAAATAATGTAGCATCTCTTGATTCAAAAATGGTACCGACACTCATGCCGTCCACTTCAGATTTCACCACAAGAAATCTATAAGCAATGCTACGAGAAGCATAGCCAAGAAAAGACACAATCCACAGTTTTCGGTCCAAGCTTATGCTTATTTTTGATTGAGACATTGACTTCTGCCAAACAATCCCAAGTTCATAAGCAGGAGAATGTCCACCTTTTCTTTCCCATTCTTCAAATGGAGTAATATCTTTCTTCTTAGTTGGAACACAGTTTAGGACATGATATGAAGTCAATATAGCCTCCCCACCATTCCTTGGTTAAACCGGCAGTGTCTAACATGGCGTTAACCAAATCTATTGAAGTCTGGTTTTTCCTCTTAGCAATCCCATTGGATTGAGGGGAATTGGGAGGCGTCTCCCCATGTATAGTACCATCTTCCGAACATAATAAATTGAACTCATTAGAAAAGTAATCTTCACCATGATCAGATCGAATTCTTTTGATCTTTCTTTCAAGTTGATTTTCAACTTCTTCCTTATAGATTTGAAAAAAAATCTAAAGCCTTGTTTTAGTTCTCAAGAGATATACATAACAATACCTAGTAGAATCATCAATCAAAGTCATGAAATATTTCTTTCCACATATGGTCAACACACCATTCATCTCACATAAATATGAATGTATGAGCTCTAGAGGTGCCAAGTTTCTTTCCTCTGCAGGCTTGTGAGGCTGCTTTGCTTGCACACAAGCATGGTACTTAGAGCCTTTGACAATCGTGAATTTTGGAATTAAACTCATATCATCAAGTCGCGACATACAACCAAAATTAATATGATAAAGTCATGAATGCCAAACATTAGTCTTATTACCAATAATGCATATATGGTTCACAACATCATCATAGAAGTCTACCAATGAAAGCGAAACATGCCTCCGTACTCATAGCCTTCTCCAACAAAGTTTCCATACCCAGCCAATACAACTTTATTGGACTCAAATACCAAATTAAACCCATGTTTTAGAAGACATGATCCACTAACAAGATTCTTCTTGATAAAAGGGACATGCTACACGTTTTTCAATTGCATGATCTTTCCCAAGGTAAAATTCAGATCTACCATGCTAGCACCAACAACATTAGCATGTAACCCATTCCCCATCATGACTGAGAAATCTCGAGCCTGATAAGAGGTGAACATGGAAATATCAGCACACACATGGACATTGGCACCTATATAAACCCACCATTATGTGGGTTGAAATACTGATTGAACAATAGGTAATAAATTACCGTACCTAGAACCCGAAGTTCCACATCAGTATTGTCAATGATCATGTTGACAGATTTAAAACTCTGTCCAGCCTGACCCTTCTTGCCTTTTTTCTATGGACAACGATGAGCCCAATGTCTATCTCTCCACACACCTAACAAGGTTCTTCATTTTCCTTGTTCTTCCCCCTCTTCTTGAAGTTTGTAGTCTGGCAGACTTTGTTATTTCTCTTGGACTTATGGGCATTTTTCTATACCACATTAGCAGCAAAATGTCCCTGGATTCCACTAGTGTGTTTGTCTTTTTCCCTCATCTTATCTTCAACATCTAAAGAGCCAATGAGGTACTCAATAGAGAGCTCATGCCTCTGATGTTTCAGAGATGTGAACAAGTTCCTCCACGAAGGAGGAAGCTTAGCAACAATGCATCCCGCGACAAACTTGTCCGAGAGCTCACACTTGAGGAGCTCGAGTTCCTTTGCCATGATCTGTAGCTCATAAGTCTGTTCTACTATAGATCGGTTTTCAACCATCTTGTAGTCATTGAACTGCTCTATAACATTCAGTTCACCACCGGCATCGACAACACCGAACTTAGCGTCCAGCGCATCCCACAGTTACTTAGCATCATGAATATGCAAATATGCATCAACCAACTTGTCTCCAAGCACATTGAGTACGGAGCCCACAAAGGTCTCCTTGAATGCTCTCTCTTCTTCAAGAGTAAGTGGACCTCTAGGAGTGCCATCTATAACTTTTTCTATGTCCATAGCAGCGAGCCACAAGAGGGTTTTTTCCTTACCATCTCTTAAAATGAGCACCAGTAAACATGCTCGGTTTGAGCGAAGCTGCAAAGGCGGATGGCAAAAATTGCCTAAATAAATAAGGTTTTTAAATTGTTGGAGTATTAGGCAATTTCTATATGAGATTAATTACCGAAATCAACATCATGTAAGCACTAGCAGATCTAAACACATGTGGCCAAACAACCACATCTATTAGATTTGAAAATCTAGCAAAACTAGTGTATACAAAGAGAAAAATATCACGTACAAGTTGACCAGGAAGGTTATCACCGCAGCATCACATTGGTCTTTGTCGTTGTCGCCCATGGTGTTGTTGAGGTCGTCGTTGGTGAAGAAGAACACACGAACGGAGGCGAGTAGTCGCGCCGAGATGCTCCTAAAAACCTTATCGTCCGTCTCGCGGTGCAGGATCTCAACGGACGGGGTTTCGGAGGCCTGCTCTCCCGGACGGCCGTGGACGCAGTCGTCGGGATGGGGAAGCATAGAGAGCAACGCAGCAAGAAGAACACATGGGAGAGACAGAGAAAGAACCAGATGTGTCTAGACCTGTTCTGTCTCCCCCTCTATAGCATGGGAGGTGAGCCGACTGAGTCGCCACGCGGTGGAAGACAAGGACACACGTCAAACGTGCACACGAATGTTGACACGTACCCAATAGCCGGTGCACCATGGAAAAATTTAGTCTTTTACAAAACGAGTTTCTAACTCAAACTCGATTCATGAAACGCGTCGCGCATGCGGGCGAGGCGAGGCCGGCGGCGGAGGAGGAAGGAGGAGTGCGCGTGAACTCCTTTTCTTCTCACTCAGTTGGAGTGGAACAACTCAGCTTATAAGCTGGTCTAACTCTCTCCCAACTAGCAATGTGAGACTAAACTTTGTCTCCTACATAGCTCTCAAGTTGCTATAGTAGATTAGCCTACATGGGCTGCCTATATGGGCCACAACTCATATAAATCTAACATTAATACCTTGGAGGGGGACCTTGGAGGGGGCTAACATTACTGTAGAACCGTAAAAATTGTACTCACGAGTTATGCGTCAACATTTATAAAAAATAAAACAGTGTCTAGGAGGATTAGACACTATTTCAGATACCGAAAATTCGTTTCTAACAGAGATCAAGGTCGTTGGGATGAGCCACTGCGGCTCAACCACTAGGCTACTGCCCAGTACTTTTCGTCAACATTTATCGACGAGCAATTGTGGCACAACCAAATGTTGTCCACTAATATTGGAGTTGCTCGAGCATCCATTCTAAAGTGAGCAATTGCCTAACTACTTTTCTTTTTTGAAGATGAGTCTAATAACTAGTGATTCACAAATTAGAGTACAAGAAAAACTTTTGAGACAATATATGCGCCTAACTTTTAATATAACCACTTTTAGCCTCTAGAGTCTAATCGGGACGTGAAGAAATATTAGAACCATAAATCAAATACCCCACCATCGCCAATTAAACTTGCACAAGGAACAATGATATTGTTTATTTTGTAGCATACCCAACTTCGTTAGTGTTGTAATAACACCTTTAACAAATATAGCTAGAAGTAGTACTTCGTTAAGTCAAGCAAATGATTTTATTCGGGCGGCACTACATGTAAGGCACTAGATTGGCCTAACTTGTAATACATCCACTTTTAGTCTCTAGAGTCTAATTGAGACATGAAGAAATAGCATAACCATAAATTATCACCACAAGTTTAAGTCAAGCAAATGATGAGAACCGGGCATAGTCTAGTGGTTGAGTTACAGTTGGCGCATCCCACTACCAAGTTTAATTCCTTTCGGAAACGAATTTTTGAAATTTCCACGCCGCCCCGCTTCTATTATATAAAAATTAACTAAATTGAGAACGGGGCACTGTTTCGTTTTTTTAAGTCAAGCAAATGATTTTATTCGGGCGGCGCACTAGCAAAAGCAGAACCATTTTATCCGTTTGCCCTTCCGTTTGGTCTGATCACCGCACACCGTTTGTTGTTGCATAGAGAGAGGCGAGGGGAAGTGAGCTCGTGTATCGTGTTGTGTGTGTCGCCGCGAGAACTCCTCCGATAGGCACACCCAACCCCACTTCCTTTCTCTCTCCTCACTTTCCCCTTTTTTTACTGCATCCCTCGCTCTCTCTCTCTCTCTTCCCTCATGCTTCCGCTTCTTCTTCCCCCCGTCAATCGCGAACCGGATAGAGGATAGATCGGCCCTATCTTTGCCTCCCACTTCCCCGACGAGCACCGCGGCAGCCGGCACCCGCACCAGCCGCCGCTCTTGTATGGTAATTTTTTCCGCTCCATTTCCTGTGTGCTATTTTGGACTCCCTTGACTACTTTCTTGACTCTTGCTCCTTTCCCCCGTCGCCCGCCTCAGTTCCTCCGATCCGGCAAGCCCAGATGAACGGCACGCCGATCTCCCCGTCCCCGGCAGCCACCGTCGACGCCTTGCCGGCCGCCACGCCCAAGAAGAATGCGGCGGCGGCGGCGGTCGCCGAGATGGCCAGGCACCTTACGGTCGACACGGACGACGCCTACGCGGGCCTCCTCGAGCTCGCCGCCGACGACGACGCGGAGGGCCTCCTCCGCGCGCTCGACCGCGCGCCCCCCGCCGCCGCCGACGAGGCCGGCCTCTGGTACGGCCGCCGGAAGGCCCTCGAGCACCGAACCCCGCTCATGGTCGCCGCCACCTACGGCAGCCTCGCCGCGCTTCGCCTGCTGCTCTCCCTCCCCTCCGTCGACGTCAACCGCCGCTGCGGCCCCGACGGGACCACAGCCCTCCACTGCGCCGCCTCCGGTGGCTCCTCCTCCGCAGTCGAGGCCGTCAGGCTGCTCCTCGTGGCGGGCGCGGACGCCGACGCCACGGATGCGGCCGGGTGCCGTCCGGCCGACGTGATCTCCGTGCCGCCCAAGATGATTGACGCCAAGATCGCCCTCCAAGATCTGCTTGGCTTCCCCAAGGAACTCGGTGTGCTCCGGGTGGTGACGAGGGCCGCGGGCTTGATCTCCTCGCCCGTGTCGTCGCCCACCGCCGAGGACGCGCGGTCTCCTTCAGCAGCTGCCGTGATGATGATGACCAAGTTCGCCGACCTGCCCAGGGTCGCCACCTCAGAGAAGAAGGAATACCCGGTGGATCCCTCCTTGCCGGATATCAAGAACAGCATCTATGCTTCCGACGAGTTCCGCATGTACTCCTTCAAGATCAGGCCATGCTCCAGGGCGTACTCGCATGACTGGACCGAGTGCCCCTTCGTGCACCCTGGGGAGAACGCTCGCCGCCGGGATCCTCGCAAGTATCACTACAGCTGCGTGCCATGCCCTGACTTCAGAAAAGGTGTGTGCCGGCGTGGCGACATGTGTGAGTATGCTCATGGGGTGTTTGAGTGCTGGCTCCACCCCGCCCAATACCGCACTCGTCTCTGCAAGGATGGAACCAGCTGCAATCGCCGCGTCTGCTTCTTCGCGCACACAACCGATGAGCTCCGCCCACTTTATGTTTCCACTGGATCGGCAGTACCCTCTCCGAGGGCCTCAGCGACGGCTGCAATGGAGATGGCAGCAGCAATGGGCTTGATGCCTGGTTCTCCATCATCGGTCTCGGCAGTCATGTCGCCGTTTACCCCACCAAGGTCTCCTTCTGGCAATGGGATGCCCCCTTCCTTGGGCTGGCAGCAGCCAAATGTCCCGACGCTACACCTTCCAGGCAGCAGTCTTCAGTCGAGCAGACTCCGGAGCTCACTTAATGCGAGGGATATGCCTCTGGATGACTACTCCCTGTTGCAGGATATTGATTCTCAGCTTATGAATGATCTGTGCTACTCACGCGGCCTTGGTTCGTCCGCAGGGAACCATGCTTCACGGACCAAGAGTCTGAATCCTTCCAACCTGGATGATCTCTTCTCCGCTGAGATGATCTCGTCCCCGAGGTACGGTAATGCTGATCAAGGTGCTATGTTTTCACCTTCTCAGAAGGCTGCTATCCTGAATCAGTTCCAGCAACAGCAGCAAGCACTGCTTTCACCAATCAACACTGGGACCTTCTCGCCAAAGTCTGTGGACAACCAGCAGATACCTTCACGCTCATCTCTACTGCAAGCATCACTTGGGATGTCCTCCCCTGGTAGGATGTCTCCCCGTTGTGTTGAATCTGGGTCCCCAATGAACTCCCACATAGCTGCAGCCCTTGCCCAGCGTGAGAAACAGCTGCAGCAACAGCAACAACAGCACCACCAGCAGCAGCAACAGCAGCAGGCAATGAGGAGCCTTAGTTCTCGTGACCTTGGGCCTAGTGCGACGAGGAGCCTCAGTTCTCGTGATCTTGGTCCTAGTGCAGCAAGAGCATCAGCCCTTGTTGGCTCTCCTCTGAGCTCATCATGGTCCAAGTGGGGATCTCCTTCAGGGGCACCTGATTGGGGTGTCGATGGTGAAGAACTGGGTAAGCTTCGCCGATCATCTTCCTTTGAACTGAGATCAGGTGGCGATGATCCAGATCTCTCGTGGGTGCACACACTGGTTAAGGAGTCTCCACCAGAGAAGCAAGTTACCACAGCTGAATCCATGAACTCTGTTGGACCTTCACCACTTATCCATCCCAGTGTTAGTAACGGTGAAGGTTTGAGACTGAACACACAGCTGGATGGACATGACCAAGCTGCAGTTATTGGAGCATTGCTTGAACAGATGCAGCTTGATCAGCAGATTGGTAGTCTAGCAACATAGACGAAGAAACAGGCCTGGGAGGTGCAAGAAGTTACTATTCTTAGCTAAAGGGTTCGGAGTATTTTTTTTCCTTTTGTATTTCTGTTCATTGAGGTGGCCAGCAAGCAAGGATGGATAGCTGAAGGTGGTGATTCACAGATTGGTTTTCTTTAAATTTTTGGAGGTATACTATTGAGGTTCCAGTAGGTTAAAGAGTGAAGTACCTCGGTTGGGGCTGTTCCAAGGCCGACATCAGGTAGAATCGCACCCCGGCAGCTTCAGTTCATCAGTCAAAGAGTTGTCTATTTTGTTAATTAACCTTGTTAAAAAGAAGAAACGTATCTGCCCGTATCAGGATTCTTTCCCTTTTACCTAGTGGTGTTTATTTTGTTTATTGTTACATGGATACTTGATGTACTGATGGTATAAATGGTTATACCGGGCATGCTATTGTACCAAGTGCCAAAATATTTTTTTCTTCTCTTCATCATTTGTCGAAGACTGTACCATGGCCTTGTTTTTGGTCAGATGTTGAGGCCTCTATAATTCTTGGATGATATTTTGTAATAATGTAAAATTGTTATTGAACTTGCACTTCTATTTTTTACACCTTTGTTCCTCAGAAATATTCCTATTTTTTTGTCCATGCCTCTGTCCTGGGAAACCTTGTAAGTTTCTGCAGAATGGCTTTTGGCAGCTGGTGAAATATTCACTTGTGACGATGCAACAAGGGTATACTTTGACTGGTAGATTTCTGAGTAAGTGGGCGCACGTGGTAAGTCAGTTTTGATACATTTTTATTGGCCAAGTGTTAGTGAGATAATGCGTTGTTCTGCTGTGAGATTTGTGGAATCTTATCCCAGTTCGACCCTAGATCTTGATTCGAATTCCTGCGAGTACTTGAGGACACGTATCCGCGATATGATTCTTGTTCCTTTCTTTTCTAGATTTGTATCCTTTCTTTTCTAGAACATGGGTTCTAGAACACCATAACGTCTTCTTGTTTGGGAACGTTATTGTTAAAATTTGTGCTACCATGCAAACCACCATGGAAAGTTTCAAAGTATGCGCCATACTATTAACTATTCTTGCTCTGGTTGATACTTTTTTTTTCTTTTGAAAGCTCAAATATATTAGGTCTGCAAGCCGCCTCGTTAAAACCTTCCAATCCTTACAGGTACCCTGGTAAGGAAAAAGAGTGCGTTTCTAAAACTTGCAGCCTTTAAAACATTGTTACATCGTCTGTGAGAAGCCATAAACTTGCTCTGGTTGATACTCTGCTACATGTGCTCCAAATAATCTAAGCTGGACAAAAACGAAGTGCATTCGCTCATGTATTCCTGCAAGATCAGCAGAATCGTCCAACCTATTTTATGGCTTCTATCCATAATGAGAACCAAAAGACACAAGTAGATCGAAAAAATAAAACTAAGTAAATGCTACCCCCTCTGCTGCAAAATATTACCGTTTTAGCAAGCTTTATTCTGCAGCAGAGGCAGTATAATTCTAGAAATAAGTGACTTGTATTTATCTAAATTTACATATCTGAACAAGGGTTAGTACTTTCAAATCTAGAGAAACCCAAGTCACTTATTTTATGATGGAGGGAATATGTAACTCATCGGTCACCAGAATATGTAACTATTCATGGGTTCACCACAACCTGTCCAAAAACTGGTGGGATTTTTTTTACGCCCCTGACTTGACCACACAATCACTGGACGCTCATCAGTTCACCAGATGAGTTGGATATTGCTCATGAAATTCTGCCAACTCATCCGTTGGCTTAAGCAAGTTGACCAAGTAATTAAGAAAGATCACCTGTGCACCTTTCATACAGAATGACACAAATACGCTTCTGTAAGCAGCAGGTGTCTTCCCTTTCCTAAGCACAAGGATCGAACTAGGCAGTACACCACAGCTTTTAGGTTGATGTTCAGAAGTAGTGACATAAATAACAAAGAATTACTAGCTACCAGGAATATGAATCTATTACCATTCGAAGCAGCAGGTTAACCAATACAATTCAACCCCATTCAAGTCAAATCAAAAGAATAAATAAAAAGTCCTATTGGTTCTGAAAGACAAACTTCAGTGGACCAAGATCAAAAGAGATGAAGACTCCCAACTGATCTCTGATTGAAATCATGTATGGTACAAAACAGGCGTCAGTTAACAGTTACCAAAATCCAGTGAGACATCACGACACTTGTAGTTCGTAATCACTTGGAAGCCCATATACAAAAATGCCACGGCTTGTTTGTTGTCGCGCATAGGGGACATTTGATTTCAGGTCCTGGAGAACACCACTGATCAACCGAAAGCTTACTCCCTCTTTCTGGATTTCTGAATCTTAACATAAGGCAATAACCCCCAGATGTGGATAATGCGTGGCTCCCACCCACGCTGCTGAGCTCGGCAAAACATCAAGAATGTGTTTGCAAAGTAAGAGTTGAAGCCCATAAGCACATGCCACAATGCGTGTCCCTGCGGGTTGATGTACCAGTGCGAAAGCTTCTTACAGAAGATGCGATCAACTAGCCAGCAAACAGTCGCCAGGAATATGGTCAGAACCCACAGCTTCGCGAGCCGCTTGGCAGCCAAGTCTTTGGTCTGTATGTAGTACTTGTACATCCGTGGGATGCACAGAAGGCAGAGGCCAATGTAATGCAACTTGAATACTACTTGGAAGCGCACGAAGAAGTGGACTACAGCAAATGCAGCACCGTATAGGACAAGGAAAGTAGGCATCGTGCTCCTGTAATGCCAATCTGGAGAATAAAGGACATACAGATATAGGAGGATCTCCCACACCATTGGAGTCTCATCACTCTGCTGTAGGCTGGAAAACAAAAAATGACAACACAAATTAATATACTGCATACACAGCAAAGCAATACTTAAATTGACGAGAATTATAAAGACTTTGGCAGAAGCTAGAGATATGCTGAAACTGACAAGGAGACCAAGAACTGTCTGTGATGATCTATAATAAAGCTTTAAACGCACAATCCTTGACAGATTAAAAAAAGAGAGGACGAATTTTAGCTTGCAAATCCTAGTCTTAGTTACAGCAACTCTATATAGGAAGTACCAGTGACAGAGATAAACCAACTTACCAATGTGTTTGATTTAATGTAATATGTACATACTAGCAACCAAAGAACATGCAGCACAGTTCAGTGTTAAGACTAACTAATGGTGGCATCGTATGACAACCAAACCAAGCAAGTTTTGGTGGCTACCACTGACACGGCTAGTTTACTACTACCTCCGTTCCAAAAATGTAGACGTTTTGGTGGCTACCAAACCATCTTACATTTTGGTACAGAGGTAGTAATTTACCAATCAAATGGCAACCCAGTTACCCTATGCATTTCCCAAGGAGCTTACTTATGATATTGAGCAATAGCAAAGCCAAATAGTGAGCGTCGCTGAAATTTTGTCATAAACACAAACATAAGAAAAACATTCAAAGCAGACAACATCTCAGCAATGACCATTAGAATAAATGCATCAATTGTGAATGGTCAGCCAGTGCATCAGTACAACTATAATAACCAATCAAGAACTTAGGAATATTCCAAGTAAATCACTGGCTGTTGGGCAATGCACGTCGGTATTCAGTCATGAGTTCACGCGTCAAATCAGCCAGAGAATTGTGAAAGCAAAAAAGAAACAGCACAGCACAGCACATGAGAAGCAAAAAATTTAAAGATGGAAGGATAGTAAAAGAATGTACAACTGAAAAAGATCAATGAGAAGTTCATGCCAATAACAAGTTAAAAAATCACATTAGCAAGGCATAATGCATCATATCACTAATATAAACTGACCATAAATTCGTGTTAGTAATAAAATAGTTTAGTGACAATACAAGTAGAAGTAATGTTAACAAAATAGCTTTGGTTTAATCGAGGAATATTTGTTTGCTAGTAAAAGAAACTCTCAATTAAATGCAAATGGCATGACTAAACACATGCAAATTCAATGTAGTAATAACTATTCTCAGAATTGCATAACTACAGGTCATACCCTCCAAGTATTATACTCCCTCCATTTCAAAATATAAGATGTTTCAGCTTTTGTGAACAAACGTTTCGTTTCACAAAAGCTAAAACATCTTATATTTTGAAACGGAGGGGGTAGTTATTAACTGAAAAACTTACACAAGTTGCAAGGTTGCATGGAAGATGATACTCCCAATAGAAAGTATCATATTGGATATGTGCAGAACACTGAATCGTTTCTCGAAACGTTGGCGGAGGCAATTCACGAGTCCAATAAGCGCCAAAAGAATGCATGGAGCATTAGAGAGAGTATTGTAGAATTCTGCAATATAGGACGAGCGCGCATAATTCTCCTCGCACAACTCCATCGTTGAGGTAACAGGCCCCCAGAAGCTCGCCACCATAGAATCCGCCATTGATTCATCCATGCTCAGCTCCTGGTGTGTGAAGCTTTCAACAGGCTATGTCACAAGACAGAGTTGGAGGGCACCAAACCAAACAGCTGCACAAATGATATGTCAATTTGTTAGACCCAGTGGTAGTTACCCATGGTACTCTGCGTAGAAGACGTTAAAACAGCACGTCGAGCCTATAGTGGTAGTAGGCCATTAAAAGATCATCGACTTTTCATCACATATACTCTATCCATCCATAAATGGAAATTATGTATTTCCCACTAATGCACTAATAACATAAAAGGCTGGCTTGTTCCAAACACCTCTTAGCGCAAAGAATCTAAGTCAACATCATCAACTGCTCACCACGAGCAGAATTACGCAACGAACTCCTCTACTTAGCAGGGGCAATAAAAAAACCTAGGAATTGAACAGAACCGCAACGACCTTCCTTGCAAGGCGCTCTTACAACAGAATCCACCGGCACCTGCAGATCCCATCAGAATTAAAAATTCACCATAGAGAAATCCGGCCCCAAATCCCTCGGACCCACCCCCACCGCAGAAGCGACCTCGATCAGGCGTAGACCGAACCCCCCCGGGCACGATTCCGGACAGATCTGCGGCGGGACCCAAATCGGCGAGCAAACGGAGCGCCTGGAGCGCGATCCCCCCTCTCTCGGCTCGGGCGGTTACCGCCAATCCAGAAATTCAGATCGCCGAGAAGCGAATGAGGCGGATGGAGGGATCGAGGCGGCCGCCGCGGCGGGCAGAATCCTCGGGGTAGGGTTTTGATTGGAGCAGATCGAGGGAGGAAGGAGGAATCGGAGAGGGTGGGTTACCTTGGGGCGGGCGCGCTCGCTCCGCTGGGTAGCCTGTGCCTGCCTTGCGTGCTAGGGCATGGAGGACGGCGAGGTTCGTGGGGGTGCTTCGCTTTTGTTCGCTTGGCTGGCTGGCTGGCTCGCCCGATCGACCGATCTGTTTGGTCTTCCCGTCGCTTTCCTTTTTTTTTCCGTATCCTTTATTTTCTTTTCCGTTTCTTTTTTCTTTTTTGAGCGGATTCTTTTCCGTTACTTAATTCCAGCCTTTTTCTTTTGCGAAATAGTCTATGGTACCAGTGCGCGTTCAAATTCACCGTGGCCCAGTCTGTCAATGTCGGCCTGGGAGAGTGGGCCCACGGTGGTAGGCGCGAGTGCGTCCCTGGTCACGGGGCCCAGTGGAGCGAGGTGGTGGGGTCGTGCTTCGCGGTGGCCGCTCACGTGTGCGTGTGCCGACTGCCGAGGACGACGAGGAGGCCGCTGCCTCTACGCGGTGAGGTCACACGCGTCTAGCCGCCTAGGCGGCCGCCGCGCCTCCGAGAGAGAGATTGCTGTGCCTGCCTGGCTCTGGTGGCCATATTTTAACGGTCGACTGCAGATCTTTGCTTGACACGTGGTCGGTTGGGCCGGTTTTCCTGCTTTCACATTCTTTTTACCCAGCGTCGACATACATACATTCAGGCATCTCCACGGCTCGACCCAAGAACAGACTGTTTCTGTCGGTCAGCTTTCGATCGCTGTCCGGCCTGTCCGCTTCCCGACGTCGCCCTTGTCCCCTTAGCACCAAAGTGGGAGGGGACATCTGTCTTGACTCTACTGATGTCCTTGACGGCTTTACACCAGGACGCGGGTTGGGCGGGAGGGGGGGGGGGGGCTTTCTTTATCGAGGCGACCAGCCTGGACCCGGTCTTCGCTGCGGGGTCTTGTCTTCTTCCTCCGTATCGTGGCAGGATTGGCAGGTATGCCCCTGAGCACGCCCCAATCCTCTCGCAGCTTCCTCGGGGACCCGAGAGGGCCAGACTTCGCGCGAGGATCGGGGTACCGCGAGTACCAGCACTCCGACAGATTCAGGTCGCTCTCGGATCGTGGGCTATCTGTAACCGACCCGAACATGCGCGACGTGGGCTTGGTCCATACCGTGTCTTGTACGGGATTTTCGGAATCGCTCTGTATACGCGTCTGTGTGGCTTCCACCACACACAACACCGAAAATCAATCTGGGGTCTTGCCTCATCTTTGCTTGTGCCACCACCGTAGTCTACCCATCAGTGCGTCGGCGTGTACCAGTGGACAGGGAGCAGGTCTCCGGAATCACTTGCATTTGTGATCCTGTACGGGAGGGCGAATAAGATTTCTGGAAAGTGCCCCGTACGATTTCTCAAATTCGTCATCACGACGCGCCTTCCTGGACGATCTCTTGGTCCACGGGCGGCTCGTCTCCAACGGCGTCTCCTTCGAGAAGTTGTTGTCGCCGCCACTACACCAACGGCTTCTTCATCTATAAACGATCGGTACGTGTGATGGTTTTAGTATGGTTCTCGTTTTAGATGTTTTAGTTTGGCTCTTGTTCACGTTGATTAATGCAACTAGTATGAGTTTCCCGTCGTAGTCATGTTTTATATTCTATAACTAGAAAAATGCCTCGCGCGTTGCAGCGGAAAGCTCTTCAAAAACTACACTGTTTAAATAAAAGGTATAATACATATAGAACTTGAAGTTTTCTAAAAGAATTTATAGAGAAAGATTGAATTTGTTCAAATCAGTTGAAATCGTAAATTAAATTAATGTAAAATTATCATATATTTGACGAACATAAATTAGTGACGTGAATAATTGGATGAAACAAAATAGATGACGTGAATTGGTTTGCATGTAAAATACACTATTATAAATGATTATTACTATTAAAAGAGAGTTGGTGATCGTAGGTCGCCCTCAAACATCAAACATTGGGACAATCTGGACCGTCAAATCGCCTTCAGTAAACATTTGGATAATCTGGACCACCAAATCACGTCATTGACCTGGACCGAACGGAGCGGCATCACCCTCCCCACCACCCATAACCACCGTGATGTCAATGTTGTTTGACTGCCCCGCATGTGGTGAGTTCGCCACCGCCGCATCGTCCCCATAACCGCCACGATTTTGGCGTGGATTGCCGACCACCGGCGACATCCTGCCCCCCCCTTTGCCGCTGCCGCGCTAATCAATCCCCTCCTCGTTGCCCCTCTTTTTTCCCGATCGCCATCAACCCATCGCGCCGCATCCCTGCCAGATCACCGTCGCCGCCCTCTACTAGGTCCTCGACTCAGGGGACCGTCTAGACCACGCCGGCCCCCTTGGCTCAAGGGATCAGATGCCCCCACGCCATTTGCATCCGCCTCCTGGGATGAAGCGATCGCCCGCCGCCCGCGCAATGGTGTTGCGCTGGAGTCGTCGCGGCAGCGACTATCATCTCTGCACTGCCATGCGCTGGTGATTGCTCGCTATCGCCTGAACCGCCGGCAACCCACCTATCCCTCTACCATACGTGTTGCGACGTCCTTACGCGTGGATGTGGCAGGTTCATGCTCGCATGTATCTAGCTAATCTTGTACTGCAGCTCACAGATTTGGCAGAGGTGGCAGAGAGGTCCCAAATGGAGCTTCACTTGGATGCGGCCAGTGAGATGGCATAGAAGGATGTGATTAATTCTCTTGTTCGTGTGATATTTTAAAATTCTCCATAATTAATAAAACTAATGTTAAATGGGAGTTTCAAAGAGAAGAATCTTGCATCTAATGCACGTTTTGCACATGTTTTATTTTTATTGTCTATCTAATTGCAGTTTTAATATGCTGGCTTGTGGTACTAAGCATTTCTGCTTCAGCTTTTTAGATGCTATAAAGACACAACAGTCGAGACTAGCAAAAAGCATGTTGGAAGGCCTTGGCAATATCTATTTCGTGCAACAATGAAGATTGACCCTGGATTAGAATGTGTCAGGCTCTGCAAGTTTGTATTCTCTTGTTGGCTGTAGCTACAATCTTTAGCTTCCACAAGTAAGTTAGCATTATGACCTTCCGAGTTGTTTCAATAGTTTCTCTGATTTCTCTTTTGCTTTGTAGTAGTATTTCTTTTTAATACTAAATTATTCTTTTAGAATTCACACCGTAGATATTATGGAGACATGGAAAGCATGCAACAATACTTACAAAAAACCATGGTGGGAACTAAAAGAATCTATGTGAGCCATCTTTAGCAAGGAGCTGTTCAGGATTGTCACGTTGCTGCAGATGTTCCCGTCGGACACTGTGAGGCCTTGTTTACTTCTCTCCTATTTTTATCCAATAGAGTTTTGGGGATATGGGGATTTGGTGATCACCCAATACTCTTCAATCCCCGCAAATACTCTTCCCCCAAAATACTCTACCGTGTAGGAGAGTTTTTAATCTAGACAAAAGTAGGAAGAATTTGTAGGAATATTCCGGGATTATCCCGGCCGAAGCCGGAGTAGTAAACGGACTACGGGGATTTTCCAGGAATTGGAATAATCCCCGTCGTTACCCGCAAATACACTAGTTGATACGAGAGAAGTAAACATGCCTTGAGACGGATAGGATTCCATTCCACCATGCATGTGACTAGCTATGCCGTGAATGTCACCGCCAACTGGGTCAGGTGGACGATGGCCGATCAGGTATAACTTGTAGGCCAGGTCAATGGCGTTTGCGTCAGCAAGGCAGACGACCGCAGCGGGGTGGATATTCATGTACCAAAATACAGTCTGCTCGTGAGTCCTATGTTGTGGCATGTGACAAGGTGAATTGATTGTGTTGTTTACCATTATTATTGTACATTGCGGATCTATCAGGTATGTCTCTCTGTTTGTGTCATTTTCTTGACAAATGAATTTAGATATGCGGGTGAAGATGATAAGATACTGACGTGGATGAACCATTAGATGAGAAAATGCTCAGATGGAAATCAAAAAAGATGAGGTATATATATGGTTTTGACAATTCCACTTTCGTTTCGCTCACTTTCTGAAGTGCTCATTTCTTCCTATATGTTACTAAATACTAGTCAGTTGTTGTGCAACACAGCCGTGCCGAATTGCAAAACTGCATATTACAATTTTAATTTTTGTGCATGAAGTTTTTTATTGCTCCAATAAGAAACTACTATATAGAACGATAGCAAGAATGTAGGTCTAGAGGCACAACTCCATTTTTTGAGTATAATTTTTGTGCTCCAGTTGTGATCTTTGTAACAAGGATGTACTTCCTTTTCTGCCCCAAACAATGCACGTGTTTCTCTTCTCATTGTTTGTAGTACACAATTAATTTTATGCAAACCAATGTAGGTAATTAATGTAGTATATCATCTCTTTTTCCATCCAAAATCATGATCACAACCGAGCTCCCTTCTGGAAGATAGAGCAAAGAAAAGCCTACATACAATAACAAAAAACACATACAAATTCAGACAAGATACCTGCAACACCATTTCTCCAAAACTACACCCAAACTACTATAAATTACAATTGTAGGAAATGACGTCGACTCTATAGAGAAAAAGATCCATTGTTTTTTACAGAAATTTTATAGAAAATCGTATTAAGATTTCTAATAATTATAATATTATTAGCATCTTATTCAACAAGCTTACACGTGCATTGCACGTGCACGATTACTATCACCATAAAGAATTACGGTTCCTTGTTCAATCTCTAGAGCGCTTCGCTCGTCCGTCGTCCAGTCTTCTCTTAATTTAGTGAAAGCAACCGTCCTAACAAAAACCCAGTCCAGAGGAGAAAGGAGGCCTGCAGTCAACGCCGCGGGCACCTCCCTCCACAACCCGCTTGTGCCCTCGCGCCCTGACACCACCCTCACGCCCCCTCCTCAATCAACGCCGAGAATGCACGCCCTCATCACCCCGCAGTTTCACCTCCTACTCGCCCTCGCCGTACTAATCACCCCTCTGACCTCTTCCCTCCCGGCGAGTCTCGGCTGGCAAACTACAACGCCAACATGGTCGGGGGTATGAGCTACGGCTCCCCGGCCCATACTCTGGCCTCCTGTATGGTCCCACCGTCGAGTTGATCCTCCTCCGCCTCTACATATCTTTGTCGGCGCGAGCAATGTCACCCGCGGACATGCTTGGCCCCCCAATATGTCCACATCGGCCACAACAAGGTATTGCCAGTTCATTTTTCTCCTTTTATTTTTAGATTCATGGTGTGTGAAAACTGTGGTTGATTGGTATGACATTTGTACCACTTGATGAAGCTGCAAATATTCCTCCTCGGAGAAGGCTATGAGGAGTCCATTGTGAGAAATTAGTACTCGCCTATCCTCTATTTAGTTCTGTAGCTGTATGAGTACGGGTACTAATCAATATGAAAGCTGATTTTATTTCCTCTATTGGTGATACAGCTAAAGTAAGGAGATTGTTTGACAATTCCAGTGTGTTGTGTTCACTGAAGCTCATTGAAAAGGTAGGAAGTAGTCAAATAACTGACAAGCAGGCCGCAATTAAATGATAAGAAAAGTTTCTAAAACTTTTCTTAAATCTTGTCATTTAGACACAAGTAGACACAAGGAGGCCTGCATTCATAGTTGTTGGATGTCCAACAAGAAAATACTTCACCGAACAAGAGAGCCTTTGGGACCAAACTGACAAACATTGATGTAAACATGAGCAAAGCTGACAAGGGGTGGTGCACATATCTTGAATAGCTACAAGGTGGTTGTGACACAGGGTGGTGGAGATATGAATAGCTACAAGATGGCTGTGACACAGGGTGGTGGAGATATCTTGAATAGCGACAATGTGGTTGTGCAGGGGAAGCTCATGAAGGTTAACAAGAGTGGTTTTGTTTATGCGTGGATGGCCCTTTCCACCCTTCTTGTGCAAGTAAACTGCCTGATGATAGTAAGAATGTTGGAGAAAGGAAGAGTGCCCAGGATTAGGAGAGCCTTGCTCATTCATTCACACCGTATTACCAGAAGTCCAGAACCAACATAGGTATTTAACAACACTTCTTTTACATGGTTCTATTCCTTGTAAAAAGTGTGTCGTTTTATGTACTCCCTCCATCTCGGTTTATTAGTCTTCCATGTGCATCTAGGTAGCCAAATTAACTTATATAAAATAAATTATTTAATAAAACAATTATACTATTTTATGGTAATTTATAACTCATATCAAATTGGTCAAAATAGCAACCTAGATGCACGTGCAAGCCTTATAAACTGAGATGGATGGAGTAATGAAACCTCGAATATTAGTTTTTTACAGAAAAATGATTATCGCTTGATTAAGCTGGAAGTAGGAACTACACTATGACTACCAATCTAGCTTAAATCTACTGAATATGGCCTGACACACCTTTGGTTGCTACGCTTCCTATTTGGCATGCATGATTTGGAGACAGAAAGATAACATAGAAATTATAACGTGATTTGAAAATCATATCAAACTTTCAAATAATAATACTAAACAATTATGTATCTGTCGTATGTGATGTTACTATAATTTTCACACTTATACTATGTTATGCAATGCCATATTTATTTGGTGTTGGTTAGTAGACTTGGTCTATGCAAGTTGTAGTTGTTCTCTATAATTTCCAGCACGAAAAATAAAGATGTGTGTGGGTGTCCGTGCATATATGGATAACATAGATATGTGATGATCTTGTAATTCAGATAAGAGTCGGTACAAACAGTATTGTATGTGAGCTCTCTGAAAGGAAATTCTTTGTTTCTTCATGGAAGTTGTCTCTGACCATAATAGAATAACATATAGTATTTATTGGCCAATTCTATTCTTCTCTATGAACTGCAGAGGTCGTGCTCTTTTGAGAAACAAAAGCTTACATTTGACATCATATAAATCTGTTACAGCAGCACCGGAGGATACCAAGCTATGTTTCACGGTAACTACAAAACAGAGTGATGATACCATTGGAGGGGAGGGGGTGATCACGAGGGTGGCACTAAGAGTAAGAAGCTGAGCACTGCTGACAATCCGTTTGACAACCTGGATTCACCTCGCTGCCAGCTTAGATTGTAGAGCCGCTTTATCTGTTTTAATGTTGGTGTTTTTAGCCACATTTTTGTCATGTCAGACTATGAATTTTGGTTGTTTTGTTTCTCACGTAAAACATAGTGACATAGGGAGAAGGATCGAAGATACATCCTTGTCATGTGGCACTATGTTTTACGTGAGTGACAGAGTGTGAGAGAGTCCCTTTATGTTAGGAAAAAGCATAATAGTGAGTATAGATCTGGTCCATCAATAGTTAAACCGGGATATTTTAACCTAACTATTCGTGTCGTGTTATGTATAATAATTGTTAGTCCATAAACGAACCTACATTGAAGAGCAAAAGCAATGTGAAATAAAAGTGTGTTGTTTCAAACGAATAGAATATGACCTACCAGTTTCAATAACACAAATGGCATGTTCTTTCCCCTTGCAAAAGTGGTATTGATATTAAAATGATAATTAACCATGTCTCTTCTTTCAAATATCGCTGAAAACTTCATGTGCATTATTTTTATATATGCTTGGTTATAAAAAATTGAGAACCCGTGGCAACGCATGGGCATTCAACTAGTAAATGATTGTTAGTGGGATGACATAGACTTTTGAGTGGCTATTAAAGTAGGTGATGTGGATAGCTTGCATGTTGAGATAGAATAGTTAGTGGGGGTCTACTTTATAAGAAGATATAGATTAATTGTGAAAATTATGTCTAATAATCCAACACTCCCTTCGTTTAAAAAAAAATCATATTTCCAAGTTTTAAAAAAAATCTGAAAATAAATTCTAGATGTAGTTAGCGTTGTAACCTACAGCATGCGAAATCTCAACCAATTTTTTTACATGAGCTATACAAAATGACAAAATTTGATAGCATTTGAAGGTTTGAAAATATGCCTACCCAGATCCACACTATTATTATTTTTATGTACTACAAGGCACCGAAGAATTAGTCAAAGGTCAAACCTTTTTAAGTTAGACCAAATTTATTAAAAAAATATATAGAACTGTGCTACCGCGCGACAGTTGCGCTGGTGTGAGCACGTGCGACTACGTCCCCAAAGTTGCCAGGGTGTATGACATATGGGCCCCGGCAACTTTTCCATTTTTCTAGAAATTTTCCTGCAATTTTGCAATTGTCGGATGGAGATCAGACAGCCAGCCGTCCCCGCGTCGCTGGGAGCGAGATTTCACACGTTCACGTGTCAGATTCTGGAAAAATATAAAAATTTACAATACTAAATTAATATCCATAGATTTAACATAAAGTATATTTTACTAATGTATCAAATAAATATTTCAATTTGACTTTTGATTAATCTTTAGACGTCTTATATTTTGTGGCCGGGGGAGTACCTCGTAATACAAAGTATTTGATATTTTACACATTTTTATGTTATATAATCATTGACCACGCCCGGATGTTTTTTTCATTTTTTTTCAAAGCTTAGCAATATGTTTTTTATTTTATTTTAAGGAGAAGGATTCGGTGATGCTCATGTGCAGTGATGCACGTGCACGAATGATCGTGTTTCTTCTAATCTTTAGCTATGGACGAGGTCCACAGCCCAGCAAACCATCGATCGGCACCTCATCGTCCCCCACCCTAGAGGCAGAGGACCTACGTGCACTCCTTATTTTTCTCGATCATCCTGACGGAGAGGAGGAGAGCTCGCGCCTAACTGCTGCAGCTGCTTTTCATACGTGAACGATCAAACCCCAGACGGCAGATTGTTAAGCCGCGCCGCCGTGTCTACCTGCCGCCGAAAGATCGAAAGGAGTTGCTGGGCTCGAGGAGCGAGCCTACGTCCTGATCACCTCCGCTACCGGTTTGGCTTGGTGGACGACGGATCGGGCAGTATCACGGCGGATCGAGCAGTTCCAATTTATCCCCTGGCCCGACCTTGGATGCGTTCGACTGTTCTGAAGATGTCAAACAAGCTCGACCATGACCATGTGATTTAACCGAGCGGCAGTTCAGGCACGCCTACCCATTAGGTACAGAGTTCATGAATGTGGTGCAGAGATTCGAATTCAAATTTTGGGCTTCCCAGGCCCTGCCTAGCAGGGGAGCAATGCAGAGGTGGGTGGACTGATGACCGCAAAGAAAGCAGCATGGAAACCTACGGCGTGATAGCAAGAGTAAAAACAGCATCATCAGGCCCCCAGCACGTACAGCAACGAAGCGAATTGAACGAAGAAAATCATGCTACTACATCAACTCATCATTCCCCTTACACAGAGGGTAGCATATATAAACTGCTGCCGGCTCACCGCTCAGGCTTTTTCTTATTCACAACTCGGAACTGAAACTGATGGGAACATAAAGAGAACCACACGTAACACCACACGACGCGCATGGACACACGGCCACACCCGACTCACTCTCGCCTGCAGGCACACGACACGACAGAGACGCCTAGACACGTACTACTACGGAACTCCACCGCCACCACGCGCTCGCGTGACGACAGGCGACACGCCGTTCCACTTGAGCAGCTTACGACGACGCCCTGGTGCCTCCTCCGGCGGTGGCGGCGCCCCCTCCGGCGCCGGCCTCCTGCGCGCGGCTCTGGATGGCCTGCCCCGCCTGCTGCGTCTTGTGGCCCGCGGCGGCCGCGGCCTCGGCCATCCTCCGCCTCGCCTGCTCCACGTAGTCGGGGGTCTTCTGGAACGCCTGCCGCGCCGTGTTGGCCAGCACCGTGAGCGACGAGAGGCCGCCCAGCCCGAGCGCGCCGGAGGTGAGGAAGCCCGTCACGGCCATCCCGATGGTGAGCGCGGCCGGTACCAGGACCGGGCTGAAGAGCAGGAACACGGGGGTGGCGAGGGCCAGCCCCACCACGGTGCCCGCCAGCAGCAGCCCGGACAGCACCAGCAGGAACCCGCCCAGCGGGAACAGCGTCGCCACCGTCAGCGCCTGCGACGCCGACGGGCCCTTGTCCGGCAGCATCCCCTTCACCTGCTCGGTCATCGGGCGCCCGCCGCTGCCGTACTGCCCGTAGCTCCCGCGGTCCGCCATTGCTCTCCTGCTGCTACGCCTTCCCTCCTCGCTTGCTGCGCTGCGGCCGCCGGTGATACGAAGCTCGATCGGATTGTCCAGTGGAGTGTAAGAATGGGAGGGGACTGTGAAGTGAAGTGAGGTGGAGAGGAGAGGCGAGGGCGTCATATATAGGTGGACGAAGCGGTGACACGTAGGGCGGAGGAGGGGTACGTGGTGGCGCCGAGGCTTGCATGGGTTACACCAGTCGAGTAGGCTGACACGGCGCGGTGCTGGAGGCAGCCGCTGTCTGGGCTGAGCCTAGGATGCGGCGTATGTATGCGTGCGTGACAGCTCAGATGGGTCGTGGTGACAACAAACAGATCACTCCCGGTGCTGAAGATATCAAGTTTGTTTGCTTCCCGGCCGCTCTGTGCTGCTTAATTAACTTTGAGAGCGTGATTAGTTATTTTCAGTCGAATATCACATGAGAAACAACCCAACATAATTGTAACAAAATTTGATTAATAAAATACCTGGCACGAGGCATTAGGGTGGGACTACATGCTCCTTGGATTTCCCACCTTTTGTTCGTGGATGATTGCCTTGTATTTACGATGGCATCGGATGTCGGCGCAAGGAAACTTACTACAATCCTAGAAACATATCAGTTAGGATCGGGGCACTAGTGAACCGATCTAAATCCGCGGTATTCTTCAACAAAAAATGCACCAATGAGATGAAGCAAGTGGTGCACGTTGCATCAAGGATTGCCGGAGGCACTGGTGGAGAGGTACCTAGGATTGCCCACCACTTTGGACAGATCCACTTATGCCCAATTTGAACATATTCTCACCAGGGTGAAAAGGCATGCAAATGGATGGAAATCAAAAAAAAAGCTCACCGAGGCATGAGGGCTACTCAAAGCAATCTGCCAAGCTATTCCAGTTTACTCAATGAGTAGCTTCAGTGTCGAAGAAGATGTGCAAAAAATTGACTAGCGTGGTGGCTCATTTCGGAGAGGAGATAGTAAGAAAAGGAAGATCCATTGGAGGAAACAGAGAGATATTGCTATTCCAAAAGAGAATGGTGGTATGGGGTTTCGTGACTTCGAGCTATTCAATAAAGCCATGCTGGCGAAGTAGGGATGGAGGTTGATCACGAACCCGGACTCTCTTTGTGCTAGAGTTTTGAGAGGTAAATACTTTCACAATTCTAATTTCATGTCAGCAAGGAGGAAGAGGAATGCTTCACATGCGTGGAATGCAATCTTGTATGAGAGAGAGGCCTTAAGGAAAGATTTGATCTAACGATTAGGTGATGGCAACACGATCAGGGTCTTTGAAGATCCTTGGATTTCGGGTAATCACTTAGGACTCCCTTTAGTCCGAAAACCGAAGGCAGATGTTGTGAAGGTTAACCAGTTGATCAATGAAGATTTGATGTGCTGGAATCAGGAAAAGATTGAAGAAAACTTTGTCCCTGCTGATGTGGCGGCGATCTGCTCAATACCCATAGGAAGGTTCTCCGATGATACTTGGGCATGGAATAAAGAGAAGAGTGGTAATTTCTCAGTTAGATCGACATATATTGCCTTCTCATTAATGATCATAACTGTGATGAGGGCCCTTCGTCTTCGGGAAGGACATCGGCGGCCCTTTGGAAGAAATTATGGAAAATTCCGGTTCGTCCTAAGGTGCGTGCTTTTTGGTGGAGGGTGATCAATAATTTCATTCCATGCCGACAAAATCTAAAGATGTGACATATGGACAACATTGGCCATTGAAAAACTTATGGGACTACGGAAGAGACGACATATCATACTCTATTTGAATGTACATGGGCTCGACTATTTTGGCAGGAGCTTAAGGAAGCTGCTGGGGTGAAGGTCCCTATCCTACATCCTAATTCTTGGATGATGGACCTGGTAGATGGGAAAGTTGTTGACCAGAAAGAAGTGGCTATGATTTTATGTGGTGCCTATGCAACCTGGACAAAGAGAAATGCGATTTGGCACGACGAGGAAGGAAGATCGATCAGATAATCGGTGAATTGGGATATGGAGACAACATTTGATCTTGATGTGTCTTCAGCTGTCCAAGTAGTGAAGCTGGCCAGAGTACCAACAAAATGGAAACCCCCGGATGTTGATAGTGTCAAAATCAATGTTGACGCATGGTTTAAGCTAGATGAAAGAGGAGGGTTGACATGAGTATGATTACTCGGGTGCTTATGATTTGCTATCCTGACTGCATAAAAGCTCATGGTCCATGAAAATTCAAGATGATGGCCCAAGAAGCATCCGATGGAGCCTTAGTTGTATTGAAAAAAGAAATATGAACCAACATTGTGTTGGCGTTGTAATCATACATATGTAACCTATTCATATATGGCTTTAAGACCCGGCCTATTCAGTGGCGGACCTCCACACTTTGTTGGTCTTCTAGACACCAAGAACCATCAATGTCACGATATTTAGATAAACATCATATGAATATAATCAATAATATTTCATAAATCGTATATGTAAAAAATATAGACTAAAGTAGCAAATAACCTGCTGAATATATTAGCCACACAATGATAAAATCTAACTTTTGACGAGTCGAAGTAGAACTGTAAAAATCTAATAAGTTCCATTTTTCAACCGCATAAAGAACTACAAGATGTAGAGATGTACTACTTTCTCTGTCTCGAAATAGAAGTAAAAAATTATACAATTTTGCCTAAATTTGGATATATGTATGTCTAGCTACATCCAATTTTAGCAAATTTGAACAAATATATATGACATCTATTTCAAGTCAGAGAAAGTAGTAAATTATACAACTTCGTATTGAAACATAACTACATTGGAGACAACAGAGAAAAACTCGCCCAGTTGTTGTGCGACCGATGCCACTGCTATCGCCGCCTTGTCGCTTGCGCTTCCACTCGTCACTCTCTCCCGGCGGGATCGCAGCCTCATCGGAGCGAGGGACGGGGCACCATCTTTCCTCCCCGTCTCGTCTATCCGGCCTTCGCGGTTCGGTAAGCTTGGGCACGCCGCGCGCCGAATCGAACGGATCAATCGTTAGTAGACGAACAAACAAACTCAACATCGATTCTCTTCAGCCAAGCTTCGTGAACGTGAGAAGTGGCCCATTGTGAACCGTGGAACAAAATGGGCCAATCGGTTCTACTAGGGAACAATCCCAAGCTGGCCCAGTTAGCGAGAAATCATCCTACAATCCTAGATACACCTTTTTTCAGTAGATTTTTGAAATTTCAGCTAAGTACATCGATCTGGTACTTCCCTGCAGTACCTGGACGCGGCGACGTTGAGCCCGGACACGTGCCCAGGGTGCCCGGACGGTAAATCCGCCCCTGGGCCTATTATATATAGGACGGGAGAAGCCTACGAGGAGGTACCAAAAAACCCCCAAGCAATCTGTAATAGTACTGTTCATCAAGTAATCAGGCGACTTCGACTACCTTGTTTTTCTGACATCCGACGAAATCCCTAGCATTCTCTGTTTCGTGAAACCCTAAGTCCATCACCATGGGCATTGCCGAGGTTACCTCTCGTCAATTGGCACCGTCTGTGGGAAACGTGAAAGCTAGAGTCATGGATTCGGCAGACCCCTTTTCATCAAGCAAGAATCCAACGGAAGCGGCACCACGCTCGCCCACGCCTGTTTCGGTACCCACCAATTTCAACGGCAGATCCAATCTCATAATCGGAAGCTTCCACTTTCAAGTGGAGGATCCCGAAGAATCGCACCTTTTGGCTCTGATCTCATCAGGGTCGTTGGTCGAAAAACTTGCGCCTATGGCGGTAGCTGCATCATCTGTCAGATCATCCGCAGAAGCCACGCTGCAGGCGTAGAAAGCTAAAGAAACCAATGAAAACACATCAGATCTAGGGGGCCTTGATGGTCTTTATGATGATCTCTCCTTTGGATCAGACCACCAGCCAACCACACCACGTGGATCAAGTTCGATAGATGAGGAACCCGAAGAAAGTGGCAAAAGTATCGACTTTGGAATCAAGATGGCCGAAATCTACCTAGAGAAGAAACTGTTGGATTTCGTTGATCCCCCGGACAGTGTCTCCCTTGGATCCGACGATGGCGTCACCAGTTCATACATAACCCAGCACCAAGTGTGCGTGATCATCGCGATGCCTCAACTCAACAGGACTCCAACGATAACCTATCTTTGACCACGATGATATTTTGCCGAACGATAATGCAGGAGATCATGGAAATGAAGGAAATCACGGAAACGAAGGAGACCCGACGAAAAACCGCATAATCCCGGGAAGAGAAGAACCACATAGAGTCGAGAGGCAAACTATCCGGCTACCAGCCGAAGCATGGCAAAAAGCAAGGGTAGCAATATCAGACGCGGTCCCAATGATAGCCGAAGGCACATGCAAATATTTACCAGCATACCAATACCTGCTTCGTCACAAAAAGAGAGACTTGCTAAGGATGCAGAGGCAGCTCGACAAAAGGAAAAGACTAGCTGACGAATCTAGCCTTCGGCGGGTCCAGCTAAGCTCTACCCGAGGATCAGGAAGCATAACTGGAGGAGCGCAACCAAGGAGAGGAGCCTCACAGCTGCAGAATATCCCCGGAGCTAAAAGAAACGAGATGACACGAGATCTTGATTTATCATTCATGTCAGTAGATCCAACAGGACACATCAAAGCAAAAACATCCCAAATTGCAATTGTAGCCGTACAAACATACCTGGTCACAACCCAACTTGAACCCGACGATCCTCGTGTATCTCTCCATCGCTCGGCTATGATGAACCTCGGTATGGTAGGAGCATCCTTAGCACACGCAGAGTAGGGAACCACATGACAACCCGACAGATCCCCACGCTGTCGCAGCAGCCCTTGGTAGGTGGGACACACCCGACGATCACGATCACCACATCGCGTCCACTTTTTAGGCTCTGAGCCGTGAAACGATGCAAGAGACGACATTACACAGCGCATGATTGATAGATCCAGGCAAGAGCGTAGTAGCCGAAGATATTACGACGATGAAAGCGAGGACGAATATGAACTATGTGGAGCTAGCTGCTTTACTTGAAGGGTTCGCAAAACTCCAGTGCCAAAGGACTTCAAACTCCCCCACGATCGTTAAAAGTACAACGGTCTCCAAGAACTTGAAGCTTGGTTAGCAGATTATTTAGCAACTGTCAAATTACAGGGTGGCTCCAAGGCCACAACAATGCAGAGCTTGCAGCTACATCTAATTGGCATTGCACGGTCCAGGCTAAGACAGCTACCCGAAGATTCCATCAGTAGTTGGAATGATCTTGAGGAAAAATTTATCCGAAATTTCCACTCCACATTCAACCGACCCGCGTCTCCAGAACAATTGCAAGCATACAAGCAAAAACCAGGAGAACCAATACGGGCCTTTATCCAATGGTTGAACATTATAAAAAAACTTGGTTGAAGCTATATCCGACAAAAGAGCAATCGATGCCTTTAATGATGGTCTCCGTCGGCAATAATTCATCGAAGAAATGGGACGAGTCAAGCTCAAGATGATTTCACAACTAATGGACATGGCTAATTGTTGGGCCGATGGAGAAGACGTGGTACACAATAAGCAAGCCCGTTCAGCCGAAGAAGACAGGGATAGGCGTAATAATGACAGAAGACGACAAATCAATGATGAATACAATGGACCAAGCTATGTTGCAGCTGGCTTCTCCGGAGGGGACAACCGAAGAAGCGACGATTACAACAATGGATATTGCACCGGTAGGGATGATGTCGGTGGAGCCAGCCAGAGCAGCGATACCAGCCAAGAAATCGAGACCCACCAATGTCTGCAGGGCAAATACTAGAAGGATCCTGCAATATGCACTTCTACATCGACTCAACATGTAAAAGGCAATCCAATCATCTCATGAAGGATTGCCAAATATTATTAAAGATGCAGGAGCTATGCAATGCAAAGGCAACCGAAGCAGCAAATCGAGGTTACAACACTGCACCTGGCGCTTTGGCCATAGGCGCACCACCACTACCACCGGTGCATCCACCATTTGGGCAGCAGCAAAACACAATAAACCAAGAAGATGAGTATCCTAGGTCAAAAGGAGCAATGTCGATGATCCAGAAAGGACGACCCTCTAACAGGACACGAAAGCTGATTACAAGACAAGCAAATATGGCAGTAATAGTACCACCTCCTACACCCGAGTATCTCCACTGGTCAAAATAAGAAATTACCTTCAGTAGAGCTGATCACCGCTTCGGGTTCCACGACCGGGTCAGTCAGCCTTAATAGTGGAAGCACAAATCGGCAGGTTTGACATGAACAAGGTTTTCCTGGCTGTAGGAAGCAACATCAACCTCATCTACACCAAAACCATACGGGCAATGAATTGGTCCCTAACAAATATAGCGCCTACAGATATAACTTTTCACGGGATAGTTCCAGGCAAAGCCGAAATTCCTCTAGGCAAAGTTCACCTCGACGTAGTCTTCAGATCAAGGAATAACTTCAGGCGCGAAAAACTAGAGTTCAAAATCATGGACTGGCCATCACAGTACCACGCGATCCTGGAACGACCAACTTTCGCTAAGTTCATGGCAGTGCCCTAATACGCATATCTGGTGCTAAAATACCAGCCCCAATGGGATCATAATAGTAAGAGCAAGTTTCAGTCGCTCGGATAGTTGTGATCGAGAACTCAATAAAATATCAGAATCCTTCGGAATGGAGAAAGAATTTGGCTAGCTGAAAATTACAGATGCAGAACTACTACACGAGGGACATGTCCCCAATGAGCAGACTTCAGAAAATCAGGCACACCAAGCACCTGCAAAAACAACCTATCCCCTCCAGCATTGGTCCTGCATAGGAAGGCGTGCTCGTCGGCATCCCTCGTGAGAATTGGGAACTCTTGGAAATTCTATCAAAACACAAGAAGCCCCCAAGGAACCCGACGAGCACCCAACCAAATTAAACATAGCAAACAATAAACAGACCACCAGACGAATCAAGGCCATTGGATAGCAAGTTCTTCGCCTCACAAATACATGGTGTATCGTAGAGATAGCAAAATCAACATGGGTATCTAACCCAATACTCATCCCGAAAAAGGCGCCGGCCTTCGCGTGTGCATTGAGTTCCCAACTACAAGCAACACAGCAAACCAACCCCTTTTCTCTCTGGTCCGCCGTACATAAACTGTACCTCCAATCAAAAGGATGAAACCCCCTTAAACCCATACAAAGCACAATGGAGCTCCTCAAGATAGAAGCCGCGAATTTTAGGAAGATCTTTTACTTTTATGAATTTTATATTCAATAAGGCCAATGGCCAGGTGAACACGCCAAAATTATGTACCCTCTATTATTTTATGATAAATAAAGAAAAGTTCGCGAAATTGGGTTTCGAGATCTCTGTCGTTCTATTCATCAACTCAATACACAGAGGCTTCGACAATTGCGCCAAACACACTAATCGTTGGGTCTTATACAAAGTGCTTCTCTATGTGAGTAAAAGTCAACCTAGCCTGTAAGCGACAAGCAAATAAAGGGTGTCTTACGCGACAAACAAAATCTCATATAAATTTATTACCTTTTTGACAAATACAATGATGTCATACAATATCTCTCTAAGTGCAAAGATACATAGTTAGGTGGTGAAGTTTATGAAGAAATCTTCATCTTCCTCCAGGCACCTCCGGACAATCCTAATAGCAGGACTACGGGCGGCGGCATAATGAGGTGCCATATTAACAAGCCCACCGCTAGGAGAGGGAGGTATCCCCAACGATACAGCATCCAAGTCCAGCGTCGTATGGTGCGTGTGCAACCAAGAAAGCGCAAGTTTAGCACCTGCCACAAGTTGGAGCTTCACGAAGTGATGAATCTTTTCACCCTATCGAAACTTCACTAGTAAATTGTTGTAAATATGTCGTAGAGACAAATAGTAGTAAGGACTATTATCATATTTCATATAGTTTATGATTAAGTTTTACATCATTCTATAACTGTATTGAGTGGAAACATCAATACACGTGTGATATACAAACAACCAAGGGTTCCCAGTGAAACTATAGTCACTAGTTCATTGGTCAACGGATGATCATGTTTCCTGATCATGTGGCATTTATGCCAGTTGGAAATGAGGTCATCTCATTCGGAG
Source organism: Avena eriantha (assembly GCA_910589775.1). Classification (NCBI taxonomy): domain Eukaryota; kingdom Viridiplantae; phylum Streptophyta; class Magnoliopsida; order Poales; family Poaceae; genus Avena; species Avena eriantha. The sequence continues at coordinate 173,898,241 of OU342743.1, read as the reverse complement.
AATGAGATGGTGAACCAATACCCAACCTAAACATCGTGACCTGATCATGTCACGAAGTTCAAGTTACGATGATTAGAAATGGATCCTCGTAGACTATTCCTTAGACTGTGAGGCTGTATCAATCATTGTCTCCCGAGAGTGTTTAGATAGCATCAAACGCCATCTGGTAAAACGGTGGTTATAAAGGTGTGTTCAGATATTCGAAGGAAACCGTAGAGGCAATATATGTCAAGAGCGGGATTTGTCCATCCATGTGGCAGGAAGATACTCAAGGGCCCACTTGGAGAAGTTATATCCAATAGCTGCGCAGCGTGTGATTAGATCACGGGGATATCACTTGTCGGAACGAGTCAAGTAGCATTGTTCAATAACGAGATTGAACACGACATGGTGATGTCATTTATCAGATCTCGGGCAATGCAAGTATCGAGTGACAAAGGGAATAAGACACGAGTGTCCCGGTTCAAACGACGAAAGATCTTCGTGGAACGCATAGGGGTCACATGGCCATCTAGGTCCCTCTGTCGATCATTGGTGCGGGAATGTCCTGACCATGTCTGGAGTGTTCCCGAACCGTGGGGTATCACGCTTAAGGGCTTGATGATGCTTAGAGAGTGTTTATAGGATCGGTAGAATCACTGAAGAAGAGAAGGGAGAAAACCGGAAGGGTTTCGGTAAGTCCGGAGGATGTCCGGAGTGGAGGTGGAAGGTGTTCCATAGCCACGGAGGTTGAATAATATGTGAATGAATGTTAAATATTGATTTAATCATTTATTCATAATTATTTAATAAAGATAAAATCAATTAAAGGTCAAAAAGGCTTAATGGGCCAATTCCGGAGGGATATGGCCCATTAGGAGAAAGGAGAGAGGGAGAGGGGCCAAGGGGGAGGCCGGATGGGCCTAGTCGCCCCCCCTGCGCGGGGCCCACTAGGTGGCTGGCGGCCACCTCCTCCCCCCTCCTCTCCTTTAGTCCCACCCCGGGACTTTGATGGAGGTAGTACCTCCCTTCCCCCTATATATAGTGGGGTATTTGGCCTAGAAAAATACACCAATAATCAATAAAGGTCTACCCACTTATGGGAGGACCTCCAATTGATATTTTGTCTCTCCCCCCTCTCTCTCTCATGATCGTGGTCCCAAGTCTGGACTATGCGAGCGAGAGACATCTTCACCGCGGAGCGCCGTCACGCTGCGGGATTCGGATCCGGGAGCTCTACTTCCGCAACTGCTGCTGGATCAGGGAAGCGGGAGTCATCGTCTGGCACCGGACGTGTGTAACTCCCTACGAGGTGTCGCACTTAAGGCACTCAAGTCGTTGGTGCCAGAAGGAGCGCAAGGACTTTATCACGATCTTGAGGTCGGCTTCGGCTCGTCTACATCAACCACGCTCTGCTGAGCGTTGACAATGCTTTTCGGTCTTCGAGGGTAAGTTTGCGAAAATCCCCTCCCGTTACTGTATTACTAATAGATAGGTCCTGGCAGCTTCAGGGGCTCAGGGGCGTAGGGTAAAATTTTATTGTTTTCATGCGCGAGTCTGAGGCTGAGGATCCCGGGGAAACATGGCATTGTATACAATGGCCAACGATCTACGGCAACACTCGACAAATTGCTCCACCTCTGACACATGGTCTTGGAGCAAAGCCACAACGTAGGCGCGACGGTGATCAATCTAAAAGTATGTTTCAGAATTTTGGGAAGCAGCCACAAGAGCTTGGATTCGATTGCACGAACGTTGGGTTTCTTCCCTCTCGCACAATCGAATGCCTATGAAAAAGAGGGAGGAAAAATTAAAACCTTCAAATAAAAAGAAGCAACACAAAATAATGCTGAAGACTTACATAGCATTTTCTTGCTCGCCCTGGAAATTTCCTCCAAGAAGTACGCTTCACGATCCAGGGCCTGGCGCATTTTTGATTGAGAAATATCCACCATCGATTGGACAACCTGAAGTTTTCCTTCAAGTTTCCTCACCTGCTCAATTTTCTCTACATACAACGGTGGGTCTAGTGCACGAACAATAGCAGTCTCAGTTGCACCCAACCTAGATGAAGATGGGATCGCATCTAACGTCTGAGCGGTCACAGAAGGAGTTGCCGAATCGCACAATATCTAGCAGGGCACATGAAAATACAGAGCCTTTAGTATACAAGGGGCAATCCACATATATATACAGAAGTTGTCTCTCAGCAAAAGGAGGCGCTTAAACAAAAATAAGCCAAATTCATTACAGTAGTAGAGCAAAAGACACTAAAGGCTACAAAAAAACTACGGAGCCTTCTCTACAGATAAGGTCACACTAGCGGACGGAGTGCTAGTTGCAGGAATAACCGGGGCAACATTCGATGAAGGGGAACCGGCCGAAGAAAGCGCAGCTGATTTTGCCAGACCCGTGCATATGTCCAAAATCAGCCAAGAGTATTTCTTGGCCCTCTTAATGAAAGGCTTCAAATCAACTGCTTGGTAATTGGAGGTTACTTGGATAGAGGAGCTAACCTTCTGCTAGTCAACCTTCTCGCCGTGCGCCATTGCCAAGGCCATTGAAGTTGCAGCACCACTATTTGACTGCGTGATGTTGTAGCCAGGAAGAGGGCTTGGATCAGTGCCAAAAACAGTGACAAGATCGTTCAGATCGGCTGGCACCTCTTTCTCCGAAAAAACTTTGGTATGTAAACTTTTGAAGGCACATCATGTGCAGATAAGAAGATCGCGCCCACGAACACTGTTGGCCTCTAAAGTACCAACAACATCCGATAAAGGGTCAACCCTCTTATCTTCATCCAGCACTAAATTCTGGCCCATCAGCTCTACACACGCAAATAAAAATAAGAGTCAAAGGAAGGAAGCACAAGACAAACAAAAAAAATCTTGAAGGTAGCACACTCACGAGTTAATGAAGTGTTGAGGGTCTCCAAGCGCTTCCGAAGATTTTCATCTCGGGCAGTAACCTGTTTCGCCTTTTCTTCGGCGTCAGCACTGGCCTTCTTGTGGGCCTCCGCCAGAGCCTTCTTGTGGCATCCCGCAAAATCACTACTAGAAAATCGCGTTGTTTTTGTGCATTGCATCATCATGACCGCATGCTCATGTTATCATGCCACGTTGCATTTAAGCATCGTCATATCATCTTGCATTTGTTTGCATAAAACTAATTTCGAAAAGTCTGTTTTGTTTTCTAAACGCCCCGTCTTTATTCAAATCAAAAACCCCGGGTGCGTCGACACGGTTCCGAGACCCCGAAGACCGATCCCTGGCGCGTCAAGTTCTTCTTCCCGAACCCGGTGCCTTCTTCCTCTCGGATCCGAAGACTGATCCCCGTCGAACCCTGGGAACCCCCCAAGATCTTCGACCCTAATGTGACTCCTTATCCGAGACCCCATTATTATTTTTATAACAATAACATTATCAATTGTTGCACATTAAATGGTTCATATTCGCATCGCATCATGTGGGTTTGGGGGCATTATGCCGATTCACATCATAATTAAATATGGAGTCTATATGAGGGCTTTTCTAGTCTTATATTGGCTCCATTTGAATTTGAGTAGCGAACCGTTGCCTGTGTCTTCCTGTTCAGACAATATTTAAATTGCGGGGTTTTCTAAACAACTTGAACCGTGTAATTAACTGTCGGGACCCTGGTTCCGCTTAATACTGCCTCATTGCACCACATCTGCATCATATCATAATCATGATGGATCTTCTGCCGTAATATTAAATAGCGCATCCGGTGTTTCTTTTAGTGCTTTGCTTCTTCGCGGATTAGACCGATGAGTGGATGCGAGTATCGACAAGTTCTCCGGATATGATCCGTCGACAGTGTTTTCCCAGGCGAGCATCTCTTCCCCTTCTACCTATTTTGCATTTATAGTCTTTATTTCCTCCTGTTGATCTATTGCTATCCGTGTCGCGATGCTTTAGTTTCCGTGCACCAATTATATCCCGTGTAGCCTCTATATTGCCTTGGACACCTCCTATTACCCGTGTTTGGTAGATAGCTGGCCTTGCGAGTCGCAGTTGCTTGCTTAGGTGCGATCTCGTGTTGTCCAGTACCACAGTTGATGGAATGCTGGCAGATGTCATTGGTGAAGATGCTTACCGGTGGAGATGATCATGACTTTAAATACAACTATTAAAAATGCTAGATATAACTAATGCAGAGGCATCGGTGGGCAATAGATGTTATTTGGTTCTTCCACGCTCACTTGTGTCCCGTAGGACCCCGAGTACTTGATACCTGTTCCTTGATTTTTCGCACTATCCACATCCGAGAGGCCTTATGGACCCCCCTGAGCCAGAGCTTGATTCATTTCTATTTCTTGGGGCCACAAGTAGTTTGGGGCTTTATTACTATCCTGTAATTATGCCATGTTACTGCTTTATTTACGATTGTGTGTGGAGCACCTGTACTGTTTAGGACCATGACACGTTTTCGCTGTATCGACAAGCCCAGTCACACTTTCGGGTTTCCAGTCGTTTACAGCCGTCCACACAAACCCTGGGTCCGTTCCGGAGCCGGCCAACTTCGTTGCGGGTAGCTTAGTGGGGTGGCCCCCTGAAATATTGATGAATCCTGTGATCGCTTTGTCGTGAATGCCTCGTTGGGTTTTGAGTTGGTTTTTCCGAGGTTGATCGAGTGTGTGTTGCTATTTGTGCACCCCTGCAGGGTAAAACTTTCTGAAAGCCGTGTCCGCGGTTATGGACGACTTGGAGCACAGTATCTCGATCATAGACAAGCATAACTAAAGTAGTGCTATAAACTTGACTTAATATATGACTAGTAATCAGATTTAACTATCACGGAATAGATATTAAAAATGCCAATAACTGGTGGATCTGTGGTGATCTGTGTCATACTATACCTGTCTAGTAAGTATTGCAACTCCAATGGAATGTGATAAAAGTGCCAACAACTGCTAGGTTTTGGGATTCCTCAGGACAATTATATCTGATTAGTAAATGTCCCAACTACAATGGATTGGTGATTAAAACTGCCCACTACTTATGCTTCAGGATGACTCATGCTAGCTATATCTGATTAGTAATTGCTGCAACCATAATGGAATGAGTAAAATTGCCAACTGTGTGAGTTCCTTGGTCCGACTTCCTCGATTTGGTCTCGAGGGGGAAAATACCAGGATGGGTTTGTTTGGTGTTAGCTTCAGGTGGGATCCGAATAGGTCTTTCTTATCCCTCTCTGATAACCGCCAGTTGTATTGAGTCTCTATAGGTTGTTTAGTGCCGATGCGCTGCCGCTTCAGCCCACCATACCTATGTAGGCGAGAGCCGCCGAATTCTAGCCTCGCCGTGTACTGGCCTCAGTACTGACGCTCCTCTTTTTCCTTCGCCCTTTGTCGGCACCCCTTTTGTTTTAGCAGGTTTGAGATCGACGTCGTTAGCAGGGTTACCCTTCCGGCTTGGCCTGGGCAGGGTTATGGACGCCATTGGTTATTCTTCAGGGCTCTTAGCCCCATTTGCATCTTGTCCGTAGTCGGACGCTCTATCGTTTCAAGGTGATTTGGATCTTTGTATATTATACCTGTATTCTTGACTCATGGAGTCGCTGTTGTATAAATATCTGTTCTGTGGGTCCCATCGAGGACTGTTGTGTAATGTTATTACTTCGTTTTCCACCCGCACGAAAGTGCCTGGTGGGCGTCCTTGAATAGTTTCTATGCGGGTTTGGCGGAAAGGGCTAAAACTTGCATAGGGCCGATTTGAGGGTGCTACAGAGTGGTATCAGAGCTTAGCAGTTGCGATACCCCACAAGTCCAGCCTGTAGGATAACCTAGCTAACGGCCGAAGTAGAGTGTCAAAACTATTTTGGAAAAATCGGTTGGATAGATCTGATTAGATCTGCTTTTACTCCTTACCCTCTGCTGTTCTCCTCTTACCTCTGCGTGTTTTAAATCTACTCTCTTACCTTCTTCTATTCCAGGATTTCTCGTGGGTGGGTTTCCGTCGTACCTTCAGGAGTTTGCTTCCTTCTTTGGTAACGGTGCTTCTACCTCCGGACTTCATGCTATCTGAGTGATCCTTTATCTGTGGTACCATTCTTTGTTCCTTGTTTGTGCCTTCCGGTGTTTTCTGCCGCGACGACATCCTCTACGCCAGATCCGATGCAGAGTCTGCATCCCTCCTTGTTTTCCCGAATCTCGTTTGTCGAGATCTTCAGTCTAATTCTGAGAGTTGGTTGCAAAATTCTCCGATTCATGTGCAGAGTAATGGTTTGGGTGCGCGATGGACTGATCACCATCCGACTACTCTTATCATTCGCTTTTGTATACTGAATCGGTGGATCCAGTAATTGTACTCCGTCCACGGAAGCTAGAGGTGGCTTTGTTTGTTGATACCTCTACCTTCGCCCTTTGATCCCGGAGTGTTCTCTCGACGATCACGGACAAGGACCTCTTGTTAGTGGTGTCGTGAGGATCTACACGAAGCGAGAAGATTTAGATCGCCGACCTTCTTCCCGGTACCATGAGGCGGATCTCGAGGGCGAGATCCATTGTTAGTGGTGTTGAATTGTGGCATCCCGCAAAATCACTACTAGAAAATCGCGTTGTTTTTGTGCATTGCATCATCATGACCGCATGCTCATGTCATCATGCCACCTTGCATTTGAGCATCGTCATATCATCTTGCATTTTTTTGCATAAAACTAATTTCGAAAAGTCTGTTTTGTTTTCTAAACGCCCCGTCTTTATTCAAATCAAAAACCCCGGGTGCGTCGACACGGTTCCGAGACCCCGAAGACCGATCCCTGGCGCGTCAAGTTCTTCTTCCCGAACCCGGTGCCTTCTTCCTCTCGGATCCGAAGACTGATCCCCGTCGAACCCTGGGAACCCCCCAAGATCTTCGACCCTAATGTGACTCCTTATCCGAGACCCCATTATTATTTTTATAACAATAACATTATCAATTGTTGCACATTAAATGGTTCATATTCGCATCGCATCATGTGGGTTTGGGGGCATTATGCCGATTCACATCATAATTAAATATGGAGTCTATATGAGGGCTTTTCTAGTCTTATATTGGCTCCATTTGAATTTGAGTAGCGAACCGTTGCCCGTGTCTTCCTATTCAGACAATATTTAAATTGCGGGGTTTTCTAAACAACTTGAACCGTGTAATTAACTGTCGGGACCCCGGTTCCGCTTAATACTGCCTCATTGCACCACATCTGCATCATATCATAATCATGATGGATCTTCTGCCGTAATATTAAATAGCGCATCCGGTGTTTCTTTTAGTGCTTTGCTTCTTCGCGGATTAGACCGATGAGTGGATGCGAGTATCGACAAGTTCTCCGGATATGATCCGTCGACAGTGTTTTCCCAGGCGAGCATCTCTTCCCCTTCTACCTATTTTGCATTTATAGTCTTTATTTCCTCCTGTTGATCTATTGCTATCCGTGTCGCGATGCTTTAGTTTCCGTGCACCAATTATATCCCGTGCAGCCTCTATATTGCCTTGGACACCTCCTATTACCCGTGTTTGGTAGATAGCTGGCCTTGCGAGTCGCAGTTGCTTGCTTAGGTGCGATCTCGTGTTGTCCAGTACCACAGTTGATGGAATGCTGGCAGATGTCATTGGTGAAGATGCTTACCGGTGGAGATGATCATGACTTTAAATACAACTATTAAAAATGCTAGATATAACTAATGCAGAGGCATCGGTGGGCAATAGATGTTATTTGGTTCTTCCACGCTCACTTGTGTCCCGTAGGACCCCGAGTACTTGATACCTGTTCCTTGATTTTTCGCACTATCCACATCCGGGAGGCCTTATGGACCCCCATGAGCCAGAGCTTGATTCATTTCTATTCCTTGGGGCCACAAGTAGTTTGGGGCTTTATTACTATCCTGTACTTATGCCATGTTACTGCTTTATTTACGATTGTGCGTGGAGCACCTGTACTGTTTAGGACCGTGACACGTTTTCGCTGTATCGACAAGCCCAGTCACACTTTCGGGTTCCCAGTCGTTTACAGCCGTCCACACAAACCCTGGGTCCGTTCCGGAGCCGGCCAACTTCGTTGCGGGTTGCTTAGTGGGGTGGCCCCCTGAAATATTGATGAATCCTGTGATCGCTTTGTCGTGAATGCCTCGTTGGGTTTTGAGTTGGTTTTTCCGAGGTTGATCGAGTGTGTGTTGCTATTTGTGCACCCCTGCAGGGTAAAACTTTCTGAAAGCCGTGTCCGCGGTTATGGACGACTTGGAGCACAGTATCTCGATCATAGACAAGCATAACTAAAGTAGTGCTATAAACTTGACTTAATATATGACTAGTAATCAGATTTAACTATCACGGAATGGATATTAAAAATGCCAACAACTGGTGGATCTGTGGTGATCTGTGTCATACTATACCTGTCTAGTAAGTATTGCAACTCCAATGGAATGTGATAAAAGTGCCAACAACTGCTGGGTTTCGGGATTCCTCGGGACAATTATATCTGACTAGTAAATGTCCCAACTACAATGGATTGGTGATTAAAACTGCCCACTACTTATGCTTCAGGATGACTCATGCTAGCTATATCTGATTAGTAATTGCTGCAACCATAATGGAATGAGTAAAATTGCCAACTGCATGAGTTCCTTGGTCCGACTTCCTCAATTTGGTCTCGAGGGGGAAAATACTAGGATGGGTTTGTTTGGTGTTAGCTTCAGGTGGGATCCGAATAGGTCTTTCTTATCCCTCTCTGATAACCGCTAGTTGTATTGAGTCTCTATAGGTTGTTTAGTGCCGCTGCGCTGCCGCTTCAGCCCACCATACCTATGTAGGCGAGAGCCGCCGAATTCTAGCCTCGCCGTGTACTGGCCTCAGTACTGACGCTCCTCTTTTTCCTTCGCCCTTTGTCGGCACCCCTTTTGTTTTAGCAGGTTTGAGATCGACGTCGTTAGCAGGGTTACCCTTCCGGCTTGGCCTGGGCAGGGTTATGGACGCCATTGGTTATTCTTCAGGGCTCTTAGCCCCATTTGCATCTTGTCCGTAGTTGGACGCTCTATCGTTTCAAGGTGATTTGGATCTTTGTATATTATACCTGTATTCTTGACTCATGGAGTCGTTGTTGTATAAATATCTGTTCTGTGGGTCCCATCGAGGACTGTTGTGTAATGTTATTACTTCGTTTTCCACCCGCACGAAAGTGCCTGGTGGGCGTCCTTGAATAGTTTCTATGCGGGTTTGGCGAAAAGGGCTAAAACTTGCATAGGGCAGATTTGAGGGTGCTACACTTCTCAATGACCCGCAACTTGTCCCCCAAATTATCGGTAGGTTTTATCGCCTCGTCCCGGATGATCCCAAACACTTTGGCAATGACTGGACAATTGGAAAGTAATGCAAAACTTAGGAAAAAGTAGGGGTGAAAGTGCTCAAATTCCTAAAGATGAAAAGAACATACCTTTCAGTTCTTCAGCTTCATTGTGAATCTTGATAAAGTGAGAATCCATGTCGACCATCTCACGCATCAAAGGTTGCAAAACACAAAAGGCAGAATATCAGGAAAAGTGGGCAAAGAGAGAAGTCGCAAACACGCTAAAAGCAAAGAAATACTTACATCTTGTATATCCACTTCGGTGGGATTCTCAGATATCACCACGCCTTTGCCAACCATTCTTCTTCTTTTATGCGGTGGCAGCTTTGGCAAAGTGGCGACATCTTTCTGGATATTCTTATCCGTAGGAGAAGCGTGCATTTCCTTTGGACCCGTGGACGGCTGTGGAGATTTAATCGAAGGAGAGGCAACAGATGTGCCAGGAGGAGATAGGGTAGGATCTTCCCCGTCATCACCACTAGAAAAAGCAAACGTAAAAAAACTCAATAACTTGCCTACCCGAAAAATCAATAAAGGGGTAGTGAGTACTTACGAAGAAACGTCCTGCGTAAAAAGGAACAGATTCATCTGGGGAGGAGCCGATGAAACTGGGACGGTGCGTAGAGGCTTCGAGCTAGTGGAGTCATCTAAGTATTCAATCATCTCTACTGCATCGGGCCGTTTTCTTTTTTTGCCAACAGGCGCCACGCAAAAGTCTTCAGAGCAAGCCGATAGAAGAGACTGAGTACTCGATGAAGATTTAGTAATAAACGCCTCCATCTCCTCATCAGCAGCTGTCCCAGCCATAGGAAGATCATCAGATACAGAAGGATTGGCTGGGAGCTCACCGCTTTTGGGGAGAGGAGGAAGAGAATATAGATGATCATAATCCTATATGACAGAAGACCAACAATAAAAGGGAGGATAATCGTAAAGAATAAAAGCACATTCACACAAAAACTAAGGGGAAAAAGAAATCCAATGGAAATTTACCTCTGGAAGTGGAAGGCGTTTCTTCTTGCCAAATGGCTTTACACGGCAATCAGGGGGAATCGAGATTTTCTTGGTGAACATGGTGAAGTTTCGAACCCTTTTTCTAGACCTTGAGGGTAAGACCATCCGGTGAAATCCTCATCGGGTCTTCCTTGCCACAGAAAGCCTCGCCTGAAGAGGCTGCACACGAATCCGCGGTAAATACACCAGGATTTGAAGTCCCGATAGTTCCTTGCCAACCTCATGACACAGTTTGTCCATACGGGAAAGAAGGGGTTCAATCTCCGTCATTTCTTCAAGAGTTGGATGTTGATCCCAAGAATCGAGTTTTTGACAAGTTTTCTTGGGGTCAAAAGGGGATAAGCCGTAAGATTGACCCTCAACTTTTTGATCCTTGATGTAAAACCATTTGGTTTTTCACCCTTGGACGGAATCAGTAATCTTGAAGTCAAAATAGTTGACTTCGGAGCAAACAGAGAAAATGGCACCACTGACGTCATGAACAATGGTGTCGGTGGCATTTTGACAAACATAGAAGAAATACTTCCACATGCCCCAATGGGGATGAATCCCGAGGAAGCATTGGAAAAGGGTGACAAAGCAAGCAACGTGAAGTATAGAGCTAGGCGTGAGCTGATATAGCTACACGCCATAGACAAACTGGAGACCTCGAAGAAATACATGGACAAGGAGAGAAAGGCCGTGGAATAAAAAGGAGAGAAACATTAACCTCCAGGCAGATTCAGGGATGGGAGCGGCTTCATCCGCTGGAAGCTTGAAGGTGCCCTCACCAAGATGACCGGAATTTCGTGCCTCACGCAAATCTCGCACAGAGCACTTTGACGGGGCCCATCCGATAGCCCACTTCCTTGTGGCCTTGGTGCCCGTAGCGGAAGTTCCCACCCTGCTTTTGCCCATGGTGATTGAGGAGTAGCACTAGCACGCGGAGGAAAAGAGGAGTAGGTTGAAGGAGATATGCCCTAGAGGCAAATAATAAATAGGTTTTTATTGTCATATCTCAATTAGTTTATAATAGTTTCATATTGTGCTATAACTATGCCAAGTAGAAACATTGGTACAGGTGTGGTATGAAACAACCAAGTCCCTAGTAGCCTCTATTCATACTAGTTCGTTGGTCACGAAGATGGTCTAGGTTTCAAGATCATGGGCATTTATATCGACAGACAACATGATCATATCATTGGAGAATGATGTGATTGGACATTCCTCGAAGGATTGCAACACGATCAAGTCATATAGTTCATTGTTGCAACAGCTATACCTAGACTCCTTCTCCTTAGACCATGAGATGATATCAATCACAGTCTCTCGAGAGTGCTTAGATAGCATCAAGTGCCACTTGGTAATATAGTGGTTATAAAGGTGTGTTCAGGTACTCGGAGGAACTGTAGAGGCAATATATGTCAAGAGCGGGATTTGTTCACCCACATGATGGGTAAAGATACATACGGCCGCCTTGGGATTACATCCATAAATGTTGCAATATGTGACTAGGTCACGGGGATGTAATATTACGGTAACAAGAAAACATAACTTGTTGTGAACGAGATTGAACAAGGTATGGGATACCAATGATCGGATCTCGGACAAGTTGTATCGAGAAACAAAAGGAAGAGGATGCTACATTTAGCGGTTCAAACGACATTGTCATCAGGAATGCATAGGGGTCACATGGACATCCCTGGTCCCTCTGTTGATCATTGATACAGATCATGTCTAGAGCATTCCCGAGCCATGAGAGGATACACTTAAGGGTATGATGAGAGCGATCATTCATAAGACGGAATCACATAGAGAAAGAGAGAAAGTCAGAATCGTTCCGCGGAGAGATTCAAAGTTGTTCGGAGAAAGAATAAAGGAAAAGGGCCGAAAAAGTGTTTTCAGATAAATGGGAATTTGAATATATATTTATTATATGTTAATTATGAATTAATATATTCTAAATAATATTTAGATTAAGATTTATAAAAGCAACTTTTATATTAGGCCAATTCCCCGGAGGGAATTAGCCTAGAAGAAGAGCTGCAAAAAAATAGAAAAGGAAAAACAGCCTAGGCCCACATGAGCGGCAGATAATAGCCGCCGCACGGGGCGGTACGGAGCTCGGATGCGCTGGCGGATGGGCGGCAAATACTTCGCACCACCCAGGGCGGCAGAGCGCTAGGCAATGCATGGGCCGCGGTCACCGCCAGGCCCACCCGGGTGAGGACCTGGGCAGCGGGCGCTGCCTGGGCCGCCGCGCGCCAGGCCGGCCCACCCCGGGCTACCTCTCCCCTCGCTGCCTGCTGGGCCACCGGGGTGCCAAGGCCCACCCGGGGCTAGCTCTGCCTCGCGGTGAGCTGGGCCACCGGTGTGGTGCCAGGCCCACCCGGCTGGCTGATGTAGCTGCTGTTCCCCCTTTTCTTTTTAATTAGCTATTTTCTATTTTGTCTATTGGGCTGAGTTAATTCGGCCCAATCGGCCAGGACGAAAATTCCTGTATTTTTCTTTTGACTATTAGTCCCACATGGCTAACCCAATGGGGAGGGCACACCCCTCCGCCTATATAAAGGGGTGCCCATGGGTGAGATTAAACACATAATTTGAGAAGTCCTTTGGTTGACTTTCTCCCTCCCTCTCTCTATACCTTGTGACCATGGTCCCAAGTCTGGGCTGTGCGATCAAGGCACACCTGCGCTGCAGGGATTCCTAGCCGGATATCAACTTCCGCACTCCCGGTGGGATCGGGGAGCCGGAGGTCTCATCGTGCACCGGTTGTGTATGAAGACACGAGGCGCAACACTTGGGGCGCTTAAATGTTGTGAGACGGAGCTGCTGCACGATGAAGATGACGAAGGAGCAAGGGGTGACCTGCGAGGAGCTTCGCGACCTTGAGGTCGGCTACGAGTACGACTACTTCAACCACGTTCCTCGCGGAACGTTAACCACGTAAGGTCTACAAGGGTATGTATTCTATACGCATTGGCCGTTACTGCATTACTACATAGATAGATCCTAGGCATTTTTAGGGTTATATCATAGGAATTTTTTTGTTTTCTACTACGATCCCCAACAGTGGTATGAGAGCCGATCTATGCGTAGGAGTGTTGTACGACCAGTACTTGATCCCTTAGTTGTTAGCCTCTAACGTGTACTTGTTTATATCGTGGTATTGTTTGATGAAGCGGCCCGGACCGACCTTACGCGTATTCATACGCGATACGGGTTCCACGCTCAATATACGGCTTGTACCGTATAAGTGGTTAGAGGGTGTCTGTCTCTCATTCGATAGTTGATATAGCATTTACAACGGAGGATCCCGAAAGGGGTGTAATAGAGACAACTGTCGGATCCATGTTGTGGTTGGAAAGTTCGTAGTTTAGAAACGGTTCTATTGCGAAACCCCTAACAACCACGTAAAACTTGCAATAGATAAAGTAGAGGCATCTAACTTTATTTTGCAGGGGGCATGTGATTATGATATGACATTGGTCGTTATAAAGGTAAAGTAGTTTACTTTTTTGTTACTAAGTAGTATAGTAATAGTCATCGTTCCGATGGACGACCTGGTGGAGGCGTCGTGGACTTGGCGTCAAACTAAGGGCAAGATGGAGATCATGCCGGAGCGCTCGATGGAGATCAAGGCGCAAGAAGTAGGACCATATCATATCACATTATACATATGATGTTGATACCTGTTTTACATCTTATTGTGTGCTAGTATTTAGATACTCAACGGTAGCAAATAAGATAATCCCTATTTAATTCTAATGTTCCGTGTTCCCCTTGTGTATGCATCACCAAGAAAGTTCTTCGTTATGAGGTGCCCTGCGGTGAGTAGGGGTCAGACATATCTACGTTCGCATACAGTGGGTGTAAGCCATGTTGAACAGCGAATACACACAAGTTAGATTTGGCGAGCCTAGCACGTTACAGAGACGTGGCCTCGGAACACAAGAGATCGAAAGATCGAGCATGAGTCACATGGATGATGTGATTGGCATTAGTGAATGTCTACCTTTGATAATGCACTGATGGCTATGTAACACGGGGGAGGTGCAGAGGATAGGGATCATGCGATCACTAAAATCGTCTAGGGGATGACAATTTTAGTGGAGTCCAATTATAAATTGATCTCTTATTATAAACTTAGTCTAGATGTTTGTTTGCAAATATATTATTAGATCTTAGCCTATCCCATTGAGGTCCTTTGCGACCATGGGAATATGTTGCTTAATATGGAACTTAGCAAAAGGGTCCAACTTCATAGATTAATACCCACGCCTGAGGGATGTCCTCATAAAATGTGATCTTCTCTTCTGGATACAATAACCATTAGGAGATAATTCGATGACTCCGGATTGTTTGCAAAAACACTTAGTGATCTTGCATTAGAGTTGAAGAACTCTTAGAAGGGCTTGCTTGCAAATGGAGGTCATGGATGAAAAGGTATATGTTAGATATACAAAATTATAAATGTGGTTCTTGCAAAACTCGTTGCAGTTTGCGAAGTATTTGATACTTGTCCCGTTTTATGAAAACAGGAGGATCTGCTTGAGAATTGTTGGTTTTGAGGCAATGTGACTTTATGACGGCAAGCAAAATAGTTGATGGCCGACATCACCTCTTCCCTCAAAGTTTGTCATTTGGATTAGTGGACTTGAATATAATTTTGTAATCCATGTCTGTGTGTCTTTCTTATGGTGAGACAATTATTCATATGAACAAGTTACAAACCAGTTTGTACTATTCTTATGAAGAATACCTTATGGTCACATTACGATTACAAACAATTTATTCTCATCACTATGTTAATGATAATAGATTAAACATTTATAAAGGATTAGAATGCTAAAAGATATCCAAAGTTTAATAATGAAATGACACTACAGTTTAAGTCATTTTGGTTATTGCAGGTTCTTTATGAAAGATCGGGGTCCTAGATGCTTAATCTAGAGACTTTGCAAAACCATGCCTCTTGGGCAGAATGACAAAAACTACGCATTCTGGTAAAACGATAATATGCGAAGAAATGTTGAATCTTATACATAGTGATGTATTGTATTTTTAAGAAGTAGTGGAAATCATTTATTGTGGACTTAAGTGAATAAGTGTATTTACTTAATGAAACATGAAGTTTGAAATGATTTGAATTGTTCAAATGAGTTCATGGGATATTGAATTAACTGAATTAACAAGTCTCTTCGATTTGATCGACGTGACTAATGTATTCAAGTCAAAGTTTAGCATTAAAGGAACTTGTGAAAGATGTTTCACAAATTATGATAATTGGACGAATTCAAACTATATCTAAACATCATAATCAATATGTATTAGATACATATGGTATAATATTATCTCTTATCGGGGTTATAGTTGTCGTTTAGAGTTAAAGATCGAAATAAGCAATCACTCATTTGAAATACAAAGGAACATCCAAAAGATTCGTGGAAACAACACCATAAGGTGTATGGCAAGTTCGAGTTTCTAGAGATTTTGATAAATCGAAGTCGTGACGAATAAAAAAGTCTTTGTAGAGCATTCTTAGGAAGCTATGAATGCATCTTCCACAAAAGGGGCAAACCTGTTGTTGTCCAAAGTTGATGTGTCTTGATGAAGATACAGGTGGAAGAAATTGAAAGATCAAAACAAGGTATTTGACCTTACCTCCGAATTGTTGAGTGGCGCAGCGGAATTTGTTTCATGAAGCCAAACTCTACAAATAGAGGAGAAACTGTTGATAATGATCATAAAGTTTGAGGGAGTACTTTTACTAAAGAAAGTAGGATTCAACTATATATTCTTACAAGTTTGTGGAATAATATTGTTGATTCACTTGTCATGTTTTGAACAAGACATACCTACGAAATGCAAAGAAGCATGATGGACCTAAGTACGAGAAATGAATGGTCATTGAAATCTCGTTAGTGGAATTCTCGGTTTGATGATGATCAAAGAATTTTGGAATGTCCAAGATTATCGAGAGTACCTAGATTTGAGTGGGAGCAAATCAGCTTGGCTAATTCATAATATGTATCTGACATATTTTGAGTGGGAGCTAAGTGAAATCCCTGGATCTCTGATACGTCCATTTTGCATCACTATTCTATGTCATAATTCACTGTTATTCATTCATATATTTTGTATTGAGAGGTGATACTTATGTTATTTCATCTGTTTTTGCATGGTTGATGACTTTTGGAGCATGGACCGCTGCAGTCAGGATTCTGATGGAAAAGGTGCTGCTTCGAGGAAAAATTCGCGAAGATCAGAAAATCTGGAAAAATATACAGAAAATCCTATTTTTCCAGAAGACGAAGGAAGCCAGAAGGGGGGTTGAAGATGGGCCACAGGGGGCCCACACCACCCCCTGGCGTGGGCCAGCCTAGGCCGCGCCACCAGGTGGTGTGGCCACCCTGGTCCACCCCTGGCACTCCCCTTTGGCGTATATTATCCTCCTGAAACCCTAAGACTCGGGGAGCAACCACAGAAAAATTTCGCCACCTCGGTGGGGCAGAAAACACCAAGAGAGAAAGATCTCTCCGGCAGACAGATTTCTGCTAGGGGAATTCCTTCATCCGGAGAGGGGAGATCGTCGCCATCAACACCACCACCAAGCTGGACTTCATCGGGATCATCATCACCATCACCACCATCATCACCATCAGCACCCTCATCACCATCTCCATATTGATGTAACAATTGGGTTGAATCTTGCATTAGTTCTTAGGGGAAACTTTCCTGGTGTTGATTATTCTTTGTAGTTGATGCTATTGAGTGAACCGTTGAATTATTGTTGATGTTCAGATTGTTATACATCATTATTCCATCTCTGATCATGATCCATATGATGTCTTGTGAGTAGTTCGTTTTGTTCTTGAGGACATGGGAGAAGTCATGTTGTTAGTAGTGGAGTTGTGTTGAGAGAGATTGAATAGATTGTTATTTAAGTTGTGGTGTACTTCTTCTAGTGGTGTCATGTGAACGTCGACTACATGACACTTCACCTATATGGGCCTAGGGGAATGCATTGTGTATTTGGCTACTAATCGTAGGGGTTGCCGGAGTGATAGAAACCTGAACCCCCGTTAGGAAACCATTGCACAAGGGACGTAAGGGTCTTAGAGTTTAAAGTTGTGGTTAGGTTTCTACCTTAATTACTTTCTTGTACTTATGGATGTTTGCAAGGGGTATAATCACAAGTATGTATTAGTCCTAGGAAGGTCGGTACATTAGCACAGGTTCACCCACACACCACTTAGCAAGCTAAAGAAGATTAATCAACTATATGAAGCGAAAGCACTTGACAGTCTTCCCATGTGTCCTCGAGAACGTTTGGTCATCTTAATTAATACAACCGGCTTGTCCTTTGCTGCATAAAGGATTGGGCCACTTGTTGCATTTATTCTTACTGTCTTTTATTTACTCGTACTTTGTTTTCTTGCTTTATCAAAAAACCCTAAAAATCCGTTTGGTAAGTATTTGCAGAGAATTCCTGATCCATACCACTAGCCAGCACCTTCTGCTCCTCGTTGGGTTCGACACTCTTACTTATCGAAAATATTGCGATACACCCCCTATACTTGTGGGTCATCAAGACTATTTTCTGGCGCCGTTGCCGGGGAGTGAAGCGCTATTGGAGAGTGAAACTGGTAAAGGAAACTTCTACTGTGAGTATTGTTTACTTCTGCTAGTTGCTTTATTTTCATTATGGATAATTCGCTGAGTTTCTTATTTGGTAATGCTACTACCACTGCTAAGGTAGTAGATAAGCCACCACCTGCTGAGAATGATGTTTTTAAAATACCTGCAAGAATTATTGATCGTATTATGGATAACTACTATGTTGGGGATGGAACTGTCCATCCCGGTGATCATTTACTCTTTACACACGAATTATGCGAATTGTTCAAGTGTGCAGGTATTACTACAAATCAAGTTAAGAAGAAGTTATTCTCATTATCGCTGAAAGGAAGAGCTGAGGAATGGTATAAGCTGCTGAAGAATGGTCAAGCTCTGGAATGGGAGGAAATAGTGCCTCTCTTTTATTCAAAGTTTTATCCTCCTAGTGAGATTCATAAAGATCGGAATCAAATATACAACTTTTGGCCTCTTGATGGAGAGAGTACAGCTCAAGCTTGGGGGAGATTGAAGTTACTAATGCTCAAATGTCCCATTCATGAGCTCCCCAACAATATTATTATCAATAACTTCTATGCAAGGCTCCCTCTACACGACAAGGATTTATTGGATGCTTCTTGTGCTGGATCATTCACTCGCATGGAAGAAGAAGCTAAATGGGATCTTCTGGACCGTATTCAAGATAATGCTGAAGCTTGGGAGAATGACAAAGGTAGAAAGTCAGGTATAAATTATGATTATGAATGCATTGAATCTTTTATGGGAACTGATGACTTTCAAAATATTAAAAATGCTTATGGTCTGGACTCTCAAGCTATTGCTTCTTATTTTAAGGCTTTTGCTTCCTACATTGAAGTGCCTAAAAAGAAGTGGAATAAGTATCATGAACCTTATAGAGATATTGCTAAGAGTGTTCCTGCAAGAAATACTGAAGTTTATACTGCTAATCATGTTTTACCTGAACCTTACATTGAGAAAATGCCTTTTCCAGTTAAGGTAAAGGAACACTCTATGATAGCTAGTATGGTTAATGAAAGTACAAATAAAGCTGTTGAACCTGATAAACAAATGGTTGATGAACCTATAATAGCAAGTGTGAAAGACTTTGTCACTAAATATGAAAAAGAGGGACACACTATCCTTTGTAAGGATACCTCTAATATTGTTTCACATAGCAGTGTTATGAGAGCTAGTATTCCTGTGTTTTCTATTAGAATAAGTGATTAGTGCTATGATGGTACTTGTGATAGCTATATTGTTAAGTTTATGCATGATACTGAAAGTTACTATGAGAGAGGGAAAAGTGTTCTTATGCATCTCAATAATATCAAGTTTCCTCGTTTTATGCTGAAAATTTTTATGTTGCACTTCTTTTGCCTTCTTATGCTTGTAGCCTCTGGTTTCAACAACTTGTTTGTTTACAAAATTCCCTTGCATAGGAAATGGGTTATACTTAAATGCGTGTATTTTTGCTTCTTAATGCTCTCTTCCACTTCAATTCATATTCCTATGTGAGCATCTTCAAAATTAGCATGCCCATCTTAATGGCTATAAAGAAAGAGCTTTTTGGGAGACAACCCAATTTAGTTTTTGCTTTCAGTTTGTTTTTTTCTTTGAGTCTTGGAATTTATTACTTCGGTAATAACCGCTCCTTATCCGTTTTGTTTGGTTTTTCTGTCAAGATCAACCTCTAATGAGAGAGAAGTAAGATTTGCGGAAGTTGTTGTCCCGAAACAGATTTTTGTGCTTCACCGTAAAAATTCGTGAGAGATCTCTGTATGTCGGATCGAGCTGTAATTGTTTGTGCTTCTAACCCAGGTTGTTATTTAACTTTCATTAGTTTTGCACTTTTTGATTTGAGTAACAGAAGATTTTCGAAAAAATTAATCTTTACCTGCTGGTCTGTTTTGACAGATTTAGCCACTCTTGCATTTGCTTCTTTAATCGATTTTCTTTTTGAATTCTTTTTGGGTTTTCGGAAGGAGTTGCTACAGTAGCTTATGTTTTGAGGGTTTTTAGTTGAAAGTGGACTCAAAAGTTTCTATCACTTCAGTTATACTAATGTTGCTAATGAGAACTGTGTGAAGTTTTGTGTGAAAGAAATTTCCAGGAAGTGGAGATAATGGTGTAATAAGGAAGAGAAAGGTTTTATGACTCAAGTAATAAGTGTACAAATATGAAGATACTAATGATTATTCAAGTGGAGACTCCGGAAGAGTCCACTAAATACCAAATTCAGAGACCTGCAGAGTCCGTTTTCAAATAGGTAACAGTTCTGGTAACAAAAGTTCCGCAAAAATACTATCCAACTATATTTTTGCAGTTTTTAGTCAATAAGGAAAGCTACGAAGCGAAAAAGGGACGGAAACGGGGCCAGGGTGGCTCACACCACCCTGTGGCGCGAGCCCACCCCTGGCCGCGCCACCAGGTGGTGAGTCCACCCCGGACTCCGCCTCCGACTCGTTTTCTCCTAGTACCTTCCTTTTGATATGAAACTTCGTAATATATAACCCCCCCGATCCCCCGTGGTTCGTATATCGTGTTTTCATTGTGTTTTCATTTCGATCTATTTCTGCCAGGACATACTCTTTGAAAGACTAGAAGCACCATGGTGTCCCCCAAGGATAAAGGGAAGGAGCCTATGGAGGAAGACCTCCAAGACCCCGAGAAAGAGAAGGAGATCAAGAGTGAAGGTGAAGAGGAGGCAAAGCACACCGACACTACCATTGCAAGCATTGGACTGGTGACGAAACCTGCCAGGGTTAGAAGGACTGCACGGATGCAGACTGGGGGGAAGCTCCTCGTCACAGTTTGGCTCCACGGACACTTCCTCCACACACCAAGAATCCCTTCCATACCTTTATCCATAACCATGCAGGAAAGGAAGACTCCAAGAGGGAAGAATGGAAAAAGAATCACAAGAGCTGGGATCCACAATCTGAAATGATTATCAGCCGTATTGAGCACAATTCGGAGTTGATTTGTACTCTCACCTTCGAGATTGAGGACTTGGGGAAATTGGTCAAGAAGCTCATCGAGAGGATACCACCACCACCGAAGGAGTAATTCGTCATCAGGTTTGGCATCCCCTTGGTTTGTTCCAAGCTTGGGGGAGTGTCGCGGTATCACATCATTATCTTCTATCTTTTTAACTTATTAGTAGAGTCAGATCATGAATAGAGGAGTTATTATGTAGTATGGTTTGCATTATGGAAGTGTCCCCTCTCTCGTTAGATATGTATCCCTTGGTGTGAGTTGCCATTATGGAATATTAATGAGAAGTTCTATCATTTACTCTTTTGCATAGCTTATATTAGTTTTCAATTCGTGGTTATATGATTGATCTTGTTGTTAGTATTGGTTTCACTTTGGGATCATCGAGTTAATTTAGTTGGTTTTGGCAAACCTGGCTCGGTCAGTAGCACACTATTTTTGAGAGTTGAAAGAAAAGATAAAAGTACCTTTAAAGAAATATAATTTCATCATCTTTCTTTAGTTAAGATCTTTTGTGCTTCCAAGGAAGATTACATGTTTGTATTTATCGCTTGTATGTTTGTTTGTTTCCTTCAACTCTTATACTTGCTACCCAACCTTGCTAGCCAAAAACCTGTACTGAGAGGGAATTCTTCTCGTGCATCCACCTCCTTTAAACCAAAACCTTTGCCATTTGTGTCCACCATACCTACCTATTAGCACTATTGCTATTCCAAGTAAATTATTTTTTTATCTACCTTTCAAATTAAATCTGTTATGTGAAAATTAGTGATTAAAGCTCTCACGAACTTGATGGCACACTTTACTTTCTTGCATTTAATAAACTTGAACCATTGGGTCCTTCTTTGTTGCGTATATGCTTGCGCTTTATGAGTTGAAGTTAGCAGAACCATGTATCATGGGGACCGCTTTCAACACTTCATTGGTACTTTGTACCTAGTTGATATATGTTCTTTTGCTTATGGATCCCGGCGGTGTGAGATAAAAGTGAAACTTGTAAGATCATGGAGTTTATATGTGTCTTAGAGAAAC
Organism: Avena eriantha; assembly: GCA_910589775.1. NCBI lineage: Eukaryota > Viridiplantae > Streptophyta > Magnoliopsida > Poales > Poaceae > Avena > Avena eriantha. The sequence continues at coordinate 173,876,260 of OU342743.1, read as the reverse complement.
GCCTGGGCCGCTAGCCTAAGCCATGCCTAATCTTGGTGGAAACTTGCAGCATAACTATAGTGAGCATTCTATGAAGCATCCTCAATAAAAACCTATGCAAATAGCAAATAAAAAGATCGTTGAGATGCTCATTGTCTGCTTGCCTTGTCATTTTGATTATGGGATAGCTCCTATGTCATGTGCAAGGGGTACCCCGTTGGTGGTTCTCAATGATACGCATGTATTTACAATGACAAGAGCTTGCTCGTGACTGAAGTTGAGTAGCATGAGGTTCGGTACTCATAAGTAAGGGGCATGGGCTTCAATTTATAACTTGTCAAGCATATCCTCTTAGTTGTGTCACTTTAACCTTAATCACCAAAAGATGCCTATGATAGGGGAAATGAGAGCTTAAAAATAGTAAGTATCATATTTTTTGGGAGCTCTTTATGAGACTTGCAATCCCTGCTTCCCTCTGCGAAGGGCCTTTCTTTTACTTTGTAGTTGAGTTAGTAAACCTACTCCCTTCTTTCTCAGCAAGTATTTTGAGTTGTTGTGTTTCATTCATTCATATGATGATTTATTCAAATCATGTTTCTTATGTTCATTGTTTTGCACATTGCTCTTATCTTGATGTTTACTACTTTGAAAGCTATCATTGAAAACCAGCTATTTGTGAACTCCAGCAAATTATCATCTATTCTTCGACCAAGAGCTAAGTTTGCCATTACCAATTATGATTCACTTTATGTATCTTCATGGTGTTTCCTTTACTCATTGCAAGTTGAGTTATATAATAGTGAGCTGTCTTCTATTTTGATCTATGTATTTGATGAATGTGATGCTTCTTGTCCGTATTCTTTTATCGACTCTTCACTCCATAAACCTGAGGCCATGTTATTGAGCTTAGTTTTGCTTGGGGACAAGCGAAGTCTAAGCTTGGGGGAGTTGATACATCCATTTTGCATCACTATTCTATGTCATAATTCACTGTTATTCATTCATATATTTTGTATTGAGAGGTGATACTTATGTTATTTCATCTGTTTTTGCATGGTTGATGACTTTTGGAGCATGGACCGCTGCAGTCAGGATTCTAATGGAAAAGGTGCTGTTTCGAGGAAAAATTCGCGAAGATCAGAAAATACGGAAAAATATACAGAAAATCCTATTTTTTCAGAAGACGAAGGAAGCCAGAAGGGGGGTTGAAGATGGGCCACAGGGGGCCCACACCACCCCCTGGCGTGGGCCAGCCTAGGCCGCGCCACCAGGTGGTGTGGCCACCCTGGTCCACCCCTGGCACTCCCCTTTGGCGTATATTATCCTCCTGAAACCCTAAGACTCGGGGAGCAACCACAGAAAAATTTCGCCACCTCGGTGGGGCAGAAAACACCAAGAGAGAAAGATCTCTCCGGCAGACAGATTTCTGCCGGGGGAATTCCTTCATCCGGAGAGGGGAGATCGTCGCCATCAACACCACCACCAAGCTGGACTTCATCGGGATCATCATCACCATCACCACCATCATCACCATCAGCACCCTCATCACCATCTCCATATTGATGTAACAATTGGGTTGAATCTTGCATTAGTTCTTAGGGGAAACTTTCCTGGTGTTGATTACTCTTTGTAGTTGATGCTATTGAGTGAACCGTTGAATTATTGTTGATGTTCAGATTGTTATACATCATTATTCCATCTCTGATCATGATCCATATGATGTCTTGTGAGTAGTTCGTTTTGTTCTTGAGGACATGGGAGAAGTCATGTTGTTAGTAGTGGAGTTGTGTTGAGAGAGATTGAATAGATTGTTATTTAAGTTGTGGTGTACTTCTTCTAGTGGTGTCATGTGAACGTCGACTACATGACACTTCACCTATATGGGCCTAGGGGAATGCATTGTGTATTTGGCTACTAATCGTAGGGGTTGCCGGAGTGACAGAAACTTGAACCCCCATTAGAAAACCATTGCACAAGGGACGTAAGGGTCTTAGAGTTTAAAGCTATGGTTAGGTTTTTACCTTAATTACTTTCTTGTACTTACGGATGTTTGCAAGGGGTATAATCACAAGTATGTATTAGTCCTAGGAAGGTCGGTACATTAGCACAGGTTCACCCACACACCACTTGACAGTCTTCCCATGTGTCCTCGAGAACGTTTGGTCATCTTAAGTAATACAACCGGCTTGTCCTTTGTTGTATAATGGATTGGGCCACTTGCTGCATTTATTCCTACCGTATTTTATTTACTCGTCCTTTATTTACTTGCATTATCAAAAAAACCCTAAAAATCTGTTTGCTAAGTATTTGCAGAGAAATCCTGATCCATACCACTACCCAGCACCTTCTGCTCCTCGTTGGGTTCAACACTCTTACTTATAGAAAATACTGTGATACACCCCCTATACTTGTGGGTCATCAATCTCAAACATGGATGTCATATTTGTGTAGGGAGCGTGAAATTATTCTGGGATATGTGGACGACATATGTAAATGATGTGATCGGTTTTAATAATATTTAAGTTAGGATGAAGTTGAAGTTATTAAGCAATAAGATCTATCGAGATAGATTAGTGAGTTTAATAAACACCGAATGTCGAATGCTTCATGGACTTGATGATACATTGCAAATGTATCTATAATTTTTGATGTTCCATGCTTAGTTTTATCCACTTTCTTGTGTTTTGTCCACACTTTGGAGTACTTTTCATATGATTTCTTGGAGTAACCTATTAACAAGAGCCACAGTGCCAACTGCCTGTTTTCTGCTGTTTTTAGTTCTAGGAAAGTCAGAAAATGAATATTCTCGGAATTGGACGGGACAAAAGCCAAAGTGCCTATTTTTCCGGAAGTCATCAGATGCCAGAGTACGAGACGGAGAGGGGCCAGGTGGCCACCACACCACCTGGCCGCGCGGCCTAGCCTGGCCCGCGCCAGGGGGTGGTGTGGCCGCCTCCGGCACCCCCTCGTCCTCCCCTCCGCCTATAAGATGCCCTCGGGACAAAAACAAAAATCCTTTGTTCATAGAATAATCGTATTGTTTACTTTACACGCAGTTCGTAAAGCAATAATCTGTTGCTTGCAACTTAATACTGGAGGGGGTTCAGATGATAACCTGAAGGTGGATTATTAGTCATAGATGCAGTTGGATGGCGGTCTATGTATAATTTTGTAATGCCCAATCGAATCTCAAAGGAGTCAAGATGATTAGTATATGCATGTATTGCTTTCTCGATGTTTGTCAATTGCCCCGCTATAATTTGTTCACCCAGCATGTTATCTATCTTAAGGAGAGCCACCTCTAGTGAACTATGGATCCCGGTCCTTGTTTTTACATACAATCTACAATCTTTTACTGCTTTGTGTTTACTTTCTGCAAACTATTACTTCCTTCCATTCGATACGTTTAATCCTTTGTTTTCCAGAAAACACGGTGAGATTGGCAACCTCATCGCAAGTTGGGGACAAAGTTCTGTGGTTGTGTTGTGCAGGTCTCCACGTTGCTACTAGCACTGGTAGTGCGCCCTGTCAAGGCTCAGCTAGGAACACCTTTGGGGTGTTTCCTTGCTCCTACTGGTTCGATTAAACCTTGGTTTCATAACTGAGGGACACTTGCTGCTGTGCTCATCATACCTTCCTCTTGGGGTCCCCAACGAGCTCTACATCAACATCGCACCAGCATTTTCTTGGCGCCAACACTGAGCCATCAAGCATTTTTCTGGCGCCGTTGCCGGGGAGTCAAGGACATCTTCACAAGGGGAGTCCCTCATAACCAATCTCTTTACTTTGTTATTTTTGTTTTTCTTAGTTTCTTTTTGCTTTGTTTGCTTGTTTTCTTTATCAAAAACACACAAAAATTAGTTTTACTTGTTTGCTTTCTTATTTGAAAACACACAAAAATTAGTTCCTATCCTAAGTTGCCATTATGTCTAGCCTTGCTCCAATCACTATGTCACCCGAGGAAATGATTTTCACTTTTAAACAAGGAATTGAGGAAAGTTTTAAGGAAGCTTGGTCTAGAATCTCTGATCTACATGAAAAAACTGAGCCTAAAATGACTCAAAGTTTGTTCCTTAGCAGTTTTTACCTTGGAATTGCTCTTTGCTATAGATATGCTTTAGATGCTGTTGTGGGAGGAGATTTTCTCCAATGTAATGAGGATGATGCTATTAATGCTATAAAGAAATTGATCCTCACTTACAACTTGCCTAGCCAAACTGATATTTCTTTCGCAAGAATATTTGCTAGGTTGAACACTCTTGAGACTAGCACTACTAGCTTAAAAGATTATTATAATACGCTTAGGGAGCATCACAATTATGTCCCAATAAATTCTGAACCATCAAAGTGGCTCCCTACAGTAAAGATTGAGATAAACACTGAAACTTTTCAAGCTCGCTGTGATATCATGTCTGAATTTTGTCTTATGCCCAAAGATATTTATGAATCTCTGAATACTTGGGGGCTTACTGAAGGAGGAAAAGAAATATCTCTTGCTAATAATGCTACCATATTACCTCTTGGAATAGCTGAAGGAGTGTTTACAAAGATCCTTGGGAAAATGATTTCTACCGATTACCTTGTTATTGAATGTGCAAGAAAAGGACAAATTACACTTGGAAGGTCCCTATTAAAACTCCTTGGAGCAATAATAGATGTGGGAAAGGGGACCATGCACCTTTCTTATCCACCAAACAATCATATTTTCCCCAAGGTTAAGAATAAAAGTAAGAGAGGTAAGGGCGAGAAATTTGGTTTTAATGCTTCTTCATTTGAGAACACTTGATTTTTTCTTGCTTCTTATGCCTAACTTAAAGGCGTTAAAGAAAAGTACTTATTGGGAGATAACTGATGTCTACGCACTTCTATTCTTGTAGACAGTTGTTGGGCCTCCAAGTGCAGAGGTTTGTAGAACAACAACAAGTTTTCCCTTAAGTGGATTACCCAAGGTTTATCGAACTCAGGGAGGAAGTGGTCAAAGGTATTCCCTCTCAAGCAACCCTGCAATCAAGATACAAGAAGTCCCTTGTGTCCCCAACACACCCAATACACTTGTCAGGTGTATAGGTGCACTAGTTCGGCGAAGAGATAGTGAAATACAAGTGGTATGGATAATTATAAGTGGTAATGGTGATAGAAAATAACTTGATGGCGTGGAAGAGACTAAAGGCAAACTGAAATAAAGAAGGAAGCAAGCAAACATGCAACAGATCTAATAGCAAACAGTGTATCAATGCTTAGAAATAAGGCCTAGGGATCATACTTTCACTAGTGAACACTCTCATATAAATATCTTCTCTTTATGATACTACTCTTAACTACTCTCCGGTTGGACACTCTAATCGATGGTAGGGCTATAACAGCACACCTCAAAGTAAGCCTTTCCCATCTAGAAAACCCCACACTGTCACCTTGAGCACTAGATTGTTCCAACAAACACCACAATTTCATAAAGACATCCAACTCAAAATATAATTCATAACAAGTATGTGTAATCTCTAGCCTAAGTGCCACCATGGTGTGCACGCTGTCACTTTCACACACATGGGGAGAGCAGAGATCTATTAAAGCACTTGAGTAGCAAGGTAGATCTATAGATTATAAGATCATGATCACAATATGATCATGCATAGAGAGAGAGATATGAACACATAGCTACCGGTAGAACCCTTAGCCTCGAGAGAGAACTACTCCCTCCTCATTATGGGAATCAACAATAGTGATGGAGATGGTGGTGGAGATCGATGGAGATGGCTTCGGGGGCACTTCCCCGTCCCGGCAGGGTGCCGGAACAGAGACTTTCTGTCCCCCAAATCTCTCCTTCGGTGGCGGCGGTGGTGCGGAACTTTTCGTGGCTGGAGGCTTGACGATCTAGGGTTTCTGCCTCGGGAGGCTTCTTATAGGCCAGAGGGCAAGGTCGGTGGAGTGCTAGGGGGCCCACACCACCTGGTGGCGCCGTAGCGGAACTTTTCGTGGATTTCTGATTGACTATTTAGGGTTTATGCATCGCGAGGCTTCTTATAGGCGAAGAGGCAAGGTCGGTGGGCGGCCAGGGGGCCCACACCACCCGGTAGCGCGGCTAGGGCTAGCCCGCGCCACCACATGTTGTGGCCGCCCTGTGGCCCCTCTCCGTCTCGTCTTCTGGCTCCGTGAGTCTTCCGGTAAAATAGGAACTTTGGCTTTTGTCCCGTCCAATTCTGAGAATATTCATTTTCTGACTTTCCTAGAACCAAAAACAGCAGAAAACAAGCAACTGGCACTGTGGCTCTTGTTAATAGGTTAGTCCAAGAAATCATATGAAAAGTACTCCAAAGTGTGGACAAAACACAAGAAAGTAGATAAAACCAAGCATGGAACATCAAAAATTATAGATACATTTGCAATGTATCAACATCCCCAAGCTTAACTCCTGCTCGTCCTCGAGTAGGTAAGTGATAAAAAGAAAGAATAATTTTTGAGGTGACATGCACCATCAAAGACTTGATCAAAGTATTTGTAAAACATTCAAAGCTGGGATCATAGTGCTTCAATCATAACATGAAAGACAAAGTTCTAGCAATAAGACAAAGAAACTATGATGCAACATGAAAAGGAACAAACAAAAGATTCATGAATAACAATGCTTTGCAAGACGTTCGTTTGTTTCACATAAAGAAAACATAGCATAATAGTATTCAGCTTGTCCCTCAATAGAGTAGCAAATATAAATGCATAGGACACCTTCAAAGTTCATAAGAGTGACTAGATACAATAGATTAAAACAAGCAATATCAAAGTATGCATCAATCAACTAGTCTTGGGACAATGCACATAGAACTAAGAATGGCCACTATGCTCTCAAAGTAGGTGCATAAAGATAGAAGGTGGAGACTCAATATAATGGTGGAAGAAAGACCTTTTTATAAAAGGAAGTAGGTATTCAAGTCTCATAAAGAGCTTCCAAAAATTATGGTACTTATAGCTTTCAGCTCTCATTGCCCCTATCATAAGCATCTTGAAGTGATTAAGGTTAAAGTGAACAAACTATGGTGTACATGCTTGACGAAGTATAAGTTAGGAATCTCATGTCCCTTGTATACGAGGGCTGCTCCTCATGCTACTCAAGTTTAGTCACCGGTAAGTTCTTGTCATCGTAAGTACATGTGTATCATAGAGAACCGCCAACGGGGTACCCCTTGCCCGATGATACGAAAGAATCCCCATATCAAAATGACAAGGCAAGCAGACAACAAGCATCTCAGCAATCTTCTTATTTACCATGGGAATATGGTGCTTTTTTCTCTCTTTCCTCTTTTCATAATATTTTTTTTTCTTTTTCTCTTTTTTCTCAATATAGGACTCTTTTTGTATAAGAAGAATGCTTCATAAACAGCTCATTATGGTTATGTTGCAGGTTTCCACCATGTTAGCATGGATTAGACCAGCAGCCCAGGCGTTTCTCTAACACATATACATAACTCCATGGACTTACAAGCTCCACTTTCATTTCACACCGACGACATCCATATACAAAAGAGCATGATATCAACTAGGTACAAGTACCAAGTGCAATGTTGAAAGCGTTCCCCATGAAAGCATGGTTCTGCTAATTCCCAACAAATAAGTGGAAGCATATACAACATAGACGACACAATGGTTCAAGTTTATTAAGGGCAAGAAAAGTAAAGTGTGCCATCAAGTTCGTGAGAGCTTTAATCACTAGTTTTCTCATAACAAGTTTAATTTGGAAGGTAAACAAAAGCATGAATATACTTGTAATAGCATAAGCTAGTAGGTAGGTATGGTGGACTCTTTGGAATAACTTGGTTTAGAGAGTTGGATGCATGAGTGGAACTCATACTTGGTTGTGGAGGCTAGCAAAAGACTGGGAGCGACAAACTAAGAGAGCAATAATGGCCATAATCATGCAGAGCGACAAAACATCATTGATCAAAGCATAAAGTGATACTACAAGTTGAAAACTAAAGGATCATAAAGTCTTATGGTGACTTGAGATAGTCATAACATGGTGTGAGCATGCGCCAAGTCAACCCAAATAAAGCATCAAAGGAGAATACCGCTATACTATGCTTTAATATGCTAAAACAACGCATGATTCATCCAAGGCACATTAAGCAATCTCAATTGTTTATAACAAGTCATGCTACAACAAAGAATACTAAGCATAAAGCCAAAACAATATCAAGCATGGCATGACAAAGCATAGGCCACAGTCAAAAACGAGCTCTTTTTACCACATAAGCATGAACTTTCCTACTCTTTTCCAAACCAAACCAAACTATTTGCAAGCTAATGTATGAAAGAGGGGATCCAACTAATTTATTCATAAAACTAAGCAAACAAAATCAAATGAAAAACCAAAACAAAAACGAAAAAGAAGACGCTCCAAGAACAACACAACTGTGCATGAAACAATAAAAATGAAGCGTTTGGAAGAAACTTGGGATTTTTATTGATGAAAAAGGGGATGCCTTGGGCATCCCCAAGCTTTGACGCTTGTACTTCTTGGATATTTCTTGGGGTGACACGCGTGGCATCCCCAAGCTTGAGCTTTAGTCCATCATTCATCTCATTACTCATTCCTTCCATACACCTGAATTTTTTCCTTCATACAAAACTTCACACAATCTCATTAGCAACATTAGTGCACTTAAGATAAATAAGTCTTAAGGTTCAGTTCTAACACCAAATAAACTTCCATTAGAACACTAGATACTGTAGCTCTTCCCTCAAAAAGCTCAATTCCCCAAAATAACTCAAAAAGGAACCAACAAGAAGCAAATGCAGAAAATGGTAGAAATCTGTCAAATCAGACCAACGGTTAAATACGAATTTTTTCGAAGACCTTATGTTGCTCAAATCAAAAAGTGTTGAACTAAATAAAGTTAGATAACAACCTGGGGCAGAAGCACAAAAATTCACGCCTCAAAAGGACGTACAGATATTTTACACGAATGTTTACGGTGAAGCACAGAAATCTGTTTCGGGACAGCAACTTGCCCAATCATTATTTCTCTCTCATTAGAGGTTACTCTTGGCACAAAAAGCAATTAAAAAGGATAAGGAGAGGTTATTACTGAGATAATAACTTCCAAGACTCATCTAAAACTTTTGGGTTATCTCCCAATAAGTACTTTTCTTTAACGCCTTTAAGTTAGGCATGATAGTTTAGGAGGATGCTCACATAAAAATATGAATTGAAGTAAAAGAGAGCATCAAGAAGCAAATTCAAAGCACATTTAATTCTAACCCACTCCCTATGCATAGGAATATTGTAAAGAAACAAGTCATGAAAGCACAAAGCAACAAGCATAGTAAAGAAAAACAAGTGCAACTTCAAGACTTTCAACATAAAGAGGGGAAACTTAGTATTGTTGAGACACATAAAACCATGTTTCCCTCTCTCATAATAACTTTCAGTAGTATCATGAATAAAATTAACAATATAACTATCACATAAAACATTCTTATCATGAGCCACATGCATATAATAATTATCATTCTCCACATAAACATAGTCATTCTTATTAATTGTAGTGGGAGCAAATTCAACAAAATAGCTATCATTATTATTCTCATCACCATAATCATCAAATATAGGAGGCATATTGTAGTCATAATTAATTTCCTCCTCAATAGTAGGTGGACTAAAAATATGATACTCATCATTGTAATCATCATATATTGGAGGTTTTGTATCATAAGCAATAGAATAGCTATCTTCCAAAGCTAGAGAACTAAAAAGATCATTTTCATAAAAACTAGCTTCCCCAAGCTTAGACTTTTCCATAGCAATAGCAATAATGGTGTCTAAATAATTCACACTAACAACATTGCTATTAGCATGCAAATAAAGTTCCATAGGTTTTTAAATTTTCTCTTCAAACACTTCATGTCCTAACTCAAGATAAATACTATAAAGCTCTCTAATTTTGTTGTTGTTTTCCATTAAGCCTAACTAGTGAAAACAAGAAACAAAAAGACAAAATTGCAGAATCTAAAGGAAAAAAAACTTCGAGCACTCACACCGGAGGATGTGAGTACCTTTTACCTTACCTCCCTCGCAACGGCGCCAGAAAATAGCTTGATGTCTACGCACTTCTATTCTTGTAGACAGTTGTTGGGCCTCCAAGTGCAGAGGTTTGTAGAACAACAGCAAGTTTTCCCTTAAGTGGATTACCCAAGTTTATCGAACTCAGGGAGGAAGTGGTCAAAGGTATTCCCTCTCAAGCAACCCTGCAATCAAGATACAAGAAGTCCCTTGTGTCCCCAACACACCCAATACACTTGTCAGGTGTATAGGTGCACTAGTTCAGCGAAGAGATAGTGAAATACAAGTGGTATGGATAATTATAAGTGGTAATGGTGATAGAAAATAACTTGATGGCGTGGAAGAGACTAAAGGCAAACTGAAATAAAGAAGGAAGCAAGCAAACATGTAACAGATCTAATAGCAAACGGTGTATCAATGCTTAGAAACAAGGCCTAGGGATCATACTTTCACTAGTGAACACTCTCATATAAATATCTTCTCTTTATGATACTACTCTTAACTACTCTCCGGTTGGACACTCTAATCGATGGTAGGGCTATAACAGCACACCTCAAAGTAAGCCTTTCCCATCTAGAAAACCCCACACTGTAACCTTGAGTACTAGATGGTTCCAACAAACACCACAATTTCATAAAGACATCCAACTCCAAATATAACTCATAACAAGTATGTGTAATCTCTAGCCTAAGTGCCACCATGGTGTGCACGTTGTCACTTTCACACACATGGGGAGAGCAGAGATCTATTAAAGCACTTGAGTAGCAAGATAGATCTATAGATTACAAGCTCATGATCACAATATGATCATGCATAGAGAGAGAGAGATGAACACATAGCTACCGGTAGAACCCTTAGCCTCGAGAGAGAACTACTCCCTCCTCATTATGGGAATCAACAATAGTGATGGAGATGGTGGTGGAGATCGATGGAGATGGCTTCGGGGGCACTTCCCCGTCCCGGCAGGGTGCTGGAACAGAGACTTTCTGTCCCCCGAATCTCCCCTTCGGTGGCGGCGGCGCATCGGAACTTTTCGTGGATTTCTGATTGACTATTTAGGGTTTATGCATCGGGAGGCTTCTTATAGGCGAAGAGGCAAGGTCGGTGGGCGGCTAGGAGGCCCACACCACCTGGTGGTGCAGCCAGGGCTAGCCCGCTCCACCACATGGTGTGGCCGCCCTGTGGCCCCTCTCCGTCTCGTCTTCTGGCTCCGTGAGTCTTCCGGTAAAATAGGAACTTTGGCTTTTGTCCCATCCAATTCCGAGAATATTCATTTTCTAACTTTCCTGGAACCAAAAATAGCAGAAAACAGGCAACTGGCACAGTGGCTCTTGTTAATAGGTTAGTCCAAGAAATCATATGAAAAGTACTCCAAAGTGTGGACAAAACACAAGAAGTAGATAAAACCAAGCATGGAACATCAAAAATTATAGATACATTTGCAATGTATCAATAACCCAAAAGTTTTAGATGAGTCTTGGAAGTTATTACCTCTGTAATAACCTATCCTTATCCTTTTTATTTGTTTTTGGTGCCAAGAGTAACCTCTAATGAGAGAGAAGTAATGATTGGGAAAGTTGTTGTCCCGAAACAGATTTATGTGCTTCACCGTAAACATTCGTGTAAAATCTCTGAACGTCTTTTTGAGGCGTGAATTTTTCTGCTTCTGCCCCAGGTTGTTATATAACTTTAGTTAGTTCAACACGTTTTGATTTGAGCAACAGAAGGTCTTCAAAAAAATTGTATTTACCTGCTGGTCTGTTTTGACAGATTTCTGCCATTTTCTGCATTTGCTTCTTGTTGGTTCCTTTTTGAGTTCTTTTGGGGAATAGAGATTTTTGAGGGAAGTGCTACAGTAGCTAGTGTTCTAATGGAAGTTTATTTGGTGTTAGAACTGAACCTTAAGACTTATTTATCTTGAGTGCACTAATGTTGCTAATAAAGATTGTGTGAAGTTTTGTATGAAGGAAAATTTTTAGGTGTATGGAAGGAATGAGTAATGAGATGAAGGATGGAGTAAAGCTCAAACTTGGGGATGCCACGCGTGTCACCCCAAGAAATATCCAAGAAGTACAAGCGTCAAAGCTTGGGGATGCCCAAGGCATCCCCTTCTTCATCAATAAAAATCCCAGGTTTCTTCCAAACGCTTCAATTTTATTGTTTCATGCACAGTTGTGTTTTTCTTGGAGCGTCTTATTTTTCATTTTCGTTTTGGTTTTTCGTTTGCTTTGGTTTGCTTAGTTTTATGAATAAATTGGTTGGACCCCCTCTTTCATACATTGGTTTGCAAATAGTTTGGTTTGGTTTGGAAAAGAGTAGGAAAGTTCATACTTATGTGGTAAAAAGAGCTTGTTTTTGACTGTGGCTATGCTTTGCCATGCCATGCTTGCTATTGTTTTGGCTTTATGCTTAGTATTCTTTGATGTAGCATGACTTGTTATAAACAACTGAATCATGCGTTGTTATAGCATATTAAAGCATAGTATAGTGGTATTCTCCTTTGATGCTTTATTTGGGTTGACTTGGCGCATGCTCACACCATGTTATGACTATCTCAAGTCACCATAGCCTTTATGATCCTTTAGTTTTCAACTTGTAGTATCACTTTATGCTTTGATCAATGATGTTTTGTCGCTCTGCATGATTATGGCCATTATTGCTCTCTTAGTTTGTCGCTCCCAGTCTTTTGCTAGCCTCCACAACAAAGTATGAGTTCCACTCATGCATCCAACTCCCTAAACCAAGTTATTCCAAAGATTTCACCATACCTACCTACTAGCTTATGCTATTCCAAATATATTCATGCTTTTGTTTACCTTCCAAATTAAACTTGTTATGAGAAAACTAGTGATTAAAGCTCTCACGAACTTGATGGCACACTTTACTTTTTTGCATCTAATAAACTTGAACCATTGGGTCCTTCTTTGTTGCGTATATGCTTGCACTTTATAAGTTGAAATTAGCAGAACCATGTTTCATGGGGAACACTTTCAACATTGCACTTGTACTTTGTACCCCGTTGATATCATATTCTTTTGCTTACGGATCCTGACGGTGTGAAATAAAAGTGGAACTTGTAAGATCATGGAGTTTGTATGTGTGTTAGAGAAACGCCTGGGCCGCTAGCCTAAGCCATGCCTAATCATGGTGGAAACTTGCAACATCACCATAATGAGCACTCTATGAAGCATCCTCAATAAAAACCTATGCAAATAGCAAATAAAAAGATCGCTGAGATGCTCATTGTCTGCATGCCTTGTCATTTTGATTATGGGAAATCTCCCGTATCATGTGCAAGGGGTACCCCGTTGGCGGTTCTTAATGATACATATGTACTTACAATGACAAGAGCTTACTCGTGACTAAAGTTGAGTAGCATGAGGTTCGGTCTTCGTAAGTAAGGGGCATGGGATTTCAGTTTATAACTTGTCAAGCATATCCTCTTAGTTGTGTCACTTTAACCTTAATCACCTTCAAGATGCTTATGATAGGGGCAATGAGAGTTGAAAGCTATAAGTACCATAATTTTTGGAAGCTCTTTATGAGACTTGAATCCCTACTTCCTTTTATAAAAAGGCATGTCTTCCACCATTATATTGAGTCTCCATCTTCTACCTTTATGCACCTACTTTGAGAGCATAGTGGCCATTTTTAGTTCTATGTGCATTGTCCCAAGACTAGTTGATTGATGCATAACTTGATATTGCTTGTTTTAAACTATTTGTATCTAGTCACTCTTATGAACTTTGAAGGTGTCATATGCATTTATATTTGCTACTCTATGAGGGACAAGTTGAATACTATTATGCTATGTTTTCTTTATGTGCAACAAACAAACGTCTTGCAAAGCATTGTTATTCATGAATATTTTGTTTGTGCCTTTTCATGTTGCATCATAGTTTCTTTGTCTTATTGCTAGAACTTTGTCTTTCATGTTATGATTGAAGTACTATGATCCCAGGTTTGAATGTTTTACAAATACTTTGATCAAGTCTTTGATGGTGCATGTCACCTCAAAAATTATTCTTTCTTTTTATCACTTACCTACTCGAGGACGAGCAGGAGTTAAGCTTGGGGATGTTGATACATTGCAAATGTATCTATAATTTTTGATGTTCCATGCTTAGTTTTATCCACTTTCTTGTGTTTTGTCCACACTTTGGAGTACTTTTCATATGATTTCTTGGACTAACCTATTAACAAGAGCCATAGTGCTAGCTGCCTGTTTTTGCTGTTTTTGGTTCCAGGAAAGTCAGAAAATGAATATTCTCAGAATTGGACGGGACAAAAGCCAAAGTGCCTATTTTTCTAGAAGTCATCAGATGCCAGAGTACGAGACGGAGAGGGGCCAGGGGGCACCACACCACCTGGCCGCGCGACCCAGCCTGGCCCGCGCCAGGGGGTGGTGTGGCCGCCTCCGGCACCCCCTCGGCCTCCCCTTCCGCCTATAAGATGCCCTCGGGATGAAAATCCTAAGGGCTCGATCAAAAAACCATGAAAGAGTCCGTAGCCGCCATCATCTCCATCCCTAGATCAGGAGGGATCTGAAGCTCTTCCCGGCACCCTGCCGGAGAGGGGAATTCACCCTGGAGGCCTTCTTCATTACCATGCAAGCCTCCGGTTTGATGCATGAGTAGTTCATCCTTAGACTACGGATCCATGTAGTAGCTAGATGGCTGGTTCTCCTCCTTTGTGCTTTCATGTTTTAGATCTTGTGAGCTCCGTTCAAGATCAAGATCATCTATTTGTAATTCTGCATATTGTGTTTGCGGGGATCCGATGGATATTGAGATGCTATTTCAGATTGATTATTGATTCTATCATGTCTTTGTTATTTGTGATCTTGCATGCTTTCCGTTGTTAGTAGCTATCTTGGCCAAGTAGATGCTAGCAACTCCAAGAGTTAGTATTTATGCTCGATAGTGGGTTCATGCCTCTAGTAATCTGGGGAAGTGACAAAAATCTCTAAGGTACTAGATGTGTTGTTGCTACTAGGGAGAAAACAACAATCCTTTGTTCATAGAACAATCGTATTGCTTAGTTTTATCCACTTTCTTGTGTTTTGTCCACACTTTGGAGTACTTTTCATATGATTTCTTGGACTAACCTATTAACAAGAGCCACAGTGCCAACTGCCTGTTTTCTGCTGTTTTTAGTTCTAGGAAAGTCAGAAAATGAATATTCTCGGAATTGGACGGGACAAAAGCCAAAGTGCCTATTTTTCCGGAAGTCATCAGATGCCAGAGTACGAGACGGAGAGGGGCCAGGGGGCCACCACACCACCTGGCCCGCGCCAGGGGGTGGTGTGGCCGCCTCCGGCACCCCCTCGGCCTCCCCTCCGCCTATAAGATGCCCTCGGGACAAAAACAAAAATCCTTTGTTCATAGAATAATCGTATTGTTTACTTTACACGCAGTTCGTAAAGCAATAATCTGTTGCTTGCAACTTAATACTGGAGGGGGTTCGGATGATAACCTGAAGGTGGATTATTAGTCATAGATGCAGTTGGATGGTGGTCTATGTATAATGTTGTAATGCCCAATCGAATCTCAAAGGAGTCAAGATGATTAGTATATGCATGTATTGCTTTCTCGATGTTTGTCAATTGCCCCGCTATAATTTGTTCACCCAGCATGTTATCTATCTTAAGGAGAGCCACCTCTAGTGAACTATGGATCTCGGTCCTTGTCTTTTACATACAATCTACAATCTTTTACTACTTTGTGTTTACTTTCTGCAAACTATTACTTCCTTCCATTTGATACGTTTAATCATTTGTTTTCCGCAAAACACGGTGAGATTGACAACCTCATCGCAAGTTGGGGATAAAGTTATGTGGTTGTGTTGTGCAGGTCTCCACGTTGCTACTAGCACCGGTAGTGCGCCCTGCCAAGGCTCAGCTAGCAACACCTTTGGGGTGTTTCCTTGCTCCTACTGGTTCGATTAAACCTTGGTTTCCTAACTGAGGGAGACTTGTTGCTGTGCTCATCATACCTTCCTCTTGGGGTTCCCAACGAGCTCTACATCAACATCGCACCAGCATTTTCCTGGCGCTGACACGTAGCCATCACTTGACTCTGAAAGATGTTCAGAATGTCCAAAGCAAGATTCTGAAGAAGTTCAGAATGGAACAAGGTGAGGAAGTAGTTCTTAGTATATGAAGCATTGAGTTAGTATTGCAACTATGGTTGAAAGAAAGAGATGCGTTGCATCTCCTATGCCTCGACCCGAAGTTCTGGTTGGTAGGACAAAGTCCTAATTGTAAGAATGTGTCTTTAAGTGATTCCTGAGTTGATCACTGAACCAGAATTAAGTTTGTACATAAATGGCAAGAAGCAATGTAAGTGGCATAGATGCATTTCATGCACTAGGATCTACATAGATATAGAAGTATAAAGGCTACATATGATGTGATGTGTAATGTTATGGCGGGGCTAGCTCGCTTTTAACATAGAATGATGTGTCTCAGGGCCTAGTGCCCAGGAGAAAGCCCTCGAGGTTGATCTAACGTCACTGTAAGCTCCTGTAATCCGGCCTCGTTTTGCTGCCATGACTATAGTATATACACAAAGGATAGCAAAGTGTGTTTCGAAGTTTAGATGACAACGGTGAAAACGATCGTCATCATAAACACTAGAAACAAAGTCTCACTTTGTCGCTAAACAAATGCTTTGACCCAATATCAGATAATGGTGTGAATGTCAAAATTAGGAAGACATTAACGATTTGCAAAAGACATAATGATCTGGTAAAACAGAACATGGACATGACGTTTCCCATGAGCATGCATGATCTGTAAAACGCATATGGTATATGGTTTATATGAGTAAAATGCAAGCTGGATTATTTGTACTCTAGTGCAAGTGGGAGACTGAAGGAGATATGCCCTAGAGGCAAATAATAAATAGGTTTTTATTGTCATATCTCAATTAGTTTATAATAGTTTCATATTGTGCTATAACTGTGCCAAGTAGAAACATTGGTACATGTGTGGTATGAAACAACCAAGTCCCTAGTAGCCTCTATCCATACTAGTTCGTTGGTCACGAAGATGATCTGGGTTTCAAGATCATGGGCATTTATGCCGACTGACAACGGGATCATATCATTGGAGAATGATGTGATTGGACATTCCTCGAAGGATTGCAACACGATCAAGTCATATAGTTCATTGTTGCAACAGCTATACCTAGACTCCTTTTCCTTAGACCGTGAGATGATATCAATCACAGTCTCCCAAGAGTGCTTAGATAGCATCAAGCGTCACTTGGTAATACAGTGGTTATAAAGGTGTGTTCAGGTACTCGGAGGAACTGTAGAGGCAATACATGTCAAGAGTGGGATTTGTTCACCCACATGACGGGTAAAGATACATACGGCCGGCTTGGTGAGATTATATCCATAAATGTTGCAACATGTGACTAGGTCACGGGGATGTAATATCACGGTAACAAGAAAACAGAACTTGTTGTGAACGAGATTGAACAAGGTATGGGATACCAATGATCGGATCTCGGACAAGTTGTATCGAGAAACAAAAGGAAGAGGATGCTACATTTAGCGGTTCAAACGACATTTTCATCAAGAATGCATAGGGGTCACATGGAAATCCCTGGTCCCTCCGTTGATCATTGATACAGATCATGTCTAGAGCATTTCCGAGCCGTGAAAGGATATACTTAAGGGTACGATGAAAGCGATCATTCGTAAGACATAATCACATAGAGAAAGAGATAAAGCCGGAATCGTTCTGCAGAGAGATCCGAAATTGTTCGGAGAAAGAATAAAGGAAAAGGATCGGAAAAGTGTTTTCGGATAAATGGGAATTTAAATATATATTTATTATATGTTAATTATGAATTAATATATTCTAAACAATATTTAGATTAAGATTTATAAAAGCAACTTTTATATTAGGCCAATTTCCGGAGGGAATTAGCCTAGAAGAAGAGCTACAGAAAAATAGAAAAGGAAAAACAGCACAGGCCCATGTGGGCGGCAGATAATAGCCGCCGCACGGGGCGGCACAGAGATGGGCTACGCCGGCGGATGGGCGGCAAATACTTCGCGCCACCTAGGGCGGCAAAGCGCTAGGCGATGCACGGGTCGTGGTCACCGCCAGGACCACCCGGGTGAGGACCTGGGTAGCGGGCGCTGCCTAGGCCGCCGCGCGCCAGGCCGACCCACCCCGGGCTACGCCCCTGCTAGGCCACCGGGGCGCCAAGGCCCACTCGGGGCTGGCTCTGCCTCGCGGCGAGCTGGGCCGCCGGTGTGGCGCCAGGCCCACCCAGCTGGCTGCTGTTAGCTGTTGTTCCCCTTTTTCTTTTTAATTAGCTATTTTCTGTTTTGTCTATTGGGCTGAGTTAATTCGGCCCAATCAGCCAGGACGAAAATTCCTGTATTTTTCTTTTGACTATTAGTCCCACATGGCTAATCCAATGGGGAGGCACACCCCCTCCGCCTATATAAAAGGGTGCCATGGGTGTGATAAAACACACAATTTGAGAAGTCCTTTGGTTGACTTTCTTCCTCCCTCTCTCTATACCTTGTGACCATGGCCCCAAGTCTGGGCTGTGCGATCAAGGCACACCTACAGTATGTCGTTGCGCTGCAGGGATTCCTAGCCAGATATCAACTTCCGCACTCCCGGTCGGATCGGGGAGCCGGAGGTCTCATCGTGCACCGGATGTGTACGAAGACACGAGACGCAACACTTGGGGCGCTTAAATGTCGTAAGCCGGAGCTGCTGCACAATGAAGATGACGAAGGAGCAATGGGTGACCTGCGAGGAGCTACGCGACCTTGAGGTCGGCTACGAGTACGACTACTTCAAACACGTTCCCCGCGGAACGTTAACCGCGTACGGTCTATAAGGGTATGTATTCTATACGCATTGGCCGTTACTGTATTAATACATAGATAGATCCTAAGCAGTTTTGGGGTTACATCGTAGGAAATTTTTTGTTTTCTGCTGCGATCCCCAACATAGGCGAGAGAGGCAAAGACAGGCAGGGCGCAAGGAAGAAGATGAAACCAGCGAAGAGGAGGTAAAAGCAGTAAAACAATCCTCCCTTCATTTATAAAGAGGCAAAGCACGCAGCTCAGCCATTCGATGTAAAATTGAACCGTCGGAAACACATAAGATGGTGACGCGTGTAGGAAGATTACAAAAGGGAAAAAATCATGAGTAGTTATTACTGCAGTAAAAACGGAGAAACCCCGCACGATGCCTCGATCTTCGCAAGGAAAAAGGAGACGTGCAGTCAAAAAACTCCACGGAGACGCCATCCACGCATCATCATTACTGCAGCATAGTCCCACAATTGAAACGTCTCATCGAGGCGTGTCCCTAAGAAACCACGGTGCAATTTCGTCATCAGTGACGTCATACCACGTAAGTCACAAAATACTTCGGCTCTATAAAAAAGGACAAGGACCCGACATTTTAAAATCCAAGTCAAAGTAAATTCCTCAGCAAGAGAGACTTTGAGCCTACAGTCGAATATAAATATTCGACTGTAGCCTGGAGGGCTACTCCTATCGGGAGTGCTGGCCGCACACCCGACAAAACTTCAGCTGATATTTTTAGCATAAGTCAAAACATAAGTTTTCGAGTCTATGTCCTGATGAATACACTCGAACATAGCCTCGGAAGCTACTCCTATCAGGAGCGCTGCCGCGCACCTGACGAAGAAAGTTCAGTTGTTCCAAAAAAATACTTGAAAATAAAATTATCCTCGTGTGTTAAGATCAATGAGTATTAATTATATATATCCTCAAATAGATTACTCCTATCAGGAGTGTCTAAAAAACCCGGTAAACTTCAGCAATTCCAACAGCCAAACAAGGCAGTCGATGAAATATATACAAACATCTCGGATTACGCCCGGCGCAACAAAATTCCGATTGTCGTGTCCACGACATGAAGGTAAGGCTCCGCGATTCGTCCTATGTGGTCTAATAATCGCACAAGAATGTACTCTGCTAGTAAAATATCCGTATCAATGATACAATGAAAAATCCTGACGGACGTGTTGGGTGCATGATAAAATAGAACTGGAATTCGGTATTTGATAAGATCTTAACGAATCGAATTGAATTACATCAGTTATAATTCCGAGTTCGGGCTTGGGGACTTGAATTTCATGTAGGTCTACAGTGTTTTTGCCTAGAAGCAATTAACTTATTCTCAATCCGTTGGATGCATCAGGCTTGTTGTACCAAATCCCTATCAAGCTAGAAAAGTAGAAACAATTTATAAAATCTTAAAACATGAAAAACTGAAAATATCTTTGAGACTCAATCAGAATCTACAATTCAGGTAGAGTCTCAGAGGCTACTGACATGGGTATGATTACTCAGGTGCTTATGATTTACTACCCTGGCTGCATAAAAGCTCACGACCCATGAAGATTCAAGATAATGATCCAAGAAATATCCGATGGAAGCCTTAGTTGTATTAGGAAAAGAAATATGAACCAATATTGTATTGGCGTTGTAATCATACATATGTAACCTATCTGTATACGGCTTTGAGACATGACCTATTATATATAGGACGGGAGAAGCCTATGAGGAGGTACGAAAAAACCCCAAGCGATCTGTAATAGTAATGTTCATCAAGTAATCAGCCGACTTCGACTTTCTTGTTTGCCTGACATCCGACGAAATACTTAGCGTTCTCTTCGCGAAACCATAAGTCCATCACCATGGATATTGACGAGGTTACCCCTCGTCAAGCGTTGACAAGCTTGGTTGTCCGTGATCATGAAGGAAAGCTAATAAGAGGCCAGGCCTTTTGGTATGACGATGCTACTAGTGCTCTAGCGCTGGAGGCAGAAGCAATCAGGGATGGCGTTAGACTGGCAATCGACATGGGGATCCCACGTGTAATCATTGAGTTTGATGCTATGGACGTCGTGAATCTTTAAAAGGACTCTAGCACTAGAAGATCTATCATCAACAGTGTTTGTCAAGAGATTAGAGAGCCTTGTAGCTTTTTTACTATCTTTAGTTTGGTTCAATGTAATAGATCCGCTAATGAGGCATCACATGCTTGTGCTCATGTAGCTAGTGCACACAGGAAGCGGTGTATGTGGATCAACTACATCCCTAGCTTTCTCTCTAATATCCTCATTAAAGATTGTCAAGCCGTTGTTTAATCAATAAAACTATGAGTTCGCAAAAAAATCTTATAAAGCAGGGCAAAAGTATATTTCATAGAAAAAAATCATATTGTACATTGTTGAGAAACACTTTCAAAAAATATAAATTATTTATGAAATAGAGCTAGTACACATGAATTTAATTAATTCTTGAAAATAATCACGACGAGCCTTACTCATGGGAACAAAGAGTGTACGTAGATGATATCCTTAGATCATCTAAACTGATTGACCTCTCATCCTTCTCATATCAGTCTTCTCTCTCTTCTCCCCCTTTCGTTGAGAGCTTCTCTATCGCCCTCACGGTGGGGGAGAGGAGGTCAGACTCCTATATATAGTAGTTGGTCTAGGGTTTGTCCCTCGTGATGTCTGCCATCATGCATCAAGGAGTTCATCGTCGGAACTCTAGAGCGGTCTTAGGTGGTGGAAGATGGTGTTGTTGTTGGCTGTGGAGCACCAGTGGTTAGACCAGACATGCGACGGGGGCCTCCTGTCTCCTTTCAGAATAAGCTCGAGTTGGGTGGCAATCTAGATTTGGCTTGGGCGAATCAACTGCATTCTTCTACTTTCCATCTAGGTGATGGGAGATGAAGGGGTGGCGGCACCTGCTCGTGTTGGAAAAGGGGAGCAGGGAAACAAGGTTGTGACTTTAGAGATTTTTGGGAATCCGTCATCATCAGCGCACCCTAGACGGTTGGCAGTCGTCCAGCTATTGAATATCATGATTGTAGAGTAGCCACTCCCACCCTGCTTTGTCTTAGGGATATTATAACCGGAACAAACAGGAGCACTCTCATGCCATGAATGTTTTCTGCTGTTGGATTGTGTGTTTCAGGTCATTTCTAGCTGTTTGATGCGCTTCTTCTCCTGACTGGGCGCTACGTCGGCCAATTATCCTTAAGGGACGCTTCTCTATACGTAAAATTGGAGTCCTGGCGTTCGATCTCAAATAAACGGTCTAGATAGAGCCGCCGAGAGTAATTTATACTATAACATGTAAAAGATAGTAGGAGTATATTACTATCTCTGGTTTGCGAATGTTTCGGAAAAAAAAACTTTGGTTTTCAGAGAATCTCGTAAGCTTTATTATTTCTTATTTCTATTTCAGGTTGTTTACCATTGTACATTGACGTGGTAAGCTTTATTAATTCAAAGACATTGAGTCACGATCTGTAGGTTGTGTGCTAGAATCTGAGGACTATATCCATGTATTCCACTATAGGATTAGTAACTTACTTACACACGTCGTGATTCAAGATATATATATATATATATATATAT
The DNA here is from genome assembly GCA_910589775.1 of Avena eriantha. NCBI lineage: Eukaryota > Viridiplantae > Streptophyta > Magnoliopsida > Poales > Poaceae > Avena > Avena eriantha. Next base: position 173,853,784 of record OU342743.1, on the reverse strand, counting down.
ATATATATATATATATATATATATATATATATATATATATATAGAGAGAGAGAGAGAGGGGGGGGGGGGTGTTACCCTACAAAGGACAATATAGAAAAGTGGAATTTGAATTGTGTGCTTTTTAAAGTCGGGCATTCTCTTTTGCTTCTTCTTGTTTGATGCCTTGTAAGCTGACCTCTTACCACCCTGAGCCGTCTAGAGCTTTATTAATTTATTAAAGTCGACATTCTTGCATTTTATTTAAAACAAATTGTGTGCCTTTTGAGACCACAGGGAGTTATGAGACAATTCAGCGCATCATATTGGAGTGTTATTTCGGTTGCGTTGTACCAATATTTTTTCGATGTAACGGCCCTCGTATTTTCTAGATTGGTAGGATAGGAAGTTAGGGTCACAAATCTCTGCCAAACAATTGTCTTAAGTATCAATAAACTAAACTTTCATAGGTTGACATAACTATGGAATTTTTAGCCAACAAGATCTCACAAGTAAAAGTTGAGTAATACTCCTCCTTCCTAAAATGGGATGCATATAGTTTTGGGTCAAAGTCGAATTTTCTAAACTTTGACCAACTAAATAGAAAAAATTATGAATATTTATAATCTCAAATCAATATTGGTAGAACTGCCATGAAATATCTTTTCAGATATTCATATTCTTTTTAATAGTGGTCAAATTTAAAAAGTTTGACTTTGACCAAAACTATATGCATTCTATTTTGATAAGAAGGGAGTATCACCTATGTGCATCATGACCTAATGTGTGTGACTTATAAGAATGAGATGGCTTTTTAACTACCACTACATATTAGCATAGTTTCGTATATATCACAAATAAACTCATTGCGGATAAATCGCTCAAAGTATGTCTTGGCTCTAGATTTTCCATTTAACTGATCGTCTATCAATTGTGAAGTTAGCATTTTAAAAATAACTTTGACCTTAATTTGTTCTAAATTATGCCACAAAACCCCTTTTCAACTTTTTAAACCTTTTGTACTCCTACTTAACATGCTCAGACATTATGGGCAAAACGATCTTTACAACCACTGTGTAAATGATCATTGTAGTCGTGACTTAATGCCTGGTCACACGGTCAAGAGTGAACTAACGGAAGTGACATTATCTGAGCAAGAATCTTGAGTGGTATATTCAGAACCAAAAAAAAAAGTCATGATACTTGAGGCTAAATCAAACGAAAAATAGCATAAAATACCTTCTCTTTTCCTCAGAATTCAAGAAAGACAGGGAATTTCAGGGTAGGAAACATTATGTAAAAAAAATGAGTTTCTCTTAATGATACTTTCACAACTACTCAAGTACGATAGGCTAAGTCATTCAGCACACGGATAAAGGAATAGCTGCTTTTACTTACAAAAGTTGTCCCTTTAATATAAAAAGATGAGTTTTAGAAAGGGGATGTTGTTTGTCAAGGATTGCTAGTAGGGTTGCAGAGCAGCACGCACCAGCCCACATATTCGGTCGGCTAGTACAAATGAGCTAGTAGCTCAATCAAACTTAAGCTACAGCTAATTCGACTTTTTTCACAACGAAGCAGGCACATGTAGCACCACACTTGCAACCCTAATTGCAAGCTCGGGAAGCATTGAAAGATAGCGAATTCTGTACAATTAATTCAGCCAACAAGGAAACACATCTATTAATTTGGTTATGCCAAAATACTCTCCATTATTGACCATGGTCTGCAGATCATTTTGTAAGCTGACCAATCTTGGTTAGCCCAGAAGGCAAAACAGTAGTATGCAGTGGTGTAGCATGAAAGATCATAGAAGCAAAAAGGCAAGAACTCATGATATAAGTGACAACTGTTAACATCATAATTTTTTTATACATAAATCTTTATTTAGTAACAATACATTAGAAGAATCTCCGAAGAGCTACTTGATTTTGTTAGACTAATAACTAACAAGGTTTCCTCAAAAATTTAGAGTAATGAGGAAACGACAGAAAGAGAAAAGGCATATGGTTTTAACAATAATATCATATACAACCACACTTCATCAGAACAATCTTTGAGCATATAACCACACCAGCTCCAGAGGGATTTTCCAAAAGTTGCAGGTCTCGTCACAGCTGAACAGTTGTCCTGCACAGGATAACAATAAAGCTATGAGTTAGCATTGCACATCTGTCAAGTATGAGCATAGAAAATTCTTGCAGAAAACAATGTTCCCACCAGAAGTTAAGAAAGCTCCTCAGGGCAGCTAAGAATCACTAATACTTTCTTTTGCCAAGTGTCAGACTCAAGATGTGCTACTGGCAAAGTAGTCCCGAATAGTTTTCCTTTTCAGCGAAGGAGGTGGACTTAGGACTGAAGAGGGACTGTCCGTTTGAGCTCCAGGGCTATTCCTCATCTCCAAGGCCTCCTCCTGGAACAATGAAAAGGCTCTCTTTTTTGCAGACTCAGGTGTGCCAAACTCCAGTACTCTGGGCCGGAGGGGCGAGTGTGAACTGGTTGGCAATTCACAGCCTGCACTGCTGCAGGCAGCTACATCTCTTGAAGTAGTAGCTTGTTCATGGCTAGCCGATCTTGGGCATTCAAGTTTTGGGGCGGTTACCCTCTTACGGATGACTGTAGGGGAGCTTATGTTGGTGCAGTCTATTTTCTTGGTATTCCATACCCGAACCTGATGCACAGAACATGTCAACAGCAGTTTAAAATTTCTAACTGAACTCTTCTGTTGCAGTGTTTGACATTGCAACACTAAGATGAAACTTGTAAAGTTTTAATGAGACTCACAGTGGTGTCATCAGATGATGATACTATCTTGCCAACCTCCAAAGCACACCTGCAATTGTGGAATTTGCAATGCAACATGAGCATCAGATTGACAATAAATTATGCAGAGAGAAGTAATCATTGTACATAGATCATACCAGTCAACTGAAGTAGCTTCACCCTCATGGCCTTTTAGAACTATAGGGCCACTTTCAGGTTGATCCACCTGCGTAAGTGAAAAGGTATTAACACAAATGCAGTGTATGAAATGCAAAAAAGAAAAGGTTAACATGAATGCAACAAATACCTGCCACAAGTATACGTTGCCATCACTAGAACCACCTAGAATATGAGTACCATCTGGACTAATGGCAGACTGCATTCAAACACAAGGTAGGTGTTAGATAAAAAATACATGAAAGAAACTAAGATTATACAGCTGGAAGAGAAATTGTTAAACCAGTGGGTCACTCACCTTGACAAAGAAAGACTCAATTTTGCTGCCAGTGTAAGACTTTATTGGACCCTTGTCCATATGGAGAGCACTATACAGATAGATCCTGCAAGTGGAAAGCCTATGAAATCAGAAACATTCTTTGCCAAGGACATCATTCTTTTGCAGTTCCATAGCATGGCCAAATACTATTCTTACCTGTTATCCATGCATGACGCAGCAATGTACGCACCATATGAGTCTTGAGACAAGCAAGAGATTCCATGTTTCACCCCCTCCTTCTGAAACAGAGGTTCGGTCAGCCTTGAAACTGAATTACAAACACATTCTGTTGCAATTGCTAGCTGCTTACCAAAGGTTGTGCTGTTGATTGTGAGGCTTTGTTGGAGACAGGTGCTTTAAGGTTCCGTGTATCCCAGAATTTCACAACACTGGAAGATATTTTTGGTAAGTACATGATACATACTTTTGGAAGTTATAAATAAAATCAAACTACAAAATGTGTATTGTGTTGAAGCTCGAAAGTGGTACATTCAATCAAAATGTACCACTGGTATTAGGTATACATAATTAGGCATATAAACCATACGAAACTAGGAAGTAAATGAAACATAGAATGGATGGGCCAATGTCTTACTTGTCTGCAGCACCAGAAGTAGCAATGGAGATATCATCTTTCAGATAAAGAACTGATGTGATGCTCGTCGAAGCTCCCTAAAGATGACCAGTATTAGTCAAGTGAATGTTCAATCACCCCCAGAAAGAAAACCTTTCTTGGTAGATGCAATACCTTTGCTCGAGACCTTGTCCTACTCTTTCGCACAGGGCTGTGTGCTTCTTTGACAACAGCAGAAGACCTAACATGTGACACATGCTGAATTCAGTGGAAGAATTTACATTGCTACAGAAATTTGCTGGCTGCCTTGAAGAGAAAGCATTTAGATTGCAGTAGTCATAAGTAAACATACGTGAGGCATGCTTCACCATGACCATTTGGAGTTTTGGGGTCACACCTCAGATCCCAAAGGGCAAAAGAACCATCCCTTGAACCAGAAACAATAAGCTCTGCACAGGAAATTAACTACATGAATCCAGGTTTCCAACAAACTGCTGCAGACATGATTTATGAATGAGCTGACAAATTAAGTCTGTGGAAGACTAACCAGGATTCGAAGAATGACATGACAGCGACTTCACACTTCCGGTGTGCCCTGACAGCACACCAGTGCATTTCTTATTTTCTAAGCTCCATATCTTTACCTGATACAATCAAGCAATCCCAGTGAGATCATGCAAAGATCAGTGGGTACTGAGATGAAGTCAAGAAATTGGGTTTGCATTACTCACAGTTTGGTCGCCCGATGCAGTCAGTAATTGGGAACCATCCTAAATAAATGACACAGATACACTGTTGTGAGATTGCTGAAGAGACGATACACTGATGAGAAACAGAGAAAACATGTGTGGCACATTGCAAGTAAATGTGGTTACCTTGATCCAGCACACATCAAAGATTGCATTGTTGTGAGCAACCCAATCGGACAGCCTCGTTTCAGCTACAAAAAATAGCAAGATTCAGATTGGAACAAGTGACAGCTATCTAATTTGATCTCAAAATCTGAATCAGAGGGTGGTGTACTACGTCAGGGAGATGGGGTCCAAGCTAACCTGACTTCTCTAGGGACGAGGATCTGGAGGGGAGGCGCCGCCGGGTGTCGTAGAGGCTAACATACCCGTCCTCGTCGGCGACGGCCAGAAGACGAGAGACTTGCGCCGCCTGGGGAAAGGAGGGGGAGAGATTAGCGCGCGATCGGTCGCCCCAAATTCAACCCTTGGTGCAAAAACATGAGAAATGGGGGGTTCGGGGTCCGCGGGACGGCAGGCGCACCTTGCAGAAGGAAACGGCGAAAGGGATGGCGGAGTCGCCGGAGTGCTCGACGGAGATGACTCCGCTGCCGTGGCCGCCGGGGTCTGAGGAGAGGTCGGAGAGGTAGTGGAGCCGCGCCGCGGAGGCGCGGGAGGAGGAGCCCCTGCCGCCGCTGAGCTCCCGGGCCCGGAGGCCACCGAAGAAGGAATGGGAGGACGGCGGCCGCATCGCCATCGGAGGAGAGAGAGGGGAGTGGGTGTGGCGAGAGGCGCGAATTGAGGCGGTGCGGAGTGGGGGGAAGACCGGAAGATGGGTTGGCGGGTGTGGCGAGGTTTTGTGGTGAGCAGATTTGCTCCGCGCGCGGTGAGGCGCCGGCGGGAAGAGTTTTTTCGTAGTGGCGCCGCGGGAAAAAGGACGAAGCCGCGAAAGCTGATGGCGGCGCGGCGCTGGGCTCTCTGCTGGTTCGGGGGATCCCGCGGCTGGAATTTGGCGCGTGGAGCTTCTCTCTCACTGGTATGTGGGCCAAGCAGGCGCTTTCGGGCACTGGATCTTCCCGGGCAGGACCAAGTTGGGCCGCATCTGGGATGGGTTGACCTTGACTCGTGGACCTTTAAAATGAGAGAGAGGGCAGTAGATCGATCGAAACCCTTTCCAGTAAAAAAAATGATCATCACTAAAAAAAATCGATGGAAACCCTAAAAGAGATGGATCGAATTGCTTAGAAAGGATCTCGTACAATAAAATAAAATTACAATTCAATCTTTCTAAACAGAAACCAGACGAAGACCAATGTCATCGTAAGCGGCCTCTCGCCGGGGACAAACCATTTAGGGCGATGACTTAGGGCATCTCCAGTGGGTCGATCCAAATCGGTGATGCGGACCATTCTATTTGGTTCGGATGGGTTGGTTCGGATGGGTCGGCGCAGAAAAAAATTGTCTCGGTTCGGCCTGGCTGGCTAGCGCGCCCAACGGCGTGACCCAACTTGTCTATGTTGGCCGGTTGGCCGTAGACACTTTTTTAAATTCAAACCGAATATAAAAGAGCGCTAATTTGCTACAAATTTACATAGATTTATAGATAATTTACATAGAAAAAGGTTGCCCTAGATACTTCCCTAGGCCTACGGCGCCACCGTGGCCATCTACTCCTCACCGTCGGAGACGAGATCGATGTACGGCGACGGCGCCCACGGGTTCTGGGACGGCAACGCATGCGTCGGCAGGTCGATCACCTGTTCAGGCCATGCTGGCCACTCAAGCTGAGGCGGCGGCGACGGTGTCAGGAGATCAGCCAGCTCCATCCCGTGTCGGGGAGCTACCATGGCACCCACGCCGGTAGTGGTGAGGGAGGAGGCATGGAGGTGTTAGTATTCGCGACCATCCCCATCATCTAGATGGCGTCATGGTAGCCCACACATTTGGCGTCCTCCTCTTCCACGGACGCAGCCATGACCTGGTCGAGGATGGCGTCCTCGTCATAGCCGACCGCCACAAGGGCCTAGTACTCCAAGGGCCCCTTCGTTCCCGAGCTCTCCCTCTCACCTCCGCTCCTCCGCCCCTTCCACTCACGAGGCCACCGCCTCCCGTCTAGCTCCCGCATCCAGCATCGAACGGCTCTACTTTCCCACCTCAAACCTGCCCAGTACGGTTTCAACATCGCCCCCGACCTCGCGCACCTGTCCGTCGCCACGCTTTACCATGGTAAGGAATATAAGGAGGAGATGAGCACGTGGAACGGTGGGGATGAGAGAAAGGGGCAGCGCGAATAGAGACGCTTCTATGCGGGACTACGCGAAGATGTCGCATAATCCTCACCGCTTTCACTGAAAAAATCAGCGGTGGATGGCAGGAAAAGGAATTAAAAAGGAGAAGGACCCACCACTCCCGAGATGTCCCTCTCACCTTCGCTCCCTTCGCCCCTCCACCCACGAGGCCATCGCCTCCTATTCAGTTGCAGCATCCAGCGTCGGCCGCCTCTGCTTCTCCACCTCAAACCTGCACAGTACCGATTCAACATTGCCCCCGACCTCACGCACATGTCCCCGCCACGCTTTGCCGGTCATGATGAAGATAAGGAGGAGGTGAGCGCATGGAATGGTGGGGTGAGAGAGAGAAGGGGCAACACGGGATAGAGACACTTTTATGCGGGACTACGCGAAGATGTCGCATCATCCTCACCCCTTTGACTAGAAAAATCAGGGACGGATGACGGAAAAAGAAATTGAAAAGGAGAAGGCTCGCGAGTCATGCGATGACACGATGCATAGAGATTGGCCAGAACCCAGAATCTACAGTAACCGAACAGAAGAATCGTTGAACGAAAAGCGTGGAGCGCTAACATGGCGAGAAATGGTCGCGCCTTACGAGAAACGGTCTCGTTTCTTGTCCCTTCAATAATTAACATGTATGTATTCCTAAAATAAAACAAAATAAGCTAATTTTTGACCCTCTTAGGCTCTGCAACTGAACTTGCTTTTGAATATATTAGCATATCTCGAGAATACATGAGATGCTTGTATAAATTGATAGAGTTAACGAAAATCTCAATGCTTGTGTAGATTGATAGAGTTAACAAAAATTTCAATGCTTGAAGCATGCTCTATGATTAATGAACAAGCGGGTTCCATCGACTAAGTGGGTCCAAAAGAAATGTTATAACTTTTATTTTTCATTTTGATGTATAAAAACTATCAAACCTGATTACTTATTAGATCTTGCTTTTATGTAAAGATTCGTGTCAACTTTCAGCCATACCTTCTCTTTTAAATTTTATTGAACCAATGAATAATTTGAAATATATCGAGTATAGTCCTGCATATAATTAGTATATATGAAATTTGGTTGTCTATATTGACTAAACTAATAATTTAATAATTCAACTACTTACAAGTGTTGAATACAAAGTTGTGGCTTCCCTTGAAACTCCGCAATCCGAATAGTTGCAAGCATCGATTTTGAGGCAGTCGAACAAGGTTATCGTGTGATCTTCATAAGTTAGCTTATTTTGACATTATTAGTTTTTTACCTTGATTATGTAACATGTCAGTTTTATGTGGTACTAAACTTGGTCTATTGCTCGATGTGTTTTTGTTTGAAGTTTGCTGAATGTATCTTTTTGTTTACTTGAAGAAACACTGGTACTCCTATATTGATCATGAGTTTCAATATGAAATAAGGGCCCTTTCTTGCGTCTAAGGTCAAATCTCTTAATTTCAGACATGTCTAACACGTTAATAACACATTGTCTACGGTTAAAACACTCACCCGCAGATGCTCATATATTTAGTTTATGGTAACACAAACAAAACAAAATGTGTTACCAGCAGTGAGTACAACACATCAACCACACTGTGCAAAATAGACCGTTGACGACGCGACGAAGCGCATATGTCCACCTAGTATGCCTAACTAATGTTGGGTTGCTGATCTTTTGGCCTTGTAGAATACAAGGGATGCAGTCCCATAATGCAATATATCAGTTGGAGTATAAGTCACATTTGAATTAAAAAGCTCAATGTATGAAGTGATTAGGATTTATTTTGTTGTACAACGACCAACTAAATGATAGGGAAGTTTAGAATGACAAATATCTTTTCGAAACAACTAGATGGCTAAAACTAGATAAGTTCTACTCCCTCTGTTCGGAAATATAAGACATTTTAGATTTGTGAATCGAATATATTTAGACATCTTTTAGTGTATAGGTTCGTAGAGGTTTGGAGTGAACCTATACACTAAAAGGTGTCTAGATACATTCGTTTCATAAAGCTAGAATGCCTTATATTTCCGAACAGAGGGAGTAAGAACTAAGCTAAAAACAACTTTATACGGGAAACAACACACCGCTATGTGTGGTTGCTCCCAGGAGGCGAGAGGCGGCGGCTAAAAAAACCATCTAGGGTTCCCTTCCCTCTATCAGTGATTGAAAGGCCCAACTTAGGTCGACTAGAGGGGGGGTGAATAGGAGACTACCAATTTTTAAACTTTTATCCCACTTTTAAGGCTTAGTACAAAGTAAGGTTCACTAGAGATGCAATTACGTGAACAACCTAAATGACAAGTAACACAAAGGTAAACAAGACAGTAAATGCAAGAAATAAAGGAGCGTAGCGAAAGAACCGGCGAGGGGACACAGAGATGTAATTCCCGTAGTTCACTTCCAAAGAAGCTACGTCTACGTTGGAGAAGTGTCGGGGCCACACAAGGTCACCCGAGCGCCACAAAGGCCTCACCTTCTTCTTCGGTGAGCACCACCACAAAGGTGGCCTCACAATCCACTAACCGGTGACCTTGAAGGCGCCAACCGAAAACCTTTACAACGAGGTTGAGGGGAGGCTTCACAACTCAATTGAAGGCCCTCAACGACACCACGGAGCTTTACAACAAATGCCCCAGCTCCGAGGATGCCCTACACCGTCTAGGGTTCCAAGAACCCAAGAAATGAAATCCACGAAGGATGAGTGGGGGAAATCAAAATTCCTTTGGTGGAGGTGTAGATCTAGGTCACCTCTCCCAATCCTCAGAAGATCAAGAGATTTGAGTGGATGGGGAGAGAGATCTAGCCAAGTCAAGTCTTGTGAAAATGGTGGAGAGAGAGAACCAAGAGATAAGGTGGGAGGAGGAAGAAGGGGGCTTAAATAGCCCTACTTTAAACAGGCAGATTTTGCCTAGGCCCGACGGTCCGAAGACAGTTGGTGGACCCAAATGGGCTGACCGGAAGTACCGATCCAAGTTCCGCCCTTAATTCCGTCAAATAGACAGTGCGAGGCAGAAGGTCATCTGACCCGCACTACCCAGCGTCGGAATTAGGATCGGAACTGGATCCGGAACTACCGGTGACCAATGATGTCCGGTACTACCGCTCAGGGGGGCAGATGCTGGTCGGGCCGGTACTACCGATCCAAAATCCGGTGCTAGTTCCGCCAAATAGGCAAAGTTAGACAGAAGTCTTACTGAACCGAAAATTTCTTCGTCGGAAATAGGACCGGAACTTTAACCGGAAATACCGCTCGAACAGCCCTGGGAAAACCCCTGGACGGTACTACCGCTGCTTGGCCGCTAATACCGGTTAGGGCAGAAAACCCTCCAACTAAGCAGAAATCACTCTCTCACACGAAACTGGGATGGCTGTGGAGGTGCATATATGGTCTGTGCATGAAATGTTGATTTCCCACAACCTTTTTAGATGGACTCCCTCTTGATAGTACGATAGCCTAAAAAATAAAACAAGAGAAAGTGAAAATAAGCGCTATCGACTACAAGCTCTTCCTTGAGAAACAACATCCACGAGCACGATCGAAGATAAACCCTGAAACTTGGACAAACGGTTAAACCACACAAGGAGTTGTCATCGGCACCAAAAACATAAGGAGAAAATAATCCCTTTAGTGATGCTGTCAGTTTGTTCCATCTCTAGTGGCCTTAGGGGCTTGGATATGTGGCGGATCACAGCCTCTTGCCGGCAGAGGTCTTGTTTTTCGTTTATGCTGTTTTTCGTGTCTTTTTCAAGATGGTGGGGCAACGACTACATCCTGAAGTCAAAATAAAATCCTTCCCGTTCTATCCTCGCTTCAGTGGTGTGCCTAGCACCGACGGAGGTTGCGTGGAGTTGTGTGTCCGGCTGATCTCCTAGGATTTGATCGATTTTCGTGTTAATTTCAGACCAGTCTCTTTCAATCTACTAATGTCATTATTGACGATGGTTTGTTTAGTGCGTTGGTTCTTTTATAAGGATGATTCCCGGTCTCTCTATAACAACAAGCTCTACTACGACAAGATTTGTCTAGCTCCGGTGATGGAGGGCGAGGACGGCGGCACGCCTTCGTCTCGTGCTAGTGTTTGTGGTTTGCCGCTAGATGCTCCATCGACCTATTTGTAATTTTTATTAGGACTCCTTGTACTACTGCTAATGATTATTAATAGATTGGTTGATTTTTTTAAAAAATAAGCTTTACTCGGAGTAGTACAAGTATAGCGAAGAAAATATCTGCAAGCCACTCCTAAATAAAAAAAGGAAAAATATCTGCAAGCAGGCGTCGCGACTCGCGAACCGACCGAAACCCCGAACCCAACCCACCGTTCGCGCACTCTGCTGTCTGCTCCAGCGGACCAGCCCAGGCCGCCCGCCGCCGTATAAACCCAAACCCTAAAACCCATATCCCTCTCTCTCGTTTCCCCCCACTCCTTCCCCGAAGGACGACCGTGCTGCCGCCGCCGCCGCCATGCCGAAGCACTATCGCCCTGCGGTAATCCTCTCGTCTCCCTCCCTTCCTTCCTTCCGAGGGCCCCCCCCCTGTCGTCTGCAGAGTCTCTTAGCTGTTGCTTCTGCTGTGCTCTAGGGCAAGAAGAAGGAGGGGAACGCCGCCAAGTACATCACCAGGACCAAGGCGGTCAGCTACCTGCAGATTTCTCTCGCGGTCTTCAGGTCCCTTTTCGATCTCTCTGCTTCTACTCACCGCTGATGATCAATCTGGCCAAATTTTCTGTATTCTTGTCGTTAATCAGCTGCGTGGAAATTTGTTAACCGATGCATTTGTCAGCTAAAATACACTTCATGCCGTGCTCTCTAGAGAGTCCTTGTATGCCGAGAGAAACCTAGGACGTTTATTTGCAAAATTACTGAGAAGAGCCGTGCTAACTTATCTATTCACGATTCTGCTGCAGGAAACTATGCATACTCAAGGGTGTATTTCCCCGGGAGCCCAAGAAGAAGGTGGAAGGGAACCACAAGACTTACTACCACATGAAGGACATAGCCTTCCTGCTTCATGACCCTCTGATTGAGAAGTTCAGGTACTCAGCTTCCTGGCAAAATTTCCTCTGCATGCTTTTCTATCTGTTTAGTTGCACAATGCTTCTGTAGCATGTGGGGATAACTTACTGTTCCAGGATTTTAGCTGCAATTGTATGTTCTGTTTTAAAGAGATGCCATTTACACCGTGTTTGCTGATTCCATGTTCGAAGGTCACAGCGATAGTTGATATGATCTTATTAGTGCCACTGTCAGAGTAGTCGGATCTGTTGGAATTGATATCTGGTGGCTGGGTGTATATGATCTGTTTCTATTATGCTTTCGAAATGACTTTTTGCTCGTAGCACATTATCTGTAAATGAGCTCTTATATGTAAAGCTGTATTTTCACTAGAGGGCTAGAGGCCTTTGGAGAAACAAATTAACATCGGAATGAACTTATGGTCTCAGAGGACACTGTTTATTATCGCATGAACAAAGTACAGTATGAGTATATTAGACCACGCTATTCCTGAGTTACTATTTTGTGATATAAGGAGTAATGGCCTCTTGACAACTTATGGCTTTCTAATGCTACTCCCTTCATGGTTGTTTTCAGGGAAATCAAGGTTCACAGAAAGAAAGTTAAAAAGGCTTTTGCTAAGAAAAACAAGGATCTTGCAGACAGATTATTGAATCGTCCACCATCGTACAAACTTGATAGGCTAATAATTGAAAGGTACCCAGTGAGTTTAAGATGATTCTTTGGGTGGTTACCCAAACCCTGTTACCTCTATATAACATGATCCATTTTTCTTATTGTTGTTGTTGTTGTTGTTGTTGTGCAGATATCCAACTTTTATTGATGCCCTTAGAGACCTGGATGATTGCCTAACGATGGTGCATTTGTTTGCGGCCTTACCTGCTGTTGAAGGTGAACGCGTGCAAGTACAACGAATTCATAACTGCCGCAGGTATGTTCAGTTCTGGAATGAAGAATTTCTCCCCCTCAGCCTGAGATGCATAACTCCCAAACGGGATTTAGGTTCCCACTCCAACCGGTGTTGGCCTTCCCCACCTTTAGAGCCACTATAGTATTATCAGTGGTTTTGTGAGCAAGAATTTAAGGTTGCAAAAGTATATATTTACCAGCAGCTAGGAAATACTTCGAAGAAATCCCTGTACATGTTAAGGAATTTGGCATTTGCCTTCTTAAATGACTTTTTTGCTCTCCATATATACAGCATTCCCTTTGCATTTTTTTAATTTGGAGGAATCTTTGTAAATTGTAGGTTAAGCCATGAATGGCAGGCATATATTTCACGAACTAATTCCCTACGGAAGACATTTATATCTGTCAAGGGTATATACTACCAGGTAAATTCTGTGAAGTTATTGTCATCTGCACACCCTCTGCATTCTTATTCAATGCATTGTGGAGTGTCTACAGTCAATATTTATGTTTTTTTGCATACATTTTGTAGGCTGAAGTTCAGGGGCAAAAGATCACCTGGCTAACTCCACATGCTCTTCAGCAAGTTTTGACTGATGATGTCGACTTCAATGTGATGCTCACCTTCTTGGAATTCTATGAGGTATAATCATGTGAATACTCATTAGTTCTTTAGCATTCCTGCTCTACCAGCACATATATAATCATTTTTTCTAAATGGAAAATAGCAGCACATCCATTTAGAGTAAATTATAGTCTGATGGTAGCAGGCAGATACAAGGATTATCATGTACGCTGAAATGAGGGCACTGTCCATCTGTCCCTTATACTCTGGCTGATTGTGGTGGTGGCAAAAGATTGAAGCACTTCTGATAGAAAAATCCTAACTACTCCCTCTGTTTCAAATTATAAGATGTTTTAGCTTTGTGAAAGGAGTGTATCTAGACCCCTTTTAGTGTGTAGGTTCACGGAGGGAGTATCATATTCTGTCACCAAGTTGCTAGGTTTATTATTTGTATTTCCCTATTTTTCCTGAAAACTTCACATATTTCCTGAAAACATCACATATTTTCGAAGTTATATTGCTTGTTTTTTTTCAACTATGCATATTTGCATTATCTCTGCTGTTTTGCTTACTATGTTAGACTGTTGACATAGTGCTTTGTTTTTGTAACTAAAAGTCAAACAAAACGAGTTGCCTTTGGGTACATGTATGTACATTTCTTGAACTATTGCGAAACAAACCACTTCCTACAGTTTCCAAATGTTGATGGTATCTGTGCTGTATGTAGTGGTCCTCCCATTTTACTGATTATGGTATCTTGCCTGCAGACTCTTCTAGGATTTACAAACTTCAAGCTTTACCATTCAATAAATGTGAACTACCCTCCTATTCTGGATCCTCGTCTTGAAGCTTTATCTGCTGGTAAGTGATGGTGCTTATAGCAGTAACGTCGGCTAACATCCCTTTTTGTATGCTCTTACTCATTTATCTTGTTTTCGTTTGTTTTATGATTTATTCTGGCATTTTTTTTACGTTCCTGTTATGTTTATACCAGAGCTCTATGCGCTGTCCCGATATATGTCTACTGGAAGACTGCCAGGAAATCCAGACTCTATTGGGTCAATTGAGGACAAAGAGACTGAAAATGACAAAGGGAGCTCAAAAACTGATGAGTCTGAACTCAGATTGGCACAGCTTCAACATCAACTCCCAGCTAATGAACCTGGTGCACTAATGCATCTTGTAGAAGAATCAACTGCTGATGATACAGAGGACAGTGATGCTAAAGACTGTAGGAGTTTATTCCGAAACTTGAAATTTTACTTAAGTCGTGAGGTAGGTAACCATGATTAGGCGTACTGCAGACTACCATTTTTCAACTATCTGCCTCAGGATCGATATTTATCTTCTATTTTCTTATCTTCCTCTCCACAGGTGCCTAGGGAGTCCCTCTTATTCATTATTCCAGCATTTGGAGGAACTGTCTCCTGGGAAGGAGAAGGAGCTCCATTTGATGAAACAGATGAAGACATCACCCATCAGGTAGATTTCGCTCGCTCGCCAGCTTTTACCAGCAGTATACAAATTGGCCTAGATTTTCTTTACACAACATGACCCACTGCTGCCCCCACTCCCCAGTGTGCATGTGTATTCCTCCAGTTCAGTTTATTTGCTGGTTATGAAGTATCGATCGATATCACATGTGCTATTTTGCAGATTGTTGACAGGCCGACCCAGAGCCATCTTTTCCTTTCTAGGGAGTATGTTCAACCACAATGGATTTTTGATTGTGTAAATGCTCGCCTAATACTGTCATCAGAAGATTATACTGTCGGAAGGTATATCTCGTATCTCACTATGCTGATACACACTACTCAGATGTACACATATTCCAGTTCCTGACGTGGGTGCTACTATATATAACGTTGGGAATCAGCTAACTGCTTATTTTGTGTTAAATAATCTCTTCTCTCCAAACTAAGCTTAAGAAAAAGCCATTGCTAAGTGAACACGATTTTGTGTGAGATGCATATACAGAGATAATGTCCCCCCGCTGATTCGAAACAGCTTAGCTGTACTCAGGAACGCTACTCCATAGTAACGATGCTAACATTTAATTTTTGTTCATCTTAGGGTCCCTCCACCACATTTATCTCCTTTTGTGGACAATGATGAAGAGGGTTATGTTCCTGAGTATGCAGAGACCATTAAGAGGCTGCAAGATGCTGCTAAAAACAAGGTGTTGCCTCTGCCTGGTCTAGGTGATGAAGCTCAGGAGAATTTGGTGGTAGAGGCAAGATCAGAGTATAATGAAGTGGCAGAAAAGAAGAGGAAGGTGAGCTCTTTTCTCATTTCAGCATACAAGTCTCTTGTACAGTTGTACTGCCGTCTTAAAGTGTTTTAGCAAAGCATGCACTTTTGCTTATGTGTAATGCCTTTCCCTTGTCTCTTTCAAAGTTGGAGATGCTAGAGAAGCAATACCACGAGGAGTTGAAGTTGGAAATTGAGGGGAAAACTTTCTCTAATGTGTCAAATAAGAAGGCGGATATTCCAGATGATGTGGACGAGAATAAATCTGAGGAAGCTAATGCGGGTGATTCTGCTAAACAAGCTGCGGATGATGCTGCTGAAATTTCGAAGTCTCTCATGTCCAAGAAGAAGAGAGGCCTTCTTGAAGCAATGGAGGTACATGTCATTATACTCCATATAAAATACATTAGTCACAGCTAATACTCCCTTTCTGTTTGGTATTTCTTCACCTCTGCATCATTGTAGGTTCGTTGTTGGATAGGTATCTTTAAAATACTTGGCCATACTTCCAATACTTTATATATATGTACTGTATGTATCATATTTGTGCAATTTATTTACTTGCCAATATTCCGTGGTGGATACATTGTGTTTCCTTAGGGTGTCTTTCCTAACCATCGGTCTACTACTGTATTACCATCCATCCACTCCCGCGAGTTATTTGTATATCTGTACTGTAGCAAAAACCCTGAATAAATCCTACAGTTGAACTTCATCCATGTTTTTATTTCTGATACATTTCTAATGCTACAAAACCATGATATCATGCTTAGGTGGATCTATCGGACAGCCTTTCTCTGTCCACAAAACCATGATGGTCTTTCGAGACGTGACTAATCCGTTACTCTTTGCAATTGCAGATTGGCAAGGAAAGGAAAAAGAGCAAGGTCGCGCTCCTGAAGGATAGGAAAAAGAAGGCTGAATCCAGTGCTTCTGCTAAGAAACGTAGCTGATGCAAGAAATTCATGAGGCATGTTTTATCTGTGTTCTGATACGCGTTTACCAGTCCTGGTGTCGTACTGCATTTGTAGAGTTGCTGCGAAGATCAGCGCAATCCACATGCGTGATATAAGTAGCTACTTTCTGGTCACTATGTTGTTCTGTATCGACTAAATGTACTGAGATGCTTAAATGGAAGTTTTTGATCTATTTTATCTCACCTAGTTTGATTAGTATAGCAAACGTGTTTTTTTTAATCGCTGCACATCCTTCAGCGAGATCATGGTGGGCTCAGTGTCTCTGATTAACTTGTTCAAATTATGATTTTTCTTGCCCACACATACGCTAGCGCGCTCAAGTAGTTAACAGATTCGTCCTCTGGATGTGTCTACTGCTGGTGCGTGTTAAATGAGTACTTGGAAATGTGTGTACAAGTATTTGAGTTTTACTTGTAACCAGTAAAAAGTTGTCCCTGTGATTTTCGGCACCCAAATCTTGCTTGAACAATAGACCATGCTCGGATGGAATTCTCAAACCAAAAGAAGAAGAAAAATTACAAATGAAAATATTGCGTTGCTACAATACAGTTTCTATGCTAGACAATTCGGACTTTAACTGCCATGGCCCATGGTCTGTCCTCTGGATTGAGGAGATTGGGTAACGGCGCTTCCCCAGCCATCGCATTCAAGCAGGTCCACCAGCCATCACCCCCGCCTGATCGCCTCGCCTTGCCCCGTCTTTTCCCTCCATCAGCGGCCATGCCGTTCTCCTCCGTGTCCCTACTGTCCCTAGACCCCACCGCCTACCTCTTCCCCGCCGCCGGCCGCGCCTCGGGGCCGCGGACGACGCCGTCGACGCGCCTGCGCCGGGTGGTGCTGCGGGCTGCTTCCGTCTCCGCCGTCGCGGAGGAGTCCTCTGCGGCCGCGGCCGCGCGGGGACGGCTGGAGTCGCTGAGCCAGGTGGCCGGGGTGCTTGGCACGCAGTGGGGCGACGAGGGCAAGGGAAAGCTCGTCGACATCCTCGCGCAGCGCTTCGACGTCGTCGCTCGCTGCCAGGTTCTCTGCCGCTCTCCCGCGTGCACTCTTTGTTGCTTAAGAATGCCTCTGTCTGTCCTGTCCGGATAGTGTTCGATGAATTGAATTAGCCCCTTCTCCCGGGGAAGATGGTTCCAGTTTCCGAGGCTGTACGGTCTGGTGAACTCTACGAATCACAGGGAGTTAATATCTGCACCTTTCAAGGCTCACACTCCAGCAGAAGCCTCCCTTTGGACTTGCACGTATTCAATCATCTTGGTTCATCCCACCCACTCATCGAAATGATTATTAGCACGAGTTGTGGGTTCTTCATTTGTTTGCAGTGAACACTCATTCCATCCCATCAAGCATTCGATTCATCGTTGTCTTGTCCCGCTTCTCTTGAATTGTGCAAAACCCTTCTAAGAAATCACTCAGAGAAGTACATGGCCCCCCAAAACACCATCATTGCTCAATGCAGCATCCTGCTTTCTCATCCGTCGGCATCCTGCTCTCTTGAATTGTTCCTTCTGTTGCCCGTGTCAAACATCAAAGCCCGTTTGGTTATCTTAATGCTTTCAACAAATGTCAGCTGATTTTCCTTGCCTTTCTAGTGCTCGAATTTTTTTTGCATGCACCGGTTTAGGTTCATATCCCCCTCTCCAGATATGAAATAAATACGGGTAGTTGAATTATTCTAAGAATATTATTTCGTATCTGTGGAAGGCATAATTTGGTGTTTGTGCTTCTCAACTATTTTATCTTGATGTAGTTATCTTGCTAACATAAACGGACCATACGATTCATTAAGAAGTTGTAACCTCTTGCTGTTCTCTATTTAAGCATTATCAATAGCAGAAGTTCCCAATTGAAGTTTCTTTCTCTTACGACGGTCTTGTTTCTGACACTGCAACTTGCTGAGTGTTAAAATGTGATCATGCTTCTTTCAAAAAGTTGGTTGTATACACCATATGGTTCAGTTAAATGAATGTGCCTTCTGCATGATTGTATGAAGTCAGTTAGCTTACTTTGTGCTATATTATTTGATTATGCATGTTTTACCTTTTTAATGTTGGATGTTTTATATTACTTCTTAGGGTGGAGCTAATGCTGGGCATACCATATACAATTCTGAGGGGAAGAAGTTTTCACTGCATCTTGTTCCATCGGGGATCCTTAATGAGAACACACAGTGTGTCATTGGTAATGGAGCAGTAGTTCACCTTCCTGGTTTCTTTAAAGAAATTGACGGACTGGAGTCCAATGGAGTTTCCTGCGAAGGAAGGATTTTGGTATCAGATCGTGCCCATCTTTTGTTTGATTTTCATCAAGTTGTTGATGGACTTAGAGAGGTGGAGCTTGGTAATTCCTTTATAGGAACAACTAAGAGGGGAATTGGACCATGCTATTCGAACAAAGTTATCAGGAATGGGCTCAGGGTTACTGATCTTCGACATATGGACACCTTTGGTGCTAAACTCAATACCCTGCTGAAAGATGCAGCTATGCGCTTCAAAGGATTTGAATACAACAGCAAGACCCTCAAAGAGGAGGTCGAGAAGTACGAAAAGTTTGCTGAACGTCTGGGACCTTATATTACCGATACTGTGCATTTCCTGAACGAGTCGATCTTGCAAAAGAAGAAAATATTGGTTGAAGGTGGTCAAGCTACCATGCTAGACATTGACTTCGGTACATATCCGTTTGTTACTTCATCAAGTCCCTCAGCCGGTGGAATTTGTACTGGGCTTGGTATTGCTCCAAGAAGCCTTGGCGATCTTATCGGAGTGGTGGGTTCAATTATCTTTGAACTGCTCAACATTTGTATAATCCTTCCCACCATAAACTAACAATTCTATGTCCAGGTGAAAGCTTATACAACCAGGGTTGGATCTGGCCCATTCCCGACAGAGCTGTTGGGCAAGACTGGTGATATGCTCCGTGCCTCTGGAATGGAATTTGGGACTACAACAGGTCGGCCTAGGCGTTGCGGCTGGCTTGATATAGTTGCACTCAAATACTGCTGCCAAATCAATGGTTTCTCATCCCTAAATCTCACCAAACTCGATGTCCTGACTGGACTCAAGGAAATTAAGCTGGGCACCTCATACTGTACTGAAGATGGTGAAACACTCGAATCATTCCCTGCAGACCTTGATCTATTGGAGCAAACAAAGGTAAAGAGAAACTGTTTGTAATGTTCCGTCGAGTCGTATTTTTATTGGTGCTGTATGTTTGACACGGTTCTTCGTTTGGCTTGACGACAACTCTTGTGGCCTTTGCTGGTGCAGGTCAAGTACGAGGTCCTGCCTGGATGGGAAGAAGACATAGCCTCGGTTCGAGACTACAATGATCTCCCGGAAACTGCACGTCTATATGTGGAGAGGATAGAGGAGCTGGTCGGTATTCCAGTCCATTACATCGGTGTTGGACCTGGACGTGATGCTCTCATATACAAATAGGGGGTTTTATGAAACATGTCTTTTATTTCTATAAAGATCCTCATTTAGGCAATGATTTGATTTAATTTCACCGTCTACTAGTACTCATTACAAAGACATTCACTGACTGGATAGTGTGAAAATTGAAATGGACTAAATGACTTAAAGGGTATAGGCATTTCAACATCCTTTATGGGGCTATAAGGAAGTATAGCTCCATCTATGTTTTTCTGTCTGAGGTAGCATTTGATTTGATTCGCATTTGCCATGCCACCTGACCCATAATCCCTTGTTTTCACATGTGCACTAGATAGTTCCAGCACCAAGCAAAATGATCTTTGGAGGCGTAGTATAATTTGGAACACTAAACATTATTCTGTGCCTGCTTGTAAGCATATGAACTTTGGAGGAAAGAGAACATCAAGTATCTCCCAGATTTGCTGAGAGGTCTTATGTAGCAGCAACGTGCGACATGTTTTAAGAGGGCAGCCTGTTCAACATCATCGTTTTCACAGTTTACCCAAGGTCATAATGCAGCCATCGTCGAGTTGACACTTCAAACAGAAATATTGCAGGTACTACTCGGGCACAGCATACGTTGGCAAGCAGGATCCCCTGGATATCTTTATTCAGAAGCAGAGCTACGATGTTTGCAAGCAGGTTCAAAATTTCAGAACAGATTTGGTTGGGGTGCGCCTGCCCAGGCAATAGTGCAACGCACTGGGCGACACGCAAGGGCCCCAGTGGCAAGCCACTGTGGTGGACCCTTCCCCACAAAAAATAAATTTAATATCGTTGTGGGCACATGGCCCACATATCAGATATTAAACTGATAAGAACAGATACTACACTTGATCTTAGCCAAAAGGCCGAGAAAGGTATGAGTTGCAGCAACGGCCACCCCCTCCTTCTTATAGCATAGCCACGCCCCGTCTCCTTTCTCGCTGGGCGATGTGGGACTAAAAACGAGTCGGGAACCGGAGCCTGGACAGGCGTGATCGATCCCCTCGCTTGGGCCGCCATGTTGGAATCCTACAGCGGGCCTGTCTCTCCTTCAGACCCAAGTGGGCCCCGTTCCCTCCGGAGACAACAATGATATGGAAGGGTTCCGGTGTCAGTGCCGCAGTGGGGTGCGTCTTTTTCTTACGAGCTCAATAGACACGAAAATTCCAGCCGTCCATTTACCATGCTATACTTCATTAGGATTTCATACGTGCATTCGATGGACTTCCGACACCAAACAGAAGCATCTTTGGATGCCCAGAATAATTTGTACACAAAGTATTTTGACAATAAGATGGAATTTGAAGCCTAGATGTGATCGTGTCCACGGTTCGCTAAAAGAAAAAACATAGAGCACCAATGCCATGATCTTCGTTCTCTAGTCTTTCTTCTCTGCCAATGTCCATAATGCAGGCATCGTCCATAGAGTTATTTTTTGCGAAATTACACGTAATAAAAATTATAAATAGATCATTGGACCACCTAGCAAAGACTACAAACACTAGAGCGAGCCGAAGACGTGTTGCCGTCCTCGCCCCTCCATCACCGTAGCCGGGCAAAGCTTGTCGTAGTATAGTTTGTTGTAGTAGATTGACTGAAAGTCGTCGTGCTAAGACCACAAAGAACCAGCGCACTAGAGCAACAATCATCACCAATGATGACAATCGTAGGTCGAAAGAGACTAACCCAAAAATAAACCAATAAAGACAAAAACGGACAGAATCCCAAGAGATCCGCCGGACAAACGACTCCACGTTCCCTCCGTAGGTGCTAGATGCACCACCAGAGCGAGGACATAACGAGTAGGATCTTATTCTCACTTCAAGACGTAGTCGTCGCAACATCCCGAAGAAGACACTAAAAACAGGCTAAACAAAGAACGAAAAACCTCCCGCCAGCGAGAGGTCGTGGTCCGCCACACCTCCAAAGCCCTAGGGCCAGCGAAGACAGAGCGGACCGACGACATCGCGTGCGGAACCCTAGATGGGTTTTCTCCTAGGATCGCCTCTCCCGGCGGCCGTGATTCTACGTACCAGGCATCGTCCATAGAGTTGAGACCTACAATGAACTAGGTGGACGCGTTTCGCCGCGCCGCCTACTGTCTATTTGTCAGAGCGTGATAGGTGTGTTGTATTCATTACTAGTAATACATTTTGTTTGTTTATATTACTATAAATTAAAAATATGAGCATGTGTATGGTTGAGTGTTTTAATCGGTAGAAAAATGTGTCATTTACGTGTTAGATATATCTAAAATCGAGAGATCTGACCTTAGAAACAAGAAGTGGGCCTGTATTTTATATTGAAGCTCATAAGCAACATAGGATACCAGTGTTTCTTCAAGTAAACAAAAAGGTACATCGAGCAAACTTCAAATAAACATACAGCGAGCAATAGACTAAGTTCAGTACCACAAGAACCTGAAATGTTACATGATCAAGGTAAAAAACTAATAATGTCAGGATAAGCTAACTTATGAAGATCAAACGATAACCTTGTTCAACTACCTCAAAATCGATGCTTGCAACTATTTGGATTGTAGAGCTCTAAGAGAAGTCACAACTTTATATTTAAAACTTATTAGTGGCTGAATTAAATGATTAATTTAGTCAATATAGACAACCAGATTACATATATACTAATTCTATGCAGGAGTTATACTTGATATATTTCAAATTATTCACTGTTTCAACAAAATTTAAAAGAGAAGGTATGACTGGAAGTTGTCACGAATCTTTACATAAAATAAAAATTTAATATATAATCAAGTTTGATAATTATTGTACATCAAAATAAAAATAGAAGTTATGACATTTCTTTTAGACCCACTTAGTCGATGGAACCCGCTTGTTCATTAATCATAGAGCATGCTCCAAGTCAAGGGCACTGAAATTTTTGTTAACTCGTGTAGAAATTATAGAACAACGTAGAACATATCTCAATTTACACTAGCATCTCATGTATCCTCGAGATATGCTAACATATTCAAAAGCAATTTCTGTTGCGGATCCTAAGAGGGGCCAAAATCAGCTTATTCTGCTTTTCTTTAGAAATACATACATGTTAATTGTTGAAGTGACATGAAACACGAATGTTTCTCGCAAGACGCGACCATTTCTTGCCTGTTAGTGCTCCACGTTTTCTGTTTAGAGATTCTTATCTTCGATTACTGTAGTTTCTAGGTTCTGGCCAATCGCTTTGCGCCGCATCATCGCATGCCTCGCGAGCCTTCTTTTTTTCAATTCCTTCCTCCGCCATTTGTCCCTATTTTTTCTAATTAAAGCGGTGAGGATGATGCGACATCTTCGTGTAGTTCCGCATAGGAGCATCTCTACCTGTGCGCCCCTCTCTCTCACCTCTACCATCCCATGCGCTCACCTCCTCCTTATCTTCCTCACCACTGGCAAAGCGTGTCGACGGACGGGTGCGCGAGGTTGGGGCGATGTTGAATCGGTACTGGAAAGGTTCGAGGCGAGGAAGCAGAGGCGGCCAACGCTAGATGCGGGAGCTGGACGGGAGGCGATGTCCTAGTGAGTGGATGGGGTGGAGGGAGCAAAGGTAAGCGGGAGAGATCGGGAGCAGAGGGGTCTTCTCCTTTTCAATTCCTTTTTTCCGCCTTCCATCTCTGATTTTTCCAGTAAAAGCGGTGAGGATGATGCGACATATTCGCATAGTCCCGCATAGGAGTGTCTCCACCTGTGCTGCCTCCTCTCTCACCCCCACCATCCCACGCGCTCACCTCCTCCTTATCTTCTTCACCGCCAGCAAAGCATGGCGGCGGACGGGTGCGCGAGGTTAGGGGCGATGTTGAATCGGTATTGGGAAAGTTCGAGGCGGGAAGTAGAGGCGACTGACACTTGATGAGGGAGCTGGACAGGAGGTAGTGTCCTCATGAGTGGAGGGGGCGGAGGGGGCGGAGGTAAAGGGAGAGCTCGGGAGCGGAGGGGGCGACACAGGTTGCTGGGGAGACGGAGGAGGGCTGGGATGAGCGGGAGCTCGGGTGGAGAGGAACGGGATCGAGATGGGGTCGGTGAGGACAAGGACTGGAGGGACCATCTCGTAGGATTTTGGTCAATACCTGAAACTGCATAGTTGAGATGACTGCAAGATAGGGGAAACCACACGTTAGGTGGTCTTGTATTGCTCATTATATAAGAGGATTACAAGAACTCCCGGTTGCATACAATACGGACATATATACAAGGAATATACACGCATACGTATCCTACACCTATACAAACACGTGTAGGATATGTATTCTAACACCCTCCCTCAGTCGAAACTGGACAGCCAATGAATGTTGAGACTGTCCCGAAAGTCTAAGAAGAGAGGCGATGGTAATACTTTAGTGAAGATGTCCGCGAACTGTGATGAACTGGGAACGTGTAGCACCTTAACCTCGTCAGTGGTCACGCGATCTCTAACGAAGTGTAGATCAATCTCCACATGCTTGGTACGCTGGTGATACACTGGATTCTGTATCATGCAAACATAGCTCACATTGTCATAGAAGACCACTGAAGCATCATGCACCGGTCGATGAAGCTCCAAAAATAGTTGTCGAAGTCAACAATATTCAGCCACCACATTTGCTACCGCCTGATACTCAGCCTCCGCACTCGATCGGGAAACAGTGTGCTACCGCTTAGCCGACCAAGACACCAAATTCACGCCGAGGAACACATAATAGCCTGAAGTAGACCGTCGAGTGTCTGGACAACCTGCCCAGTCAGTGTCAGGGTAGGCCAGCAATTTGTTCGATGTGCGTCGATACAAAGTGAGACCATAGTCGGTGGTGCCGTGAATGTAGCGTAGAACACGCTTCACAAGGAGCAAGTGATTAGCCCGTGGATCATGCATATGAAGACATATCTGATGTACTGCATAGGAGATATCTGGCCGAGTGAAAGTGAGGTATTGGAAACCTCCTGCAATACTGCGATATTCTGTAGGATCAGCCACGGGATCACTAGACTGAGTTGCAAGCTTAGAAGCTGTATCAACTGGAGTGGAGATATATTTACACTGTAACATACCAGCTTTGTCAAGAAGCTCCAATGCATACTTCTCCTGTGAGCGGAACAAACTGTCCTTAGTGCATCTGACTGAGATGCCCAGAAAATAGTGAAGCTCACCCATATCTGTCATGCTGAACCCTTTACGAAGAGAAGCAATTAAACTGTGCAACAAAGTCCGAGACGACGCTGTTAGGATAATGTCATCCGCATAGAGCAGGAGATAGGACATGTCAGTGCCACGCGGGTAGACAAACAGGGAGCTATCGGACTTGGAGCCAACAAAACCAACAGTAGCAATAAACAAAGCAAACCGCTAAAACCATGCTCGAGGCACCTGCTTCAAGCCGTAGAGAGATTTGTTGGGGCGACACACCTTGCCAGAAAATCTGGGATCAGTAAACCCGGAAGGCTATCGAGCATACACGGTCTCGATGAGTGTGCCATTGAGGAAGGTGTTCTTGACATCAAGCTGATGAATTGGCCAGTTACTAGAGAGCGCAAGTGATAACACCGTGCATATGGTGGCTGGCTTGACCACATGGCTGAAAGTCTCATCAAAATCAATACATTCGCAGTGAGTAAAACCCCGGAGGACCCAACGAGCTTTGTATCATTCCAACGAACCATCAGACTTCATCTTGTGATGAAAGATCCACTTGTTGGTGACAATGTTGGCACGGCGAGGAGGATCAACCAAGTCCCAAGTGTTGTTGGAGAGGAGCGCACTATACTCTTCAACCATTGCAGCATGCCAGTTGGGGTCTTTGAGAGCACCACGATAAGTCTTCGGTATTGGAGACAATCCTTCAACATGAAGATCAAAAATCGTCTTGGGCTGCACAATGTCGTGCTTGGCACGTGTGAGCATGGTGTGAGACGGTGGCGGCGGTGGTGCTCGAGGACGACGAGCCCGAGGAGCATCTGTGGCGGGAGGCGGGGTAGAAGCCGTGGATGGCGAGCTCGTAGAAGGATCCAGGGCACCATCATCCGTAGAGGTGGTGGGCGAGGGAGCGGATGAGGGCGATCTTGACGGCGATGATCTGACCGAGGACGGGCCAGGCGAGGTGGCCCGAGGCGGTGTGCGTGGGGCAAGAGATCCTGCCGCAGTAGGAGAAGTGCCTGTGGCAGGCTGTCGAGCGCCCATGGCAGGCTGCCGAGCGCCCATGGCAGGCTGTCGAGCGCCCATGACAGGCTGCCGAGTGGCCACGACAGAGCCCGTGGCAGAGCCCGTGATAGAAGTTCTCGCGGTCGGCGCGGTGAATGGCATCAGCAACATCGGCTGCTCAACCTGCAGAAAGTCATAACTTTGCAAAGTAGGAGTAGAGGATGGTGGTGATGCGTTAGAGGCAAAGGGAAAGACAGACTCGTCAAACACAACATGGCGAGAGATGATGATCTTTTGG
Source organism: Avena eriantha (assembly GCA_910589775.1). Taxonomy (NCBI): domain Eukaryota; kingdom Viridiplantae; phylum Streptophyta; class Magnoliopsida; order Poales; family Poaceae; genus Avena; species Avena eriantha. Next base: position 173,827,409 of record OU342743.1, on the reverse strand, counting down.
GTGGAACGATCAAAGCAGCGATAGCCATGGTGTTGAGATGGATACCCAAAGAACACACATGGCACGGAGCGAGGCGCAAGTTTATGCGGGGCAAAGGCGGTGGTGTTGGGTCGACACCATGAAGGGCTCGAAAAGGCAAGCGATCCGCGATGGCCTTGGAAGGCAGCCGATTGTGCAACAACACGGCTGTATAGAGAGCCTAGGCCTAGAAGCGAGGTGGCATGCTAGCTTGAATTAGAAGGGTGCGAGTGATGTCGTTAAGGGTGCGAATAATTCTCTCGTCTTTACCGTTTTATTGTGAAGTATATGGACATGAGAAGCGGAGTGCTATCCCATGGCGTTGGGCAAACGATTGTAGGGAGGAATTATCGAACTCACGACCATTGTCACACTGGATGGCTTTCAAGGGTGCATGAAACTGAGTTTGGGCTAAGGCATGGAGGGATGACAAGTGTGAGAAGGCTTCTGACTTGGCACGTAAAGGATAAACCCAAGCGTATTGAGTGAAATCATTGAGACAAACGAGATAATACTTAAAGCCAAAAATACTCTCAACAGGAGATGTCCACAAATCACAATGTATAAGTTGAAACGGAGAATGTGTTACACGATTGGTAGAAGAAAAAGGTAGAAGAACATGGCGACCTAATTTACAAGCATGACACAAACTAGATTTATTTTTATCCTTAGGAATAATGCAGGAGCGAGCTAATGACTCCATGACCGGTCGTCTAGGGTGTACAAGGCGCCGATGCCACATAGCAGGGTCGACGACAAGGAAGGCGTGTGGGCGGCTGGGGGAGGAGGTGCTGACAGGGTAGAGGGCTCCGGGACTAGTGCATCTGAGAATCTCGGTCCTGGTTAGAAGGTCCTTCACAAAAAAACCAACAGGGTCAAATTCGACGGAAACATGATTATCAATGGTGAATTGACGAACATACATGAGGTTTTTGACTATATCGGGAGCTACTAAGACATTGCGAAGATGCAGAGGACACGAGGGAGTGGAAATAGAAAACGTGCATACCCGGTAGCAGTGATCGGAAGGGTGGAACCATTACTGACAATGATAGCACGAGAGGAAGAAGAAGGAGGAAACACGGAGGTGAGCATACCGGGGTTTGATGCGAAGTGGGAGGTGGCGTCAGTGTCCATGACCCAATCGGTGGTGGGCACTTGAAGGCCCATCGTCTAGAACTGAATCATCAGCGCGGACTGGTCCCATGAGACAGTCGATGAAGCCGGTGATGACAGGGGTGCAGCACCGAGCCCATATGCAAGAGCCTGAGGAGCATAGCCGCCATAGCCATATCCATAGGCGTGCGACACGGTGTAGGGCCCTTGCGTGTAGAAGGCGTGCTGCGGGGGCGGGGGGCGGTGCATGTAGCTGGGGGGCGAACCTGCATACCAGGGCCGTATGGCCACATCTGGATCGCGTCGGGGGTCCAGGGCAGGAGCGGAGTGGGCCAGGTTGGAGGAGCAGCGGTCGGAGGTGTGACGACAGGGCCGGCTTGGATGATGGTGGTGTCCTTGGCAGCGTCTGTTGCGGCCTTCTTCTTTTCTTGCCCTTGCTACCGTTGCCCTGTCCAGAGTTGGGGGCGGTGGCGGCGTTGGAGTAGAGGGCCGTGTCGCCGTTGCCATTGCGTGATCGATGATTCTGGCGCTTCATGTCTTGGAGCGCGAGAATAGAACGACACTTCTTAAACAAGATGTCGGGCATGAGGGAGATGAGATCGGTGGCGCCCTCGTATTGCTCGGAAAGTCCGTTGAGGCAGTGGATCACCAGCTTGGCATCGTCTTCCGGGGAGCCGAGATCCGCGAGACCATCGGCGAGGGCCTTGATCTTCTTCAAGTACTCGGTCATGTTCATCTCGCCCATCTTGATCTCGCCCATCTCGGTGGAGAGGTGGAGCTGGCGGTTGATCTTGTGGTCGTTGAAGAGCCCGTTGATGCTTGTCCATAGCTCGACGGTGAGGGGGTCTTTGCCCGGTGTCATGACGGCGTCGAGGAGGCCGAGGGACACAGACCCGTAGAGCTAGGAGATGACCGTGGCATCCAAGAGAGCCCACTCAGGAGTCAGAACGGACGGAGCAGGGGCGTCGACATGGTCGAGCAGCGCATACTTGCGGAGGGCGGCGCGGAAGAAGGTGCGCCATTGGCGATGAACGCCGGTGTCAAGGGCCAGCTCGATGGGGACGTGCCCCTTGATGGAGTGGAGGCCGATGGCTTGGGCATGCAACGAGGTGAGCGAGAAGGCCCCGCGCTGGAGGAGGTGGCGGTAGCGAGGGCGAGCTTTGACTGGGCATCAGCAGCTTCTCGAGCTTCGCGGTCTTCTTTTTCCTTCGCGGCTTGCACGATCCGTGCGGCGTCATCACCCATTGCAGAGGGGCGGCGAGGCTAGAAGGGGAGAGGTGGGTGGTTTGCAAAGACCGGGCACCGAGATCGGTTGTGATGGCGGCGAAAGCGGGAGGAGGCACATGTCCGGTTAGGTTTTTGCGTCTGATACCAGGTAAGATAGGGGAAACCACACGTTAGGTGGCCTTGTATTTCTTATTATATGAGAGGATTACAAGGAGTCCCGGTTGCATACAACACGGACATATATACAAGGAATACACACGCATACGTATCCTACACCTATACAAACACGTGTAGGATATGTATTCTAACAATGACTCAGAGTGAAGATCAGACGGCCAGAAACGGGCGCGCGGACAAATGGCCTCAGATGGTTCGCTTTTGCTCAAGCTTAAGCTATAGTATAACTAGCTACACTACAACTACTATTCAACCAGACAACCACAATCTCATGGCTACAACTTAGATTTGAGTATAAAATTTGAACACTAAATACTGAGAGAAAATGATGAAAATTTGAAAACCGAATGTCAACATTATTGAGGGTCTGTTGGAAAGATGGGACTAATATCACGCCAATTAAGTTCTAGGTTGGCATATACTAACCCATGTAGCCAAAAAATGCTCCGCTCTGCTTCGATCGCTCCCATAAGCGACGGAGCGAGCCGTGGCTCCTCCTCCCCAACCTCCCTCTCTCCTCCTTCCCGGCTACCACCGCCGGAGAGAGCCACCAGGAAAAGCTCGATCCATGCCGGCGGCGACGGAACTACTTCTTACCGCTGGTTGATAGGGAGGCGGGGGGTCTCTTGCTCTACAATATGCAGTACATATACAATGTTTAGGATGTTACAGGAAACATTTACCAATTGGATTCAATTTATTTCAATTTTTATTATACCCAATATGATCATAATTAGATATAGTTTCAGTTTACAACGATACAGATGTACGACTCCTAAACATATTACTCCAATGCAAAAATATATACCTCAAAGTCACAAACTCAATGCAACAAGAATCAACTAAAATGGAGTTGTAGATATTTTTCTAGAATTAAAATACTAACTGAAAGCGTTTAAAATATTTAAATTATTAACTTCGATAAAATTTAGATCTAATGTTATATTAATATTCTACAGAAATAAGGGATCTAACGGTATATTATTTATATTTTTCTGAGTTATAGTTGAATTTCTATGAATTTTGCAACTTCTCCTTAATTTCTGGCTATTCAAATCAATCTAAATCACCTAATTGACCGTGCGACCAGGCATTGACTGCTGAGTCAGCATGTTGATTGGGCGATGGCTAAGCGGATGACACTCCTGCTACACGGCGCGATGTGGTTGGCCGATGCCGGTTCAGGACGTGATCTAATCTGGCACGTCGATCTGAGATCTAACGAACGAAGGAGATCAAGGCTATTTACCGACCGTGGTGACGGAGACGCTCTACATGTAGTTGATAGTGGCGGTACTCCAGCGGTCATCGATGACGGAGGACTTGTCGATGACATTCTAATAGTCCTCCCGGTTACGGTCGTCTCTTATGTGTCGACCTTCTCATCCTCCAACCGCTAGTCTCCCACGTCTCTAGCGATACTTCCGCGAGCAATTCCTGACGGTGCGTTGTGATTTAGAAGGGGCAGAGTAGATGTGAAGATGCGGGAGGTCAAGACGAATGAAGGAGCAAAGGGGCTCGATTTCATCGTTCACCTTCGGCTACCGAAGCTACCACAGCGAGCTCTGACGAGAGTCAAATCTATCTCGTTTTCGTGGATGTTTTTGACAAGTTTTCGGGGGAGAAAGGCGTCGGGGTCAGGATTGTATGGGGAGTAGACTTGGCGCAATCCATGTGGAATCAGGCAGAATTTTCCCGGAGACGAACTCGTGTTCGAGTCAGTCTCCTAGCGCGACGAGGAAGACAACTAGGTCGGTCCCACCTATCAGTGGCTCAGGACGGGCAGACGCGGTGCGGCTATCGTTGAGATACAGTTGGGCCGGGAGTAGGCACACGCGGTAGTTAGTTCTAGGCCGACTCGTTTGAGTCGGCGTGGCTAGGTTAGATTCTTCATTTTCCTTTTCTTTTATTCCTTTTCGACTAATGAATTTCTCTATCTTTGATTCCTAAGCTTTGGGTTGTGCATATGTACTGATCATGCTTTATTTATCTATGGTGTCTCTTAAGTGAGTGTGCACAAATGGTTTAGCATGATTAACTATTTATGCTTGCTTCCCAACAATAGGATTCATGCTAAGCATGCTCTACTGGTATTAGGAACCAAAATATGATTGAGATGATACCTTGGATCATTTCTCATTAATCCTACTCTTTACTCTTCTTCTAGTTCTAGTAGTATACCTATAAACTTTTGAATACAAGTCTTCTTCCTTGTTATTGGTGTTCTTCTGGTTTCTTCCTCCTTGCCTTCTCCTCCTTGGGCTTGTCCTGCTCTCAGATCTCTCTCTAACTATACCAGTGTGTGTTTGCAGTCGTTGTGAGGCTTGGGGTCAGATGGATGGGATATTTATAGTGGCACCTGAGTTTTATGGCACTAACACCTCACTAACATGCAGTGTTATGTGAGATGCTTGGGAATCATTGAAACCGTCCTAGTATTCTAGCATCATACGCAAGTTCATTGCATCAAGTGTATGCCAAATTTGTATGACGGTTTGGCTTTGGCCCTTAGCTTATTTTGGAAAATGACAAGTGGATTAGTTTGTTTTGTTGCTTATCTTAGACATTGCCAAGTGGACTTTTTATCTTATTCTCATGATGCTTAATTTGGATAGTGCCAATAAGCACTAGATTTGTGTTTTTCTTGCTAGCTTATTGTTGTTATTCGAGATTATCTACTTAGTATGTCAAAAAAATTACTTAGAGGTTTATAATAACTTGATGTCTGCCACTTGTTATTAAGTTATTTTTATATGATTATTTTTATAGAATCCCATGAGTTTGAGGTAAATGATTTGTTAATATGATCTTGTTTACTAAACTTTGGTGTTTGTGGTTTTCCTATTGTTCAGCTTCTACTATGTTGATGTTGGTCACTTGTGTATGATCCGATGCATAGTATATTTCCTTGTTTCCCTTGCATTAATCCATATATATCTCTTTGTTGATATTGTTGGTTGCTTAAATAACTCAGGCTACAAAGGGTTCATGACTTGTTTGTGGATTCTACATGAAATGGTTTCACCTCTGGTGGAACCAATAGTTTAACATTAACAAAGCACTAGCAGAGTGTAGTGCAGGCGAAAGTGGGCTGTAGCCTCCCAGCTTTTAGATAATTATTGAAGATTTTTTTCTACAAGGTATAAATTAATAAATTTAGAGCATTTTGTCCCCCCCTAAGGAATTCAAGTTTTGTGTTTTGCCCCCTAGATTTTCTTGTTACCCTCTGCCACTGAACAAAGGTTTCTACCTTTGTGTATGTTTTACAGGTTCAGAAGATGATCAAGATTAGGAGATTTGATAGATAGGTCTAGTTAGGAAATTGATAGGAATTCCCCAAATACTTTGAACTTCCTCTGATCCATATTACTTGTCATTAAAATGGATGTATCTAGCACTAAAACATGTCTAGATACATCTATTTTTACGACAATTAATATGGATCGGAGGGAGTAATAGGTTTTATTCTTGTAATTTTTCTTTCTTATTTGAGCTTGTAAAAACATCTTGTATTGGGTTTTATGTTAAATGAGAATTAGATTATGAATCATGTCATATTATCATTGTTGAAAGGGCATGTGTGCCTCATGTGTGTTTTTTGTAATTAATGACAATCTCTATGGACTAATGTTTGCATTGAGTTACACTTGTAGGAACTGTCCATTGGCATCACTTGGACCATGTGTTGGCTTCAAGGTAGAAGAAATGGAGAAGAAGAATTATCCAAGGGCTTTGGGCCTATTGGAATCATGTAGAAGAAAAATAAAGAAAAGAAGATCAAGAGTGTCTTGAAGAAGAAGATGTGTATCTTCAATATATCATCCTAATGGAGATAGAAGAAATGAAGTGCAAGCTCAAGATGCTCTGCCTCTAGGATATCACATGCTTGTAGCTTTCCATCCTCGGTGATCATGGATTGATGAAGACAAGTTCAAAGAAGTGGTTTCCCCATGGTGTATGGGGGAGCAATTCGTAAGTCTTCATCAAGCAAGCGAGAGCAAGAGAAATCAATAAAGAAGTTCCATCTTGAGGAGGACAAGATCATCCACATCAAACTCAAGTGGAATTCTCAAGGCAAAGGTATGATCTTGATAGGTTTTACCTTTTGTCGGCCTCATGTTGTTAGTTGGGAGACTGGTTTATAGGATAGATAACCATACTATCAAGAGGGGCTCTCAAGTGAGTAACTTGATCATATCCTTCAGAGAGAGCTCAAACCTTTGCATTATTGGCATCATCTTTCTTGGTTCTTATTTGGTTCTTTTCCATGAGAGTATTTAAAGCTTGTGTTAATCTCCATGACAAGCTCAAGTTCATCGAAAATGGATTTAATATGCATTCTCTATTGCGTTTTTGATGTTGGAGGTTTTATAGGTTTGTATTTTATAGGTAGGTTAAACATTTCATCATTAGGTTCTATCGTACCTTACTGGACTATGATGGTTCCCTGCATAAAATTGTAGAGCTTGTTTTCCTCTTCGAAACGAGGCCAAGATCATCCAAATCGGAGTTTGGATGCAAAAGTTATGTTTGTTTTTGTATCGGTATTTCTGCTAGTTTTGTGTGGGCCGCAGACTCCGGAGTTCGCACCCCGGAGACTCCGGGCCTGACTCCAGGGTTTTGCTGGGAGCTTCTGTTAGTTTCTCCCTTTGACCTGGATGCTCCGGAGGGCCGAAGACCCCGGTGTAAGTGTCCAGCAACGGCTTTATTTCATGGAGAGGCCTATAAAAGGTCCCCTTCTTCCTCCTTGGGCTGGTTGGCTTGCATCCTCTCTCTCCTCCATTGTCTCTACCTTCAAGAGCTTGCAAATACTCTCAATCCCTCCCATATTTCTTGAATATTTTGGGGGGATTTGAAATAGGAGATCTAGATCTACAACTCCGCCAATACATCTCTCCCCTATGTGAGGGGAACATCTTGGGATCTAGATCTTGGGATTTCTTTTGTGGATTTCCTCTTGTGTTTCCTCTCTTATTCCCCAATAGCTTTTGTAGCTTTGGTGGAATTTGAGAGTGAAGGACTTGCCATTGCATTAGGTGCATCGGTTTGAGTTCTCCTCGGAGGATTTGGTTGGTGAAATTGAGAAGCTTGTTTCTCTTGGGTTCTTGGAACCCTAGACGGTTGTGTGGCCTTTGTGGTGAGTTCTTGGGGTCTCCAATTAAATTGTGTACCTCTCCTAAAGTTAGTGGCATTGGTGGTGATTATTGGAAGCCTCCAATTAAGTTGTGGAGATTGCCCCAATATTGTACGGGTTTGGTGACCGCCCTCAAGTGTCCCATAGTTGATCAGGTGCTTGCCATGCGGCGAGTGCTCGAGAGAGTAGGGTGAGGCCTCTTGTGGCGTTGGTGGTCTTAGTACCGCCCACCCCTCCAACGAGACGTACTCCCTTATAGGGAGGAACCCGGTAAAACATCATCATCTCAGTGTGGCTCGGTTATCTCTATACCCGAGCCCTTTACTTATGTACTTCGCATTGTGATAGCCTTCGTGCTTGAAGTAATCTATCTTGCTATCACTTTGTTGATTGTATTGCTTAGAATAAGTTGTTGGTGCATATAGGTCAACCATAGTTTATATATGATTTTTGCTTGACAAAATAAAACGCTAGTTTTATTCCGCCTTTGTCAAGCCCATCTCGTAAAAGTTTTTAACCGCCTACTCACCCCTCCTCTAGGCGGCATCCGTGATCTTTCAATTGGTATCAGAATGAGGTCTCTCGCTTTTACGCTTCACCGCCTTGAGAGTAAAGATGTCGACTAGGGGATTAGTGCACAATTCCATTTATATATTCAATGGCACAATTATGTTGACTGGAGACTTCACATGCTTGATTATTTTCGGGGCATTCACCCATCTATTGTGGGAATTCTATATATGGGTTTTTCTTCTCCTATGGATCCCCAAAACGAATCTTTAGAGGAGAATATGAACTCTTATATATATGCTCAAGCTACTAAAGTGCTTTTACTTGTTGTGAGCAATGTAGTTATTTCTTCAATCATGCCTTATTGGAGTGCTCATGAGATTTGGACAAAGCTTCAAGATAAATATGATGTGTCCAACATTTTTTAGGATGATTGTATTCCCTCCACCTCTGGCCGTGATGAGTTCTCACCTTTTACCACTTCACCAACATGTGTTTTTTCACAAGGTAATGATATGGTGAGTGGTGATGGAAATTGCAATGTGGACAGTGATATTACTAGTTGTAATCCATCTTCTCTGTCTAGTTGCAATATTCTATATTTGGACCTTAACACTTCTAGCACTCAAAACTCCTTACATGCTTGTGTTGATAGTCCTTGCATATCATGTAAAAATGGCTTGAATAGATCTCATGATGATATGCTTGATTTATCTTGTGGCCATGATAAAAATGCTTCTATTTCCTCTAGTGCTTATGTTGCTAACCATGTAGAGGAAACTGGAGATTCTATGGGTCAAGACAAGTGTTTGAATGGAGCTTCAAGTAAAATCTCATCACTACCTTCTTCAAGTTCTCACATATGCATTATGACTAAGGAAACAAAGGTAACCTCTTTGGATTCCATTGCATCTCATCATGTTGTTGATGATGATGATCATCATCTTGTTGATTATGATATTGCCGCCATTCAAGAGATGGGAGAAATTGTCTTTCCCGCTCTTCATAAAAATAAAATTGCTTGCTCCAACTTTGTTGAAATTTTGTCTTGTGCTATTGAGGGCAAGAAACTTATTTAGGAGCAAGAAAATATCATATTTCAAAAGAATGAACATGAGCATGAGTATGCTAATGAGATTGCCTATCTAAAGAGCTCCCTTGAAGAAGAACAAACCACCAAGGAATCTCTTGAGGAGACTTTTACTCTAGAATTATCTAGAGTAAATGAAAACCATGATAGAGAACTTGTGGTGGTAAATGTTCTCAAAACTAAAAATGATGAACTCATAGTTGCCCATGCTAGACTTGTTGAGGATTTTAAGCACCTCGAAAATGGTTCTCGGGTCGTTAAGAGTGAGTTCATCAAACTCACCGAGTCACATGAGGAACTTAAAGCTTCATATTCAAAAGAGCTTACCGAGTTGCCCTCACCTCTTGCAATTAATGATGATGCTTGTGCTACTAACTCTACTTTTTGTGAAGCATCGATTTTGAAGGAGAATGTTGAGCTAAAGGCTCAATTTGCTTTGCTATCTAGCAACTATGGGAAATTGTAAGAAAGTCATGTTAATATCTCACGCTCGCATGAGGATCTTCTAGTCTCCCATAGTAGTCTATAGTTATCTCATGAGGCCATTGTGTCAAAGGTAACATCTAGTGGGCCTCATGTGGACATTAGCACTACTTCTACTCCTAATGTGATATTGCCATGTGCTAGTCCTTATAATCCATTTCCGCATAACCATGCTATATCTTGTGATAAATTGCATTCCATGCCTTGTTGCTCTAACAATGTAGCTTCTACTTCCTCTACTATTGTTGTTGATACTAACCATGTAGAGTAAATTAAAGAGCTCAAGGCTCAAATCACTTGTTTGAAGAATAACTTGAAAAAGGGTCATAAAGGGAAGGCCACACTCAAACACATCTTGAGTGTGCAGAAATCCCCCAATGACAAGAGTGGACTTGGATTCAACTCCAATATTAAGTACAAGTCTATTAATGTGTTTAAGAACAAGGGCAACAAGAAGAATGGCCATGATCAAGACAAGAATCCAGCCAACATTGTTTGCTTCAAGAAGGTCATCATGTTAAGTCTTGACCATTGAATAAGAAGCCCCTTGGCAAGAAGAAACAAGGGAAGCGGCCTCATGCTCTACCTCTAGTTAGAGATGGGCTTCCTCCCATGAAGACTCAAGCTCTTCCTCAAGTTGTTGCTTCACCCAAAAAGAAAGATAGCAAGAGAAGAACTTGCTACATTTGTGGTGAGAAGGGGCACATTTCTTCCTCATGCACCATTGGTATCTCCTCATCCAACCCTATATTGATTGATGATGCTTATTCTATTTGTAAGTATGAGGTTGGCAATGTGTTTGCCAAATTTGTTGCTGCTTAATGTGGTGTCAAGAAAAGAAACATTTGGGTTTCCAATCCTATTGTGACTAATTTCTTAGAACCCAACTTGGTTGGGGACCAACAAGCCAAAACTTGATCAATAGGTGATTTTGAAGGACAATGGAGACTTGGTTTCATCATGAATAATTAAGGTATCTTCATCTCTTATATTTGTCAAGCCAAGTCATGCGGATTATATTGTCTCTATCATATTTCTAATGCTCCACCTTGCGGTAACATGTGCTTAACTCATTACATTGAAAGTTACTCGTCCATTGTGCACGTGTTAGTTTTGTACCTTGCATGATTTTGTATATGCTATTCTTGCCACTTAATTATCTTGAGTTATCAAGTTTATTTGTGTATGTTGAGTGGCACACCATGTACGCGTGTTCTTGTGTTGGAGCCTCTCTTAAATTTTTGGTATCTTATTTGGCTCTTGTGAGAGATTAATGGATGATCCCATTTTGGGAGAGTGGTATGCTTGGGCATTCCATAATCCTAAAAATGTGCATACATGAGGAATACCACCTAGTATTGATATTGCAATATTATCTAGTCTCTACGTGGTATGGAATTCTCATGAGAAATTCAAGTTCTATAATGTCCACTAATTATCTCTTTTTGGATCTTTTTGTCGTGTGTTGATATTTATGGTTTATCACGTTATGGGGGGGTCATATGCTTAGTGCATATTACAAGCCTAGAAAATGTGAAAATTCGAGGTAGTGTCACTTAGAATTGATATTGATAATTATCTAGCTCCTATGAGACACATTTGCTCAAACAAGTTCAAATTTGCTTGAATACATTTGTTTCTCATCTTTTGGATCTTCTTTGTGAGAGTTTTTCTTGATATATGTTTCCTTATATTTGGACCTCTATATCCTCCTTGGAAACAATTTGCTTCAAGTTACTCTAATCATTAATGATCGTGTAGCTATTTGGAGCTATCAAGATTCTCTATCTATGCATCGAGCTTAATTCTTATATGTTTCCATATGCTTGTTGTAAATATGATCTTGGATATCCTTGCAAGCTACATTGGGAAAATTTCCCTACTTCTTGTCATTGGACAATTAGTACTTCATATATGGTAGAATGTATTAATCATATTTACATTGGTTTTGTTTGTACGTGTTGAATCCCATGTATCCTCGCTCCGTTTGGATCACTTGAGTTTATTGGCATTCTCATGTGTTTTATTTAATGTAGGTAGTAGTGATGATCCCATTTATATACCTTTTGAAGGGAATATGTCCGAGAGGCAATAATAAAGTGGTTATTATCGTATTCCATGTTTATGATAAATGTTTATTTTGCATGCTATAATTGTATTAATTGGAACGTTAATACATGTGTGTTTAATAAACAAAATACAAAGTTCCTAGTAATGCCTCTCATATAAACTAGCTCGTTGATTAACAAGATGATCAAGGTTTCCTGATCATGGACATTGGATGTTGTTAATAACGAGGTCACAACATTGGTGGAATGATACCTCCCAAGGTGTGGAGCCGGAAAAACCCGCAAGATAAAAAAACGCAATAAGATATGCAAGGAAAATCCGTTTTTGACGAACTAGATCTTGTTATGAAGATAACCACAAGCTCTAGATCCTCACATGGACAAGAACCAAACAAAAAACAAGAAAGATGATGCTATGTATGCAAAGGTTTGAGATCTCTTCGAAAGATACGAACGAGTCACCCACTGGAGAGCCCCTCTTGATAGTACGGCTATCTATCCTAAACCCGGTCTCCCAACACTACAAGAACACTACAAGAGACCGGTAAAATAGAAACCCTATCACGATCATACCTTTGCCTTGAGCATCCCACTTGAGCTTGATGTAGACGATCTTGTCACCTTCAAGATGGAACACCTTTCTTGATTGCACTTGCTTGATGAAGTCTTGAGAAATGCTCCCCCATACTCCATGGGGAAGCCTCTTCTTCGAACTTGTCTTCATCATTCCATGATTTCCGAGGATGGCAAGCTTAAAGAATGAGATCTTCTAGAGATGACGCATCTTGAGCTTGCACTTCAATTCTTGATGATATCTTGAAGATTGCCATGAGGAACTCCATCTTCTTCTTCTTCTTCAAGACATACTTGATCTTCTTCTTCTACTTGATTCCAATAGGCACAAAGCCCTTGGACATTGCTTCTTATTTTTCATCCTTGAAACCAACACATGGTCCAAGCGATGCCAATGGACAAACCTACAAGTGAAACTCAATTTGCACATTAGTCCATAGGGATTGTCATTAATTACCAAAACCACACATGAGGGCATACATGCCCTTTCAATCTCCCCCATTTTGGTAATTGATGACAATCCCTTTGAGAGGGTTTAAATATGGAATTTAACGAACAAAATGGTTGCCCCAACATCAAATACTACACACGTATGTGATGTTGGTACAACCACAATATATAGAGCAAACTCCCCCACAATCTATGCACGTGTGATGAACTTGAATTTCATTGCATAGATTGCCAACCATTATCGGTGGTTGAGTTTCCTCTATATATTAAACATGCAAAGCAACAAAAAACATGCAAGAGCATGCAAGGCTAAAGCATAATAACCAACTCAAAGCATAAACCAACTTCCCTTAAATCCTCTAAAACTTCTCCCCCATTGGCATCGATTACCAAAATGGGTGAAAAGTTCTAGATGGCCAATATAGTGAGAGTTCCTCAAAAGGTGTGCATATGCACATATCCAATGATGAACACTTGGGAGGAAGTAACACTATATTGAGGACCCAGAGATTGCAAAAAGAAAAGGAAAAAGAACGAAGCTTCAACAAATGAAGCGAGCAACCAAAAGATCCAAAAGGACCAATTGACAACAACAATTGATACCAAAAGAAAAACACAAGATATTATGATACGAACAAATGAGTGTTTAGATGTAATAGGGAGGCTCCCCAATATTTGTGCACAAATTAGAATCATTGATTTGAATACATCATGCACAAGTATGGAATCCTCACTCCCCCATAGACATTTAAACCTCAAACAAAGAAAAAGGCAAATTAGCATTCTTAAGTGAGTTAGAGAAGCTCCCCAAGGATTATGCACCAATTATAATAATTATATTTGGAAACAAAGTGCACAATCATGGAATCCTCACTTTTACAAACTCATTTAACGATACACGGCAAGAGAGATCAAATTATGAGTGCTCGGAGATGCAAGCAAATGGGACAAGCACTCATAGGAAAATAACTTTGGAAGCCACCAAAGAGTCACAAAGAGATAAAGGGTGGTATCCAAGGGAAACAAACACAACCAACGATTTATCTTCTATTGTGTGTATAAGTTTCTAGGTGGAGAATATCACATAGGCATATGCCCACAAAGAAACATGCACACACAAAATAGATACTCAAGAAAGCACATGAAAAACAAGAGGAAGTCATATAATATACCAATAAGATTTTTGCTTGAAAGCATGGCCAAAGGCTCAAATATATCTTATTGTACATCAATGAGCTTCAAGCACCAACACACTACATACATTGCAACTATTACCAAGGGAAAAGGGAATAGTTGGAATATATGGAGAAAGGCAACAAGTATCACAAAAATAAATCAACTTGACAAAATACTCACTATTGCACATGAGAGAAAATGAGGAAGACATATACAATAAAATTGCTAGATTGACATATTTGGGATTGGTGAATCATGAGCATGATTTTGTATAGTCCCACTTATGTGAACTCATCTCACCATACTCACATTTGCAATAGAGGAGAACTTGCAAAAACCAAAATAAGAACCACAAAAATTGTACAAACACAAATTCATGCCAACAAGCAACCTACAAAAGGTTGGAAACAAGATATGTATGCATGAGAGAGATACTTGTTACCGAGATATAATTGGTAGGATGTAGAGGCTAAGAATTTGTTGATCATCCTAGCTTGCGTCCAATTGACATGAAAACATCAATTCTCCCTTGTTCGAGATACAAGCACCCAATATATCTCCAATGTACCTAAAACACAATTAAGTACACTAGGTTCCCAAACAAATTGGGTCCAAAGTAGTTAGTGCAACTACAATATATAGGATAAGCTCCACATAAATATGTGCATATTAATATGAAACTGAATTTCATGCACATCTTAGCCAATAGGATTTGGTGGAGTTTCCCCTATACATTGGATCATAGAAATAAAGCATGCCATACTATATACAAGAAGTAAATATGCATGCACTAGACTTTCAAGAACCAAAAAGGAGATACAATTTGAACTAAAACACCAAGTAAACCAAGAAGTAGCACACAAGAGTGTGACATGACAAAAGGTGTCCAAATTGTATCAAAGAGCCAAATCAACACATGAAAGGACACAAATTCAACAAAGGAACACGACAAAAGCCAAAGAGAAATAGATCCACAAAACACATAATGCTCAAGGATTTATCTCATTCTAAAATATCAAAACAAGTAACAAAGAATGAGACAAAGCCAACTCCCAAATAGAGCAAGGTTCCAACACACAAACCCACACTCTACACTTTTCATGATGGCACAAAGTACCAAAAGAAAAGATCAAGCATCCAAGCACAAGAACACTATATGGATCAAATTAAGAAGCATAAAAGGTGTGTTCTAGATAGTATAGGAGAGATCCCCCCATGAATGGTGCATTATATATAATTTTTCTTTTGAATACAAAATGCACACAAAAGAGATCATCACCACTATATATTAATTAAAACACAAGAGAATACCAATAAACTAAAAGGATCCATGATGTCTACGCACTTCTATTCTTGTAGACAGTTGTTGGGCCTCCAAGTGCAGAGGTTTGTAGAACAACAGCAAGTCTTCCCTTAAGTGGATTACCCAAGGTTTATAGAACTCAGGGAGGAAGTGGTCAAAGGTATCCCCTCTCAAGCAACCCTGCAATCAAGATACAAGAAGTCTCTTGTGTCCCCAACACACCCAATACACTTGTCAGGTGTATAGGTGCACTAGTTCGGCGAAGAGATAGTGAAATACAAGTGGTATGGATAATTATAAGTGGTAACGGTGATAGAAGATACCTTGATGGCGTGGAAGAGACTAAAAGCAAACTGAAATAAAGATGGAAGCAAGCAAACATGTAACAGATCCAAAAGCAAACGGTGTTTCAATGCTTAGAAACAAGGCCTAGGGATCATACTTTCACTAGTGAACACTCTCTCATATAAATATCTTCTTTATGATACTACTCTTAACTACTCTTCGGTTGGACACTCTAATCGATGGTAGGGCTATAACAGCACACCTCAAAGTAAGCCTTTCCCATCTAGAAAACCCCACACTGTCACCTTGAGCACTAGATGGTTCCGACAAACACCACAATTTCATAAAGACATCCAACTCCAAATATAACTTATAACAAGTATTTGTAATCTCTAGCCTAAGTGCCACCATGGTGAGCATGCTGTCACTTTCACACACATGGGGAGAGCAGAGATTCATTAAAGCACTTGAGTAGCAGAATAGATCTATAGATTACAAGCTCATGATCTCAATAAGATCATGCATAGAGAGAGAGATGAACACATAGCTACCGGTAGAACCCTTAGCCTCGAGAGAGAACTACTCCCTCCTCATCATGGGAATCAGCAATGGTGATGGAGATGGTGGTGGAGATCGATGGAGATGGCTCCGGGGGCACTTCCCCGTACCGGCAGGGTGCCGGAACAGAGACTTTCTGTCCCCCAAATCTCTCCTTCGGTGGCGGCGGTGGTGCGGAACTTTTCGTGGCTGGAGGCTTGACGATCTAGGGTTTCTGCCTCGGGAGGCTTCTTATAGGCCAGAGGGCAAGGTCGGTGGAGTGCTAGGGGGCCCACACCACCTGGTGGCACGGCCAGGGCTAGCCCGCGCCACCACATGGTGTGGTCGCCCTGTGGCCCCTCTCCGTCTCGTCTTCTGGCTCTGTGAGTCTTCCGGTAAAATATCGACTTTGGCTTTTGTCCGTTCCAATTCTGAGAATATTGATTTTCTGACTTTCCTGGAACCAAAAACAGCAGAAAACAGGCAACTGGCACTATGGCATCTTGTTAATAGGTTAGTCCAAGAAAGTGTATAGAAAGTACTCCAAAGTTGGAACAAAACACAAGAAAGTAGATAAAACCAAGCATGGAACATCAAAAATTATAGATACATTTGCAATGTATCAATCCACAAGAGGCAAGGAATACATGGGAGAAAGAGAAAACATTTTCTTGGCCAAAGATAGGACAAAGAAAAGCAATGGCCAAAGCGAACATGATCAATAAATCCTACCATATATGGAGTACCACTTGTCCAAGGACAAGAATTATGGGGAAAATTTTCCCGAGGTAGTTTGCAATGAAATCATGATCATATTCACACAAAGAAGCATGTAACAAGATATAAAAATTATGCTTGATGCTTCGAGAGAGATTCTTGATAGATCCAAATAGTCACACAATCACTAGTGATTAGAGTAACTTGAATCAAATGGTTTCCATGTAGGATATGGAGGTCCAAATAAGAGGAAACACACATCAAGAAAATCTCTCACAAACAAGATCCAAAAGATGAGCAATAAAAGCAATCCAAGGGAGTTGGAACTTGTTTGATCTAAATGTGCCACAAAGGAGCTAGATAAATAAATATCAATTCTAAGTGGCACTACCTCAAATGTTAACATTTTCTAGGTTTGTAATATGCACCAAGCATATGACACCCCCATAATGTGATAACCTAGGAGATCTCGACAAGAGGCAAAAAGATCAAAAAGGAGATGATTAATGGATATTATGGAATTCTAATTCTTCATGAGCATGACATACCACATAGAGACAAGATAAACATGTAATGTCAACACTAAGTGGTATTCCTCATGTACACACATTTTAGGATTGTGGAATGCCCAAGCATAACACTCCCCCAAAATGGAATTGTCCATTAATCTCTCCCAAGAGCCAAGAAAGATACCAAATAAATTCAACAAAGGCTCAAACATAAGAACACAAATACATGATGTGCCAATCAACAAACACAAATATACTAGACAACACAATATAGGTATGAGGGAAGAACAACATGTACATACACATATAATGGTACAAAACTAACACATGCACAAGGGAGCAAGTAACTTTCAATGTAAAGGAGTTGAGCACATGTTACCGCAAGGAGGAACATTGGATATGAGATAGAGGCAAGATAATCCAATTGGCTTGACTTGACAAAAATAAGTGATGAAGATCCCTCAATTCTTCATAATGTAGCCAAGCCTCCAATGCCCTCCAAACAACACCTATTGATCAAGTTTTAACTTGTTGGTCCCCAACCAAGTTGGGTCCTAAGAAGTTAGTGAAAATAGGCTTGGCAACCAAAATGGTTCTTTTCTTGACACCATGTTGGACACCAATAAATTTGGCAAACACATTGACCACCTCATCCTTACGAAGAGAATATACATCATCAATCAAGATAGGCTTGGATGAGGAGTTACCCAAGGTGCATGAGGAAGAAAGGTGCCCCTTCTCGCGGCAAATGTAGCAAGTTCTTCTCTTGCTAGCTTTCTTCATGGAAGGTGCCACCCCGTGAGGAAGAGCTTGAGACTTGGGAAGACGCCCGATTTAGCTTGAGGTGGAGCTTGAGGCCGCTTCCCTAGTTGATTCTTCTTCAATGGGCAACATCTCACATGATGGCCTTCTTCCTTGCACTTGAAGCACACAATGTTTGCCGGATTCTTCACTTGACCTTGGCCATTATTCTTATTGCCCTTGTGCTTCAACAAGTTGGTGGGCTTGTTCTTGATGTTGGAGTTATATCCAAGCCCACTCTTGTCATTTGGGGATCTTCGCACATCCAAGATGTTTTTGAGTGTGGTCTTCCCTTCATGACACTTCTTCAAGTCATTCTTCAAAGAATTGACTTGAGCCTTGAGCTTCTTGTTTTCCTCTACATGGTTAGTATCAACAACAATACTAGAGGAAGTAGATGCTACGTTGTTAGAGCAACAAGGCAAGGGATGTAATTCATCACAAGATATAGAAATAGCATGAGTGGATGAATTACAAGTACTAGAACATGGTAATATGATACTATGAGAAGAAGTAGTGCTAATGCCCACATGTGGCATACTCGAGGTTACCTTTGACAAAATAGCCTCATGAGCCAACTTTAGACTACCATGGGAAACTAGAAGGTCCTCATGCGAGCTTGAGAGCTTAGCATGACGCTCTTCCAATTTCCCATAGTTGCTAGTTAGCAAAGCAAGTTGAGCATGTAGCTCAACATTCTCCTTCACAATAGATGCTTCACAAGAGATAGAGTTAGTAGTACAAGCATCATCAATAGTAGTAAAAGGTGGGGGAAACTTGGCAAGCTCTTTAGAGTATGAAGCTTTAAGTTGCTCATGTGACTCAGTGAGTTTGATTAGCTCCCCCTTGATGACCCTAGAGCCATTGTTGAGGTGCTCAAAATCCTCAAGAAGTTTAGCATAGGAAACTTCAAGTTCATAATTTTTAATTTGAAGGTCACTAGCCACCTCAAGATCTCTATCATGAGATTTCTTTACTCTAGATAGCTCTAGAGCAAAGGTCTACTCAAGAGATTCCTTGGTGGTTTGTTCCTCTTCAAGAGCTTCATTTAAGTTTGTAGAGTCATTAGCATACTCATGCTCAAGACTACCCATTTTGTCAATTCTGTCCTCATGCTCATAAATTAGTTGCTTACTTTCAATGGCAAAGTTCAAGATTTCAATTAAAGTAGAGCAAGCATTTTTATCATTGTGAAGAGCACGAAGGACTAGCAACCCATTCTCTTTTAAAGAAGCAACATCATCATCTCCTACATCTAAGTCAACATTCACATCATCATGAGGCGCATTGGGGTCCAAAGGAGAAGTTACCTTTGATTCCTTAGCCATGAGGCATAAGTGAATGTTGGGAGAAGGTGATGATGGGGGAACACATGAATCTCCAATAGCAACCTTGCCTTGGCCCACACATTCTTCGATTTCCTCTACATGGTTAGCAACACAAGTACTGGAGGAAATAGAAGCACATTTATCATGGCAACAAGGCAAAGCAAGCATATCATCATGAGATATATTAAATCCATTTATAAATGATATGAAAGGGCAATCAACACTAGGGTGTAAATCACATATAGTCCTACAAGTGTTCATGCCCAAAGATACAACATTGCAATGATATAGAGATGAAGAATCATTAATGACAAGCTCACTATCCACATTGCAAGTTCTATCACCACTCACCATGTCATTACCTTGTGACAACTCACATGTAGGTGAAGTGGACGAAGATGATAACTCATCACGGTCGGAGGTGGAGGGAACACAATCATCCTTAATAATCTTGGACACATCATATTTTGCTTGAAGCTGGGTCCAAATATCATGAGCATTTCGAAAAGGCATGATTGAGGAAAGAACTACAAATCTCACAACATTAACAAGCACATTAGATGCTTGAGCTTCAAGATAAGAGTTTGTCTCCTCCTCCAAAGATAAATTTTGGGGATCCTTCGGAGGAGACAAGCCCATATCTAGAATTCGCTCAATATTTGGGTCAATGAGCCGGAAATGTCTAAGCATGCGAATACGCCAAACATCATAATTTGTGCCATCAAATGTAAATGTGTGAGAGTGCACTAAACCCCGAGGAGACATCCTTACTCTCGAGGCGGTGAAGCCTAAGAAGTGAGAGACCTCGCTCTGATACCAATTGAAAAGGAAATGGATGTCGCCTAGAGGGGGGTGAATAGCCGTTTTAAAATTATTACGGTTTAGGCTCTAATAAATGCGGAATAAAACTTAACGTTTAATTTATCAAGCCAAAACCTATATCCACTAGGTTCACTAAGTGCACCAACAACCTATGCTAAGCAAGGCAAGCAATAAGGTGATAGCAAGATATAATACTTCAAGCACGATGGCTATCACAATGTAAATTGCATAAGTAAAGGGCTCGGTTGAGAGATAACCGATGAACGCAGAGATGAAGATTTGTTTCCCGAAGTTCACTTCCAAAGAAGCTACGTCTCCGTTGGAGAGGTGCGGGGGCGCAATGTACTTCGAATGCCACAAGTGGCTCACCTCGAGGTGTGGTGGCTCGATGCTCACCCAATGCCATACAAGACCTCACCCTAAGATGCGAAGGCACGCAACCTACCGATGCCACAAAAGGCTCACCCTATTCTCCCGTGAGCTCACCACAAAGGCCTACTCACGTTCCACTATGGGACACTTGAGGGTGGTCACCGAACCCATACAAGGCTTGGGGCAATCTCCACGACTCAATTGGAGGGCTCCCAAGAAATGCCACAAAGGCTCCACAATACCACAAAAGGCCAACAAGCTTGGGGAACCTCCACAACTCAATTGGAGCCCCAAGAACACACCACAACTCCACACAACCGTCTAGGGTTCCAAGAACCCAAGAGAAACAAGCCCAAGAGCTTGAACTCGCCGAATCTCCGAGGAGAACTCAAACCTATGCACAAAATGCAAGAGGCAAGTTCTTCACTCTCAAATTCTACCAAAGCTACAAAAGCTATTGGGGGAATAAGGGAGGAAGAACACAAGAGGAGAACACAAAAACTCTCCAAGATCTAGATTCCAAGGATTCCTTCACAAAGAAGGGATTTGATTTGGTGGGGATTGTAGATCTAGATCTCCTCTCTCAAATCCCTCAAAGAGATGCAAGAATCATGGGAGGGAGAAGGGAAGACGACAAGCTTTTGAAGGTCAACAATGGAGGAGAGAGAGTGGAAGAGCTAGCAAAAATGACCTCCAAAGTTGGGGAAACTTTTGGGAAGAGGGGGGCCTTAAATAGGGCAAGAGAAATCTGCCCTTTGGGCCAGATTTGCGCCCCACCGGAACTACCGGTGCCCCACCGGTACTACCTCTAAATAGAAACACAAGATATAGAAGAAAAACGAGATTTACCGGAACTTTGGCCGAAACTTGGGCCGGTACTACCGCTCAAGCAAAAACGTTGGACAACATTGCACGAAAACTTCAAAAACTTTTGACTCCGGACTCCGATTTCGATGATCCTGGGCTCGTTTTGAAGAGAACAAAAATCTCTACAAGATTATGCAAAGAAACATAATAGTCCAACAAGATAGGATAAAAATAAAATGGAGAAAGGTATGACCTCTCAAAAGCGACGAACCGGAAAACCTCCAGAACCCAAAACACAAGAAGTTGAGCTTGGAAACTCTAATTGGGATGAAACCAATTTTGTTGGAAAGATAATAAAGAGTAGAATCCAACAAAAGTTGAAATATTGGGTATAACCAAGGGAGAAAATACCATGAATATATATGTGAGATACCTCCCAAGGTGTGGAGCCGGAAAAACCCGCAAGATCAAAAACGCAGTAAGATATGCAAGGAAAATCCGTTTTTGATGAACTAGAGCTTGTTATGAAGATAACCACAAGCTCTAGATCCTCACATGGACAAGAACCAAACAACAACCAAGAAATATGATGCTATGTATGCAAAGGTTTGAGCTCTCTTCGAAAGATACGAACGAGTCACCCACTGGAGAGCCCCTCTTAATAGTACGGCTATCTATCCTAAACCCGATCTCCCAACACTACAAGAACACTACAAGAGACCGGTAAAATAGAAACCCTATCACGATCATACCTTTGCCTTGAGCATCCCACTTGAGCTTGATGTAGACGATCTTGTCACCTTCAAGATGGAACACCTTTCTTGATTGCACTTGCTTGATGAAGTCTTGAGAAATGCTCCCACATACTCCATGGGGAAGCCTCTTCTTCGAACTTGTCTTCATCATTCCATGATTTCTGAGGATGGCAAGCTTCAAGAATGAGATCTTCTAGAGATGACGCATCTTGAGCTTGCACTTCAATTCTTGATGATGTCTTGAAGATTGCCTTGAGGAACTCCATCTTCTTCTTCTTCTTCTTCAAGACATACTTGATCTTCTTCTTCTACTTGATTCCAATAGGCACAAAGCCCTTGGACATTGCTTCTTATTTTTCATCCTTGAAACCAACACATGGTCCAAGCGATGCCAATGGACAAACCTACAAGTGAAACTCAATTTGCACATTAGTCCATAGGGATTGTCATTAATTACCAAAACCACACATGAGGGCATACATGCCCTTTCAATCTCCCCCATTTTGGTAATTGATGACAATCCCTTTGAGAGGGTTTAAATATGGAATTTAACGAACAAAATGGTTGCCCCAACATCAAATACTACACACGTATGTGATGTTGGTACAACCACAATATATAGAGCAAACTCCCCCACAATCTATGCACGTGTGATGAACTTGAATTTCATTGCATAGATTGCCAACCATTATCGGTGGTTGAGTTTCCTCTATATATTAAACATGCAAAGCAACAAAAAACATGCAAGAGCATGCAAGGCTAAAGCATAATAACCAACTCAAAGCATAAACCAACTTCCCTTAAATCCTCTAAAACTTCTCCCCCATTGGCATCGATTACCAAAATGGGTGAAAAGTTCTAGATGGCCAATATAGTGAGAGTTCCTCAAAAGGTGTGCATATGCACATATCCAATGATGAACACTTGGGAGGAAGTAACACTATATTGAGGACCCAGAGATTGCAAAAAGAAAAGGAAAAAGAACGAAGCTTCAACAAATGAAGCGAGCAACCAAAAGATCCAAAAGGACCAATTGACAACAACAATTGATACCAAAAGAAAAACACAAGATATTATGATACGAACAAATGAGTGTTTAGATGTAATAGGGAGGCTCCCCAATATTTGTGCACAAATTAGAATCATTGATTTGAATACATCATGCACAAGTATGGAATCCTCACTCCCCCATAGACATTTAAACCTCAAACAAAGAAAAAGGCAAATTAGCATTCTTAAGTGAGTTAGAGAAGCTCCCCAAGGATTATGCACCAATTATAATAATTATATTTGGAAACAAAGTGCACAATCATGGAATCCTCACTTTTACAAACTCATTTAACGATACACGGCAAGAGAGATCAAATTATGAGTGCTCGGAGATGCAAGCAAATGGGACAAGCACTCATAGGAAAATAACTTTGGAAGCCACCAAAGAGTCACAAAGAGATAAAGGGTGGTATCCAAGGGAAACAAACACAACCAACGATTTATCTTCTATTGTGTGTATAAGTTTCTAGGTGGAGAATATCACATAGGCATATGCCCACAAAGAAACATGCACACACAAAATAGATACTCAAGAAAGCACATGAAAAACAAGAGGAAGTCATATAATATACCAATAAGATTTTTGCTTGAAAGCATGGCCAAAGGCTCAAATATATCTTATTGTACATCAATGAGCTTCAAGCACCAACACACTACATACATTGCAACTATTACCAAGGGAAAAGGGAATAGTTGGAATATATGGAGAAAGGCAACAAGTATCACAAAAATAAATCAACTTGACAAAATACTCACTATTGCACATGAGAGAAAATGAGGAAGACATATACAATAAAATTGCTAGATTGACATATTTGGGATTGGTGAATCATGAGCATGATTTTGTATAGTCCCACTTATGTGAACTCATCTCACCATACTCACATTTGCAATAGAGGAGAACTTGCAAAAACCAAAATAAGAACCACAAAAATTGTACAAACACAAATTCATGCCAACAAGCAACCTACAAAAGGTTGGAAACAAGATATGTATGCATGAGAGAGATACTTGTTACCGAGATATAATTGGTAGGATGTAGAGGCTAAGAATTTGTTGATCATCCTAGCTTGCGTCCAATTGACATGAAAACATCAATTCTCCCTTGTTCGAGATACAAGCACCCAATATATCTCCAATGTACCTAAAACACAATTAAGTACACTAGGTTCCCAAACAAATTGGGTCCAAAGTAGTTAGTGCAACTACAATATATAGGATAAGCTCCACATAAATATGTGCATATTAATATGAAACTGAATTTCATGCACATCTTAGCCAATAGGATTTGGTGGAGTTTCCCCTATACATTGGATCATAGAAATAAAGCATGCCATACTATATACAAGAAGTAAATATGCATGCACTAGACTTTCAAGAACCAAAAAGGAGATACAATTTGAACTAAAACACCAAGTAAACCAAGAAGTAGCACACAAGAGTGTGACATGACAAAAGGTGTCCAAATTGTATCAAAGAGCCAAATCAACACATGAAAGGACACAAATTCAACAAAGGAACACGACAAAAGCCAAAGAGAAATAGATCCACAAAACACATAATGCTCAAGGATTTATCTCATTCTAAAATATCAAAACAAGTAACAAAGAATGAGACAAAGCCAACTCCCAAATAGAGCAAGGTTCCAACACACAAACCCACACTCTACACTTTTCATGATGGCACAAAGTACCAAAAGAAAAGATCAAGCATCCAAGCACAAGAACACTATATGGATCAAATTAAGAAGCATAAAAGGTGTGTTCTAGATAGTATAGGAGAGATCCCCCCATGAATGGTGCATTATATATAATTTTTCTTTTGAATACAAAATGCACACAAAAGAGATCATCACCACTATATATTAATTAAAACACAAGAGAATACCAATAAACTAAAAGGATCCATGATGTCTACGCACTTCCATTCTTGTAGACAGTTGTTGGGCCTCCAAGTGCAGAGGTTTGTAGAACAACAGCAAGTCTTCCCTTAAGTGGATTACCCAAGGTTTATAGAACTCAGGGAGGAAGTGGTCAAAGGTATCCCCTCTCAAGCAACCCTGCAATCAAGATACAAGAAGTCTCTTGTGTCCCCAACACACCCAATACACTTGTCAGGTGTATAGGTGCACTAGTTCGGCGAAGAGATAGTGAAATACAAGTGGTATGGATAATTATAAGTGGTAACGGTGATAGAAGATACCTTGATGGCGTGGAAGAGACTAAAAGCAAACTGAAATAAAGATGGAAGCAAGCAAACATGTAACAGATCCAAAAGCAAACGGTGTTTCAATGCTTAGAAACAAGGCCTAGGGATCATACTTTCACTAGTGAACACTCTCTCATATAAATATCTTCTTTATGATACTACTCTTAACTACTCTTCGGTTGGACACTCTAATCGATGGTAGGGCTATAATAGCACACCTCAAAGTAAGCCTTTCCCATCTAGAAAACCCCACACTGTCACCTTGAGCACTAGATGGTTCCGACAAACACCACAATTTCATAAAGACATCCAACTCCAAATATAACTTATAACAAGTATTTGTAATCTCTAGCCTAAGTGCCACCATGGTGAGCATGCTGTCACTTTCACACACATGGGGAGAGCAGAGATTCATTAAAGCACTTGAGTAGCAGAATAGATCTATAGATTACAAGCTCATGATCTCAATAAGATCATGCATAGAGAGAGAGATGAACACATAGCTACCGGTAGAACCCTTAGCCTCGAGAGAGAACTACTCCCTCCTCATCATGGGAATCAGCAATGGTGATGGAGATGGTGGTGGAGATCGATGGAGATGGCTCTGGGGGCACTTCCCCGTACCGGCAGGGTGCCGGAACAGAGACTTTCTGTCCCCCAAATCTCTCCTTCGGTGGCGGCGGTGGTGCGGAACTTTTCGTGGCTGGAGGCTTGACGATCTAGGGTTTCTGCCTCGGGAGGCTTCTTATAGGCCAGAGGGCAAGGTCGGTGGAGTGCTAGGGGGCCCACACCACCTGGTGGCACGGCCAGGGCTAGCCCGCGCCACCACATGGTGTGGTCGCCCTGTGGCCCCTCTCCGTCTCGTCTTCTGGCTCCGTGAGTCTTCCGGTAAAATATCGACTTTGGCTTTTGTCCGTTCCAATTCTGAGAATATTGATTTTCTGACTTTCCTGGAACCAAAAACAGCAGAAAACAGGCAACTGGCACTATGGCATCTTGTTAATAGGTTAGTCCAAGAAAGTGTATAGAAAGTACTCCAAAGTTGGAACAAAACACAAGAAAGTAGATAAAACCAAGCACGGAACATCAAAAATTATAGATACATTTGCAATGTATCAACATCCCCAAGCTTAACTCCTGCTCTTCCTCGAGTAGGTAAGTGATAAAAAGAAAGAATAATTTTTGAGGTGACATGCACCCTCAAAGACTTGATCAAAGTATTTGTAAAACATTCAAAGCTGGGATCATAGTACTTCAATCATAACATGAAAGACAAAGTTCTAGCAATAAGACAAAGAAACTATGATGCAACATGAAAAGACACAAACCAAGATTCATGAATAACAATGCTTTGCAAGACGTTTGTTTGTTTCACATAAAGGAAACATAACATAGTAGCATTCAGCTTGTCCCTCATAGAGTAGCAAACATAAATGCATAGGACACCTTCAAAGCTCATAAGAGTGACTATATACAAATAGTTTAGAACAAGCAATATCAAGGTATGCATCAATCAACTAGTCTTGGGACAATGCACATAGAACTAAGAATGGCCACTATGCTCTCAAAGTAGGTGCATAAAGGTAGAAGGTGGAGACTCAATATAATGGTGGAAGAAAGGCCTTTTTATAAAAGGAAGTAGGGATTCAAGTCTCATAAAGAGCTTCCAAAAATTATGGTACTTACAGCTTTCAGCTCTCATTGCCCCTATCATAAGCATCTTGAAGGTGATTAAGGTTAAAGTGACACAACTAAGAGGATATGCTTGACAAGTTATAAACCGAAATCTCATGCCCCTTACTTACGAAGACCGATCCTCATGCTACTCAACTTCAGTCATGAGTAAGCTCTTGTCATTGTAAGTACATGTGTATCATTAAGAACCGCCAACGGGGTACCCCTTGCACATGATACGGGAGCTTTCCCATAATCAAAATGATAAGTCAAGCAGACAATGAGCATCTCAGCGATCTTTTTATTTGCTATTTGCATAGGTTTTTATTGAGGATGCTTCATAGAGTGCTCATTATGGTGATGCTGCAAGTTTCTACCATGATTAGGCATGGCTTAGGCTAGCGGCCAGGCGTTCCTCTAACACACATACAAACTCCATGATCTTACAAGTTCCACTTTTATTTCACACCACTATGATCCTTAAGCAAAAGAACATGATATCAACGGGGTACAAAGTACAAGTGCAATGTTGAAAGCGTTCCCCATGAAACATGGTTCTGCTAATTTCAACTTATAAAGTGCAGGCATATACGCAACAAGGACCCAATGGTTCAAGTTTATTAGATGCAAAAAAGTAAAGTGTGCCATCAAGTTCGTGAGAGCTTTAATCACTAGTTTTCTCATAACAAGTTTAATTTGGAATGTAAACAAAAGCATGAATATACTTGGAATAGTATAAGTCAGTAGGTAGGTATGGTGGACTCTTTGGAATAACTTGGTTTAGGGAGTTGGATGCATGAGTGGAACTCATACTTGGTTGCGGAGGCTAGCAAAAGACTGGGAGCGACAAACTAAGAGAGCAATAATGGCCATAATCATGTAGAGCGACAAAACATCATTGATCAAAGCATAAAGTGATACTACAAGTTGAAAACTAAAGGATCATAAAGGCTATGGCGACTTGAGATAGTCATAACATGGTGTGAGCATGCGCCAAGTCAACCCAAATAAAGCATCAAAGGAGAATACCACTATACTATGCTTTAATATGCTAAAACAACGCATGATTCACCCAAGGCACATTAAGAAATCTCAATTGTTTATAACAAGTCATGCTACAAAAAAGAATACTAAGGATAAATCCAAAACAATATCAAGCATGACATGACAAAGCATAGGCCACAGTCAAAAACGAGCTCTCTTTACCACTTAAGCATGAACTTTCCTACTCTTTTCCAATCCAAACCAAACTGTTTGAAAACCAATGTATGAAAGAGGGGGTCCAACCAATTTATTATGAAAACTAAGAAAACCAAGCAAACTAAAAACCAAAACAATAATGAAAAATAAGACGCTCCAAGAACAACACAATTGTGCATGAAACAATAAAAATAAAGCGTTTGGAAGAAACCTGAGATTTTTATTGATGAAGAAGGGGAATGCCTTGGGCATCCCCAAGCTTTGACGCTTGTACTTCTTGAATATTTCTTGGGTGACATGCGTGGCATCCCCAAGCTTGAGCTTTAGTCCATTCTTCATCTCATTACTCATTCCTTTCATACACCTGAAATTTTTCCTTCATACAAAACTTCACACAATCTTTATTAGCAACATTAGTGCACTTAAGATAAATAGGTCTTAAGGTTCAGTTCTAACACCAAATAAACTTTCATTAGAACACTAGATATTGAATCACTTCCCTAAAAAATCTGAATTCCCCAAAAGAACTCAAAAAGGAACCAACAAGAAGCAAATGCAGAAAATGGCAAAAATCTTTCAAAACAGACCAGTAGGTAAAGACGATTTTTTTAGAAGACCTTCTGTTGCTCAAATCAAAAAGTGTTGAACTAACGAAAGTTTTATAACAACCTGGGGAAGAAGCACAAAAATTCACGCCTAAAAAATACATTCCGAGATTTTACACGAATTTTTATGGTGAAGCACATAAATCTGTTTCGGGACAGCAACTTTCCCAATCATTACTTCTCTCTCATTAGAGGTCACTCTTGGCACAAAAAGCAAATAAAAAGGATAATGAGAGGTTATTATAGAGGTAATAACTTCCAAGACTCATCTAAAACTTTTGGATTATCTCCCAATAAGTACTTTTCTTTAACGCCTTTAAGTTAGGCTTGATAGTTTGACAAGATGCTCACATAGGAAATATGAATTGAAGTAAAAGAGAGCATCAAGAAGCAAATTAAAAACACATTTAAGTCTAACCCACTTCCTATGCATAGGAATCTTGTAAAGAAACAAGTCATGAAAGCACAAAGCAACAAGCATAGAAAAGCAAAACAAGTGCAACTTCAAGACTTTCAACATAAAGAGAGGAAACTTAATATTATTGAGATACATAAGACCATGTTTCCCTATCTCATAATAACTTCCAGTAGCAACATGAATAAAATTAACAATATAACTATCACATGAAACATTCTTATCATGAGCCACATGTATATAATAATTATTACTCTCCACATAAGCATAGTTATTCTTATTAATTATAGTGGGAGCAAATTCAACAAAATAGCTATCTTTATTATTTTCATCACCATAATCATCAAATATAGGAGGCATGTTGTAGTCATAAGTAATTTTATCCTCAATAGTAGGTGGACTGAAACTATCATATTCATCATTGTAATCATCATATATTGGAGGTATAGTATCATCAAAGCAAATTTTCTCCTCTAAAGATGGGGGACTAAAAAGATCATTTTCATCAAAACTAGCTTCCCCAAGCTTAGACTTTTCCATAGCATTAGCAATAATGGTGTCCAAAGAATTCATACTAACAACATTGCTATTAGCATGCAAATAAAGTTCCATAGGTTTTTTAATTTTCTCTTCAAACACTTCATGTCCTAACTCAAGATAAATACTATAAAGCTCTCTAATTCTTTTGTTGTTTTCCATTAAGCCTAACTAGTGAAAACAAGAAACAAAAAGACAAAATTGCAGTATCTAAAGGAAATAACTTCGAGCACTCACACCGGAGGATGTGAGTACCTTTTATCTTACCTCCCCCGCAACGGCGTCAGAAAATAGCTTGATGTCTACGCACTTCTATTCTTGTAGACAGTTGTTGGGCCTCCAAGTACAGAGGTTTGTAGAACAACAGCAAGTTTTCCCTTAAGTGGATTACCCAAGGTTTATAGAACTCAGGGAGGAAGTGGTCAAAGGTATCCCCTCTCAAGCAACCCTGCAATCAAGATACAAGAAGTCTCTTGTGTCCCCAACACACCCAATACACTTGTCAGGTGTATAGGTGCACTAGTTCGGCGAAGAGATAGTGAAATACAAGTGGTATGGATAATTATAAGTGGTAACGGTGATAGAAGATACCTTGATGGCGTGGAAGAGACTAAAAGCAAACTGAAATAAAGATGGAAGCAAGCAAACATGTAACAGATCCAAAAGCAAACGGTGTTTCAATGCTTAGAAACAAGGCCTAGGGATCATACTTTCACTAGTGAACACTCTCTCATATAAATATCTTCTCTTTATGATACTACTCTTAACTACTCTTCGGTTGGACACTCTAATCGATGGTAGGGCTATAACAGCACACCTCAAAGTAAGCCTTTCCCATCTAGAAAACCCCACACTGTCACCTTGAGCACTAGATGGTTCCGACAAACACCACAATTTCATAAAGACATCCAACTCCAAATATAACTTATAACAAGTATTTGTAATCTCTAGCCTAAGTGCCACCATGGTGAGCATGCTGTCACTTTCACACACATGGGGAGAGCAGAGATTCATTAAAGCACTTGAGTAGCAGAATAGATCTATAGATTACAAGCTCATGATCTCAATAAGATCATGCATAGAGAGAGAGATGAACACATAGCTACCGGTAGAACCCTTAGCCTCGAGAGAGAACTACTCCCTCCTCATCATGGGAATCAGCAATGGTGATGGAGATGGTGGTGGAGATCGATGGAGATGGCTCCGGGGGCACTTCCCCGTACCGGCAGGGTGCCGGAACAGAGACTTTCTGTCCCCCAAATCTCTCCTTCGGTGGCGGCGGTGGTGCGGAACTTTTCGTGGCTGGAGGCTTGACGATCTAGGGTTTCTGCCTCGGGAGGCTTCTTATAGGCCAGAGGGCAAGGTCGGTGGAGTGCTAGGGGGCCCACACCACCTGGTGGCACGGCCAGGGCTAGCCCGCGCCACCACATGGTGTGGTCGCCCTGTGGCCCCTCTCCGTCTCGTCTTCTGGCTCTGTGAGTCTTCCGGTAAAATATCGACTTTGGCTTTTGTCCGTTCCAATTCTGAGAATATTGATTTTCTGACTTTCCTGGAACCAAAAACAGCAGAAAACAGGCAACTGGCACTATGGCATCTTGTTAATAGGTTAGTCCAAGAAAGTGTATAGAAAGTACTCCAAAGTTGGAACAAAACACAAGAAAGTAGATAAAACCAAGCATGGAACATCAAAAATTATAGATACATTTGCAATGTATCAATCCACAAGAGGCAAGGAATACATGGGAGAAAGAGAAAACATTTTCTTGGCCAAAGATAGGACAAAGAAAAGCAATGGCCAAAGCGAACATGATCAATAAATCCTACCATATATGGAGTACCACTTGTCCAAGGACAAGAATTATGGGGAAAATTTTCCCGAGGTAGTTTGCAATGAAATCATGATCATATTCACACAAAGAAGCATGTAACAAGATATAAAAATTATGCTTGATGCTTCGAGAGAGATTCTTGATAGATCCAAATAGTCACACAATCACTAGTGATTAGAGTAACTTGAATCAAATGGTTTCCATGTAGGATATGGAGGTCCAAATAAGAGGAAACACACATCAAGAAAATCTCTCACAAACAAGATCCAAAAGATGAGCAATAAAAGCAATCCAAGGGAGTTGGAACTTGTTTGATCTAAATGTGCCACAAAGGAGCTAGATAAATAAATATCAATTCTAAGTGGCACTACCTCAAATGTTAACATTTTCTAGGTTTGTAATATGCACCAAGCATATGACACCCCCATAATGTGATAACCTAGGAGATCTCGACAAGAGGCAAAAAGATCAAAAAGGAGATGATTAATGGATATTATGGAATTCTAATTCTTCATGAGCATGACATACCACATAGAGACAAGATAAACATGTAATGTCAACACTAAGTGGTATTCCTCATGTACACACATTTTAGGATTGTGGAATGCCCAAGCATAACACTCCCCCAAAATGGAATTGTCCATTAATCTCTCCCAAGAGCCAAGAAAGATACCAAATAAATTCAACAAAGGCTCAAACATAAGAACACAAATACATGATGTGCCAATCAACAAACACAAATATACTAGACAACACAATATAGGTATGAGGGAAGAACAACATGTACATACACATATAATGGTACAAAACTAACACATGCACAAGGGAGCAAGTAACTTTCAATGTAAAGGAGTTGAGCACATGTTACCGCAAGGAGGAACATTGGATATGAGATAGAGGCAAGATAATCCAATTGGCTTGACTTGACAAAAATAAGTGATGAAGATCCCTCAATTCTTCATAATGTAGCCAAGCCTCCAATGCCCTCCAAACAACACCTATTGATCAAGTTTTAACTTGTTGGTCCCCAACCAAGTTGGGTCCTAAGAAGTTAGTGAAAATAGGCTTGGCAACCAAAATGGTTCTTTTCTTGACACCATGTTGGACACCAATAAATTTGGCAAACACATTGACCACCTCATCCTTACGAAGAGAATATACATCATCAATCAAGATAGGCTTGGATGAGGAGTTACCCAAGGTGCATGAGGAAGAAAGGTGCCCCTTCTCGCGGCAAATGTAGCAAGTTCTTCTCTTGCTAGCTTTCTTCATGGAAGGTGCCACCCCGTGAGGAAGAGCTTGAGACTTGGGAAGACGCCCGATTTAGCTTGAGGTGGAGCTTGAGGCCGCTTCCCTAGTTGATTCTTCTTCAATGGGCAACATCTCACATGATGGCCTTCTTCCTTGCACTTGAAGCACACAATGTTTGCCGGATTCTTCACTTGACCTTGGCCATTATTCTTATTGCCCTTGTGCTTCAACAAGTTGGTGGGCTTGTTCTTGATGTTGGAGTTATATCCAAGCCCACTCTTGTCATTTGGGGATCTTCGCACATCCAAGATGTTTTTGAGTGTGGTCTTCCCTTCATGACACTTCTTCAAGTCATTCTTCAAAGAATTGACTTGAGCCTTGAGCTTCTTGTTTTCCTCTACATGGTTAGTATCAACAACAATACTAGAGGAAGTAGATGCTACGTTGTTAGAGCAACAAGGCAAGGGATGTAATTCATCACAAGATATAGAAATAGCATGAGTGGATGAATTACAAGTACTAGAACATGGTAATATGATACTATGAGAAGAAGTAGTGCTAATGCCCACATGTGGCATACTCGAGGTTACCTTTGACAAAATAGCCTCATGAGCCAACTTTAGACTACCATGGGAAACTAGAAGGTCCTCATGCGAGCTTGAGAGCTTAGCATGACGCTCTTCCAATTTCCCATAGTTGCTAGTTAGCAAAGCAAGTTGAGCATGTAGCTCAACATTCTCCTTCACAATAGATGCTTCACAAGAGATAGAGTTAGTAGTACAAGCATCATCAATAGTAGTAAAAGGTGGGGGAAACTTGGCAAGCTCTTTAGAGTATGAAGCTTTAAGTTGCTCATGTGACTCAGTGAGTTTGATTAGCTCCCCCTTGATGACCCTAGAGCCATTGTTGAGGTGCTCAAAATCCTCAAGAAGTTTAGCATAGGAAACTTCAAGTTCATAATTTTTAATTTGAAGGTCACTAGCCACCTCAAGATCTCTATCATGAGATTTCTTTACTCTAGATAGCTCTAGAGCAAAGGTCTACTCAAGAGATTCCTTGGTGGTTTGTTCCTCTTCAAGAGCTTCATTTAAGTTTGTAGAGTCATTAGCATACTCATGCTCAAGACTACCCATTTTGTCAATTCTGTCCTCATGCTCATAAATTAGTTGCTTACTTTCAATGGCAAAGTTCAAGATTTCAATTAAAGTAGAGCAAGCATTTTTATCATTGTGAAGAGCACGAAGGACTAGCAACCCATTCTCTTTTAAAGAAGCAACATCATCATCTCCTACATCTAAGTCAACATTCACATCATCATGAGGCGCATTGGGGTCCAAAGGAGAAGTTACCTTTGATTCCTTAGCCATGAGGCATAAGTGAATGTTGGGAGAAGGTGATGATGGGGGAACACATGAATCTCCAATAGCAACCTTGCCTTGGCCCACACATTCTTCGATTTCCTCTACATGGTTAGCAACACAAGTACTGGAGGAAATAGAAGCACATTTATCATGGCAACAAGGCAAAGCAAGCATATCATCATGAGATATATTAAATCCATTTATAAATGATATGAAAGGGCAATCAACACTAGGGTGTAAATCACATATAGTCCTACAAGTGTTCATGCCCAAAGATACAACATTGCAATGATATAGAGATGAAGAATCATTAATGACAAGCTCACTATCCACATTGCAAGTTCTATCACCACTCACCATGTCATTACCTTGTGACAACTCACATGTAGGTGAAGTGGACGAAGATGATAACTCATCACGGTCGGAGGTGG
This sequence comes from Avena eriantha, assembly GCA_910589775.1. Lineage (NCBI taxonomy): Eukaryota > Viridiplantae > Streptophyta > Magnoliopsida > Poales > Poaceae > Avena > Avena eriantha. The sequence goes on along the minus strand of OU342743.1, from coordinate 173,792,589 downwards.
AGGGAACACAATCATCCTTAATAATCTTGGACACATCATATTTTGCTTGAAGCTGGGTCCAAATATCATGAGCATTTCGAAAAGGCATGATTGAGGAAAGAACTACAAATCTCACAACATTAACAAGCACATTAGATGCTTGAGCTTCAAGATAAGAGTTTGTCTCCTCCTCCAAAGATAAATTTTGGGGATCCTTCGGAGGAGACAAGCCCATATCTAGAATTCGCTCAATATTTGGGTCAATGAGCCGGAAATGTCTAAGCATGCGAATACGCCAAACATCATAATTTGTGCCATCAAATGTAAATGTGTGAGAGTGCACTAAACCCCGAGGAGACATCCTTACTCTCGAGGCGGTGAAGCCTAAGAAGTGAGAGACCTCGCTCTGATACCAATTGAAAAGGAAATGGATGTCGCCTAGAGGGGGGTGAATAGCCGTTTTAAAATTATTACGGTTTAGGCTCTAATAAATGCGGAATAAAACTTAACGTTTAATTTATCAAGCCAAAACCTATATCCACTAGGTTCACTAAGTGCACCAACAACCTATGCTAAGCAAGGCAAGCAATAAGGTGATAGCAAGATATAATACTTCAAGCACGATGGCTATCACAATGTAAATTGCATAAGTAAAGGGCTCGGTTGAGAGATAACCGATGAACGCAGAGATGAAGATTTGTTTCCCGAAGTTCACTTCCAAAGAAGCTACGTCTCCGTTGGAGAGGTGCGGGGGCGCAATGTACTTCGAATGCCACAAGTGGCTCACCTCGAGGTGTGGTGGCTCGATGCTCACCCAATGCCATACAAGACCTCACCCTAAGATGCGAAGGCACGCAACCTACCGATGCCACAAAAGGCTCACCCTATTCTCCCGTGAGCTCACCACAAAGGCCTACTCACGTTCCACTATGGGACACTTGAGGGTGGTCACCGAACCCATACAAGGCTTGGGGCAATCTCCACGACTCAATTGGAGGGCTCCCAAGAAATGCCACAAAGGCTCCACAATACCACAAAAGGCCAACAAGCTTGGGGAACCTCCACAACTCAATTGGAGCCCCAAGAACACACCACAACTCCACACAACCGTCTAGGGTTCCAAGAACCCAAGAGAAACAAGCCCAAGAGCTTGAACTCGCCGAATCTCCGAGGAGAACTCAAACCTATGCACAAAATGCAAGAGGCAAGTTCTTCACTCTCAAATTCTACCAAAGCTACAAAAGCTATTGGGGGAATAAGGGAGGAAGAACACAAGAGGAGAACACAAAAACTCTCCAAGATCTAGATTCCAAGGATTCCTTCACAAAGAAGGGATTTGATTTGGTGGGGATTGTAGATCTAGATCTCCTCTCTCAAATCCCTCAAAGAGATGCAAGAATCATGGGAGGGAGAAGGGAAGACGACAAGCTTTTGAAGGTCAACAATGGAGGAGAGAGAGTGGAAGAGCTAGCAAAAATGACCTCCAAAGTTGGGGAAACTTTTGGGAAGAGGGGGGCCTTAAATAGGGCAAGAGAAATCTGCCCTTTGGGCCAGATTTGCGCCCCACCGGAACTACCGGTGCCCCACCGGTACTACCTCTAAATAGAAACACAAGATATAGAAGAAAAACGAGATTTACCGGAACTTTGGCCGAAACTTGGGCCGGTACTACCGCTCAAGCAAAAACGTTGGACAACATTGCACGAAAACTTCAAAAACTTTTGACTCCGGACTCCGATTTCGATGATCCTGGGCTCGTTTTGAAGAGAACAAAAATCTCTACAAGATTATGCAAAGAAACATAATAGTCCAACAAGATAGGATAAAAATAAAATGGAGAAAGGTATGACCTCTCAAAAGCGACGAACCGGAAAACCTCCAGAACCCAAAACACAAGAAGTTGAGCTTGGAAACTCTAATTGGGATGAAACCAATTTTGTTGGAAAGATAATAAAGAGTAGAATCCAACAAAAGTTGAAATATTGGGTATAACCAAGGGAGAAAATACCATGAATATATATGTGAGATACCTCCCAAGGTGTGGAGCCGGAAAAACCCGCAAGATCAAAAACGCAGTAAGATATGCAAGGAAAATCCGTTTTTGATGAACTAGAGCTTGTTATGAAGATAACCACAAGCTCTAGATCCTCACATGGACAAGAACCAAACAACAACCAAGAAATATGATGCTATGTATGCAAAGGTTTGAGCTCTCTTCGAAAGATACGAACGAGTCACCCACTGGAGAGCCCCTCTTAATAGTACGGCTATCTATCCTAAACCCGATCTCCCAACACTACAAGAACACTACAAGAGACCGGTAAAATAGAAACCCTATCACGATCATACCTTTGCCTTGAGCATCCCACTTGAGCTTGATGTAGACGATCTTGTCACCTTCAAGATGGAACACCTTTCTTGATTGCACTTGCTTGATGAAGTCTTGAGAAATGCTCCCACATACTCCATGGGGAAGCCTCTTCTTCGAACTTGTCTTCATCATTCCATGATTTCTGAGGATGGCAAGCTTCAAGAATGAGATCTTCTAGAGATGACGCATCTTGAGCTTGCACTTCAATTCTTGATGATGTCTTGAAGATTGCCTTGAGGAACTCCATCTTCTTCTTCTTCTTCTTCAAGACATACTTGATCTTCTTCTTCTACTTGATTCCAATAGGCACAAAGCCCTTGGACATTGCTTCTTATTTTTCATCCTTGAAACCAACACATGGTCCAAGCGATGCCAATGGACAAACCTACAAGTGAAACTCAATTTGCACATTAGTCCATAGGGATTGTCATTAATTACCAAAACCACACATGAGGGCATACATGCCCTTTCAATCTCCCCCATTTTGGTAATTGATGACAATCCCTTTGAGAGGGTTTAAATATGGAATTTAACGAACAAAATGGTTGCCCCAACATCAAATACTACACACGTATGTGATGTTGGTACAACCACAATATATAGAGCAAACTCCCCCACAATCTATGGACGTGTGATGAACTTGAATTTCATTGCATAGATTGCCAACCATTATCGGTGGTTGAGTTTCCTCTATATATTAAACATGCAAAGCAACAAAAAACATGCAAGAGCATGCAAGGCTAAAGCATAATAACCAACTCAAAGCATAAACCAACTTCCCTTAAATCCTCTAAAACTTCTCCCCCATTGGCATCGATTACCAAAATGGGTGAAAAGTTCTAGATGGCCAATATAGTGAGAGTTCCTCAAAAGGTGTGCATATGCACATATCCAATGATGAACACTTGGGAGGAAGTAACACTATATTGAGGACCCAGAGATTGCAAAAAGAAAAGGAAAAAGAACGAAGCTTCAACAAATGAAGCGAGCAACCAAAAGATCCAAAAGGACCAATTGACAACAACAATTGATACCAAAAGAAAAACACAAGATATTATGATACGAACAAATGAGTGTTTAGATGTAATAGGGAGGCTCCCCAATATTTGTGCACAAATTAGAATCATTGATTTGAATACATCATGCACAAGTATGGAATCCTCACTCCCCCATAGACATTTAAACCTCAAACAAAGAAAAAGGCAAATTAGCATTCTTAAGTGAGTTAGAGAAGCTCCCCAAGGATTATGCACCAATTATAATAATTATATTTGGAAACAAAGTGCACAATCATGGAATCCTCACTTTTACAAACTCATTTAACGATACACGGCAAGAGAGATCAAATTATGAGTGCTCGGAGATGCAAGCAAATGGGACAAGCACTCATAGGAAAATAACTTTGGAAGCCACCAAAGAGTCACAAAGAGATAAAGGGTGGTATCCAAGGGAAACAAACACAACCAACGATTTATCTTCTATTGTGTGTATAAGTTTCTAGGTGGAGAATATCACATAGGCATATGCCCACAAAGAAACATGCACACACAAAATAGATACTCAAGAAAGCACATGAAAAACAAGAGGAAGTCATATAATATACCAATAAGATTTTTGCTTGAAAGCATGGCCAAAGGCTCAAATATATCTTATTGTACATCAATGAGCTTCAAGCACCAACACACTACATACATTGCAACTATTACCAAGGGAAAAGGGAATAGTTGGAATATATGGAGAAAGGCAACAAGTATCACAAAAATAAATCAACTTGACAAAATACTCACTATTGCACATGAGAGAAAATGAGGAAGACATATACAATAAAATTGCTAGATTGACATATTTGGGATTGGTGAATCATGAGCATGATTTTGTATAGTCCCACTTATGTGAACTCATCTCACCATACTCACATTTGCAATAGAGGAGAACTTGCAAAAACCAAAATAAGAACCACAAAAATTGTACAAACACAAATTCATGCCAACAAGCAACCTACAAAAGGTTGGAAACAAGATATGTATGCATGAGAGAGATACTTGTTACCGAGATATAATTGGTAGGATGTAGAGGCTAAGAATTTGTTGATCATCCTAGCTTGCGTCCAATTGACATGAAAACATCAATTCTCCCTTGTTCGAGATACAAGCACCCAATATATCTCCAATGTACCTAAAACACAATTAAGTACACTAGGTTCCCAAACAAATTGGGTCCAAAGTAGTTAGTGCAACTACAATATATAGGATAAGCTCCACATAAATATGTGCATATTAATATGAAACTGAATTTCATGCACATCTTAGCCAATAGGATTTGGTGGAGTTTCCCCTATACATTGGATCATAGAAATAAAGCATGCCATACTATATACAAGAAGTAAATATGCATGCACTAGACTTTCAAGAACCAAAAAGGAGATACAATTTGAACTAAAACACCAAGTAAACCAAGAAGTAGCACACAAGAGTGTGACATGACAAAAGGTGTCCAAATTGTATCAAAGAGCCAAATCAACACATGAAAGGACACAAATTCAACAAAGGAACACGACAAAAGCCAAAGAGAAATAGATCCACAAAACACATAATGCTCAAGGATTTATCTCATTCTAAAATATCAAAACAAGTAACAAAGAATGAGACAAAGCCAACTCCCAAATAGAGCAAGGTTCCAACACACAAACCCACACTCTACACTTTTCATGATGGCACAAAGTACCAAAAGAAAAGATCAAGCATCCAAGCACAAGAACACTATATGGATCAAATTAAGAAGCATAAAAGGTGTGTTCTAGATAGTATAGGAGAGATCCCCCCATGAATGGTGCATTATATATAATTTTTCTTTTGAATACAAAATGCACACAAAAGAGATCATCACCACTATATATTAATTAAAACACAAGAGAATACCAATAAACTAAAAGGATCCATGATGTCTACGCACTTCTATTCTTGTAGACAGTTGTTGGGCCTCCAAGTGCAGAGGTTTGTAGAACAACAGCAAGTCTTCCCTTAAGTGGATTACCCAAGGTTTATAGAACTCAGGGAGGAAGTGGTCAAAGGTATCCCCTCTCAAGCAACCCTGCAATCAAGATACAAGAAGTCTCTTGTGTCCCCAACACACCCAATACACTTGTCAGGTGTATAGGTGCACTAGTTCGGCGAAGAGATAGTGAAATACAAGTGGTATGGATAATTATAAGTGGTAACGGTGATAGAAGATACCTTGATGGCGTGGAAGAGACTAAAAGCAAACTGAAATAAAGATGGAAGCAAGCAAACATGTAACAGATCCAAAAGCAAACGGTGTTTCAATGCTTAGAAACAAGGCCTAGGGATCATACTTTCACTAGTGAACACTCTCTCATATAAATATCTTCTTTATGATACTACTCTTAACTACTCTTCGGTTGGACACTCTAATCGATGGTAGGGCTATAACAGCACACCTCAAAGTAAGCCTTTCCCATCTAGAAAACCCCACACTGTCACCTTGAGCACTAGATGGTTCCGACAAACACCACAATTTCATAAAGACATCCAACTCCAAATATAACTTATAACAAGTATTTGTAATCTCTAGCCTAAGTGCCACCATGGTGAGCATGCTGTCACTTTCACACACATGGGGAGAGCAGAGATTCATTAAAGCACTTGAGTAGCAGAATAGATCTATAGATTACAAGCTCATGATCTCAATAAGATCATGCATAGAGAGAGAGATGAACACATAGCTACCGGTAGAACCCTTAGCCTCGAGAGAGAACTACTCCCTCCTCATCATGGGAATCAGCAATGGTGATGGAGATGGTGGTGGAGATCGATGGAGATGGCTCCGGGGGCACTTCCCCGTACCGGCAGGGTGCCGGAACAGAGACTTTCTGTCCCCCAAATCTCTCCTTCGGTGGCGGCGGTGGTGCGGAACTTTTCGTGGCTGGAGGCTTGACGATCTAGGGTTTCTGCCTCGGGAGGCTTCTTATAGGCCAGAGGGCAAGGTCGGTGGAGTGCTAGGGGGCCCACACCACCTGGTGGCACGGCCAGGGCTAGCCCGCGCCACCACATGGTGTGGTCGCCCTGTGGCCCCTCTCCGTCTCGTCTTCTGGCTCCGTGAGTCTTCCGGTAAAATATCGACTTTGGCTTTTGTCCGTTCCAATTCTGAGAATATTGATTTTCTGACTTTCCTGGAACCAAAAACAGCAGAAAACAGGCAACTGGCACTATGGCATCTTGTTAATAGGTTAGTCCAAGAAAGTGTATAGAAAGTACTCCAAAGTTGGAACAAAACACAAGAAAGTAGATAAAACCAAGCACGGAACATCAAAAATTATAGATACATTTGCAATGTATCAACATCCCCAAGCTTAACTCCTGCTCTTCCTCGAGTAGGTAAGTGATAAAAAGAAAGAATAATTTTTGAGGTGACATGCACCCTCAAAGACTTGATCAAAGTATTTGTAAAACATTCAAAGCTGGGATCATAGTACTTCAATCATAACATGAAAGACAAAGTTCTAGCAATAAGACAAAGAAACTATGATGCAACATGAAAAGACACAAACCAAGATTCATGAATAACAATGCTTTGCAAGACGTTTGTTTGTTTCACATAAAGGAAACATAACATAGTAGCATTCAGCTTGTCCCTCATAGAGTAGCAAACATAAATGCATAGGACACCTTCAAAGCTCATAAGAGTGACTATATACAAATAGTTTAGAACAAGCAATATCAAGGTATGCATCAATCAACTAGTCTTGGGACAATGCACATAGAACTAAGAATGGCCACTATGCTCTCAAAGTAGGTGCATAAAGGTAGAAGGTGGGGACTCAATATAATGGTGGAAGAAAGGCCTTTTTATAAAAGGAAGTAGGGATTCAAGTCTCATAAAGAGCTTCCAAAAATTATGGTACTTACAGCTTTCAGCTCTCATTGCCCCTATCATAAGCATCTTGAAGGTGATTAAGGTTAAAGTGACACAACTAAGAGGATATGCTTGACAAGTTATAAACCGAAATCTCATGCCCCTTACTTACGAAGACCGATCCTCATGCTACTCAACTTCAGTCATGAGTAAGCTCTTGTCATTGTAAGTACATGTGTATCATTAAGAACCGCCAACGGGGTACCCCTTGCACATGATACGGGAGCTTTCCCATAATCAAAATGATAAGTCAAGCAGACAATGAGCATCTCAGCGATCTTTTTATTTGCTATTTGCATAGGTTTTTATTGAGGATGCTTCATAGAGTGCTCATTATGGTGATGCTGCAAGTTTCCACCATGATTAGGCATGGCTTAGGCTAGCGGCCAGGCGTTCCTCTAACACACATACAAACTCCATGATCTTACAAGTTCCACTTTTATTTCACACCACTATGATCCTTAAGCAAAAGAACATGATATCAACGGGGTACAAAGTACAAGTGCAATGTTGAAAGCGTTCCCCATGAAACATGGTTCTGCTAATTTCAACTTATAAAGTGCAGGCATATACGCAACAAGGACCCAATGGTTCAAGTTTATTAGATGCAAAAAAGTAAAGTGTGCCATCAAGTTCGTGAGAGCTTTAATCACTAGTTTTCTCATAACAAGTTTAATTTGGAATGTAAACAAAAGCATGAATATACTTGGAATAGTATAAGTCAGTAGGTAGGTATGGTGGACTCTTTGGAATAACTTGGTTTAGGGAGTTGGATGCATGAGTGGAACTCATACTTGGTTGCGGAGGCTAGCAAAAGACTGGGAGCGACAAACTAAGAGAGCAATAATGGCCATAATCATGTAGAGCGACAAAACATCATTGATCAAAGCATAAAGTGATACTACAAGTTGAAAACTAAAGGATCATAAAGGCTATGGCGACTTGAGATAGTCATAACATGGTGTGAGCATGCGCCAAGTCAACCCAAATAAAGCATCAAAGGAGAATACCACTATACTATGCTTTAATATGCTAAAACAACGCATGATTCACCCAAGGCACATTAAGAAATCTCAATTGTTTATAACAAGTCATGCTACAAAAAAGAATACTAAGGATAAATCCAAAACAATATCAAGCATGACATGACAAAGCATAGGCCACAGTCAAAAACGAGCTCTCTTTACCACTTAAGCATGAACTTTCCTACTCTTTTCCAATCCAAACCAAACTGTTTGAAAACCAATGTATGAAAGAGGGGGTCCAACCAATTTATTATGAAAACTAAGAAAACCAAGCAAACTAAAAACCAAAACAATAATGAAAAATAAGACGCTCCAAGAACAACACAATTGTGCATGAAACAATAAAAATAAAGCGTTTGGAAGAAACCTGAGATTTTTATTGATGAAGAAGGGGAATGCCTTGGGCATCCCCAAGCTTTGACGCTTGTACTTCTTGAATATTTCTTGGGTGACATGCGTGGCATCCCCAAGCTTGAGCTTTAGTCCATTCTTCATCTCATTACTCATTCCTTTCATACACCTGAAATTTTTCCTTCATACAAAACTTCACACAATCTTTATTAGCAACATTAGTGCACTTAAGATAAATAGGTCTTAAGGTTCAGTTCTAACACCAAATAAACTTTCATTAGAACACTAGATATTGAATCACTTCCCTAAAAAATCTGAATTCCCCAAAAGAACTCAAAAAGGAACCAACAAGAAGCAAATGCAGAAAATGGCAAAAATCTTTCAAAACAGACCAGTAGGTAAAGACGATTTTTTTAGAAGACCTTCTGTTGCTCAAATCAAAAAGTGTTGAACTAACGAAAGTTTTATAACAACCTGGGGAAGAAGCACAAAAATTCACGCCTAAAAAATACATTCCGAGATTTTACACGAATTTTTATGGTGAAGCACATAAATCTGTTTCGGGACAGCAACTTTCCCAATCATTACTTCTCTCTCATTAGAGGTCACTCTTGGCACAAAAAGCAAATAAAAAGGATAATGAGAGGTTATTATAGAGGTAATAACTTCCAAGACTCATCTAAAACTTTTGGATTATCTCCCAATAAGTACTTTTCTTTAACGCCTTTAAGTTAGGCTTGATAGTTTGACAAGATGCTCACATAGGAAATATGAATTGAAGTAAAAGAGAGCATCAAGAAGCAAATTAAAAACACATTTAAGTCTAACCCACTTCCTATGCATAGGAATCTTGTAAAGAAACAAGTCATGAAAGCACAAAGCAACAAGCATAGAAAAGCAAAACAAGTGCAACTTCAAGACTTTCAACATAAAGAGAGGAAACTTAATATTATTGAGATACATAAGACCATGTTTCCCTATCTCATAATAACTTCCAGTAGCAACATGAATAAAATTAACAATATAACTATCACATGAAACATTCTTATCATGAGCCACATGTATATAATAATTATTACTCTCCACATAAGCATAGTTATTCTTATTAATTACAGTGGGAGCAAATTCAACAAAATAGCTATCTTTATTATTTTCATCACCATAATCATCAAATATAGGAGGCATGTTGTAGTCATAAGTAATTTTATCCTCAATAGTAGGTGGACTGAAACTATCATATTCATCATTGTAATCATCATATATTGGAGGTATAGTATCATCAAAGCAAATTTTCTCCTCTAAAGATGGGGGACTAAAAAGATCATTTTCATCAAAACTAGCTTCCCCAAGCTTAGACTTTTCCATAGCATTAGCAATAATGGTGTCCAAAGAATTCATACTAACAACATTGCTATTAGCATGCAAATAAAGTTCCATAGGTTTTTTAATTTTCTCTTCAAACACTTCATGTCCTAACTCAAGATAAATACTATAAAGCTCTCTAATTCTTTTGTTGTTTTCCATTAAGCCTAACTAGTGAAAACAAGAAACAAAAAGACAAAATTGCAGTATCTAAAGGAAATAACTTCGAGCACTCACACCGGAGGATGTGAGTACCTTTTATCTTACCTCCCCCGCAACGGCGTCAGAAAATAGCTTGATGTCTACGCACTTCTATTCTTGTAGACAGTTGTTGGGCCTCCAAGTACAGAGGTTTGTAGAACAACAGCAAGTTTTCCCTTAAGTGGATTACCCAAGGTTTATAGAACTCAGGGAGGAAGTGGTCAAAGGTATCCCCTCTCAAGCAACCCTGCAATCAAGATACAAGAAGTCTCTTGTGTCCCCAACACACCCAATACACTTGTCAGGTGTATAGGTGCACTAGTTCGGCGAAGAGATAGTGAAATACAAGTGGTATGGATAATTATAAGTGGTAACGGTGATAGAAGATACCTTGATGGCGTGGAAGAGACTAAAAGCAAACTGAAATAAAGATGGAAGCAAGCAAACATGTAACAGATCCAAAAGCAAACGGTGTTTCAATGCTTAGAAACAAGGCCTAGGGATCATACTTTCACTAGTGAACACTCTCTCATATAAATATCTTCTCTTTATGATACTACTCTTAACTACTCTTCGGTTGGACACTCTAATCGATGGTAGGGCTATAACAGCACACCTCAAAGTAAGCCTTTCCCATCTAGAAAACCCCACACTGTCACCTTGAGCACTAGATGGTTCCGACAAACACC